>CM042844.1:88868290-90078290 GCA_023653725.1 Bungarus multicinctus
ACAAAGGAATGGCCTTATTGTTATGTTGGCTAGTGTCTTGTTGAAACAAGTGTCATATTCTATTCTGGCTTCTCAGTTTTAACACAGGAAATGAGTGCCCAGCTATAGAAGGGCCAGTTCCCATAACTGACACATTTATATGGGCCCTTTTCCTGTCTTTGCTTATCATAGGGATGGGAAGAAGACTGTCATTGAACATGTACAAAAACATTAGTTTGTCATTACTCTTGTCATTACCCAAACAAGTTAAGAAGAAAGCCAGAGAAAAGATATAGCACCTAAGGCAAATACAGCTCCTGTCTCAGTGCCAAAACTTTTGGTTGGCATTTTATATTACAAAGATCTTGAAGGAACCACCAAAATATATTGAATAATAAAGAGAGACACCAGATAATATGGATGTTTTGTTTTTCTTATTGCACATACAGTATCTAGAAATTTAGTTGCCCACTACCCAATTCCCTCAGCAATCCCATCTGCCCAAGTAATGTGCAACCCCTGAGAACTACCAGAGATGCTCCACCAGATGCAATCAAATTGTAATTTTCGTTGTTACAGAAAGCAGTACTAACCATATTTATGTCGTTTAGTTACCTTTAAATTAAGTTGAAGTTAATTAATGGTGATGACTCTTTGTAATGTGGAACCCTAGCCCATCACAATTGATCAAGTATGACCATTGGCTTTGGTGAAGTGTAGTGGGATAGGTTTAGGTGGATAATATCTGTCTTTAATTGCTGTTTTACAATGAAGCTCAAATACAAACTCTGAACTACTTTCTTGCTTTCAGACTTGCTCTAAACTACATCATCATTGCCTTATGAGAAATGGGATGAAAAATTAGATTTCTTGTTGAATGCTTGAGTAGAAGGGTAGGAATTTATGTTCCTTTGGCAGGAGCAAAGGTTTGTGCACCTCTTGCATTAATAATGTATTTGTGTTCTACTTCCGTGCCAGGATGCATACTATTAACATCCACTGTTGGCGCAATAATAATAATCATAGCTTAGCAATCATTCAAAGCTGACAAGAAAAAAACAATAAAGATATGCTCCACCCCATGTCCACATCATAGCATAAATTTACAGTGACTGTGGTTACTTTTAGGCATTTGTACATCACTAAAGCCTCATACTTATTGGTGAAAAGATAAGATGTTGCAAATATATTTCATAGGCCAACTTCTGCTGGATGCAAAAGGGCAACCATAGAAAACAATTATCTGACCAGAAATGAAAGAAATAAGCTCTTCTTCTTAAATTGGGGTTTTATTTGTGGGTAGAAGTGAAAAATTGCAGTTTTAATTGTCCACAAGAAAAGATAGTTGTGATGAAAGAAGATGCAAAATGGAAACAAAAAGATGTATACAAAATAAATTAATACCAAATGCTGGCCCAAATTTTTTTCCTGGGCTATCTACTATATTAAGGAACATTCAGGCAAGAAGGCTGACTTGTCAACAACAATAGATTCAGTATCAGATATTCCCTGGAGAAATGTTAATTGTTTTGTTATCAGGTTATTTTCTGACTTATCTCTGTTTTCCTTACACCATATGAATGGAAAAACAATGGATATTTCCTATTACAAATCCATTTAAAATTGCATATTATTGAATAAAATACCCATGATAAAAATTTCAGTGATATTTATAGCTTTACTTTTGTTTTCAATTCACAATGAACAGTTAACTGGAGAACAAGGATAGCAATAATTAATAACAAAATAATTGTTAAAAGTGCGCATTAAATTACAATTATTTTAAAATTGCAACAATATCTAAGCCAACAGGGATTCAGCTCCATTCCATCCTTGAGTTTGTGTGCCCTTCCTGCCCTCCCACTCACCCCCCGGCATCTGAGCTGAACTAGGGGCATGCATCATAACCGCGTCCTTCTATCAAGTGTGGACTAAGAACAATCTCCATTAGCTGACAGGCAGGCAGGGTGATAAATGCTCCCGACGAAGGGGAAGGAATTGCGTAAAATAAAGAAGCATGTTCCAACAAGTCTTGTCAAAATTGTATTGATTTAATCATCTGCAGAAATACACATTCCTGGCTACTGTAGCGTGCATCGTGGGTGCAGTTTAGAGCGGCAGGCCGGCCCTCTCCCTCCCTTACCAAGTCCGAAGGTGATGAAGTGCAAGACAAACAGCTTTCTAATTCCTTTAAAAAAGATGTTGGATCTCTGAGATGGGCATTGTTTTCCTTTCTTCGTGCATTTTGCTGAATTTACTGCTTAAAACAATAATAAACTAAGTAGTACCCATTTTGATATGCATTCTGCTCTTTGTTAACGAGCGAGTTAAAGCTAATTTTAATCCTATCAAAGCATCTGAGGAGTCAACTTGGATTGAAGTCTTAGATGGAGGTCCCCTGCGTACCATTCAACCCACTGAGGTTTCAAAGAGAGAAAACTACAGCTCTTGCTCTGTTCCTGCTGATGCAAGCCAGGCTGCTACACTGGAGTTCACTGGGACGCTTGCATTTCCTCAGAGACAGAGAGGAACTCTGATATGTAGAAAGGAAGCCTTTTAAATTTAAAAACAAGGAGGAGATATTCAAAATAAGTGGACCACTTGACAAACAGTTCCTGGCTTCCAGTCAAATCTCTTTTGGCATAAATCATCTGATTAGATCTCCGTAGATGATTCCAGAACTGCCAATATTCTCTGGCCACTGTAAAAGGTGAGATGGAAGCAACACAAGGTGACAGTAGAATGCCAGCTGGCCATCAGCCAAGTCTTTTTCCACTTCGCAGAATTAAAGCTGAAATTATGACTTCAAGGCAGAGGCAGGAGGGAAGGGTGGCAAATGGTTATGACTAGGAGTCGCAGCGTGGTGATTGTGGTGTTTTCATTCTGTTTTCAATAACAGTAACTTAGAACTGCAGACTAAAGGGGCACAGATCAGTAAAAAATAATTTCATTTTATAGCCTGCATTAGAAGATTGTTGTTTTTTTAAATTCTCTGTGAAAAAAAATCACAACCACTTTTATTTTCTGTCTCCTAATACATTGAGTCTTTATAAATACTTTTTTTCTAGTTTACATAGCTGTTAATGTAAGTAGTCAAAGAACATTTTAATATAATTATCCTGAAGATAACACACACACACACAAAATTTTAAAGCATTTAAATGTGAGCTTTTTGTTAAAATGTAACCGCTGTTTGCATGCAACTAAACATAACTTTAAGTACTATACTTCTTTGGAGTTTGTGTGAGTTTTGGATTGTGGAAAGAGTAATAGGAATAATTTAAGCTATTCTTCATAACTCTAATGCGGATAAGACACTGGCTTTTCAGTAGCAGTTCACTACTAATCTTTTTAAAGGGGAAAATAGCTTTGGCAAAGCAATCTTTATAGGAAGAAGAGCTTCTTTTAATGCCTGAAATTTACAGGAATAATATTATTGTTGCCCTAAAGGATTTCTATAGCAGAAGCCCCAAGATCTAAAACTCCAACCCTCAGTTCTGTAGTTGGGTAACTGACATGAATCATCTTTCTGATAGTGAAATAATCCTAGGAACGGTTCTAAAAAAAGTCTCCATAAGGGTAATAATGATGTGTGTGATTCAAGGTGTTTTCAATACAAGCTGTGATTTTTTTAAACAATAAAATACTTTATTTAATCAATTTTAATGTTTGTTCATTATATTGTTAGTTAAATATATTCTTAAAATCTGATAAATATACATTGCATCTCCTTTTTCTAATTTTCCCAAGCCAAAGAACAACTAGGTAGCTGGGATTAGAGGAGGAATTTGAGTGGGAATCCAGCCAAGTATGAAGAGGGAAAAAAAAAAAAACTTCTTGACATTCTCAAGGAAAGGAAGAATTTGCACTTTGGCAGACTTTTTTTTAGGAATCATTTTCAGAGAGGGCATTTTAATTGGTAATCTTTCAGGAAGAAATATCATCAGAACAACCAACTTTCAGGATTGAACTAAGAGTAAAAGTTTCCTTGAGGTATATTCATACATGATGGATGGAACAGACCCAACAGATGATTATTTTCTGATAGCTAAATTGCAGGAAGAAAAGACAGGAGCCAATATTTCTCTAGGCCAGACCTCCAAATTTCATTAAGAACTGGGAGAGCCAGTGCAGACGCTTGATTTACATGGATTTAGGATTAAGTCATGAAAATGAGTCTATAGAGTAAGCCACTAATCTTAACAACATTGTTGTATTGACATATCTGAAGGAGATTACCCTAAAGAAGGATGTGTTACTAGAATAGAAAACATGTGTGCCCTTAGTTATGGCACTATGTGGGATAAACCACATATGTGGAATACCAAATGCTGGTCAGATTTTGGCACTTACTGTGTTCTCCTGAAAATAAGACCTATCCCAAAAATAAGCCCAAGCAGATTTCTGTGTGTGCAGTCAATATAAGCCCTACCCCCAAAATAAGGCCTCCTTAAGTGCCTGCACAGCCAACTAGCCATCCATTCGGTCTGATTGCTCGTGGTGCTGCCAACATGAGATGAGGCAAGAGGAGGCTGGAGCAGCCCCACACTCACACCAGCTTATCTAAGCTCCCTCATCCAGGCAATCCAAACCTCAACAACTGCTTCACAGTGGCAGCACCAATAGCCATGTGCAGCAGGAGCCCCCATTACCGCCAGCCCACTTCTTCCAGTACTGGCGTGTCAATGGAGCAGAAGGCTGAGCAACGCGTCAGTGTTCCTGCAGCCATGGCATGGGAGGGTAGAGCTGTTTCATGTACCCTGCACCACCTTATCTTAAGGCCCCCACAGCCAGGCCATCCATATCCCGACAACTGCCTTGCCTCACAGTGTTGGCTCCAACAGCCCCATCCAGCAAGACCTCGCATGGCCACTGGTCCACTTCTGCTTGCTTGCAGCCACAACAGAGCAGGAGACCAAGGGATGGGACAATGCCACAACCACAAGGTGCAGCAGGTGTTGGGGCATGGATGGCCTAGCTGCAGGGGTCCTGAGATAAGCTGATGTGGGGCATGTGAGACAGCTTCACCTCCCCTGCCTTGCAGCGGCAGCACTCAAAAGAAATTAAGATATCCTCTGAAAGTAAGCCCTAGTACTTATTTCGGAGCCCAAAAGAAAATAAGACTGGGTCTTATTTTCAGGGAAACAGGGTAGAAGCAAGCACTGAAGTGCCTCCAAATGAAACTGTTTTAATATTACAAGCTTATACATATCAGAAAAGAAGAAAATGTTCATATGAAATTTCACAGTTGAGAGGGTTTTTATTGGAGCAGGTTTTTAGAATCAATGCTGCAGTGCTTATCCAAACACAACCTGCTCTCATAACAGGGTATTTTGCTGATGCAACCATAAGGCTACCAGATCAGAGCTGCAAAAATATGCACAACCACTAGATGGTGGGAGAGTGTTAGGGCTTTTTGCATTCTTTTGTTGCCATCCAGTGGTCATTCACCTTTTTGCAGCTCAGATCTAGTAGTCCTGTGCAATATCCCAGCCAGGTTTTTCTTTAGCCTTTTAAGCCCTTTAAGTCCATGACTGATAGAGAAATTGAAAATAGGCTCTGAACCCTTTCAAACTGCGTTAACAAAGCCACCATTAGAGGGCGCTGGAGACAACAATAAGCTTCCTGACTAAAGAGTGATAGTCCCATCTGGTGACTTCTGAAAAGATCCAAATTCTGTTAGTTCTACTGGTTCTGGATATAATGTAGTTCACCATGTTGAATTTAATAAGCATTTATAAGACAATTGGAGTAGCAGAATGCCAGCTTTGTTCTTTTCAGGAGAGGGCATGACTTTCATCTCAGAAAGACTGACTCAGGATTCTTTCTTTCTCTGAAGAAAGATTAAGTGATTTCTACCAAAGACTTTCGAAAGGAGAAAATGCCTTGGCTGAATTACTCAGTTATATATTTTCAGCTCCTCACATCAAACTGGGAGGGGACAAATCTCTTGAGAAAGTACAGATCAGTCAGAAAGAAATCTTGGAGTCACTTCAAACATCCTGTCAATAATTCATGGTTCATGCAATGAGGGTTTTTAAAAGCCCATTTTTTCATTTGCCAAGTACAGAGAGAGCAGAATGTTCTCCATTGTGTAGGAACACCACAGCAGATTGCATTTAACAAGGAAAGGTCAGCAAGAAGAACCAGGCCTCCTCTTTTAAAAAGTGCTAGAAAAAAAATATTTTGCAATGTAGCAGCTAGGCTTGCAGGCACACCACTCCTTACACATTCATTCATGCACACATACCTCATATAATTGTAATGGGAATTGTTCTGATCCCCAAACAAGTGTGAATCAAAGGTCCTAAAATCTAGTTTGGATCCAGTGTATGCTTGCTTTCACACTTTCCAATGCAATTGGCTCATCTTGATCATTAATATCATCAAACAAGGTGCTTGTATGCAGACAGAGCTAAAAAACTAGGAAAAATAACAGAGATTCTTATATTTGGAGGACAGTATCTTTCTTAAAAAAGATGAATGGCCTTATTCTAAACAAAAACTCTTAGGTGAGATAGTTAAGATGTTTTATAAAACATTTCTCAGTTCAAAAAAAACTTTTAGTAAAAGCAGTTGGGTTGGTGAATAGGATTGTTAGTTTATGTGTTTGTGTCTGTGTGAGTGTGTATGCAAGAGAGATCTTTTAATTAGGTACAGTTCTACTGAAAAGCTGTGGTTTCCATTGACTGAAGTGATACGTTAAAATGCATAAAGCAGTTTCAGGATAACATTCTGAATTTTGGAGGAAGAATCAAAACACTTCCTTTAATTGCTGCTTCATAAAATAGACACGCACTTACCTGTTCCGAAAGGGCTACCAGGCAAAGTTCTAGCACTGTCGGTATGTGCCACTTTGCACTGGTTGTTATAACATGAGAAGGACTCACATAAACCCAAATATAAATTAGTAGCAAGGTTTTTGGGTTTTGTGACTATTTAATGAGATTTTGTGTTTTGAAATTTCTATCTATCCATCCGTCCATTTACTATCTCATTTATTTATTAAATTTATATGTCACCTGATTCCCAGCAACTTAGAGTTCAAATGCTTCATTTGTTAGCAGTTGAATTACTACTTAGCCATCACGCTGATTGAATGACCATCGCTATTCTGAAATCGAATTGAGTTAATGGAACCATTTTATTTTAGCCTGTATATGTTGTTCTGATCTTTTTCATGAATTACTAAAGTTACTAAAGTAATAAATCAGGAATGAGTAATTTAATGGCATTCCATAATAAGAGAATGTCTAAAATGTTTCTTCTTAGATATAAGTAATCAGAACTTAATTTCAGCTGTGTTCTGGGTTATAGCCCATTTCATGTGAAATGGTGGGAAATTGGTCCTATTCATGACTGCTTATATACTGTATCTATAGCTGTAGTTATATCTAACTAAAGATATGATTATTAGATTGCTCAGTTCAAAACAGTGCCACAGAATGAGTCACTTTAATTGTTGCATTACACTAACCAAGTCAACAGCAACACCTGGAGTTAATTCCACATGCTATAATAGAGAATAGACATATGTTAATGAGATAAAGTGTAACAGAAGAATCTGCATAAACTTGCAGCAATTGAAAACAAATTTAGAATCAAATGATGTTCAAGTTGTAAACTTATTACATTCTGATGAAAGAAAATCAGATTTACTTGTGATCCAGAATCCAGCAGATCGGGTGGTGGTAGTGGTTGGTGATGTTTTGTACAGAAGTGAAGGGTCAAGTTCAAATGTGACATTATGAGATATGAGCATCCAGTCAGTGTCAAAGCTATCAGAACATGTTTGACTTGAATCTACAACATTTAGGGGATTTTTTCTTTTTTAAGATGTTGGAACTAAAGTATCTGCTAATGGAAATAAAACATTTTAATAAACTAAATGTAACAATGGAGGAGAACTTCTCCAATGGAGGAGAATCTGGATTTGCCGAACCATCCATTTCTGTTAGAATGTCAGTAGACAAAATAAGGTTATATACAGGTACTGTCTATTTGTTTTTTGTTTTTTGTTTGTTTCATATCCTTTAATGGAATTCCACTGATAGACCATATTTTCCCCCTTATAGGTGGGCATTGATCCCATCATTTGAGTGATAGATTGCCGAAAATGGAGGACCCCAATCTCTGAGCCTCAAAACTCTACACCAAATTATCCAAATGCAAAAATCACAAAGAGAAAATAGACTATTTAGACTATCGCATCCCCCAAGGGGGAGTAGAAATGGACCCAGATAAGGTGCAGGCAGTAACTGAGTGGGCCCCGCCACACACCAGAAGGCAACTACAAAACTTCCTTGGCTTTGCTAATTTGTACAGGCAATTCATCTCGTCTTTCACCCAGATCATGCTCCTCATCACTAACTTACTAAAAACCAGAAAGAGGAGACAAACCAAATCCTAGCTAGCCCTTGAACTGGCCCATGAAGTGCCAGGTGGCATTCGAGAAATGAAAAAGAGGTTTTTTTTTTCATTGAACTGGTGCTACAGCAGCCAGACCTGGAAACCTTTTATCATCCAATGATGCAAGCAATGTGGCTGTCGGGGCTGTCCTACTCCAGGAAAACAAACAGGGCCAATTACAGCCCTGCACATACACCTTTTTTAAAAAAAGACAGACATGGAGCAATGATGTGTGGCCTCTGTGGTCCGCTCAGCTCTCCTCACTTGGCACCACTTCCTAGAGGGGAGTAGGGTTCCATTCCAGGTGTGGACTGACTGCAAAAATCTGGAAGCCCTCAAAACCCCAAGGAAATTATCTCCCAAGCAAATGCAATGGGCTTGATATTTTCAGCGATTCAATTTCACCCTCCAATATATAAAAGGAAAAAAATTCCTAGCAGACCATCACTGTCCAAATGACAGTACTTCCTGCACTTTCAGAAAATTCTGCGATAAAATCCATGGAAATTGGGGCAGGTGGGAGAGATCATTAGCAAAGAAATCCCACCCTGGGATGTACTTACGTGTGAAATTAAACTGGTTAAAGTACTGTGTCCACCACACTTGCTTGGGTGAGAGTTTGTGGGAGGTCCTGAGGGTCTCTAAATTCTTAAGATCAGTCCACACCTTGAAAAGCTCTTTACTCTCCTTCAAGAAATGCCATCAAGTCAATAGTGCCCAGAGAATGGCAAATGTCTCCTTCTCCCCCACTGCCCACCTTCGTTCAGTGTCTGTGAGTTTACAGGAGTTGTAGGAGCATGGTTGCAGCTCCCTCCTTTTGTTCTTCTGTAATAAAACTGCCCCCAGAGCCACATCACTGGCATTGGCTTGGATCATGAATGGCCTTGTCCAGGTCAGGATGTTTTAGGACGTGCTCCTCAACAAATAGTCTTTTTAAGGTCTCGAAAGCTTGTTGTCACTGTCCACTGCATTGTCCGCTACAAGGATTGATTGGGTCAGGGTTTCCCCCCCCCTTGGTTCTGATTTTCAGTAAATTAGTGATTGGAAGGATCACTCTGGCAAACAAATTGCAAGTAGAAGTTCGCAAACCCCAAGAAGCTGTTCAAAGGGGTTGCCACTCCAGAATGGCTTTCATATTCACTGAATTCATTTCTATTCCCTTGCTTGACACTCAGTAGCCCAGATAGCCCAGCCATTCTTGATGAATTCGCTCTTAGATAGCTTCACATAAAGATTTGTGGCTAGGTGTTTCATTAAAACTTGACAGATTAATTTGACATGCTTGTCCATCTTTTCAGTGAAGATGAGAATGTCATCTAAATACACTAGCAGAATGTCATCTACAGTAAATACACCTCTGATACAGGTACTCATGCAGCACGTCATTAATTAGCTGCATGAACACTGCAGGGGCTCCCTGCAGCCCAAAAGGCATCACTTGGAACTGGAAACTCACTAATGGGCAGTTGAAGGTTGTTTTCCATTTGTTTCCTTCCTTACTTCTCACTCTATAGTGCACTTCTCTCAGGTCTAGCTTGGTGAACACTTTTCTCTTTGCTAGGTGAGATAGCATGTCTTTCATGAGGGGCAGGGGGTACATGTTTTCCACACAGATACCATTTATCCATGCATAATCTCATCAATCAATTTTTTTTTCTTTAAATAAGACCAGAGCTGCCACTTGAGACTTCACCAACAGGATGAATCCCTGGGCTAAGTTTTTATTTATTGGATAAAAACTGTCAGTGCCCTTAACTCCTTCATTTCTTTGGGGGACATGGAGTACATCTTAAGTAGCTTCAGTAGCTTCTCCCCTGGTATGATCTCGATAGCACAGTCAGTTGGACAAGGGTGATGGTTAAGCCATCACGGGCTAGCTTTCAGTTTGGGGTTGGGCACTGGACACTTGGAAGCACAGTGACCCATCTGGCAACATCAGAAGCACTGGAACGGTACCTGGGTGCTCTTCACAGGAAGTCCTGCTGTGATGGCTGGCTCTGCTGGCTTCTCGGTGGGCAGCTTCTCCTAGACCCTTCATGGCTTCAGGCCAGGGTCTCTCTTGGCTCTACATTCCGTCAGCTTTGCATCCAACTCAGTGGTTGCCTAGTACCAATTGTTGAGCCAGTTGAGTAGACCCCGGTAGACGCAGTAGCCATAGTTCACAATTGAGACCCACCTTGAAGTAATGGACCACTAACTGTTCTGGCCAGTGCCTCAATTTCCCCGCAATCTGGTGGAACTCATGATATATTCTTCCACCGGTCGACCCGTCTATTTCAGTGCTTGCAGTTCTTCCTCAGCTCATTGGGAATGTGTGACATCCTTAAAGTGGTATCTCAGTTTCTCCAGGAACATGTCAATGTTCCTCAGCTCATGAGTGTTCTCCTCATGGAAGTTGGCCACCCACTCAGAGATCTCTCCTTCTAGATCTGCAGCCACAGCATTGACCATTGCCCTCTGGTTAGGGTAGGCATGGGCGTAGTGGTCTAAGTATGCAATCGCTTGGTTCAGGAAGAATAGCAACTGTTAGGATCCCCATCAAAACTTGCTCTGAATTAGGGGGTTAGCTGCCAGAAGGTGGGCTGCCATTCAGGGGCACTTTGTGTTTGGCAGGCCTGATGTGACTTGGGGCCCCAGGAGGGGATTGCAACAGCCGCATCATGGGGCCGGCTAACCACTGTCAGTGCCATTGAGACCTATGAGAGCTGGCCTCTTCACCTCCGGTTCCCTCCCATCTGTCTGGGACTTCTGCTCTATTGTCTCTGCCTTTGACTCCTGCCCCCTTCTCTACCCAAGACTTCTGAGTTAGACTCAAAGTAGTTTCCAGTCGAAACTTTGGGCTGGTCAGTCAGAATTGACCAGGGGGGCTTTGACTTCTCTGATCGAAGTATGGCTCCATTGGGTGGCCAGGAACCCAGCTGCTGGCCTCCCATCCTTGCCATGATTTGGCATCCTGGAAGTTTGCCCTATTAAGCCTTTCTCTGAACTGCTCCAACTCTTGGCTGACTGGCGTGGTCGAGTAGCTCCAGTCCTTCCCCTTGTCCTCCTCAGTCTCTCTCTGCTCTCACCACCATGTTAGGTGTGCTCCATAGTGGTTCTCTGACACCATTGGGGTTTCGATCTCAAAGGTTGTCATCATCGCCTGCACCGTTCCTTAACTTTGGTCAGATGAGGGCTCTCCATCACCACTGGGTCACCCTGGACTGATAGTGCATTGGCTTTCTCCACCTGAATCTTTGGATGAATGTCCTGCTGCTGGCGTGTTACCATCACCGTCACCAGGATCATCTCAGACTCACCAGCCTCTGCTCCCCTTGACGTCCCTTCTACCATTATTGTCTGGGGTTTCCAACCTTCCCGTTCAGTATTGGGTGGTCGGCTGGGCCTCAGGGGTCCCAGGTGATTTTTTGGTAGATTGTGAGAGCTAGCTTGGTGTCATCATTCTGAGTAATGAATTCCCATGTTTAAGAATAGTTAAAAGATAATACTTCCCCACCCCCTTTTGTCTCTCAGGTCGCACAAACCAATCAGTCTAGGTGTAGACGTGGAAATTTTCTGACGGGACAATATGCACTGACTTAGAAAATAGATCAATTATCACCCATATAACTGTATTTGTGGAGCTTTCTGGAAGGTCCATGATAAACTCCATCGGAATCTCTCCAGGGAGCTGACCGCTCTGTTACTGTTTGGAGAAGTCCAGAAGTTTTCCCTTGTTGCTGCTTGGCAGTGGCACAGATAGGGCAACTTGCCACATAACTTTCAATGTCTTTTTATAGAGTCATTTGATTAGATATAAAATGTTTACAAAGCCAAAGTGCCCAGCAGACTTGGAGTCATCACTTTTCCTCAAGACCAACAGCCTCTGGCTTTCTGGTACATATAGTTTAGATCCCATCCAGGGTAACTGATCCTGGATTGAACAAATGTTTCCATGGATTTGAAACTATTTGTCAACCTTCAAGGCAACTTTAAGTGCGGCCATCACCTCACTGCTGAATTGCCAGTTTTCTTTCTTCTGCACTTGGGTGGTCATTTGGGCTCCACTTGCTTGGATGGGAATAGCGGTTTGACTACTACTGCTTTACAGCAATTATATTAAGGCATTCAGGATAAAGCATCAACCAGGAAGTTCTTCCCCTTGGGAGTTAGTGCAACTTGAATTTGAAGCAGTTAAAAATAATGCCCTGTTTAGGAGAGAGTCTCCAAGGGGTTTTTCGTGCCTTTAGGTTCTTGCGGTCAGTTCATCCCTCAAGAGGCACCTTGCTTCCTTCAAGGAAGTACCTAGAGTGCCCAGAGCACTGCATAAGCCTCATTTCCCCATATTGCCCACCTCTGGTCAGTTGCTGACAGTTTCCTGCAAGTGTAAGCACAAGGCTGCATCTGGCCAGCCTCCCACACTCACACTGCTAGCCTGATGACCAAGGAAACATTTGGGTCCAGGTGCTTCAGGACTGGTTCAGCTGCAAATAGCCATTTGAGCTTTTCAAATGCTGCTTGGCATTCCAAAGTCCATTAAATAGGCAGGATCAAATCCTTGTTCTTTCAAGACAGTTTTCATGAGTTGATAAAACTAGTCAGCTTATATTTCTTTCTATACTTCATACTAAAAAGTCTTCAATTCCAATAACACTTCATTTTGTCCCTCACTTTCAGAAAAGCAGTATCTCTTTTTCATTCCCTGAAGAATACAGAATATGGAATAATGAGTTGGAAAGGATCTTGGAGGTCCTAGTCGGGGTGTTGGCAACCCATGGCTCTGGAGCTGCATGCAGCTCTTTGGGCCCTCTGCTGCGGCTCCCTGTCAGGTGATCCACCACTGGCTGGCCCCGCTGTTCACCCTCCCCTCCCAGTCACTCCTCACCTGGCCTGAGAAGGTAATGGCGATAGTGGGGGATACAGAATCAGCTGGAGCCTCACTCTGGTGCCACACTCTTGTTGGAGCTTCTTCCAGCCCTTGTTGGTGCTGGGCATGTCTCAGTCACTTTGGGAGACATGCAACCTGCTCTCCGCCCTGAGACATTGGCCTGACCTGGCTGCAACCGATCCTGGCCTCACTAACATGAGGGCTGGTGGGGTGGGAATGAGATCTGGAAGAAGGGGATGACAGAAAGGGGGAATGGGCCTGCAGTGCCCAGCCACAGTTTAAAACATGCATGGGGGACTTTCGCTGCCTGGAGGATGCTTTTCAATGAAAGCCACCAGCAGCACCGCTCTGCTGGAGGAGTAAAGAAACTCAGGGCAGCAGGAAAAGGGGGATAGCCCTGCCGAACCTCACATGCCCACCTTGGGTGTCAAACTCTGAGAAAGCTGGAGCTCCCTTGCCAAAGACACTCACCTATCAGCCAGTCTACCCTTCTCTGTGTATCTCTCTCTCTCTCTCACTCTCTCTGTATCTCTCTCTCTCTTTCTCTGTGTCTCTTCTCTCTCTCTGGGCCAAGCCGGTAAGCTCTCCTTGGGGCTCTTCACTACTCCTTTTCTTCCTTGGCAACTTTTTGGAAATCCGGGCTGGCTGAGGAATGAACGCGAGCCATGATGGAGGCTTCCCTTGAGGCAATCATCCTCCACCTCCTTCTTTGTGGCAGGGCCGGGAGGGTGTGCATGAGTGGGAAGACCCTCTTCAAGTGAGTGGCTGGGCTCAGCCAAAGTGAAGCAAAGGAGTGATGTTGAGTTGGCCACATCTACCCAGGTTTTGTGGCTCCTCTTTCTTTTCTATGGGAAATGGGCCCAAATGGCTCTTTGAGTGTTTAAGGTTGCAGAGCCCTGTCCTAGTCCAACCCCCTGCTGAAGCAGGAGACCCCATACTGCAAGTTCTAATCTGGATTGGTCACTGGGAAAGAGGTTTACTCTTCTAAACCTTTGAACTTGTTCTGGAGCCCATACTCAGGGAACTTCTCTCTACTGGAATATATTTTTTGGGCTATTCTATGCATCGTACCTATGTATGTAATGCATACCTATTGGTTGATTGATGTATTGATGGCCAGCAATTGGCTGTTGTTTCCTTGTGCTGCCAGGTCCTTCGTTCCTGAGTACCTGATAAGTTGGTGCTAAATCAGTATTCCTATTAACTGACAAGGAGCCCATTTCTCAAGCTCCCTTGGAAGTTGGAAAAAGGATTGGTGCTGGTTTTAATTGGTCTTGGCCAGGCTGCTGATTCACTAGCCTAAGAGCTATTGAAGCTAAAACAGTGGGAGATGAGGAGTAGGCTACTCTCAGGGAACATAAGATCATTGTCTTCTAGCAGATTTATGTTTATGTTTATTTTATTTTATTTTATTTATTTATTTTGTCAATTGCTTACAAGATAATAGGTATAAGTAAAAACATAGTTATGAATACATGGATACATATAAGAAAAATAAAAAAGAAACAATAGGACAGGGACGGTAGGCACGTTGGTGCACTTATGCACACCCCCTACAGACCTCTTAGGAAAGGGGTGAGGTCATTAGTAGACAGTCTAAGGTTAAAGTTTTTGGGTTTTGGGGAAGAAACCACAGAGTCAGGTAGAGTATTCCAGATATTGACCACTGTGTTGCTGAAGTCGTATTTCCTGCAATCAAGTTTGGTGTGATTAACCTTGAGTTTGTATCTATTTGCTCTTGTGTTGTTATGGTTGAAGCTGAAGTATTCATTGACAGGGAAGTCACTGCAATGTATGATTTTATATACTATACTTAGATTGGACCGAAGGCGGCGTAGTTCAAGGTTTTCTAGGTCTAGAATTTCGAGTCTGGTGGCATAAGGTATTCTGCAACGAGTAGAGGAGTGGAGAACTCTTCTTGTGAAATATTTCTGGACTTTCTCAACTGTGTTAATATCAGATACGTAATGTGGGTCCCAGACTGATGAGCTGTATTCGAGTATTGGTCTAGCAAATGTTTTGTATACTCTAGTTATTAATGTGATATTACCAGAGAAAAAGCTACATAAGATTAGGTTAACAACTCTTAACACCTTTTTGGCTATGTAGTTACAGTGAGCTCTAGCACTTAGGTCATTAGAGATGAGTACTCCAAGTTCCAGCTTGTTGGTCACAATCCCAGTATCCTGGCAGCACACCATCTGTGGCCATGGGTTTTGATTACTGCTTCTAAAGGTCGGATTGTAATCAAGCAAAGATTTAATCACTGTATGAGAGGGCTGACCTGCCATATATTACTGGGATCAGAGTAAGGGTTAGGGTTCATAAGTGGGGAGGAGCTAACCTTTTCAAAGATATGCCTAACTGAGTTTTGGGTGTAGTATCAAGACTCCATGGCAGGAGAGTGGGTGTGGTGATTGTCATTCAGGAATATGCGGGGGCATACCAAATGTGAGACCCTATTTACTAAGTTGGACTCTGGGGACAAGTTGGTGCATATTGAGCTCCCTGCCTAAGCTCCTTAACTCATTTTGGAGTTGGTAGTAGAGTTCCTCAGACCTGCCTTTAGCCTGTCCTGGCTTGTGAAAGTGGCTTGGAGTTATCATGTGAGTGGGCTTAGTGCTGCACAATCCGAGGTCCTTTTAGGCTCACATTTCCTGCTCAAAGAATAGGTGACAGTTGTGACTAGGAAATCCTTTGCTCAACTTCATATTGTGTGCCAGTTTTGCCCCTTCCTAGATTGGTGGCTCTGCACCTTGTCACTCATGCCCTAGTCACCTTCAGATTGTACTACTGAACTACTGTGCTTTACAGGGAGCTGCCCTTGAAAAATAGTCAGAAGCTTCAATTGGTGTAGAATGCAGTAGTGCAGCAATTACGCGTCTTCTCCCCAGTTGCTTCTAGAATTCCCTCAATACCTGGATATGTCACCAGCCCTGCTTGGGGGTCCCAGAGAAGTTCTAAGATGGCTCTACTACTGTAGCTAATGTTCATTCTCTCCTTGTTTTTATTTATTTTATTTTATTTATTTTATTTGTCAATTGCTTACAAGATAATAGGTATAACATAGTTATGAATACATGGATACATATAAGAAAAATAAAATATAAAAGAAACAATAGGACAGGGACGGTAGGCACGCTGGTGCGCTTATGCACGCCCCCTACAGACCTCTTAGGAAAGGGGTGAGGTCAATAGTAGACAGTCTAAGGTAAAAGTTTTTGGGGTTTGGGAAAGAAACCACAGAGTCAGGTAGAGTATTCCACACATTGACCACTCTGTTGCTGAAGTTGTATTTCCTGCAATCAAATTTGGTGCGATTAACCTTGAGTTTGTATCTATTGTTTGCTCTTGTGTTGTTATGGTTGAAGCTGAAGTATTCATTGACAGGTAGGACATTGCAATGTATGATTTTATATACCATACTTAGATCGGACCGAAGGCGGCATAGTTCAAGGTTTTCTAGGTCTAGAATTTTGAGTCTGTTGGCATAAGGTATTCTGCAATGAGTAGAGGAGTGAAGAACTCTTCATGCAAAATATTTCTGGACTTTCTCAACTGTGTTAATATCAGATACGTAATGTGGGTTCCAGACTGATGAGCTGTATTCGAGTATTGGTCTAGCAAATATTTTGTATGCTCTAGTTATTAGTGAAATATTACCAGAGAAAAAGCTACGTAAGATTGGGTTAACAACTCTTAGCGCCTTTTTGGTTATGTAGTTACAGTGGGCTCTAGCACTTAGGTCATTTGAGATGAGTACTCCAAGATCCTTTACAGAGTTTGGGTCATCAACAAGGTCTTAACTATTCTTCTCTTGTGTCTTGTCTTATGTCTTGTCTTGTGGATTGTATATTTTAACTTTAATAATGATTGCTTTATATTTATAAAGATAGTTTTTATATACTTGTTGTTTTACCTGATTGTTGCATGCCATCCAGAGTCACTTCTTATGAGATAGGGTATAAATTTGACAAATAAACAAACAAACACAAAATGAAATCCAACTTCAGTTTTATGCCTCAACTTGGTGTCTGGTATTGATGTTATCTTTCTGCCTCTTGTCTTGTATCCTAGTACTAGTCCAATGGAATATTGTTCTTTCACGTGATAAGTAGGCTGCCTTCTTACTCCTCAGGAAAATGTCATTCTGTTTATTTTTTTCTGTAAGTTGTATTTTTATAATTTGTAGGGTACTATTTGGAATTGAGCATCATTTTCTTGCTCACTAGTTATCTCTGTTGACTTGCCAGTTTTCTTTTGCCTGTACTCAGGTGGTCATTTGGACTGATACTGATGGCCTTATAGTAAAGTTAGAGGAAATTATTAATTTTTGTCATTCTAACTGGAAATTGGTAGGGGAAACGTGTGTGGTAATCTTAGAAAATGGCTGCAATCTGGTTGAACTGATACTGAGAGCCAATTTGGTCTAGTAGTTAAGACCCCAGGCTAGGAAGTCAGAGGCTATGAGTTCTATTCCCTCTTTAGCCATGAAAGCCAGCTGGGTGGCCTGAGCCAGTCTTTCTCTCTCAGACCAACTCATTCACAGGGTTGTTGTTTTGGGGGAAATAACAGGAGAAAGGATGTATTTGCCACCTTGAGTTATTTGTTATATATAATAAAGGTGGGATACAAATACATATCTACATACAATGGACTATAAGAAGTAAGGGCTTGAGGGTGGGATCTTCAGGTGTAAAAAAAATAGCTTCTTTCTCAAATGGACTATATAAGAGGAGTTTTGATGAATGACAGTACAGATTGACAGGTTTTTACAAGTTCTTTCCTGTATAACCTTGCTGGGATAAGAACTGATCAACCAGCTTCTCAGTCTATATTTTACCTTTGGAAAATTGCATCTAATGATATGTCAGTGCCTACTGTCTGCTTTGCTTTGGTAATAATGTGCTAGCTTTTATTTGTAGCTTTTATTAAAAAAATACAAACTTATGGTCTATTTTAAGCCTATGGTAATGCACCTGTCCTTTGAAGCATCTGCTCAGTCAGAAGCTCTGTTACCTAGCAACAACTTCAGAAACTCTCTCATTTTTATTGCTATGGAGTCCAACCTCGTCAATAGGATTTCTCAGCTCCCATTATTTTTAATGAGCTTCCCAGTAGCTACCCTGGTTTCCACTGGATAATTTACTCTGTGTGTACATATCCAATAGTGTGTTAAATTTGTCCTATTTATTTACCTGAGCAATAGGGACAGAAATTTTGGGATAGGACTAGGAATGCACAGTACAAAAAGACCTTCAATGTCATACACTTTGTAAACTTGGTCTACTGATCTACAAGCTTTTAAGCACTTGTGTAAATTCTAAACAACAAATACTAATTTCAGAGGAGGAATTTTGATATGGACTATTAAGAGCAGGGGAGATTCACCTTTCTTAATTGTTAATCTTTACACTAGGATGATATTCAACAAACACTTGATACAATTATTTCCACACTGCTAGGAACAAAATACACAGTCAAGTGAACTATTAAAGACTGTGAAATATTAAAAGACAGGAGACTATGAGAATATCTATCTATTCTTTTTAAGTGAAAACTTAGAGTATTTTATAGTTTTAAAAAGTGACTAATTTAAGTATAATGTAGTTGGGAGGGTTAGGAATTTTCTGTCCAATCAACTCATGGGAAGTTGTCAGCAGTCCCTGGGTTTAAGAGGAAACTGAGAATGAGCAGGAAGAGAAGCAAATTGAGGAAATGGAGATGAATAAAATTAAGTACAAATTAAATCCTGTCTGAAGTAATATTCCATAGGAGGTTGTAATGAGAAAATGACATACTTCTCATCTCTATTGTCTTTGCACAGGTTACTGTAGACTAGTTGTGTTTTTGTGCAATTGAACAGCACATCCACCACAAAAATGCTGGAAGAGTGGCTGAAACAGATGGTTGTTTACTGTGAATAATTTGTAATATTCTTCATGGATAAAGTTGCTTAGATCTGTTTCAGCTTGGATTCCAATATTGGCACAAAACAAGGGTGATTATGAAAGCCATTAGCAGTTAGGGCACTGACTAGAAGTGGGGAAACTTCAATGCTAGTTCTGCCTTAATCGGGGAAGCTTGCTAGATGACTTTGGGCCAATCATTCTCTTGGCCTTAGGAGAAAGACAATGGCAAATATTTTCTAAAAATAACTACATTGTTAGCTATGCTGTTGCTGTAAGTCAAGTTTAACTTGAAGGAGGAAAAACACATCACACAGCCAGAGGAACTGGTTGCTTTATATTATTTTCAGTTTCAGTTCTCAAGGGTATTCTGAGAAGTGAGAGTACCACTTATTTTATTTATTAATTTTATGTACTGCCCCCTCTCCCGACGGGTCTCGGGGCGGTGTACAGCCAAGTAAAAAAGCACAATTATAAATACAATTTTTAAAATAGAATTAAAATGGATTAAATTAATGGCTGAATAAAGATAAAAACTAATCAGGAAAATTTTAAAAGCTAAAAACCATTAAAATCAATTAAAAGCCCTACAAGTAACTCTAGACCAGACCGGCTTGGTGGAAAAGGTGGGTCTTCAGCGCACGCCAGAAGGTTTGTAGGTCAGGGATAGTTTGTATTGATTAATAGCTTGAATCAAAAACTGTATGGAAGGAGTCTAAATGTATTACGGTAATAGTCCTGGAGCTCTCATCTGCTTTTGAAACCATGGACTATGGTTTTCTTTTGGACTACCTGAGTTTTGGGGAATAATATTTTACAGGACCGTTTGGGGTATTTCCTGTCAGACTGTATTCCAAATATTGGCTTCATCTTGTCCCCTTTGCTATCCAGTATCTACCTGAAATAATTGGGAGAAGTCATTCAAATTATTGGAGTAAGCTGATGAAACTCATCTTTTCTGTTTCTGTTAAGATATTTAATGTTATAGCTGGAACAGTAAAAGTGGATAATGGTTTACCTCATAATCTAGTGATATGCCTGACCATTCTGTCTGCTGTAAATAGAGATGTTAAGTATATTTATTTATATAAAACTACAAGTTCGTATCAGCATCTCTGATTTCATTTGGGTCACTGGCTGTGTAATTCTCTGACACCTAAGCAATATCTACATTATCTACATGAAATCACTGAGAGAAGTCATTCAAACTATTGGAGTAGATCTCTTCTATTTCTATGAGTTGCCATACATGCATAAAAAGCTAGTTTGAGCTAAGTGCTAAAGGAAATGGTAGATGATGCAAAGTGTTCAACTTAGTACTTGTTGGGAGTATGATCCCTACTAATTTCTCACTCCCAGATAATGAATATGCCAGTATCTTGAACAAAAAATATCCACAGATATAGTTGGAGGTACATAACAAAAGTTACATTTCCTCAGCCCTCTTCTTGTGCAGTCTAAAAAGTTTGTGAGCATAAAAACTAAAACAAGAAAGGACCAAGAAAGGATTAAGGTTCTCCTCCAACTTTAATGCTAAATTTGGAATTGCCAGGATAATTTTTTTTTTACAAATCCAAATAAAAACCCAATAAAAATGAAACAAACTGAATTTTTATTGAAATTTATTAGGTTTTTAAACGGTTACTTAACATTGAACTAACTTTATTCTTTATTTCTTTTGCTAGTCAAGATTATAAACATATCTGATCTTTATTGCATTCTATTTATTCAAGCCCAATTATTGTATAGCAATAGCAAAGCATTTAGACTTCTATACCGCCCCATAGTGCTTTACAGCACTCTCTGGGTAGTATACAATGTCAGCATATTGTCCCCAACAGTCTAGGCCCTCATTTTACCAACCTTGAAAGGAAAGAAGACTGAGTCAACCTTGAACCCATCAGGATCAAACACTTGGCTATGGGCAGAGTTATCCTGCAATACCTCTTTCTAACTACTGTGCCACCAGAGAGGGGGGATACATTCCTACATTCCTAGAAGATCCCTTCTATCTTGAGATCTACCCAAAACCTATTTTTTCCTTTTTAGCAATCTATAAAACACTGCTTCTAAGTAGCACTTTGATTCCCCCCCCCATATGATTACTTAAAGCAGAAAAAGAATTTTTCCTTCTATTTTTAATTTTTTTTTCTCAAGTGATTTTTAAAATTGTAACTTGTGATCTTGGTCTAACTTTCTCTGGAAGATAGGTAATTGCAGCAGTAATTCTTCCATACCAAGGGAGAAAGGTGGGCCCAAGATATGTCAAACGTATAGGATTTTGAGGATGGGGTTTCTGCCCCATCCTCAAAATCTCAAGATGGCAATGAACCTAAAAAACAGACAGCGGTTTAATCACACCATAGTGACCTCTTTTTTTTTTTTACACACACCTTGTGCATCCCCTTTCTGTAGGAGAATGGTAGAGACATCTAATCTCTCACTCTTGGGGTTACTGCTACAATGTGTGTATGTGTGTGTGTGATATGTATACACATATATGCAAACAAATGCAAACACTTTCACTTCTGTTGTGTGGAGCAGCTGCTGGGATTATATTTTTTCTCCTTATGTTCAACATCGTGAAGTTGGCAGAAGAAAAGATAATCATAGATAACCTTCAAATTGCCTTTGAGGGACTAGAAAATAGAAATAGTGGCAGTCTGTACATATCATGGAATCAGAGGGCTGGAAGGGACCATGGAGGTCTTCTAGTCCACTCTCCTGCCCTATATAAGGCTCCCACAACCTCCCCACAATGGCAATGTAGTATTAGGCAGGAAGGAGGTCAGTTGGAAATGCTATTGCTTGCTGTTTCCTCTTACCCCAGAATGGGCATTGCACTCTGGCTTTGTAATAAAGGGAGCAGACCTGGGCACCAAAATAAAGGGGAGGAAACTATTGCGAATCAAATCAAACATTTATTACGGTCAATTACTTATGAAGCATATATGGTAAAATGAGAAGAGATTAGTTTGCTGTGATATCTATGGCTACCAAGTCAAGTCAAGTCAAGTCAATATTTATTACAGTCAAAAACTAGAGCAAGTTAAAAGTAATCAAGAAATATCCAGTTAAACATTTTAAAATAAAATAATAAATAGGAGATAAAATCTGTATTAAAATCACAGTTTGGTATCCAACCTGTCAGTTGCCCATAAGCAAAACTTATTATAATATAGTATCAATCCTTAAACTGTGAGGCCCGTAGTCATTAAATGCTAAAATGCAAGAGAATGACAATGCAAAAGGGTTTGCTGCATTAATTGTGTAAAATAGCTATGATGGATTAATCATCTGCTTCTGACGAATCCCCAGTGCTGCTGCGCAGAATCTAGCCACCTGCACTGTAATCACAGTCTGTTCGTCCTTAAGCAGCCACTGGAGATAAGTAGTGTCAGAAAAGCCAGGATACCTATCGATTATTGGAAAGATATCTCTATAAAAAGAGCAATGAAGGAGTATGTGTCCAATAGTCTCTATCTCTCCAAAGCCACAGGGACAGAAATGATATCTTTTCGTATTTGCTGTGCAGGATGGCCAATGGAAGCGTATGGCACTGTGCAAGCGGTCTCCAATGGCTCACCGTCTCCAATGGCTAAAATAACTGGCAGTGGTAACAACATATTTAATAGAGTCTGGAGCCAGAAATAATAGAACTTTTTCTAAGTCAGCTTGCCTCTCTATGCTCTCTACCCTTTATAAATATTGCGAATGAATCTACTGGGGGTAGATACTGCATCTTACAAGAAAACTAAAAATATGAATAGTGGATAACAGTGCAGAAGTGCAACTGCCTAACAACAAATAAAAATAATTAAGAGAACATAGTACAAGATGTAATACAGAAAATGAAAAACCTCAGTAGATGTAACAATTCATGGTAAAATTACATACATAAAAAAGAGTGTTTTAATAATATAACCACACAACAGTAAGTGAGAAAGTGATAAACGTGGATTGAACTAATTGAAAGGAATTATTCAAAAGAGTTCACAAAATAAATAAGATGAAAGTGGCAATCAAGGTATATCATATAAATGTAGGGTTTGAGATAAATGAGATTTAAATAAAGAAAATTTAATAAAAGTGTTTTTAAACTGGCAAGTGGAAGAAAAATCAGGTTACATTTAACAAAGGAACAAGAAATTGAGTGAATGGAGACTAATTAATAGCTCTGAATCTTTTTTTCAAAATGGAAGCAAATAAAGAAGAATTGTACAGAGGAAAGAGCAATCAAAATTGCTTAATGCAGCAAACCAAATGTGCTAACAGCCAGCCTCAAACAAGGCTGCAAAAGAATGAGAGAAATCATAATAAAGGGAAACCTCTGCAACACTGGAACTGGATTCAATCACCTATTTCCTAGCTCTTTTCTGGCCTTCTTGAGATGTTTAGAATATTCATGAAATTTGTCCATAGGACCACCAATTAAAACTATCATTTCCATACTACCTCTACTTCCCCCTCTCAATTCCCAAAGGCAATTTAATAATGATTCAGTCTTTGATGTCAAAACAATGAGCTATTACAGGTTCTGAAATAATAATTTGAACAAAAGCTCACTTTTGTTCACAACAGGGAAATAAATTAGATCCATGTTTCCCCTCTCTATTGATACTTATTTCATGTTCTGCACATTTCTGGGCATATGCCCAAAATTCCAAATGAGCAAAGAAATAAACAAAAAGCTGTAACATTTTTTTCTTGTAGACCTTCTGGAGGCTGCAAATCTAGAAACTTAGAAAATATTTAACACCACTGACAATGCTGCTGCCATACAAAGGGACCTTGACTATGTCTCAAAATGGTCGCGTAATTGGCAACTCCAAATTTCAATTAATAAATGCTCTGTCCTACACATTGGCAATAAAAATCAGAACACCAAATACAAGTTGGGCAGAAATGATCTCATAGATGACCCTCTGTCAAGGACCTAGGAGCACTTATCTCAAATGATCTAAGCCCCAGAACTCACTGTAACAACATTGCCAAAAGAGCCATTAAGAGTTGTTAACCTTATTTTGCGAAGCTTCTTCTCCAGTAACATTGAATTGTTAACTAGGGCATACAAAACCTTTGCCAGACCAATTCTCAAATACAGCTCATCCACCTGGAAACCACACTGTGTATTGGACATTAACACAATTTAGCGGGTTCAGAGGTATTTCTCAAGAAGAGTACTCTACTCTTCTACCCGCAATAGAATTCCCTGTGCCTCCAGGCTTGAAATTTTGGGCTTGGACAATCTGAAACTACTCCACCTGTGGTCCCATCTAAGCATAGTATATAAAATTGTCTGCTACAATGTTTTGCCTGTCAACAATTTATTCAGCTTCAACCACAACAATACATGGGCAAACAATCAATACAAACTCAAGGTAAACCACTTCAAATTCAATTGCAGAAAATATGACTTCAGCAAGAGTGGTCAACGCTTGGAATGTTCTACCCAACTCCCTGGTTACAGCCTCAAATCTTCACAGCTTCAATCTCAATCTGTCTACTGTGGACCTCACCCCATTCTTAAGAGGTCCTTAAAGGGGGCATGCATAAGTATACATCCCTGTCTTACTGTCCCCATTTACGTGTATTTACTTTCTTCATGTTTATGTTCATACCTACAGTTGTTATCCTGTCCATTTGACAAATAAATAAAACAAATAAAAAAACCCAGAACTCCTACTAATAGGCAAATATCTGCCACAGTTTCCATGTACTTTCAGGATTTTAAAGGTATTAATTTTATCGGAATGTCTAATACACTGTAAAAATTTTAATTGTCTCAGCTGTTAAATACATTGATATTATAGAGTCCAGACCTGCTTCTGAAATGGTGCAGACTTCTGATCTTGTGTCTTGTATTTTATCGTTTAGATGATAAATGAAATATGAAAGATTTACTGATTTATTTAAATAATATTATAGGTAAGTTTGTAATAGACAAGGTTTTTTGAAAAAAAAGAACAGATTTGATTTTCTTTTCACTTGGCAATGACTTATAGTCTTTTTTGTATATAATGTTATTAAAATATTTAAGCAAGAAGATAAAAGCTAACATAAAATAATAGAAGCTAAGAAAGAAAAATTCCAGCCCTATGATTCTATAATCCTATGAATTCCATAGTAGTGTTTATGAGAAGAAAGAAATCTTCCAAAAGGTACAAGAAAATGGGGGAAAAAAGGAAGGGAAAATGGAAAAGAAAGGGCAAAAATATCAAGAAGTGGCTTCTGATATTCTTCATAGCAGTTATAAGTCCAAATATAGTTTAACCTCTCTCTCTAAAGATATATCACATTACATTATATGATATAATCTATCCTGTGTAATCATCAAAGCTGTAAGTCACAAGTTCATTTTTTTTTCATTTTTACACAAAATGAAGCTTCCATTCAGCAATGAATGTAGTTAATATATTTTTTGTAATTATCCATTTCCACAAAATCTGTCAACTTCATCAGCCATTCCCCGATAGTGGGTAGTGTGGAATATTTGTATCTCTGTGCATACCTTAGTCTTGCTTTTATGATCATATATTGAAATAATCTTCCATGTATTTTTCTGTTTATCCATTAATCCTACATGGAATTAATCTTTAAGATCCTCTGTATCGAAGTGTGTGTGTGTGTGTGTGTTCACGCGTGTGCAGTTTTTTTACATGTTCACCAAACACAATAAGCAATAGTTTATGGTCACTGTTAATATAGATACCGTATTTGTTCAGTTGTGAAAATTTGTAATTATCTTTCAAGTGGCTGTTTTTGAAATTATTGTAAAGTTTTCAAAAACTTCTAAGGCAGGTCCAAATGTACCATTATGACTAAAAGATTCATCTTTTGTTTAGTCACATGATTATTAAATTTATTCATATTTCAATTATTTCTGTAGTTCCAGAATCAAATTACTTGCTGCAATTTATTTTATTTACACTCCTGCTTTGTAGAAAGAAAGATGTGAGTGAACACAAATTCCTACATCAGGATCTGATGACAAGATTGTTACAATGTAAGAATGAGAAAATTTATTGGATAGGTCATCTAAATATCCCAAAACAGACAAGACAAGAATTATAAAAGTAAAGCAAACAGACCATTATTCAGTTATGCCAGCAATGTCCCCAATGTCTAAGCAAACAAACAAAACAAACACATGTATCAACTTAAAAAACACCTAAATGAACGAGTTCAAAAGAAAAAGGAAATCCAATTGTAGATATTTTGGGGGAGGAAAAACAAAACATCATATGTTAGAATTAGACACATCATATGTGTTTGGATTTGGGATGGTTTCTAATTCAGTTGGAGGCAGGAACTGTGCAATTTATTCTGTCTCAAAATTTATTTACAAAGTTAAGCCTCCCATTTTGGTCCAAGATTTCAGAAAGGCTACAGTATGCTCCAAAATAGTAAAAAGAAATAGTAATAGGTTCGTGTCCTGCCTTGGTCTTAGTTTGTCTTCCCTTTTTTGGACAGGTAGTAAGACTGTGAGGAATGAAGAATTAGATTTGAATTCAATTGCTGTGGCTCCAATCATACCTCATTATCACCAAGGTTTGTCTGTGTGATGGCACTCTCAGCAGCAACTGCTAATTTGTGTTTTTTTTTTCCCCCATTTATAAAATGATAAGGTTGAAAGGGGCCATTGAGGCTATTGAGTCCAGTCTCCTGCTTAGTTCAGGACTCCAAATTAAAACACCCCAGACAGATAGCTGAGCCTCTGCTTGAATGCATTCAGTGAATGGCAGCCCACCACTTCTCCTGGTAATTGGTTCCATTCTTTAACTGTTCTTAACGTTGAGAAAGGCTTTTTGTAAACATTCAACTGGAATCTGTTTTCTTTAAATGAAAGACCATTATAATTCCATGCTTGAACATGGGAACAATAAGGTGGTTTTTTTTTTCTGTACAGTACCACTTCATGTACAGTACCTTATCTCTATCATCAGTTCTCTCAAAGCTAAACATTATTTGCTTCATTGTCTCTTCATGTGCTTTAGTTTCAGTGATCATCCTTCTTATTTTTCTTTTAGTATGTTTGAGTCCCTAATGAATGGTAATTGCCATAACTAAACACAATAATCTTTAGAATTAAAATTAAATTAGTATTTCCCATGATCTAGAAGGTATTCTTGATAAAGTCAAAAACTGTATTTGTCATTTTTTTTATTTTATGTATGTGTAGTCACATTGCACAGCTGACTCATATTCAATTTGTCATCCACAACTTAAGATGTAGTTGTAGTCCTAAGGGGCTTCTGTCAGGGGAATGGGACAACTTGCTACAGCAAACTTGCTGTGGCCAACTTACCATGGGCAACTCACCACAACCAACTCATTACAGCCAACTCACCATGGCCAACTCGCAACGGGACAATTCTATTTAATTATTTAAAATAAATAAAAATATTTTAATCTTTGCCATTAACATTTTATTCTGCCCCTCCTTTTGCATCCTTTCTTTAATTATTCTATTTCAACGTTTCTTTGATATTAGTGTAACTCTTGTCCTGCAGTGTCCTGTGGCAAGATTATTTAATTATTCTATTCCACCATTTCTTTGATATTAGTGTCACTCTTGTCCTGAGTTGTCCTGCAGCAAGTTGGCCATGGCAGGTTGGCTGTAGCAAGTTAGCCATGGTGACTTGGCTGTGGCAAATTGTCATAGATCCTCTGTCAGATGCAACTCCCATAGAGAAATTAGTAAAGCAGGGATACATTTTAGAATTCTTACATTTCAATGGTTCTGTTAACATTCCAGTTAAGTGTCATGTCAATCCATTGCACCATTCTTCCATGCTGGCCAATGGACCCTTATATATTTGTTCTGTGGATATACCATTATTTTTTATTTTTTTATTTGTCAATTGCTTACAAGATAATAGGTATAAGTAAAACATAGTTATGAATACATGGATACATATAAGAAAAATAAAAAAAATAAAAGAAACAATAGGACAGGGATGGTAGGCATGTTGGTGCGCTTATACACATCCCCTACAGACCTCTTAGGAAAGAGGTGAGGTCAATAGTAGACAGTCTAAGGTTGAAGTTTTTGGGTTTGGGGAAGAAACCACAGAGTCAGGTAGAGTATTCCAGACATTGACCACTCTGTTGCTGAAATCGTATTTCCTGCAATCAAGTTTGGTGCGATTAACCTTGAGTTTGTATCTATTGTTTGCTCTTGTGTTGTTATGGTTGAAGCTGAAGTATTCATTGATAGGGAGGACATTGCAATGTATGATTTTATATATTATACTTAGATCGGACCAAAGGCGGAGTAGTTCTAGGATTTCTAGGTCTAGAATTTCGTTCTATGTTGTCCATGGCAACAGTACATAAGAAAAAAGCATCATATCTATATGGCAATATTGTAAGGTTGAATGTCCAAGTTTGTTTTAAAAACATTCATTAAAAAATGAAATTCAAAAGTTTGCACCTCAAATAGTAAAATAAAACAAAAATTAAATCAATTAAGATAAAAAGAAAAAGAAAACCAAAGAAGATGAAACCCAAGGTGAAGTAGTTAACCAATAATGTATGGTGGGGGGGGAGCCGCCCCGCTCCCCCCCACCTGCCCCTCTAGAGGATAAAATATTTGGGGGAATATTAAAAGAGGTAGAATATTATATTTCACCAAAGCAAAAATGGAAAAAACATGTTTTTAAAGACAAGCCCAGTCTTCCTGCACAGTAATACAGCCTCCAGCAAGTGCCTGAAGTTTTTAGAGATGGATATTTTGTGTCCATTAAGAAAGACTGGCCCAGCCTATTCAGAAACAAAACAACCTTCACCTCCAGCTATGGTATTAAAATTTACATTCTTCTCCACCCAAATTCTAAGAGCAGGACATGATTTTAAGGACCCACTACCACAGCAAAAGACACAGAGCTCACTACATTACACAAACCCCTAGGGGCATTTCAGACATTATACAACTCCAAGCAGCATTTCAGTATAAAAAAATCCTTGCACTCACCAAGTTAATTTGTCAGCTGTCCCAGAACCACATGCTGTGGTTCTACTCATCAATAAACATTCTTGAAATGTGTTTGAATATTAGTAGATCAGGCTGGTAGTTATGTGGTTTGTGATCTGAGCTTGACAATTTGGTTTGAGTTAGATCAAATTTGTGACCTTCTGAATCTTTGTGGACTGACATGAGGGATAGTTGGACATGTATTTTGATAGCCAGAATGGTTGGTGCAGTTTGGGTTGATAGCTTTCTTCCTGTTTGTCCAACATAGCTCTTTTGCTGCACTGGATTCGGTATCTTTGCCTGATCTTTGGTTTGTTTCTGTCTGCCCTTTCATTTTTGACAGAGTCAGTCTGAGAGTTGAGGTTGGTTTGTGGGCTACTACAAGGTCATGTTGGTGCAGTAGTCTTGTATTATTTATGAAACATTCTGTACATACAGGATTGTGATTCATCTACTCATCATTGTTTCTGTTGTAGTTGTATTGCTTTGAGTGTTTGTATTGTTTGTAGGTAGGCATCTCCGGGTGTCATTTCGTGGGTATATGTTTCTCTCAAAGACTTTGTATAGGTGTTTTTGTTCCACTGATCTAGCCTCCTTAGTGTTACAATGGGATTCCGCTCTCTCAAACACTGTTCTGATGCAGCTTTGTTTATGGCATTTTGGGTGGTTGCTGTGGATTTGTCCTGTGTGTGTTGCCTTCCTATACACAGATGTTAGAAGTTGGCCATTGGTGGTTCTGGTTACAAGGACATCCAGAAATGATAGTTTGTTGTCATTCTCAGTTTCTATTGTAAATCAGATATCCAAGAAGACATTGTTGATCATTTGGTAGGTTTGATCAACCTGATTGTGCTTGATTATCACAAAGGTATCATTAACGTAGCATACCCTTAGCTTGGGATTTATCTGTACAATTTCTTTCATCTTTTGCATGATAACTTCTGCAACTAGGTTGGATATAGGCAGGGGTGGGATTCAAACTTTTTAACAACTGATTCTGTGGGTGTGGCTTAGTTGGTGGGTGTAGCTTGGTGGTCATGTGACTGGCTGGGTGTAGCCAACTCAATATCACTCACATCGAGGCATGCATCTCCTCGCCTGGCTTCTCATGACTGTGGGGATGCTGCAACAGTCATAAGTGTGAAAAATGGTCATAGGTCACTTTAATCAGTGGCCATTGTAACTTTGAATGGTCGCTCCACACAAGCAAAGTATCAGCAAAGAAGGGGGAAAAAACTCTAGAGATATTCCTGAGGCAGAAAGTCTAGTCCTTTCAAGAATGTAATAAGGATTAACGGAGAGGCAGTTTCTGTAAGCAATACCAGAATGTTTCCTTCCTGCCTTCCTTACAGGATTAGGCCAGTAATTTCTTCTAACAACCGGTAATCCGAACTGCTTAGAATGTTAACAACCGGTTCTAGCAAATAGGTGCGAACCTGTAGAATCCCACCCCTGGATATAGGAGATCCCACAGGTGAGCCCCTCACTTGTTCAGAGATCTCTATGTCAAATTTGAAGTAGGTGGTCAAGCATAGTTGGAGGAGTTAGCATATGTGTTCTGTTGTGAGTGGTTCTCTTGGTGGCTGTGCATTGTCCCATAGTTCTTTGATTAGGTTAATTGCTAGTTTCAAATCTACCAATGTGAATAATGTGGTAACATTGAATGATATCATTGTTTCATCTTTGTCAATGTATAGATGTTTGAGCTCATCGAGGAATTGTGTGGGGTTGTTTATGGAGTATTGGGAATCACTGATTAGGTATTTTAGGCATTTCCACGTTTCTTTTGCAAGGTTGTAAGTGTAAGTGTGCTAGGGAATGAGACAATCAGTCTGAGTGGGATGTTTTCTTTGTGCACTTTCAGAAGTCCATAGAACTAAGCTATGTTTGAGTTGGTTGCTTTCACTCTCTGATGTTCTTCTTTGGTGATTTGATTTGATTCTTACAACTTTTGTAGTGTTTTGTTGATCTTGTTGGTCAGCTTCACAGTTGGGTTGGTATTGATGCATCTATAAATAAATGTATCCTATAGGAGTTGCTTGGTCTTTTGTATGTAGTCATCCTTGCCTAGTAAGACAGCCATTCGACCTTTTTCAGCTGGTAGGATGACAATATTGTTATCAGTTTTGTGGGACTTCATTGCCTGTTCCTGTTTTGTAAAGATGCTGGAGTTTTGTTTGGGTCTTAGTATCTGAACAATGGTCTGACATATTTGTTGTTGGGCTTCTTCACTGAGGTCTTTTGATTTTAAGGCCGTTAGTCTGGATAGCTTCTTTTGCAGGACAATATGCTTCTTTTCTCTAGTATTTGTTGTTCTGTGCTCGATTGCTGCATTCAAACTTTGCATAAGCTGTGGTCCAATGGTATTGTTTTATAAGAGCTTTTATTGAGTGAGGCATTTTATGTATTTGTTTCAGTGAGGCATTTTATGTATTTGTTGAGACAGTTGTGAGCATCTGTTATCATCATGTCGATCATACATTTACCATTCTTTCTTGCTATTGTCCATGCTGCTGGATGATTGATCAGAGATCTGTAGTTAATGCTTTGAGGAAGTATGTTCTGTCATACTTTATGAAGGAAAAATAGTTGCTTGCATGCGGAAACTTCTCTTCAGGCAAAGGTCTCCTAACAATGAGTGGCGTTGAGTGTTGGACCCTCCAAAGGTGGTTAAAATGTGTTTGAATATTAGCAGCTCAGGTTGGTAGTTAGGTTGTTGGTTTGAGCTCCAAGCTTGGCAATTTGGTTGCAAACGTTTCAGCACCATTCGAGGAGACATTGTCAGTGCATTTTGAGTTGAGCTAGTCTGTCAGAACACAGGTCTTTAAAAACCTTTTTATGAGATGCAAATTAGTCTGATTGTTGTTAGTTCAGATATTTCTGAGTCATGGTCTAATTTCGGATGATTTGATTAGCTGGCTGTTGCTCAAACCAACAGCCTAAACTTTCTTTCTTAAGCAGCTCCATTTTATTCCCAGCTTGGAGCTGAAGATGGATTTTTCTTCCTACAATGGTGAGATAGCAGAACTTTAAACTCTTTTTTTGCATCTCTTTTCTCTCAGAAGGGAAATGTACTTCTAGAGGCCATCATTATGCTTCCCTAATCCACCAGGAGGGCAGAAATTCATATTAGTAAAGACTAGGAGAAAGTAAAAGGGGAATGTAGCTAATTTAAATATTGAGGGCCAATTAGTTTACATTATATCCCAGGATACTGAAAGAATTAATGGAAGTATGTTCAAAACCCTTCCCTCTGTAATCTTTACAATCCCTTTAGAGGACTAATGCGATTACAGGAGACTACAAGGGAACAAAGGTCATTCCCATCTTCAAAAAGAAGACATTCATTAATTAAACTAAAGTCCTGTCAGCTGGATATCTACAGTGGGTGAGATCTTAAAACAAATTATTTTGAATATGTTGCTCATAATAAACATGTTAGTCATAATAAACCATGATAAGACTCCTTAGCCTTGCACTAATGATTTGAATGAAAAGGTGGAGAGAATGCTTTTCCAGATTTTAGATGCCTCAGAACTGGAATAGGTAGCTAACATTATGGAAGACAAAATAAAAATTCAAAAATTTTGGAAATAACTGAATGATACTGAATAAATGGGATTCAATTTTTTTAACAACCAGTTCTGTGGGCATAGTTTAGTTGGTGGGTGTGACTTGGTGGTCATGTGACTGATGGATGTGGCTTGGTGGTCATGTTATTGGCTGGACGTGGCCAACTCAATATCACTCACATCGAGGAACCATCTCTTCTCCTGGCTCTCATGACTGTGGGGATGCTGCAACAGTCGTAAGTGTGAAAAATGGTCATGAGTCACTTTTTTCAGTGACATTGTAACTTTGAATGGTCATTCCACACAAGCAAAGTACTAGCAAAGAAGGGGGAAAAAAATTCCAGAGAAGTTCCAGTGACAGGAAGTCTAGTCCTGCCAAGAATGTAATAAGGGTTAATGGAGAGGCAGTTTCTGTAAGCAGCACCAAAATGTTTCCTTCCTTCCTTTCTTACAGGATTAGGCCAGTAATTTCTTCTAACAACCGATTCTCCGAACTGCTTAGAATGTTAACAACCGGTTCTAACAAATAGGTGCGAACTGGTAGAATCCCACCCCTGGATATACTGTAGATACAGGATACTGGGCTTGGTTAATGGTACTGTAGTAAAGATTATGGAAATTGTAGTTAATCTCTCAGCCTGAGTATTTACTGTTACATGTCAGCTACAATAAGAAGGCAAGTGCAGGTTAGGGTGATTTAGAAAAATTATATTGTTTTTGTTAACAAGAAAGATATTTCGTGTACTTTTCATTGATCAGACACTACCTCAGGTAGTCTGTGTAGTTCTGGATATTACATTTGAAGGAGGATTAGGAGAGATTTAATCTAAACATTAGGAAGAACTTCCTGATTGTTTGAGCTGCCAGCAGGTGGAACATGTTACCACAAACAACGAGAGGTTTTCTTTTGCAAGAGGTTTGGATGATCATCATTCTCCTTTATCAATAAAGTCATTAATAAAAATATTGAAGAGTAAAAGGAGCCTATGATTAAATCTTATGGATGCCCTGTTCAATAATACCCTCCACTTCAGGTTATTAGAATTAGAATAGACCTGGAAGGGACCTTGGAGGTCTTCTAGTCCAGCCCCCTGCTCAAGCAGGAAGAACCTATGCTATTTCAGATAAGTGACTATCTAGTCTCTTCTTAAAATCCTCCAGTGATGGAGCAGCCTTGATTTCTGAAGGCAAGCTGTTCCACTGGTTAATTGTCCTCACTAACAGTTTCTCCTTAATTCCAGGTTGCTTCTCCCTTTGCTTAGTTTCCAACCGTTGTTTCTTGTCTTGCCCTCTGGTGCTTTTTGAGTATAATGTGACCCCCTCTTATTTGTGGCAGCCCTTCAAATACTGGAATACTGCTATCATGTCCCTCCTAATTATTTTTTTCTTTAAGAGTATCCAAACCCAAATCCTGCAGCCGTTCTTCATGTTTTAGTCTCCAGGCCTTTGACCATCTTAGTTGCCCTCCTCTGAACTATTTCCAAAGTCTCAACATCTTTTTTTGTAGTATGGTGACCAAAATTGGTTGCAGTATTCTAGGTGTGGCCTTTCTAGAGTTTTATGAAGTGGTACTAATGCTTCACATGATCTTGATTCCAGAGTTATGTTCCTTCAATGAGGAACATTCGAGTACAGTGTAATTTTTTGAGATATATTATAGATTTAATTATCTTGTGAATCAGCATGTTTTTAAGAATTACAATTAATTTATTTATGATGCACCCTAGAACCTTTGGAGATATTATATAAAATTAACTAGGTTGTAGCCCATAGATTCTCTTCTCTTTTTTTAGAAAAGAGGGACAATATTTAAACTTCCCCTTTTTTCTGCTTTTGTATTTATCAATTTCCACTGAATGACTGATTAACTGATTTTTTCTCTATTTCTTTTATTCTCAATATATCTGACTAAGTCATTTGTAATATGTATAAGTATATAAGTATACCTGTATACTGCACGAGTCAAAAAGAGGGCTGTGAAAATATTTACAGACCCCTCACATCCTGGACATAAACTGTTTCAACTCCTTCCCTCAAAACGACGCTATAGAGCACTGCTCACCAGAACAACTAGACACAAGAACAGTTTTTTTCCTGAAAGCCATCACTAAACAAATAATTCCCTCAACACTGTTCAACTATTTACAAAGTGTACACTATTACTACTATTAATCTTCTCATCACTCCTTATCACCCATCCCCTCCCACTTGTGACTGTAACTTTGTTGCTTGTATCCTCTGTTTCCTAGTATGATTTGATGTTGATTGTACCCTATGACTATCATTAAGTGTTGTACATTATGATTCTTGATTCTTAACGAATGTTCCTTCTTTATGTATACTGAGAGTATTTACACCAAGACAAATTCCTTGTGCGTCCAATCACACTTGGCCAATAAAGTATTCTATTCTATTCTATTCTATTCTATTCTATTCTATTCTATTCTATTCTATTCTATTCTATTCTATTCTATTCTATTCTATTCTTAGTACCTCTTGCCAACTTCAAGCATGTTTAGAAGGACTACGCTAAGCACAGTTTTTCCCCCACAGCTGCTATATTAATAAAAAAAAACCATCATTATTATTTAAATTGCATTTTTCTTTTGAAAGGTATCATCCATATCTTCTCCTTGATTGGCAGATGACGGTAGACACTTAATAAAATTGTTTTTTATTTGTTTCTATATTCAGGTGCTATTAATTCAGGTGCTCTCTATCACATTGCCCAATCCATTCATTTGGATTTCTGAAATGTGAATTCTTTAAGTTTCAGGGCTCCCTGTCTCCTGTTTCTCCAGTTGTTTCCATACCATCCATAAGTTTTGTACTTCAACTGCCTCATCCCAAGTATGGGGTTCTTTCCACCCAATCTCCATTCCACATTGCAGTATGCAAGTATCTTGCCCATGAATAGCACCTAAGAATTCCCTCTTTCCACCCCACTGAGTCCAACTTTTGTGTGTTGAGGGCAAGATGGGTGATGTTTCATGACTGTCCCCACAGCAACCACCAACCAGTCCAGTAACACACCTGTCTGCAACAATTTACATGTATTATTTATTTATTTATTTGTTTATTTATTTATCTATCTATCACATTTATATGGCCACCATCTCCCAAAAACAATTCTGGGAGTCATAAAATATACCCACAATCTGTGAATCAAAGAAATCAAGGATAATGCTTGTATTTCTATTAAGGGTCAACAATCTTCATGAGGTTTACATGAATTATCAAATACTGATTTGTTATTACTTCAATATGTTTGAAAATGGGTTGGCAATTCTGCATTGAAAGTTAATTTATCTGATGAAAAAAAATTAAAAGGTCTGATACAGGTAGTCCTTGACTTAAACCATTCATTTAGTGGCCATTCAAAGTTACAAATGACACTGAAAAAAAGTGACTTATGAGCAGTTTTCACACTTCTGACTGTTGCAACATCCCTATGGTCACGTGATCAAAATTTCAATGCTTGGGAACTGGCATGTATTGATGACAGTTGCACTGTCCCAGAATCATGTGGTCATCATTTTTAAGCTTCTCAGCCAGGTTTGGACAAGCTGTCAATTGGGAAAGCCAGTTTCATTTAATGACTAGTGATTCACATAACAACTGTGGGGGAAAAGGTTGTACAATGGGGCAAGACTCACTTAATAACTACCTGGCTTAGCAATGAATGTTTTGAGCTCAATTGTGGTCATAAGGGGAGAACTACAAAGATTTCATTTGGGTATGCCATGTCAGAAGGAGCTAATGGGAAAACAGTTTTGAGATGGATAGAAATCTAAGAAGGAGATACTAAAAGCACAGCTGCAAACAATTTCTATGAAGAAAAAAGTGGAAAATAGCAAAAGTTAATATCACTATGCAAAAGCTTAGTGAAAATCCAAAAACAAACAACAAACCCCAACACAAACAGGAATTGAAAATAGTGCCAAAGAAGAGCATGTATACATAGCCTGCAATTATAGACATGATGTAAAGAAAGTTTAATGTCTAAATGAGCTAGGATTGATGAACAATAATAACAACAAAACGTGTCAAGGAGTGAGAATATAAAATAATTGATATATCACCTGCTCAATGAAAGTAGCAAAATGATACAAAACACTTTCTCGATAAATCTCCTATCAAGTAAAAACTATGTATTTTACCAGGAAATATTTATTGTTCTGTGTCTTTTTCTCTGAAATCACCCAGAATAGCTGGAAGTTGGGCAGTATTAAAAATCCAATAAATAAATAAAAATTGTGAAATGTAAGACAAAAAGGTAGGTAGAAAGTTGAGCTAATAGAAACACCATTTAAAATTTTAGGACCTAGGGTAATCTGATGGTCTAGCCAAACCCTAAAACTTATTTCTGAGAAATATTGGAAAACTGGTGAACATTAAAGGAAGTGAAAATTATTCCTGTCTTCAAAAAGGAGAGGGGTGATTCAGTCAACTGCAGAACAGTCATCTGGGAAATGCTGATCAAAAACAGTTTGATCTGCAAGTACTTTGAAAACAGTACAATAATTATTAGAAGTCAGTACAGATTTATCTTTGTCATTCTATCTTAATCTTATTTTTGATCAGATAATTTATCTTAATAGATCCTTAATAGACTGTTGGAATGTTGTAGACATAATCTATCTTAATTTCAGGAAAATGTTGGCCAAAGTATTCCATGATTTCTTCATCAGCAAGCTAGTTAACAGTGAGCTGGATAGCATGACAATTAAATGACTACATAGCTGTCTTAATTCTTATTCAGGGATATTCATAGATGGTTCTTTCTTAAACTGGAGAGAGATATTAAGTATAGGGCCATACTGTTTTGTCCTTGGCCATTTTGTTTAATAATTTGGATGATGAGGTAGAGAAAATACTGATTATTGGATAGCTTGGCAAATGTTTATAAAAACCTATAATATCTCAGACCCCATTACTATCAGCTTGGTAAGATGATGGCGGTTTCCTTATTTTAGGGGCATAGTGCATCTGCCAGAAAAATCCCCCCCAGGGAGATATTTGAGAGTAAAATAAAATCATTTAAAATTTTAAAGTACTGAGCCCACCAGAACTGAGTACTGAGCTCATCATTACTTGTTTTGGGGAGAGTTTCCTTGGTGTTTTGGGGGCCTCTAGATTTTTGTGATCAGTCCAGACTTTGAAAGAGATTTTACTCCCCTCTAGGAAATGCCTCCAGGTTAAAAGCGCCCACCAAACTGCATCTCCCAAATGGCCCACTTTTGCTCAGTCTCATACAACTTTTGGGATGTGTAAGCACATTATTATTGTTGGGAATGATAGTCACCTAACAGTTGGGTTGGCAATATATAAACCAGGGTAGTCATTTAATACTGTATCTTTAAGGGAATGCTGTAACTGTAATTGGGTGTGGTTCCTCCAATGGCCATAAGATGGACCCAGAAACCTGGTTTGTTAGTTCTTGCATTTTCCCTATTGCCTTATGCCTGATTGTCGTTCTGCTTGGATTGCTGTGAGTCTGTTTACTGAACTGTTTACTGCTTGGATTGCTGTGAACTCTCCTTACTGAACTTTGTTTATGTTACTGGACTTTGTATTTGGATTATCCCTGGACTGAATACTGACTGTTTTAACCGTGTATGACTTGGACTGTTTGTTAGATTTTGCTTACCCGTTTACTGGAAGTAAAACCTACATTTTAATATTCAGTGTATCTGTGTGCTAGTTGTGTGTTATTCATCACTACTCTCACTATGTTTCTCTGAGAGCAGTCATTCTCCTAACGGGGAATACCTCAACAGTTATAGTTAGTCTTGCTCATTTTTCTGAAGTAGGACCACCCCTACTGCCACATCGCTGGCATCTGCTTGTATTTTTGTATTGTATTGTATTGTATTGTATTGTATTGTATTGTATTGTACTGTATTGTATTGTATTGTATTGTATGGTTTCTTTTTGTCTGAGTGCTTTAGAATTGGCTCTGCTGAGAACAGTCATTTAAGTTTTTCAAATGCAGCTTGGCATTCAATTGTCCAGTTCAAAGGCTGTTTCAGTTTTGGGTTGCCCTCCCCCTTCATTTTTAAGAGGTTAATGGGGAGGGCAATCTAAGCAAAAGCGGGAATAAACTGGTGATAAAAATTGGTGGACCCCAGGAAACTTTGTAATTGTTTACATGTACGAGATGTTTTCCAATCAAGTAAAGCCTGCACTTTTTGAGGGTCCATTTCCACACGCTGGTGTGAAATGCAGTACCCCAAGTAATCATTTTTTTCTTGGTGGAATTCACATTTGGAGAGTTTAGCATAACGTCTGGCAGAATGGAGTTTGTTTAAAATAGCCCAGACTAATTTTACATATTCTGCTTTGGTCTCAGTATATATTAAAATATCATTCAGATAGACCAGGACTCCCATATACAAATGATCATGTAGCACTTTGTTTATTAATTGCAAAACACTGGGGGGCCCTTGTAGTCCAAATGGGAGCACTTTGAATAGGTAGCACCCAAGGTGAGGTGTTAAATGCCATTTTCCAGTCATTGCCCTCTCTAATTCTGATTCGGTAGTATTAAGTCCAGCTTTGAAAAAAATTCCCTTTAAGCAAGGTGTGCTAGCATATTTTTCATAAGGAGCAGAGGGTACATGTTCTCCACAACAGGGGTCGCCAACCTTTTGGACCTCAGGGACCACCAAACTTATAATTTTACATCCTGGGGACCACTAATATGAATTTTGATTAACGGTGGCTTGCTGACGTTGGTGGGAAAGAGAGAGAGAGAGAGAGATCTGATCTAACCTCTCTCCCTCCCTCCCTCCCTCCCTCCCTCTCTTCCTCTCTCTCTCTCTCACACACACAAACACATAGAGGCAGGGGTGGGATTCAAATTTCTTAACAACCAATTCTCTGGGCATGACCTAATTTGTGGGTGTGGCTTGGTGATCATGTGACTGCCTGGGCATGGCTCATATGTAAATATTATAAATATTTATATAAATATTGAATTTTTTTATTAAAATAAAGAGCAACTTTTACCCAAAATCAGGCAAAGCAGGCAGGCAGATTGAGTTGCTCACAGAATCACTGATTCACTTAGAGAGATCTGTGTTTCTTCCATCGGCTACCTGAGTCTGCAACTGAATAATAGAACCTTTCGTCCTAAGGGAGGTTCAGCTCTGTTTAAAAGCAGAGCCGAAGATCTAAAGATTAGCTAGAAAGCAAGAAATCCAACCATTTCCTGCTTTCTAATCTAAATCTCCTGGCATAGCAAAACAACTGCTGGTCGGAAAAAGGAAAAATAGCAACTTAGCAAGAAAGTTTGCCAGGGAAGGGTGGGCAGGGTGGGTTCCCGCAGGCCATGTGTTCCTCCACAGTCTGGATAAATTGCTTTGGTGGGTGCTCTGCGGGTGACATTTCTCTGTGGACCACCAAAATTTTCTCACGGACCGCCAGTGGACCGTGGCTTACCGGTTAGCGACTGCTGCTCCACAATGATTGTATTTAAATTTCTAAAATCCACGTAGAGATGTTTTAAGCCATCTTTTTTTTCCTCTAAATAATACTGAGGCTGTGGTTTTTGGTCAGGCTGGCTCGATGAAACCCCTTGCTAGGTTTTTCTCAATGAATGCCCTCAGTTCTTCCAGCTCCCTCGGGGACATGCTCAGGTTTAGGGAGTTTGGTGCCAGGTAGGATTTCTATCACACAGTCAGTGGAGCAGTGGGGGGTGGGGAGCTCATCAGAGGCTTTTTCGCTAAAAACCTCTGCCAAGCCTTTGGGTATTCTTTGAGTATGCCCTGGGTCGGCATGGTGTTATCAGGCATTGATGTTTCTCAGTGCTCCACTCACTCAGTTTCTTTATGTGGATTCTCGGTAAAAGTCACGTGCATCTGGAATTTTATAGTGCCTTGCTTCCAATTAATTTTGGGGTTCCATTTTTTCAGCCATGTAAGGCCATTCCATGCCCGGTGCCACTATAAAAGTAAGCATTTCTTCATAGTTCCCGATGCCTATTTGTAGAGGCTCGGTGGCAAAAGAAGCTGGCTGCCCCCCTGCTACTGACTCATCTAGTTGGCAAAAAGTGATGAGGGTTTTCAGCTTTCTTACATTAATCCTCAATTTTCCTACCAGGGTTGGGCTGATTAAACAGTATCTGCACCCTGAGTCCAATAAAGTGGAATCTCCCTGTCCTGGTTGGGGATAAACAGTCTTAAGGGGAGGGTAAGCAGTTCAATTGGTTTGCTTACCAATGGTTTATCCTCTGGATTGCTCCCAAATGAGTTTGGTTCCTCCTGCTGAGATGCCAGAGTTTCCTCCCCAAAGAAGGGAGGGGATGGAAACTCTACAGTCTCTTTGCTCTTTGGTCTCCTTCCCACACTGGCCAGGTTTCACAGGTCCCCCCCCCCAAAAACAGGCATTCTGATTTCCAGGTGGGTGCTTGAGAATGACGTTCTGCAGCTCGGTGCCACTCCTTTCCACACTTGAAGCAGGCTGAGGGTTTCAGAGAAAATGTGGTTTGCGGTCTGAAGGACAATCACTTCCATTTGGGTGGGGATTTCTTCCACATTCATCCCACTGATACTGATTTCTGGCCATATCAATCTCAGCTTCTTCGGCGGTAAGATAACACTCATGTAGGTGATTCGATGCACCTCGGGCCATGCAGGCATTGTAGAGGTCATCACTCAGTCCATCCTTGAAACAGCTTACCAGAATATCCTCTGGCCAGTTCACATGACACACGAGGTCTCAGAATTCTTCAGTATACTCTGCCACTGGCTGCCATCCCTGCTTCATGACTTTAATGCAGTCAGATGCTTTGCAATCTGTGAGGGAGTCCTCGAATCGCTGTCGTAGGGCCATCATGAACCAGTTGAAGTTCTGCAGTTCTGATGCATCGGCATTATGTAGGGTCACCATCCATCTGGCAGTGGCTCCCTCCGGGACTAGGGTAATGACTCGCACTCAGGATCCTTGGGTCTGGAAATCGCGCCTGTACTCCTGCATGTACGTGAGCACATGTACCACAAAGAATCCCAATTGTTGTGGATCCTCATCAAATTTCACCCCAAGGGAGTGAGTTTTTCTTTCCAGTTGCAGGACTTAGGGCTGGTTGGAAATGGGCCCCAGGGTGCATGTTGCTCAGGGGGCAGGGTTTGCTGTGTCCCTGGCTGCTGCTGCTGCACCTTCCACTTGATTGGCAGGTTCTGGAGAGGGGGTGGCCCTCCTGGCATCATTTGTGGCTGTTGCCATTTCGGTGCCCCTTTGCTGCCATTCTTGCTCCCCTCTGATGTTCAGATTTTCCAAAGTCTCCATCACCAACAGGGTTATATGTCTCTTCAGACGATCCTCTCTCAGTGGTGCTTTGGTTAGTTCCTCCTGGTCAGAGAGGACTTCTAGCTCCAATTCCACCCAGGCTTTCGGTTACCGTGGGTGAGGGTGGTTCCTCTGGTTCTCCCATCCCAGCTGTCCTTCTTCCTGAAGCCAATCGACCAGCAGGGCTTTTTGGGGTCCTTCAGGGCCACCTCATCCTCTCTGATGGGATACAGGAAACAGGCATCCAACTGGGTGGTGGCCCAGCATTCGGCTTCTTCCTGCTCACTGTTTTGCTCAGACATGGTTTGTAGAGTCCCCTCAGTAGAGTGAAAATTGCTTCTCCTGGTTGACCATTTTTCAGACGTTGCTTTCTGTAATGATTGCCTCTCCTCCTAACTTAATAAAGTGAAGACTCTTGAAATGAAGTGTTTCAAAAGGAACCTTTTACTAAGCAGAAGTGATAGCAATGCATTCAAAGCAACGTCTGAATATCCTTAGGCAAGATAAGTAGAATTAAAGCAGTAGAGACCCTTCCCTTCAGCCAGATGCAGATTCAGCCAATCCACAGGTGTGAAAATATTATTGTACCGGCTGCTCTGAGAAACAGATAAGCATACATTCCCATGGTCATCTTCCGCTGGCTATTAAAATGAAACAACCTATATGGCCCTCCCTCCTATACATTCCCCAAGAAGTAAGAAAATCTCAGGGCGGTCCAACACCAGCATACAAGTTATAAAATATCAGTTGTCACAGGAAATACTAATGGATTAAATCCAATTTTCATCATTTCCTGCTTAGAGGCTGATTTGAATTGATGTTACTGCAACAGCTGGCATCTATGTCCTGGTCTACCACACCATTAAGAAAAGTAATGGGTAGGACCATAGGGAAGTAGATATGCATAGCACAAGTCTGAGATGACCAATATGTGACAGGGTCATCCAACTCAACTACATGGGTGGCAGATCATCCACTCATCTATGAAGGTGACAAGCTATGTCATATTGTTTACATCCTGCACTGGTTGATATCAATTTAAAGGAAAAATATCACTGCTGTGAGCCATGCCTTGACGTTGTATCAAGCATAAGCATTAAATTCAAATTGTACACCATTTGAGATAGGACAGACTAGGAAACCAACATCACAAGTTAGACTTGAAATAAATTGATGCAAGCTGCTCTAACAGAATTTTGAAAGGCAGAGTGCATTTTTCTTTTCCTCCCTTATATTCATGAAACAGGGCAGAGCCAGTCTCAGTTTCTTCCTTTTGTTTTTCAGGCTTAAAGCATGGTTTATATATTTTAAGATCTTAAGAAGTGCTCCTCAACAGTTGTCAGGTCCAGTTAATGGGTACAAAGGAAAGGACTGTCTTGTTTCAAACTCTGGAACTCTTTGCCTCAGGAACATTTTTGCCAGTTGGTTAAGCGTAATTTTTATTTGATATTTTATTTTAGACATTTTCTGTCTTTGTTATCAGCCCCATTTCTTTACAAATTATCAGCTTCTGAATATAGCATACCATAATACAGATTTGAAATTGCAGGTTTCAGAATGAATCATTAACTCAGAATTTCATAAGTGAAAGATTTTATTTTTCTGCCCTCTTTTACAAATTGTTTAATTCCTCCTCTTTCTTTTTGGATCTGGGTACTCTCTGCTTCCCACAGCTAACCATCCTATATTTCCCAGTAGAAATTGGATAGATTTGCCTTTCTCTTTTGGTTCTTTTCTTCCTGTGACTTTACTATATGGTGAAGTCAATCTGGAAGGTCACCTCTTTCATCAAGTATTCGATTTGCATCCAAAATTGTATGTACATGAAAAATGTGGTTGTGTGTCGCACCTAGCTGCAGACGCAGATGAAATTCTGTAGAAAGCCTGATGCACGCTAACCTTTGCAGATGGCTCAGCTATTGCTGAAAAATGGATTGCTTAATAAAGCATATCATCCGACATATTTGCTGCTTGGCTAGCCAAATAGAAGTTGTTTTTTGCACAAATTTCCTTGTCAAATTTGTCAATGTTCATGTCATTTTTGCTTTAGGTCACAGAGCAAGGTGCAAAATCTTGGCATCTTTGCTAGTTGCAAGCCAGTTTTGGCTATTTCTAACAATGGAGTGAATTTCTCCCGAGGTTCAGGTTTGTTATGTATATAAGGAATAAGAGGGGAAAAATCAGTTATAGAATGCAGTGGACTTTAAAGAAATTGTCTGGTGCATGAATGAGGGTTGATTTGTTTTGTTTTTAAAAATAGTGATAAATATTTGTATTCATATTCAAGGAATCTGTTAGAAAGTCAGTGCTGAGAAAGATACTCTTTTTTCCTTTAAATGATTTAGTTTGTTCAGCTCTGTAGTTTCAGAGGATTTTGTTGCGTGTAGATTATTTGCTTGCCTGCACAGAAAATGTATTCCTTTGTACATGGATATTTACAGGATGGAAAAAAGGAAATGGGTAGTTTCTGTCAACATCAAGGTAAGGTCCCTTTGCTCTTTCTTATACACTGTATTCCTTTATACCTTGTTTGAAGCTTCCTGAAGACTTCATGGTCCTCTTTATGTTGCAGAATTTAATAACAGGGTGTGAATGTGTACATTATGTATCTATGACTAAATTGCTGTTCGTTCTCTCTCACTCCAGGCCAGAATTTTCTTTTGGAGAATTTGTCTTATTTACTTAAGGGAGAAATGAGTCTATAAAATCCCATCTAACTTTCTGGGAAGGATGGCTCTTCTGCAGGCCCCTTGGGCTACAAACTCTCTGCCAAATTTGTGCTGATTTCTGACTGAACTCTAGTTGTAGCTGAGATTAAGATCAGGAAAAAGGTGTTTTGAAAACCCTTGCACATACTCCATCTAGTTCTCTTATCCAGGTGTCAAACCTCCACGCTTACAACTTGATACATCCTCATCTGGTTCTCGGCATCGATCCATTTTTAAGGTAGTTCAAAGATAGCTTCAGGTTCCATAATGAACATGATTATTCCTTTTGCTTGCACAAGTCATTCCATAAAGAAGTGGCTTGAGTTGGTACAGTCAGGGTTAGTGATCTGCTTGAATACAATTGAGCCCGCTAGTCTGCTTTGGTTCCCTTCAATTTGGTTGCTGGGGTCCTTTTGGGTGAATTTCTTTCTGGATTTTTTTCCTTTTTAAGAACAAGTAAATCAATGGTCTTAAAGTGGTTTCTGCCTTAGTGAGAGACCTATAATCCAACACAGGGCTGTCAAACTCATGGCCTGTAGGCTGGATGCATCATGCACTGGCCATGCCCACGTCCAGTTTAGTGAAGGAGGAAAAAGTTGCAATGCATCATGTGACGATGCGAGTTTGACATCCCTGATCCAACAGGACAAGCAAATTCTGCTCTATTAGTTCCAAGTGTGCCAGGCAGTTGAATGGGTGGTTTGGATAGGTTGGGGGAGGGGCTTCTTTGTATAGATAGACCTCACTTAATGACCGCAAATCTCTGTTGCTAAGTGATGCAAAACATTAAGCAAAACATCATGTCACTGTGACAGGTTTATGACCTCACTTCTAACACAGTTGTTAAGTGGGTCACCTGATGCTGTTAAACAAGGCATCATGTGACTGCAACTTGTGATTTTATTGCCAGCTTCTCCATTGCTTCTGCTTATTGGAAGCCAGCTATGAAGGGTGCAAATGGCTATCATGTGACTATGGGATGCTATAATGTTTGGAAGTGCAAGGACTGGTCCTAAAATTAAATTACTTTTCCACTACCATTGTAACTTTGAATGGTCACCAAATAGGGCAGCTGAGGACTACTTATATTTTTTCATAACTTAGTTGTAAAAGAGACCAGAACCACTGAGTGTAATCCATAAGAATGAATTGCTTCAATGACTTAAAGCAATTTTATAATTTGTGTTACTTTTAATTTACAGTGAATGCATGTCATACATATTATAGTTTAGAGGCTCCTTATAGTATGATGTAATTAATTATATTATGTCACTTTTTTAATTCTATACCTGTACTCACATAAGTGCATAATAAATATTACCGTACTACTGCTACCACTAACTTTGGCTTGAAGAGTAAGTCACCTGATCCACCAATATATATTTAACAAAAGATCTCTCTTAAACTCTATCTTTGACCAAACACATCCCACAGTTGCATGACAACTGCACAAATCCAGAAAACCAGGAGATGACACCCAAGAGATGTAAGAAGGGGAATGAGTGGAAGACTACTTTCAATTGCCCACTGGACTGTTTCCAGTTAAGGTCCTCTCACTACAAGAAATCCCCACTTTATTCATAAAGGAGATCTTGCATGAAAGGGTTTTGGTGTACCTGAACAATATTTTGATTTATACAAAGACAATGGAGGAGCATGTAAAGCTAGTGAGAGCAATGCTCGAGAAGCTCCATGCGGCACAACTGTACACGAAGCTTTCTTATTATGAGTTCTACAAAACTAAACTGGATTACTTGGGTTAATGAATCTCTCATGAATGGGTGGAAATGGACCTGGAAAAGGTGCAAGCCATCCTCGAATGGGAGATGCCTCACACATGGAAGCAACCACTGGTCACTGGTCAGCTGGAGACATAGAGGACACCAAAATTCCCTTTGAGTTTTGGACAGATCACAAAAACCTAGGGGCACCAAGAAGACTCTGAAGGTTATACCTAAACAAGGAAGGTGGGCATTAGGGGGCGTGCATAAGCGCACCAAAATGTGCCTACTGTCCCTGTCCTATTGTTTCTTTTTTTCTTATTCGTATCCATTTCATGTATTTATAACCATGTTTATACTTTTACCTGTTATATAATAATTGTTTGACAAAATAAAATAAAATAAATAAAATAAATTATACTTCAACTGTTTCAATTTCAGCCTACATTATTTGCAAGGAGGGAAAAATTTTCCTAGCAGATGCATTATCCAGGCAGCCACAGTACAAGAATAGAAGAAGAGATTGTGAATTTCATCATCCCCTCCAACCAAATAGCCACTTCCACAATCACCCAGGTACAAAGCAAAGTGAAGCCCCAGATGGCTGATGATCTCACCCAAACATTCTGTCTGAGAATGACTGGTACAAAGATTACTTCACCTTATGAGATGGCCTTGCATGGATAGGGGCCAAACTCTATATACCAGCAAAGCAAAGAAATCTCATCCTGCAATGCAGCCACAATTCCAAAAAGACTGGAATTGTGAAAACCCTAAATCCTGGACCAGGAATCTAGCTGGAGTTAAACAGAAACATAGACTGGGAAGACTTACCAACATGGGTGAATTCAGATTTCCAGGGACAACTTTTGCATCCTAGGAGTTGTGGATTGGTCATGAAGGAATTTTGGAATGGATTTGGATAAAGGAACTGCGGGTTGGTCAAATCTCAATCCATTACTTTTGGGAAATGTTGGAAAACAATTGAAATACCAGATATTTTTTACAATGCCTTGGTAAGATCATACTTGGAATACTGCATCCAGTTTTGGTTGTCACAATATAAAAAAAAGTTGTTGTGACTCTAGAAAGAGTGCAGAGAAGACCAACAAAGATGATTAGGGGACTGAAGGCTTAAACATATAAAGAACAGTTGCTGGAATTGGGTATGTCTAGTTCAAGGTGTCAAATTTGTACTGTCATGCTGGCATCATGTGATGTATCAGGACTTTTCCCCCCTTTGCTAAACTGGGAAGGGGTGGGGCCAGCATGTGACACATCAGACCTGCAGGCCGTGAGTTTGACACCTCTGGTCTAATTTAATGAAAAGAAGAACTAGGGGTGATATGATAGCAGTGTTCCAATATCTAACAGGTTGTCACAAAGAAGAAGGAGTCAACCTATTATCCAAAGCACCTGAAGGTATGACAAGAAGCACTGAATGAAAACTAATCAAGGAGAGAAGCAACCTAGAACTAAAGAGAAACTTCAACCTATTATCTAAAGCACCTGAAGGTACAACAAGAAGCAATGAATGAAAACTAATCAAGGAGAGAAGCAACCTAGAACTAAGGAGAAATTTCCTGACAATTAGAACAATTATTCAGTAGAGCTACTTGTCTCCAGAAGTTGTAAATGCTCCAATACTGGAAGTTTTTAAGAAGAGATTGGACAACCATTTGTCTGAAATACTATAGGACCTCCTGCCTGACCAGGGGATTGGACTAGAAGACCTCCAAGATCCCTTCCAACTTAGTGATTCTGTTATCTGGGATAAGGAAAGGTGTGTTGAGGAAGAAATCCAAGGAACTTTTAACTAAATGTGGGTTACGTGACAAAATGTGTGTTGTAATATTATAGTCTGTGCAAACACCACTGTTTACATTTGGTATGTGATGCAATGACATAAGTATAAAACAGCATAGCCTACATCATTACATTAATTGCATGTTTCTCGTTTTGGCATCATCATAATTAGGAAAGGACATCTATGCTGGGACCTGCACTCCTTAACATTATATTAATGTCTCAAATGATGAAGTGCAGGAAATGTATTCTAAAAGTTGCAAGTGACCCAGAAATAGAACAGGTACCTAAGATTCTAGAAGACATGGTTTCTCTACTCGACTCTGGATAGACTGACACATCACTTGTAAAGTGGATGGAAAATAAGGGGTGGGATTCTACAGGTTCACACCTATTCGTTAGAACCGGTTGTTAACATTCTCAGCAGTTCGGAGAACCGGTTGTTAGAAGAAATTACTGGCCTAATCCTGTAAGGAAGGCTAGTAGGAAACATTCTGGTGTTGCTTACAGAAACTGCCTCTCTGTTAACCCTTATTACTTTCTTGGCAGGACTAGACTTCCTGTCTCTGGAACTTCTTTAGAGTTTTTTCCCCCTCCTTTACTAGTACTTTGGTTGTATAGAGTGACCATTCAAAATTACAATGGCACTGAAAAGAGTGACTTATGACCATTTTTCACACTTATGATTGTTGCAGCATCCCCACAGTCATGAGAAGCCAGGTGAGGAAATGCATGCCTCGATGTGAGTGATATTGAGTTGGCCATGCCCAGCCAGTCACATGACCACCAAGCCATGCCCACCAACTAAGCCACTCCCACAGAACCGGTTGTTAAAATAATTGAATCCCACCCCTGAAAATAACATAATGAAATTAAGCTATGATAAATGCAGGGTTCTACCCTTAGGAAGCAGAAGTCCAAAACATAGCATGTTCATATGAATACTTGTGAAAAAGCTAAATATAAGTCAGTCGTGTTATGCGCCCCCCCCTCTCCCCTTGGAGCCTGAATTTGCAAGGGAAGATGAGCTGGAATAGAATGGGACAGAGATCAAGGAGGAAACTGGCTGGGCCAGTCAGGCCAGGGCATTTCAGGATTACAACAGCTTGTAGACAGGGAGGAACAGGAGCAAAATGAACATGAGAAACAGAGCTCAGGTGATGAGCAAGGACCGCCCCCTCCTGATCCTAGAGCATGGAGAGAAGAGAGAAGGTGAGAACAACACAGACTGAGCTGACTACAAGGGAAGAGAGTGCCCCACCCCACTTCACAAGGAACACCTGGGGACTGAGATGTAAGGAGATGCCTGTGGGAGGGACATTTGTTGGGAACAAGCATTGAATCTGTGGAGCCTCGTGTGTACTTGTTGATGCCTGGAGATTGTTGTGCTTTGTCTAGTAGGGTTTGCCCAGTTGCCTGCTTTGCTGAACTTCTTGCAAAACTTGCTTACTGGACTGCTGCCCCTGGTTACTGTTTTGCAGACCTGTTCTCTGGCTGTCTTGCTTTCTTGCCACGCCCTGGGTCATCACAGTAATGGGTCATGACAGCTAAATTGGAGAATGTAACTTTTGGCTACCTCAAGAAAATATGTTTCTTTGCTTCAGAAATCTATAATTCAAAGAGATTCATGCTAGGCTTTGAGAGGAACCTCCAGATTATACAAGTGTCAGTCAGTGGAATGGGCTGTCACATGAACCGATTAGTTGCTGGATGGTAAACTGTTGGAGATCCTCTAAGCTGTTGTCCCCTTTCCCCAGTGGCATAACTACGGTATGATCAGCTGGGGCTCCATTTCTTTCTGAGAGAAGGCAGATGAAACATAGACGTTCAGAAGTAATGCCTCATAACCATCATTCATAACTATCATCATTTACTCTTCACTGGGGACCTACCACGGGTGGTATTCAGCAGGTTCTGACCAGTTCTGGAGAATCGGTAGCGGAAATTTTGAGTAGTTCGGAGAACCGATGGTAACTTTCTCCCAGGAGTGGGGAGGGAATGGAGATTTTACAGTATCCTTCCCCTGCCATGCCCACCAAGCCATGCCCATCAAGCCACACCATGCCCACCAAGCCATGCCCACCAAGCCATGCCATGTCCACCAAGCCACACCCTCTAAATCATTCCATGCCCACCAAGCCATGCCCACCAAGCCATGCCTTGCCACCAAGGTACACCTTCCAGATCATGCCATGCCCAGTAAGCCATGCCCACCAAGCCACGTCCACAGAACCAGTAGTAAAAAAAATTGAATCCCACCACTGGGACCTACATTCTGTTGGCTTTTTTATATTTCTAACATATTCCCTGACTCATTTTCTTATTTTTTTGTTTCTCATGCTTTAGTTTTTCTGACATAATGTATGCAATTTCTAAAGATTCCTTTGTCTTATTTAATCAAAGTACTCCTCTTTCTAAGGTTGGGGTACCTTGGCATCAGGCTTAAATTGAGGAGAAAGACAACCTATTTTCCCCTGTGAAAGCTAATGTGGTGAGGGAATTATAAAGCCTGGGAAGAAGCAAGATGCTGAACCTCCATTGGCCTGACCTAGTCTTTCATGGGGAATAAGTTGTGGGTGAATGTGAAATGCTGATAAATGGTTTTGGTCATTAATTCAAGTATAGTTTCATTATCAAATTCTTCCTAATACACTTATAAAATGATACACATAAAATAATCAGTTTACTGATCCACAATACATATTTCTTTGAATCACTGGTACTTAAATATGCAAAAGAGTCTTGGCTGAAAAATGAATTTGTCTTTGTAGATGGTCTTCAGGTTATGACATCTTGTTCAGCAATCTTTCAAACATGGGATAGCACAGAACGAGGGGTCTTTATGACAAGTCCTCAGAGTTCTGGTCACTGTAGCATCCCCACACAGTCACATGATTGCAGTTTCTAATGTTCCCTGCTGGCTTCCCATAAGTAAAGTCAAAGAGGAAGATGGCAGGAAGTCAAAAATAATGGTCATACAAGTCCGTTATTTAATGATAACAATCAGGACTGCTTAGAACTGCCATCATTAAGTGGCATGGTAATGCAATAGTGAACTTTACAACCACATTGCTTAGTGATGTCAATTCCAAATTGCTATCAGAATCCAAGGACTACCTGTAGTTAAGAATGTTTCTTTTCCAAATTTTCTCACACAGCCAGTCTGATGTAGTAGTTAAGGTGCTGGATTAAAAGTAAAAAGACCCAGATTCTCATCTGCCTCAGCCATGGAAGCTCCAAAAATGACTTTGGCCCAGTCAGTGGGTGGTGTTCTGAGGAAAACTGGAGAAGGGAGGACATATATGCCACTCTGAATGCCTGTACAAAGATAGGATATAAGGATATATTTGATCTTCATTTTATTAATTATATTCTGAAGTCATTTGTATTCAGTTAACTCTGTTTCTATATATGACTTTTGAATATAAATATTGAACATGGACATTATTTTTTTAATCAAATAATACTAGTAAAAGGTTTTTAATAGTTGCTGTATAGTTTTTGGCTTTTTTATTTTTACATTTTTCAATATTTTGTTGATGCACAAATAATTTTTAAAAAGCTATAACATAAGTACATTTTCCCCCCAGATTTCTAAAGGAGCTGGCTGATGTCATCTCAGAACCACTGTACGCCATCTTTCAAAAATCCTGGAGCACCGTGGAACTACCAGATGACTGGAAAAGAGCCGATGTAGTTCCTATCTTCAAAAAAGAGAAAAAAAGAGATTACCATGCCCCACAATTTTCTATAATATACACCTAGCCTGCTTCCTTTCGTAAGACATATGTGGGGCAGAAACAAAACTGAGGCTCTAGAAAAAAGTGTCTATTCAAAGGGCACTCTTTCTTGTTTGTTCGTTCTTTTTTTAAAAAATCAGAGCAGAACTTCTGATAAGTTTTTAGTGTACCGTTGTAAAGGTGTTGTTTGATACCTTACACTGCCTGCTATAAAGCCAACATGAGTGATTAATAGCAAAGCCGCTGCCATTTTATTATTAATAGCAGTGTGTTGACTCAATTAAATCCAGCCTGCTTTTTTTGGCAGGCCTTTGCAATTATACATATCATTATGGGCAGCAGCCCAAATGCATCCTGGGAGGAGACCAGAACTCCACATTAACTTTTTCTGGCAGTCTCAGGGCAAGTTGGCAACTATGCTGTGTGTGTCTCTAACCAAGCCAATATGCCTGTCGCGAGGATGTAAGAGGGGAATTGACATTTAGGATGCTGGGAAATGTTTCCAAATACTAATTTTTGAATAGAAATTTCAGTACTTTTCATCAATTTCAGTAGAATATTCAGGTTGGACTTGGCCATTCTATAGGCCTACTACAAAAATTTCAGATCTAACAGAACTCCTAGACTTAGGTGTAGGAGCAAAAGTATGTTGACAGTTATGCAATTGTCCTTGTTTACTGAATCTATCTTTTCTGTCCAACTGTTAAATAGGAGAGGAGACCAGCTTGGTCAATATTTTAAAGATCTCTATTAAGTTGGTCTTTCCAACCAGTGCTGGTTCTGTTTTTATAACAGTTTGGCCCACCATTACACTAACTTGTTCTCTTTAACTGTGACTCAGAAGAGTGGTCATGGTCAGTGGTCATATTTAGAAGTTACCTTGTTGAATAAAAGAAGAAACTCTAGGCTCTATTTTATCCAATCAAACCAAATGGGCATTGCCAGTTATTCTGCCCTCTGGGAAGGAATATTAGAGTTCTGTATGGAATATAACAGTACAGTGGAACCTTGGCTCACAACTGTAATCCATTCCAGGACTATGGTCACAATCCAATTTGGTCATGACTGGAAGTACGACTGACTGCTCATGCGTAGACAAAAAAAATTGTGTGGACTGCGCATGCGCGGAAGGGAAAATCGGTGCAAAAAGGGAATCTGCTGCGGCTGGGTTTGTTTGCAACCCAATTTTTGAATCGTGACCCAATTCAAAAATTGAGTTGATTTTTTTGGTCAGAACCCGATTTGCTCGTGGTCAGAAGCCTCCACTGTACTTCCATGGAAATATCAATGTAAAAGGACTGGCCAATTTTACCACCTTTATCCTTCTGGCCTTCCAGAAGAGCCTTGAAATCTGGTTTTGCCAGCTGGCTGGGACCTTGATGGGGCAGTTTTCGCTGAAGGTGATTGATGTGGTCAGAAAGAGATCTTATCTCCCACTCCATTCTGTCTGACCCTTGGCTTTAGTCCTTATTTAAGTCTTTTTAATTTAACTGTTTTTATATGTATTTCTTAACTATTTTGTAAGCTACCCAGAGCCACCTTTTTGGTGAGGCAGGTGCATATAAATCTAATAAAAAGTATTAAATAAACCAGATTAATGCAAATTCAGTAGAAGGGCTTTTAAAATACTATCCGTATTTGATTGAACTTGCATAAGAAGCCTGTATAGTCAAACCTTAAAAGGGTTCAAAATTCAGCCATGTGTCCTTGAACACACTTTGTAAGCCTTCTATTTCATCATGGAAAAATCTTCACAAGTGGAGTAGAAATGTTCTAGTCACCACTATAGCCCTTTGAACATTTTAAATCTCCAGGTATTCCGGCAACAAGTAATAGAAGCAAGATTCACAAAATAGCCTAAGTGAAAATCTAGCATTTACATACCAAATATCTGAATTTATGAAATACCTTGCAGCAGAAACCATATCATGACTTAATGTCTTGGGTAAATTTTCTCTAAGAAAAGCATAACTTCTTTGACTGGCCCAACCTGCAGTCGGCAGAAAGACATGGAAAATGGGCCAGCTGATTCCTATAGCTTCTGTTAGTGTTGTATCTTCTTCATTTCAGAATTGACGTTAAGGTAATAAGAGTATAAACATTTCTGACTTTATTCTCATGGCCTAATGAAGAATATAATGATGATATTTTTTTCACTATGTCTTCCATTATTCTTTCCTTAGGCCAATGCAACTGCAGAGGAAGATTAGTTATACAGTTACGTTTTATCTCAAAAAGAACCTGGAGTTGCTAGCTCATCATGGTTCAAGTCCCAAAATGTACTTTTATCCATTATCAACGGGTAACCAAGCCAATGTACAACACTCAGTTTTGTCTAAATGCCTTTATGTGCTCAGTCTGACATGTGAAATAGACGGCATCAGCACTAGATAGATAGTAACTAGCTGATCCACTGCATTTCACTATAGTTCTCAATGGAACTACATCTGCATGGAGGAGGTATGCCGTGGGGTACCTCAAGATTCTGTCTTAGGCCCAATACTCTTCAACACCTTCATAAATGAGTTAGATGAAGGGCTAGAAGGGGAATCTATCAAATTTGCAGACAACACCAAGCTGAAGAGCATAATCATCATTTTAGAAAATATGCTCAAGATCCAGATGGAACTTGATACTGTAAACTTGAACACTGGGCCCTATCCAACAAAATGCAGTTCAATAGTGAGAAAAGTAAGGTTTTACACTTAGGCAAGTAAAACCAAATGCACAGGTATAGAAGGTAGCTGGATCAACAGCAGTACTGTGAGAAGGACCTTGGATTCCTAGAGAACAATCACTTACGTATGAGCCAAGAGTGTATTGCAGCTGTCAAAGAAGCCAATGCAATCCTAAGTTGCATCAACAGTCAAGACCAAACAATATGTTCTCCCAACTCTGGCACAATGTGCAGATTGGTTAATCTTTCTCCCCTCATAACCATCTGTTGCTTTCTCTACATCTTGCGCTGCCTGTTTCTTGCTTCATTTTTCGTTCTGTTTTCTTCTCTGCTAATCCCACTGTTGCTTCATCTACAGCACTCCATTTTTCTCTGTTTGTATTATCTGTGCATGAAAGAATAGAGCACAAAAATATGTATATGTAAGTGTAGATTTTGATTGGGAAAAATAAATCAGTGGGCGCATGCATTTTTGGAATGCAGACTCCAAGCAGTATGAAAGATATGTAGTCTATACAGACTATACAGAAAATAGACAAATTTGATCTAAAAGTTCATTAAGATTATTGTTCCATTTTTGGCAATATGAAAAGAAAAGTTACAATTGCACTAGGAAATGGTCAGTTAAAAGCAACCCAGCACAAAAAAACTATTTCCATAGTACTTATCTTTCAGTTGGAAGATTCCTTACAATTAATTTGTAAAGTGCAAGAAACATTGTTTAGGACATTATTATTATCAGTCATGAAGGAAAAGCATGCCAAGTATATTCAGGTATATTCTGAGCTAGCCTATTGAAAACATGGTCCAAGAAAAAGTCTGAGGTTATACAGTTAAACTCTCTCACAGTTAAACTCAGTATGATTCAGCCTGATTAGGGCCTATGTATTCCACACAACATGCTATATATGCAAACGAAAAATTACTTCCATGGCACTCACATTAAGCCTGAGGTTATATGAACCTGAGGACAAATGAGTCATGGCCTCTGGCAAGTCCATAATAAAAATAGATTAAAATTGGGCCTCATATGATATGCAAGCCTAACTTAAATGCAGGCTGGGAATTATTTACCCATAAAAGTAATCTTACATTAATTGGTTAATTTCTTAAACAACTTAGTATGCCACTGAAAGTTTCTGGGTATATTGCTAGGCTATAGAAAATGCTTTTTATTCCCACTTTTCATCCTTCATAAATGTGCCAGCTACTTGGATCCCAAGGCCCACTTTGTTCAGGAACATCATCCTAGAAGCTTGTAGCATGCTGTTGTGACATGTAGGGCTATTTTGCTGTGCCCTGGCATGCTTCTGTTCCTAGTTTATACTGGCTCCATCTTAAAACAATCCATTATGATAGGAGGACATTCTGTGCTATCCTTCACAACTTGGACAGGCTCCATTGATGCACTCCATCTGGTTTATTTTGCTGGCACTAGGCAGTTCACAGCTGTGGGGTTCTTTATAATAGGACAGAAATATTTACATATTTTGTCTTTGATCTCATTATGTCTTTGTTTCCTTTCTAAGGTAGTCTGATGGAGAATCAAGTTTGAAAAGTAGAGAGCATATAGCTTTGCTGAGGTAGAAAGTTAGAATTTGTTATAGTGTGTGTGTAATATATATGTGTATATGTGTGTGTGTGTACACACAGACACAGACACAGACACACACACGCACGCACGCATGCACACACACACACACGCATGTATATATATCAGGGACAAATACTAATAGATTCAACTCATTCAAAGCACTCCAGGAGATGATCTTTGAAAAACTTTAAAGAATACAGAATTATGGATCAGTGATTCAGAAGGGGGTACTTATGTTTGTTTCGCTCCATTGATAATTCAGTGTACATTTGATTGGTCATTAAAATGGCTTACTCATGACCAGATATATTCACAGAAGAGTAAGCCAAAAGTCAGTCTAGGATTTATATTGGGTTTTTTTTTTTAATAATCACAAACTGACTGCTTAATATCTGGTTGCTGATTGGTCATTGTTTTTCCTTTTTTGAAGAGAGGAACATTTGCCTTTTTTCAATCTTCTATCATAGACTCATAGGGCTTTAAGGAACCTTGGAGGTCTTCTAATCCAACCCCTTGCCCAGGTAGGGATCCTTATACCATCCAGGACAAATTGCTACCAATCTTTTCTTGAAAACTCCAATTGATAAGTCTTTCTCGCTGTCAGGAAATTCCTTCTTATTTCCAGGCTGGATCTTCCTCTGACATGCTTCCAATCATTATTCTTGTCCTACCCTCAGATGCTATGAAGAATAAATAGACACCCTCTTCCTTGTGACAGCCCTTCAAGTATTATAAGATTGCTATTATGTGGAGAATCTCCTAATCATTCTCTACATACATATCTAGATCCCTTAACTGATCATCATACAATTTAGCCTCCAGACTCCTTATCACCTCTGTTATTTATTTGTTTTATTTATTTGATTTGTCAATCGCTTACAAGATAATAGGTATAACTATATAAATAGTTATGAATACATTAAATGGGTACATATAAGAAAAATAAAAGAAACAATAGGACAGGGACGGTAGGCATGTTGGTGAGCTTATGCATGCCCCCTACAGACCTCTTAGGAAAGGGGTGAGGTCAATAGTAGACAGTCTAAGGTAAAAGTTTTTGGGGTTTGGGGAAGAAACCACAGAGTCAGGTAGAGTATTCCACACATTGACCACTCTGTTGCTGAAGTTGTATTTCCTGCAATCAAATTTGGTGCGATTAACCTTGAGTTTGTATCTATTGTGTGCTCTTGTGTTGTTATGTTGAAACTGAAGTATTCATTGACAGGTAAGTCATTGCAATGTATGATTTTATATACCATACTTGGATCAGACTGAAGACGGCGTAATTCAAGGTTTTCTAAGTCTAGAATTTCAAGTCTGGTGGCATAAGATATTCTACAACGAGCAGAGGAGTGGAGAACTCTTCTTGTGAAATATTTCTGGACTTTCTCAACTGTGCTAATATCAGATACGTAATGTGGGTTCCAGACTGATGAGCTGTATTCAAGTATTGGTCTAGCAAATGTTTTGTATGCTCTAGTTAGTATTGTGATATTACCAGAGAAAAAGCTATGTAGGATTAGGTTAACAACTCTTAATGTCTTTTTGGCTATATAGTTACAGTGGGCTCTAGCACTTAGATCATTAGAGATGAGTATTCCAAGGTCCTTTACTGTTGCTTTTCTCTGTACTCTTTCTAGAATCTCAGCATCTTTTTTGTATCATGGTGACCAGAACTGGACATAATATCCCAAATGTGGCCTTACTAATGTAACATAAAGAAGTACTATCATTTTTTGTGATCTTGATGCTATCCCTCTGTTGATGCAGCCTAGGACTGCATTAGCTTTTTTGGCAGATTTAGCACACTACAGGCTCATTGGTCCATCGGGACATCTACAGTAGATCCTTCTCACACTGATGTTGAGCCAAGTGTCACCTGTCTATTCTATGCTTGTGCATTTGATTTTCCCTAAGTACAATACCTTTCTTTCTCACCACTAAACTGTATCTTGTTGAATATGGCCTAGTGTTCAAATCTGTCACTATCCTTCTGAATCTTGAGTCTTATCTTCCAAAATATTAGCAATTTCCCCAAGCCTGATATCATCCACAAATTCGATGAGTTCTATCTCCTCGTCTAAATTGTTTATGAAGATGTTGAAGGCTACTGGCCCCAAAACAGAACCTTGAGGTACCCCATTGCATGCTTCTCTCCATTTAGATGTAATTCCATTAAGGACTACACACTGACTGATTGGTCAGCCAATAGTGAATCCATCATGTGGTGGTATCCTACATTGCTCTAGTCTATCTTATCAAGGAGTAGGCTGTGACCTACTTTATCAAATGTGTTGCTGAGTATACCAGATCAACAGCATTTACTTGGTCCAATAATTTAGTCACTTTATCAAAGAAGGCAATAAGGTTTATCTGCATGGCCTGTTTTTGACAAACCCATGCTGACTTCCAGTCATTACCTCATTCATTTCTAAATACTCGCAACACCCCTACTTGACTTTTTTATTTTTTTATTTTATTTTATTTGGTTTGTCAATTGCTTACAAGATAATAGGTATAAATAAAAACATAGTTATGAATACATGGACACATATATGATTTTACATATACAAGATTTTAACTGTCTCCCGTTTTAAATTGGGTTTTAAATATTTGGGGTTTTTAATTAATTATGGGGGAGAGTAAACTTTTAATTATAACAGCCTAAATTATTTAATTCATTTTAATTTTTGTATAATGTATTGGGATAGGATCGGCTGTGCACCGCCCTGAGTCCTTCGGGAGAAGGGCGGTATATAAGTACTTAAAATAAATAAATAAATATAAGAAAAATAAAAGAAACAATAGGACAGGGACAGTAGGCACGTTGGTACACGTATGCACACCCCCTACAGACCTCTTAGGAAAGGGGTGAGGTCAATAGTAGAAAGTCTAACGTTAAATTATCTTTTCATGATTTTCCAAGATATTGATATCAAGCTTCTGTAGGTACCTGGATCCATTTTCGCCCATTTTTGAAGATTGGAACTACACCAGCACTTTTCCAGTCCTCTGACAGTTTCCCCATGCTCCAGGAGCTGAGAAAGAGTTTTTTCAGTGGTTCCAAGACCACATCTGCCAGCTCTTTCAATATCATGGGATGTATGCAGGGGTGGGATTCAAAATTTTTAACAACCAGTTCTGTGGGCATGGCTTAGGTGGTTGGCGTGGCTTGGTAGTCATGTGACTGGGTGGATATAGCTTGCTGGTCATGTGACTGGCTGGGTGTGGCCAACTCAATATCACATCGAGGCATGCATCTCTTCGCCTGGCCTCTCATGACTGTGGGGATGCTGCAACAGTCGTAAGTGTGAAAAATAGTCATAAGTCACTTTTTTCAGTGCCATAATAACTTTGAATGGTCACTCCACACAAGCAAAGTACCAGCTAAGGAGGGGAAAAAACTCCAGAGACGTTCCTGAGACAGGAAGTCTAGTCCTGCCAAGAATGTAAAAAGGGTTAACGGAGAGGCAGTTTCTGTAAGCAACACCAGAATGTTTCCTACTAGCCTTCCTTACAGGATTAGGCCAGTAATTTCTTCTAACAACCGGTTCTCCGAACTGCTGAGAATGTTAACAACCGGTTCTAGCGAATAGGTGTGAACCTGTAGAATCCCACCCTAGGTTATTTTCCATCCACTTTACAAGTAATGTGTCAGTCTATCCAGAGTCGAGTAGAGAAACCATGTCTTCTAGAATCTTAGCTACCTGTTCTATTTCTGGGTGACTTGCAACTTTTAGAATACATTTCCTGTACTTCATCATTTGAGACATTAATATAATATTAAGGAGTGCAGGTCCCAGCATAGATGTCCTTTCATAATTATGATGATGCCAAAACGAGAAACATGCAATTGATGGAATGATGTAAACTATGCTGTTTTATACTTGCATCATTGCATCACATACCAAATGTAAACAGTGGTGTTTGCACAGGCTACAATATTACAACACATATTTTGTCACTTAACCCACATATAGTTAAAAGTTCCTTGGATTTCTTCCTCAACACACCTTTCCTTATCCCAGATAACAGAATCACTAAGTTGGAAGGGATCTTGGAGGTCTTCTTGCCCAATCCCCTGGTCAGGCAGGAGATCCTCTAGTATTTCAGACAAATGGTTTCAGACAAATCCCTTCTTAAAAACTTCCAGTGTTGGAGCATTTACAACTTCTGGAGACAAGTAGCTCTACTGATTAATTGTTCTAATTGTCAGGAAATTTCTCTTTAGTTCTAGGTTGCTTCTCTCCTTGATTAGTTTTCATTCAGTGCTTCTTGTCATACCTTCAGGTGCTTTGGATAATAGGTTGACTCCCTCTTCTTTGTGACAACCTGTTAGATATTGGAACATTGCTATCATGTCAACCCTAGTTCTTCTTTTCATTAAACTAGACCAGAGATGTCAAACTCACAGCCTGCAGGTCTGATGTGTCACGTGCTGGCCCCACCCCTACCCAGTTTAGCAAAGGGGGAAAAAGTCCTAATATGTCACCTGACGCCACCATGACAGTACGAATTTGACATCCTTGAACTAGACACACCCAATTCCAGCAACTGTTCTTTATATGTTTAAGCCTTCAGTCCCCTAATCATCTTTGTTGGTCTTCTCTGCACTCTTTCTAGAGTCTCAACAACTTTTTTGTATATTGTGACAACCAAAACTCATCTCCTTGCCTGGCCTTTCATGACTGTGGAGATGCTGCAACAGTCATAAGTATGAAAAACGGTCATCAGTCACATTTTTCAGTGCCATTGTAACTTTGAATGGTCACTCCACACAAGCAAAGTACCAGCTAAGGAGGGGGAAAAAAACTCCAGAGAAGTTCCAGTGACAGGAAGTCTAGTCCTGCCAAGAATGTAATAAGGGTTAACAGAGAGGCAGTTTCTGTAAGCAACATCAGAATGTTTCCTACTAGCCTTCCTTACAGGATTAGGCCAGTAATTTCTTCTAACAACCGGTTCTCCGAACTGCTGAGAATGTTAACAACCGGTTCTAGCGAATAGGTGTGAACCTGTAGAATCCCACCCTAGGTTATTTTCCATCCACTTTACAAGTAATGTGTCAGTCTATCCAGAGTCGAGTAGAGAAACCATGTCTTCTAGAATCTTAGCTACCTGTTCTATTTCTGGGTGACTTGCAACTTTTAGAATACATTTCCTGTACTTCATCATTTGAGACATTAATATAATATTAAGGAGTGCAGGTCCCAGCATAGATGTCCTTTCATAATTATGATGATGCCAAAACGAGAAACATGCAATTGATGGAATGATGTAAACTATGCTGTTTTATACTTGCATCATTGCATCACATACCAAATGTAAACAGTGGTGTTTGCACAGGCTACAATATTACAACACATATTTTGTCACTTAACCCACATATAGTTAAAAGTTCCTTGGATTTCTTCCTCAACACACCTTTCCTTATCCCAGATAACAGAATCACTAAGTTGGAAGGGATCTTGGAGGTCTTCTTGCCCAATCCCCTGGTCAGGCAGGAGATCCTCTAGTATTTCAGACAAATGGTTTCAGACAAATCCCTTCTTAAAAACTTCCAGTGTTGGAGCATTTACAACTTCTGGAGACAAGTAGCTCTACTGATTAATTGTTCTAATTGTCAGGAAATTTCTCTTTAGTTCTAGGTTGCTTCTCTCCTTGATTAGTTTTCATTCAGTGCTTCTTGTCATACCTTCAGGTGCTTTGGATAATAGGTTGACTCCCTCTTCTTTGTGACAACCTGTTAGATATTGGAACATTGCTATCATGTCAACCCTAGTTCTTCTTTTCATTAAACTAGACCAGAGATGTCAAACTCACAGCCTGCAGGTCTGATGTGTCACGTGCTGGCCCCACCCCTACCCAGTTTAGCAAAGGGGGAAAAAGTCCTAATATGTCACCTGACGCCACCATGACAGTACGAATTTGACATCCTTGAACTAGACACACCCAATTCCAGCAACTGTTCTTTATATGTTTAAGCCTTCAGTCCCCTAATCATCTTTGTTGGTCTTCTCTGCACTCTTTCTAGAGTCTCAACAACTTTTTTGTATATTGTGACAACCAAAACTCATCTCCTTGCCTGGCCTTTCATGACTGTGGAGATGCTGCAACAGTCATAAGTATGAAAAACGGTCATCAGTCACATTTTTCAGTGCCATTGTAACTTTGAATGGTCACTCCACACAAGCAAAGTACCAGCTAAGGAGGGGGAAAAAAACTCCAGAGAAGTTCCAGTGACAGGAAGTCTAGTCCTGCCAAGAATGTAATAAGGGTTAACAGAGAGGCAGTTTCTGTAAGCAACATCAGAATGTTTCCTTCCTGCCTTCCTTACAGGATTAGGCCAGTAATTTCTTCTAACAACCGGTTCTCCGAACTGCTTAGAATGTTAACAACCGGTTCTAGCGAATAGATGCGAACTGGTAGAATCCCACCTCTGGATGTATGCCCAGATCCAGGAAATTTGAATTCATCCAAAATAGATTTTCCCTTTATCAATCCCTTTCCTATCTTGTTTTGCTTTCCTGTTCTATCTCCCACAGGTTGGACTATTTTTTTTTCCTTTTATGTAAGGTCAGATGCAAACAAGGAATTGAGCAATTCTGCTTTCTCCCTGCTGCCAGTCACCTTCTTGTATCTTCTTCCAGATTAGTGGACTGGCCATTGCCTTGACTTTCTTCTTACTCCTTATATATTGAAAGAAACTTTTCTACTACTTGTATAGGATAGTGATTTCAGCAGAGATTTCAAAACTGTTCTTTAATAGATTCCAGAATCCTTTGCAATGTTGCAGCATTTAAATGCTTTGTGTCAACCACTTAATATGCAAGAGCTTATTAAAGCCAGTGCTTTAGAATTGAGTGTCAGATCTTCCACTTATGTGTCCTTTTACTTTCTGATAATCTTAAATCACTGTTTCTCAACCTTGGTGACTTTAAATGTGTGGACTTCAATTCTCAGAATTTCTCAACCATGGGGAATTCTAGCTGGGGAATTCTGGGAGTTGATATGCTTACATCTTAAAGTTGCCAAACTGAAAAACATTGATCTAAATCAGGGTTCACCAACCTTTTGGATCTTGGGGACCACCAAACTCATAATTTTAAATTCCGTGGACCACTAATATGAATTTTGACTGATAGTGGCTTGCTGACGTTGGTGGGAAAGTTGGTCCCATATTCCAGAGCTGCAGTAGTCACAAGACTGGCCCTTTGGTCATCCCGGAGCTGCTAGGCCGTCTTTTCTAGGGGTGTCCTACTTTTTTCCCCCACACACCTGACCCCTGGGCCACTAGTTTCACAGCCAAAAAGAGACCCTGGGAAAATCCCCCAAAAAAAGTCTGCAGGAAATTTCCCCACCCCGTTTTCCTACCGATCAATATTCTTTATTTGGGATCGCAGGATACCGTCTCCAGCTCCGTTCTCAGGGAGAGAGAGAGAGACTTTGAGCTTCATTCAAGGAAAGCAGCAGAAGCAGCAGAAGTCTCTCTTTCTCTCCCCCAAACTCTGTCAGAAATTAGTCTTTGTGAGATTTGTCATGCCGGCGCAGCCTCTTGGAGCAGGATGCCTTACAGGGACTCATTTCTAGTGGAGTTTGGGGGAGAGAAAGAAAGACTTCTGCTGCTTTCCTTGCATGCAGCCAAAAGCAGAAGAAAGAAGCAGAAAGAAGCAGCCTGGTAGCCAGGCCAGGCGCATGGGGCAAGTTCCTCTTCTCTGCCTTTCCCCCCCTCCCCTCACTACCTCGTGTTTTCGCAATGCAAGTGACGTAAGCCTTGTGTTCCCATGGGCCATGTGCGTGGCACAGACTTGTGTTCCTGCACTGCCTGGATTAATTGCTTTGGGGGGGGCATTTCTCTATGGACCACCAAAATTTTCTAGCAGATCACCAGTGGTCCACGTCCCACTGGTTGGCAACCACTGGTCTAAATCACCTGAATGTGTTGGCTGCACAGAATGTTCCTGCAGAGATGGAAAATGTGGTAGTCAATGATTTCTCATTGCTGGCCGTGTAATATAGCTAAAATGGAGATTATAGAAGATGTCTGTTGGTAAATGCACAATAACCCATTGCTTCAGATCATATTAATCTTTTGCCTTTTACTAGCAGTGTCAATTTGAGAGAATTAAACAAATTTGGGGTCTACTTTGCAGATCATAACAGCAGTTCTCTCCATGTCTTTGAGGAACCACAAACACTTTATTTCCTCAGGGAGCTCAGTCTCTGGGACCAGGACTTACCTTTCTTATTTGTCCTCTGAAATAGCCTCAACAAAGTCAATGACAAGAAATGTCACACATAATGGGCAATCACCGGCACTCATGGGTTAGCAATAATTTGTCCCTGGTTTCTTTTCCTCTTTGGCACACTTTTCTCTTTTTCCCTCTCTTTTTTTGGTGTCTTTCCCATGCTCAGTTTTAAAATCCAATATGCAGGATGGTTTGGAGTGATAACTTGTATTGGAGGGAGTGATAAAATAAAGTCAGTTGGATACAATTCTCAGTCATCCAGGTCATGGTTGTCCCAAAGATGCTTTTTCAAGAAACAACTGGACTTTCTGGTTTTTTCTTTATCCAAGAAGCTTCTTCAGCTCTGATTGGATGAGGGTAATGGAAGGATTGATATTCTTTAGAGACAGCTGGTTATTTGCATTTTTAGAGAGTTGTTGAGGCCACTTGGAGGCTTATCTGTCTCTTCAGGGCCACTTGAGTAGTAGAAGTGTAGTGAGAAGCCTTCCTGGAACTTGTATGGAACTGTCTCAGCTAGTCTCTCAGGAAAGCAAGATTCTTAATCCATTAAGTTGAATTGAAATAACTTTTACTGATAGAAAATGGATTGTAGAAGAGCAAGGCAAAATTTGAAAAAGCCCCTGCAATGCAAACAGGATTCTTTCCTTTCCTTTATATGTTGAAAACTTTTTTGTTATTTTTTTGTCATTTGTTGCAAGATTTAGTTCATTTTTAATGAAGATTGAATTCATGGAGGGTTTTAAACTCTTGAGGTTAATGCTGAAATAATAAAAGTTAGTCATTAGTTCTTCTTGTAGCTATTGTTGAAGTGAAATAGTTTATACCTCTCAGCTCCGGTTTGTGGCTACTGCCTTCTTGTGAGTAAGGAGCCTTCCTCAAGAGTAAGAAGCCCTCTGAGGGCTTGGACTCTAAATGCAGCAGAGAAGTTGCCTCCTAGCCAGGGTTTAAACATGGAAAAAAAATGAAAGCCAAAGAAACAATAATACATACCGGTATGTCAAGAAAGGATAACCCAATCACAATTTTGAAAGAAAAAAACCCAAAATATATTATCAAGGAGAAGATCATTTCACCCTACTGCAGGGCACACTGTAAGAACCAAGTTTCTGGAGCCCTGAAAAAGAAAATAGGCTGAGGCCATATTGATCTTCATGGGAACACTGTTCTACAAGGCAGGAAGCTACAGAGAAAGTAACTTTACATTAAAAAAAAATCAAAACTTTCTTTTTAGTGTTGCTTCCAATTCCACCATAACAAACTTACCAAAGAAATATTCAGCACCAAAGGTTCATGAAAGCCCCAAACTTCAAATGGAATGAGTTTAGATCCCTTTACTTTACTCTTGATAAAGGGAAAATCTATCTTGCTCCACTTTAGAGTTCACACATCAGCTCTAGAGCAGATCTGCAAGCCTATAAATTTAATGAATGAATAAATAAACTCTCCTTATCAAAAGGCCTGCTTAAACCAAGTCCCACCCAAATGAATTGTATAATATATAGACAACATCAGTACAATATTCTGAGCTATGCAACTAATGCTTGAATGTGCAGAGAAGATAGTGCAGGCAATATCTGTATCTTTATCAGAGGTGGTATTCACCAAGTTCTGACCAGTTTCTGGAGAACCGGTAGCAGAAATGTTAAGTAGTTTGGAGAACCGGCAAATACCACCTCTGATTGGAGATTTTACAGTATCCTTCCCCTGCCATGCTCACCAAGCCATGCCCACAGAACCGGTAGTAAAAAATGTTTGAATCCCACCACGGATCTGTAGGTAGGGTAATATATACCATGTATGTGTATAAAGCAATATTGGTATTTACAAGCTGTTCCATGGCTCTAATATACATCACTGTTGTGAATTGCCTCATTAACTTGCCAATCCAACTGGTCTCTCTCCTCTGGTTAATTTGCATGGCTTCAAAGAAGCTCGGGGTCGAAGTTCTTTTGAGAAGTGCTGTTTTAACATTACATTTCTGTACGACTTGCAACTGGTATGTCACTACATTTCCAGTCTGAATTAGCTTCAGCTCTGGGCTTTATCAGAAGAATCAGTTAATCAATAGGTAATAATATATAGTAATCGATATACGTATCCATTTCATGTATTCATAACTATGTTTATACTTATACCTATTATCTTGTAAGCGATTGACAAATCAAATAAATAAATAAATAAATAAATAAATCAGCCAGTAGTGCTCAGGATCTAAGTGCTGCCTCCATAGGTTGCCAAGGTGTTACTCAGGAGGAGAGAGTTGCTTGCAGTGCATTTGCTGTTTGGAAAAGCTGCTAATGGGCAGTACCCTCCTCCTAAATGCTGATATTGCTGAAAGCTCTTGACAGTGATGGATCAGCTCTCATCTAGCCTTTCTGTCATGCTGCAAAAATGGAAGAAAGAGAGGAAAAGAAGGGAAAGAAAGATGGAAATTAACTCTTTGGTCATGGGTTCTGCAGTTTTACAAGACAAGATAAAGCTGCTGTCCATATTGGGCTCAACTCACATAGGACAAGTTCAGTACAGTCTGTCACATCCCTAGATTTCACAATGATATATTGGACCAAACACCAACTCCAAAAACTATCTGAACAATTCTCTTCCACCCTGGTAGGAACCAAGGGTGAGGAAGGGAGAATGTAATTGCTCATCTTCTTGAGTCATTAAACTGCATCATGTTCATATACACTAACACTGGCAAACAGGAGAGAAAAATTGTTTTAAACATAAGAAACACTGTGTAGAATAACAGGCATCTACATATTTGTAATTCAGTCTAACACAGATATAAACAACTGTAGCACACCCTAGTGAAGACTGTTAATGTGACTGAAGCGGGAGACAGGCAATAGATTTAGAAGAATTAAACATGGTGAAGGAGACCCTGTTTCCCATTATGTGCACATATTTCTTTTGTCCCTTGGTCTCTCATTAAATAGATTTGTGGACTTTTGAAACACAAGGCCCACCAGATGCAAAAGGACAATGAATATGCTACAAATAATAATTGATTTCATACTGCCTTTAGCTCACCAAAAGGGAGAAGGAATAAAGATACATACACACACATACACACAAAAAATCTCTAGCTTTCTGGTCTGCATGAAGTACATGTCTGAGAAACTCATTTCCATTTGAAGGTTTTGGAGAAGTACTTTTCCAGGTACAGTAGAACTTCTGGTCATGAACACTTGTGACCACGACCAACTCGGGTTCCAACCAAAAAAATCACAATTTGTTTTGTCGTAGCCAATTTCCTCTTCCATGCCATTTTTTTTTTTTTTTGTAAATGCCAAATTTCCAAAATTAGGTTCAGGTCACAACCAAATCTGGTTGCAGCCAGGGGTGGGATTCTACCAGTTCACACCTATTCACTAGAACCAGTTATTAACATTCTAAGCAGTTCGGAGAACCGGTTGTTAGACGAAATTACTGGCCTAATCCTGTAAGGAAGGCAGGAAGGAAACATTCTGGTGTTGCTTACAGAAACTGCCTCTCCGTTAACCCTTATTACATTCTTGGCAGGACTAGACTTCCTGTCTCAGGAACTTCTCTGGAGTTTTTTTCCCCTCCTTTGCTGGTTCTTTGGAGTGACCATTCAAAGTTACAATGGCACTGAAAAAAGTGACTTATGACCATTTTTCACATTTAGGACTGTTGCAGCATTCCCCACAGTCATGAGAGGCCAGGCGAGGAGATGCATGCCTCGATGTGAGTGATATTGAGTTGGCCACACCCAGCCAATAACATGACCACCAAGCCATGTCCACCCAGTCACATGACCACCAAGCCACACCTACCACCTAAGCCACACCCACAGAACCAGTTGTTAAAAATTTTGAATCCCACCCCTGGTTGCAGCCAAAGTTATGGAACAAATTATGGTCATGACCAGAGGTTCTACTGTATTTGTTATGACTGTGAATGACTCTTTCAATTGACATTACACTTTGTATATCTATTTGAATCCCATCCAATTATTTTGCTGCGTGTCGGAAAGCTATCTAATTATGTTTGTAAAGATGGCAAATCACCTGGGAGAACTCTCAGGTTTTTTTTCCCCCCTTTCTTTCTAGAAAGTGCAACTTCAAAACAATTGAAAGCCTGGAAGTAAGGAAATACTGCTACATTTGCTCAGCTATTTCACGTTGAGCAGATTGGAAAGGGAAGAAATGTTTCTATATTGTATTCCCTGATATACACAGAACCCTTTTCCTGTTCTGATTCTGGATGAACACCAGTTAAGGTGATTTACTTACTTATTTGTTTGCTTACAGAATTTCTGTGATCGCCTAAGTTGAGCAATGCAACTCTGGATAGTTTAGAAAAAAATGCAGAAATGCATTTGTATTTCCCAAAATATGCATCTCTGCCTCACACCGACACCTGGCATTTATGATCTGAATGTCCTACCTCCAATTTCCTTGCAAGGCCAGCCTTAGCTCCCCTTCTGCAGACGCCTTCCCTTCACTCCTACTAGCAGTGCAAGGGGCCATTTATTCTGAGATATGAAACGCGGGTTGTTTCTTTATTGTGCTTTAATGAAACCCTGTTTATTCTAGGCTTTTAATTCTTTCCATCTATTATGTTTAGACAACTCATTAACAATCATTTGTTATCATTAGATTTCAATTTTAAACTCCTTTTCCCAAGGAAGCAAGTCACTACTTTTAAACATATTTGCATCATGAGCCACTCTGAAGTCCCTTGGCACCATTTGAAGCAGTTTCCACCTCAACAACCCCCAGCTTGTACCATTTGAAGCCGTTTCCACCTCAACAGCCCCCAGGTTCATGCCTTTCCTTTAGGCCTTCTTGTAAAGTATTAGGAAAGAAGGACCACAAAATGCTTCACGACACTAATTTAAATACTTTCTTGCTGACTCTTATTCCCATAGTCCCTTAGGGATACAGCCAACATTAGGGGTTCAGAAACAATTGGCCATTGCATACTTCAAAAGCAGTAGATCCTCCATTATTCTTACAAATCTTACAACACACCATGCAGGAAATGTAGGAAAGGATGAACCTCTGCAGAAATAAAGAATAATGCAGACTGCAAAAAAAAAAGGAACCAAATTTTATCAATTTTTTTTGTGGCTGGCATAGAATTGGATGAAATCTGGACATAAAATATCTCTTAAAGTTACTGGATCATCAGTGGCAATAGTGGTATAGGATAAACCCACAGTCTCATTCATACAGTGCATAAAGTGGTAAATATACAAAACTAGATCACATACACCATTTTCAGCCTTCATGTTCAATTGTGCATCAAAATTCATGTATATCATTCATTAGTATACATCATGGAATATGCGTTTATGAAAATAGAGATCTGATTTACATAAACTTTTTTATTCTTTGGAAAATTATTTATTCTTCCAGAGTGGAAGCGAAGAGAAAGTTCTGCAAGAAATCTGCTTGTAGATAATATTAGTTAAAAACATATCCAAATCCTTGCTATATATAATTTGATGATAGCCTTTTTTTAGGATTAGGGACAACCCTCCAGGGTTGTCCAGATTAGAAAATAGATTCCACAAGGGGATTACAGTCACACTTTATTGAGCTAGGCTATAATATCAGAATATTTCAATTGTTATGTATTGAATGTATATAGTTGTTAACTGTGTTAAAATGAAACTAACCGTTAGATGACCCCAACTATTTTGGAGGGAAATTTAGAACATTTATATTTGGGTGGGTTTTTCTAGTTCTATGATTGGTTAAGCCTTGTGGGCCTAGAATATAAATCACAGGCATTTGCCTACAGTACCTCAGTTCCAGTTTTCGGCCAATAAATGCTGTTGCAGTTATGCTGGTCTGATTCTTGCCTACTGAAGCCCACTACACAATAGTGGTGATGAAGGTGAGATGCTGCAGGGGAGAGAGCTGTCACTGGGTGATAGGCTGGTTAACAAAGCCCTGGCAGGACTAATCCTCACCCTCGCCTGCCAGTAAGCCACACTGGAGGTACGCTGAAATCACTGGGTGTCAGACCACATAAAAAGCCCTGGTGGGACCATGCTCCCCACCCTGCCTGCCAGTAAGACACACTGGAGGCACAGACACACCTGAGGGATCCGTCCCCAGGACTCCTAAGTGCAGCCCAGCTTCACCTGCAGTAGGACAGGTATTAACCAGCACCACAGCAACAAAATCGACTGCTGGCGGAGAGACCCACCCAGACAGCCAAGCTCCACAGACCAAGCAACCCCCAAAGAGCTGCACAAGCGGTAGAGGACAAAATGAAAGAGCAGAGTGCAGATTCTGCACAGCTGTATGCTGTGCCTGTGGAAAGCAACATTGCTAGAGTTTGTAGAGGTTATCAGTGGGAAACAAAACCTATGACACAGCAGCACAAGTGGAAAAGGCCCCCAGGACAGAGCAGAATTGAATACTGCTTGGGAAGGCACAGCATCCAACACACAGGGGCCCAATGCCCCATCAGAGAAAAGTTAAAACTCCAACTAAAGTTTCAAGGGGTCCCATGCTCCATGTATGGACAAACCTTTACCATCTTTTTAGTTTTAAAGAATAATTTTAGAATTTTGGGTTTTAAATTTCGGGATTTTAAATTCGGGGTTTTTATTGTTAATTTATTGGGGTTGGGCATAAATTTTAGTGGCAGCCTTAGGATGTTTAATCTTCTTTTAACTTTTATAATGTGGAATGTTTTATAGTTGGCTGTACACCGCCCTGAGTCCTTCGGGAGAAGGGCGGTATATAAATGTGTAAATAAATAAATAAATAAATAAATAAATAAATAAATCTTTACAGACCACAAACCTCTGCTTGGTTTCTTCACAGCCAACAAACAGACACCACAGATCCTGTCCCCACGAATGCTACAATGCTTCATTTTCGTGGCTGCATGCTTGTACTGGATAGTCCACAAGTCGGGCAAGGAAATGGGCCATGCCGACACTCTTAGCAGATTGCCTCTACCACAGCCTGAGCTGGATCTGGCCCCAGCTTGTCGTATTCTGGCGATCCAGGACCTGCCTGAAGCACCCTTACATGCAGGGGACATTGCAACTGAAACCACCACAGACAAAACACTTGGCCGTATTCTCAACTGGGTGTTAAGGGGATGGCTAGAGGCCCAGCCAGGTCCTGAGTTCCAACTTCTCAGAAAAAGACTCAGAAGGCAGCTCCTATGCCCTGCCTGTCCCTTTTTTGTCCCTCCCTCCGCATCGAAGTACCTTAAAGGGACAGGCTGGGGTGGCGGCTTTCTGAGCATCAGCGGAATGAAGTGAAGGGAGGCAGAAAAGTTCACCCAAGTCTTCTCCTCCTTCTTGGGAATCTCACAGTGCCACAAGGACTCGCCCATGTGCTGTCTCCTTGCAGAAGGTCCTTGCCTCATGTGGGCTCAGTTCTGGCTGGCAAAGCAGCAGCAGCAGCTGGGGCTCGCCGCCCTGTTCTTTGCACCGAGGTGCACCTCATTGCCTGGTGCGCCAGAGTGAAGGTGCGGGCTGGCGGGGATCCTAGCAGCTCTCAGCCCTGGCTTGCCTTCCCTGATGCTATGCCGCCCGGGTGATGCCGGCCCAGGCAGCATAGCATCATGCTCCCTGGTCGCCCCACCCCCACTCCTGCTCCTAGCAGGCAAGGCCCAGCAGCTGTAGAGAATCCAGACGGGACCCAAGCGGTAATGGGTCAGCTCAGGCTCGCTCCTTTTCTTCTTGGACACCAGCAAGCCAGGCAAGTAGGGTGTGGGTGGGAAGCTTGCTAGGCCATAAGTGCTTCATGGAAAACGGAAATACCAAACCGGTAGTAATGGCGGTTGAATCCCACCCCTGCAAGGAGGCAAAACAAAAAATGAATTTAACCTATCTCAACTTCATTCACTATATCCTTCCATGTACTGTAAGTTTATCAATTGAAGAGAATTTTTGTAGCTTAAGTTTGAACTATGGAGTCCTCAAGTCATCAGTGTTCTAACGATGTTACCTAGTTTGATAATAAAACATCTGCAAGAAAACAACCAAGTTCAGAGCGCAACAAGGACCCCACAGGGTAAGTTTATTATTGAAATAATAATCCTTCCAAATACTGATCCATATGTGAATCTAAAGAATTGTGTAATGCTGTGTCCCTCACTTTATAATTTTAACTTTTTAATTTATTCTGTAATATGTTTGTGTTGTGTGAATATATGAGCCCAAAGTTCTTTTTTATAAATATTCAATGTCTTAGTTTCTTTCCTAAGTTCAATTTTCTTTGCATTTTTTTTTTTGCTGAATTGGAAACTGATTCAATGGATTCCTTGCTGTTGTCACACACACACACACAGCCTTGTAGTCAGGATCTTATAGTGTTTTGCCTCAGTTTATTCTTCCATGCAATTGGGCTTGTATTACACAGCTTGTTGGTATAGAAAACATGTGGATACAATGGCTGGTTTCCTGCTGTGTATCTCCTTGCTCTATGAAAGCTAGAGAATTACTGTTTTTACCTGAAAGTTGATAATGCAGTCTCTGAAATGGTGGACATTGGACTGAAGTTTTGCAACCCAGTGATTATTTTGAGACCTATACTTTGTGAGAATTATAAGCTGCTCTTTTCTACAACTGAGGATAACACAGTTTCCCTGTCACAATGAACTGTGAAGAATGTTCCCATTATATCATTATGGAAAGAACACGATAGCACAACAGCCCTGTCTAACCAGGGGGATCATTCTGAGAAGACAGCCTTTGCTTCCAGCTCTTGTGAAAGGGAAATGTTTGGTGTCTCCCACCAAACATTTCCCTTCTGCATCAAAGCGATCCCTACCTGACCTCACCTTCTACCCTTATTGCCAAAACCAAGGTGAGGCGCCCACTCTTCCTGCAGATTAAAGATTAAACTGCTCAGGGCAGTAAGACATCATTAAAATCCAAGAGGAAAAGTAGACAAACCCAGCAGCAACAACACAATCCCTGAACTTTTTAAACAACAAGCCAAGCAGAATTTTCCTGGAAGGAGCCACATCAACTGCCCTTGGAAACAATTAAAACAAACAGGACAGAGAAAAACTCACAATGGGGAAATAGGGGAGGGGAAGAGGGGAGGGCAAGGCTCCAGTGCTCCGGTATAGCCTTGCCAGCAAAGTGGGCAGCTGAATTCCCTTTTACCCTCCCCATCCGACACAGGGGCAGTTCAATTACTATTCTGGCTGGTGAGTCTCCTGGCCCTGCTTTTAATGTAAGGTTATTGTAATTGATATGCAGGTAATTGATAATGTGTTACGGTGAATAATGTCTTCAATTTTCTGCTAAATCCCATTTTTGTAGCCATCTGGGCTCCTCCAACTGCACCCCTGGGAAGCTGAGTAATAGATAGTAATTATTCTCAAGTCATTTACTTTTTCAAAGTGTTTAGTGCTTATCTGTTTTACAATTAAAATGGAAACGACCCTGATTCACTTCCTTTCTTTTTTATTTAAATAGCATTCACACACATACACACACACAACTCCCATATATCCTCTAGTACCAACAAGAAGTATTTGAATGATGTATACATAGACATATATACACACAAGTGCACATGGGTGTGCAAATGTCATCCCTCTTCCTTTGTAAAAGAGGTGCTATAAGTTCAGATCTCAAGCAACTAGCCCTATAATCCCACACTGTTTACTGTATATATTGCTCAACAGAGTAAAATAGACATTATTGGTAGCAATATATACAATACTTAGCTTGGGATTTCATTAAAAAAGAATTCCCCAGAAATGGGGCTGAAGCCAAACTGGGGGACTTGTCATGGGGTTCCATGTATCCTGGAAGACAGAAAGCAAGTTTTTAAAGCAGATTTATTTTATGTTGGACAGTCTGTATGAATGGCATTCAGTGTATAGTATTTGTATTTATATGGTATTTGAATTTGGTATATTCAGAGAGATGATCCATATGATCCATATGATTAGATCCATGGCTCTTTTCCATGTGTAAATTATCACCTTATCACCTTTATTTTGTCCATTTCACTTTGGGGCTGAAATCGGTGGATTTTGGAATTGTGAATCCATTTAAAAAGGTAATATTATCAGTCGCCATGCCATGCTTCCCCTCCATGTGAACAAAATGTGTCTATAACTTAAATATCGAAATGAAAAGATTAGTCAAAAGTTTTGCTTAAAATGATTTAAACTGAAAATATGAGGAATATTTTGAAATGGTATTGCTTTCATATTGCTTGTAATTTCTATTTTATTTGGCTGTATTGTTGTTGGTTTTGGTCTTTTTAATAAGTACCCTAGGAATATAGTGGTCTTGGAAGGTGCCTAAGAACTTGAAATAACAATAGTGATGGATATTAGGACTGTGTCAGAGCCTGAATTCCAAGGCAGATTAGATTAATTCTGAAGAGATTTTCATTTACTCCAGGATGCAATGTGGATACTAACCCATCCATTAGTACTTTTGCTTTCATCAATGTTCCTGTCCTGAGCTGTTACCTGAAAGTAGTGGCTTAAACGAAAAATGAGAGAAGGTTTGTGTCTTTAAAATATAGTGAGCAGCCCTGGATCCAGTATCCACTGGTTCTTTCAAACTATCAATCTCATCATAGCATCTTGAAGAAAGATTGTAGGAGATAAATAAATCCACAGTTTTCCAGGTTTCCCATTCTTTCATTCTTAGAAATTGTATATTGATATTTTAAATTGCTTGATGGACTGCCTTCTGACAGTTTTACTCTATGGAAAAGTTAATGAATTAATCTGTACCCTCAATCTCACAATCCCACAATAAAATATTCAAAAACAAAATGTCCTGTCATCTTACAACTTAATGAAATTAAAGTAGAAGTCTTTGTGGGTTTCATACTAATTTCATGTGAAACTAGGTAGATCTTTTAAAATCCATCTTAATCCCAAAATGTTTCTTGCAGGAAAAAATAATGATACATTACATGTACAAAAGTTTTGTAAAAATTCTTTGCACTTATATTCTGTGTGCTTGTATAAACACACACACACACACACACACATACATACATACATACATACATACATATGGAAAACCTTTGAGATACAGAAGGTGAGAATTAATACTCATAAATAGCAATAGCACTTAGACTTATATACCACTTCACAGTGCTTTACAGCCCTCTCTAAGCGGTTTAGAGCCAGCATATTGCCCCAACAATTTGGGTCCTCGTTTTACCAAACTCGGAAGGATGGAAGGCCAACCTTGAGAGCCTGGTGAGATTCAAACTGCCAAAATGCTGGGCAGCTGGCAGTCAGCAGAAGTAGCCTGCAGTACTGCATTCTAACCACTGTGCCACCGCAGCTCATCTTATATCTAATTCGTTTTTATTTTTTAAAAAAAGCCTCATAGGTGTAACAGGCTATTTTAAGACCTTGCAATAACCTTTGTTCACTATGGAGTCAAAAACAACAAATAGTAAAAATAGGAAACTGTCATGCCCTTGTTGGAGTCTGATTCTGAGGGGGAGATTGAGGAGCTGACAGGGAATGGGAGTTTGGCTCCAGTGGCTGTGGAAGGGCACAGTTCGGCTGGGCATTCAGAGGAAGATCCAGGGTCACCCCCTCTTCATCCTAGGGCATGCAGGGAGGAACGGAGAAGGGAGCAACATGGATTACAGGAGAGAAAAAGGCTCTGAACCCTTTTATTAGTTGCAGCTGGGAGAACAGGATATAAAAAGGGCGCTTGCAAACAGCACCTTGCTGGAAGCAAAGCGTGCATTATCTTTGTCAAGGCTTATCTGGGTATTGGCGTCTTCTCAACTGTGTGTGCTTTGTTATCTTTTGGAAGTCTGCAATTTATTATCCTGCTTTGTTTCATTAATTGCTTCAGTGTGGTTTGTGTTGTTTTTTCTATTTATCATTTATATGTATTTTGAGTTTGAATGGAAGTTCTTCCTTTTCGCAACTGTTTGTGGGGGAGTTTTTTCTCCAGTCAACAATAATTGGACCTTTGAAGCCAAGTTGAAGGAATTAAAGGGACTTTACCTAGTTTTGTGACTTTGTTGCTTTTGTGCCATCCCCCGGGTCATCACTACATTCCTCTGTTTGCAACAGAATACCTATGATGACCCACGGTGGGATACAAAAGCAAAAAATCACAAAAACAGGTGAAGTCCCTTTAATTCCTTCAACTTGGCTTCAAAGATCCAATTATCATTGACTGCAGAAAAAACTCCCCCACAAACAGTTGCAAAAAGGAAGACCTTCCATTCAAACTCAAAATACATATAAATGATAAATAGAAAAAAACAACACAAGCCACACTGAAGCAATTAATGACACAAGGCAGGATAAGGACTTGAAGACGTCCACAGATATTGAAATACACACACTGGGAATGATGCCAGAACTCAGATAAGAACTGACGAGCTAGAAATATTTTCATGCTTTGCTTCCAGCACTGGCTCATGTGCAGTTTTCCTTTTAAACAGTCCTCATAGCTGCAGCCCATGAAGGGGATCGAGGCCCTTTCCTCCCCTATAGACCATGCCATTCACTGTTTCTCCCTTATCCGCTTCTCCCTGCATGCCCCAGGATGAAGAGGGGATGGGCCTGGATCTTTCTCTGAATGCTCAGCCAGTCTGTGCCCTTCCCCCGTTTCCTCCACAACCTCCAGAGTCACACTCCCACTTCCTGTCAGCTGTTCCTCCTCTCCCTTGGAGTCATATTCTAACAGGGGCATGACAATACCCTACACCACCTGACTTGAGATTCTAGACTTAGACAACCTTGAACTACACCAGCTAAGATTGGACCTAAGCATAGTACATAAAATCATATGTTACAATGTTTTGCCAATTAATGAATATTTCAGCTTTAACCACAACAACACAAGAGCACATAACAGATATAAACTTAATGTAAACCACTCCAAACAACACATGAGCACACAACAGATATAAACTTAATGTAAACCACTCCAAACAACACATGAGCACACAACAGATATAAACTTAATGTAAACCACTCCAAACAACACAAGAGCACACAACAGATATAAACTTAATGTAAATCACTCCAAACAATACATGAGCACACAACAGATATAAACTTAATGTAAACCACTCCAAATTTGATTGCAGGAAGTACAATTTCAGCAACAGAGTGGTCAATGTCTGAAACTCACTACCTGATTCTGTTATAACATGCTTTAACCCACTCTCCTTTACCCTTAAACTATCTACTTTTTACCTCATCCCATTCCTAAGAGGTCTGCAAGGGGTGTGCATAAGTGCACAATCGTGGCTATCATCCCTGTCCTATTGTCCCCAATTATTAGTTCCTAATTCATGTATTTAAACTTATGTTTATTCATATTTCTATTATATTGTAAGTATTTGACAAAATAAATAAATAAAATAAAGAAGCTCTACTCATTGTTGAGCTGGCAAAAAATACACCAGCATGAAATCTGCCTATCTTGCCCATGTACTTATCCTACTTTTCTGCATGTGTCAGTCAAAACTCTAGTAATTGATGGAGTTCTCCACCTTGGCTACCCTCCATATTCACACAGCTCCACTATCTGCCAATCACAGCACTGCTGCAGATATAAAGTGAGTTTCATGTACCCCATTTTATCGTAACACAAGTTTACTCAAGTATGGTATTTTTGAAAAATGTGTCAGTAATGGAATTGAATCCCTGTGGTGAGAGAGGTTCTTACTCCTGACTTCTTGATGGTCTCCTTCAATTTTAATCCAGCTTCATTTTCCCTTTCACTGAGTGTTATCTGCTACTGAAGAAAATAACCACTTTAATGTATGGGAAAGTGAGACTGGATGAGTTTAGGTGGGTATTTTAGATGACAGCTTTAGCCATCTATCAAGTTGCCTGACTAACAGGTTTCAAGCACAAACATTCTTCATACTGTGACCTGTGAGTGAGAATATTTCTGAACATGGGCTTAGAACTTTTTTAAAAAAAATCATAAAAAATCTGTGCAAAAATCTTCCAGCTTGCAAGCTTCAAGAAACATGGGTGAAACCATAGGTTCACCATAAGTTCTCAGTGTTCCCACTTGGATGTCCAACCCCTCATTTCACCTTCCTATCTGCCTGTAATTTGTCAGTTGGGCTCGTGGGAATGGAGAAGCAGCAAGGGAAAAGAGGAGAGAGTGATCAATAAAGGGTGAACTCCATTTTTGGTTAGTGCTGAATGGAAATAGCACACTTAGTAGGGTTATGACCAACAGCATCTAGTCCAATCCCCAAGGAACAGACACAGAGGCATAGGAATAGGCAAGATGGCACACACACTCACACACACACACAGAGAGATCAAAGTTACAAAACTAGTAAAAAGTACAGCCATGCAACTCCTGGTTGGCAGAAACAATAGAAAATGTGTAATACATTCATTGGTAACCAAACTAGCAAGATGTATCTGGCAGAGCCAGTTTTAATTGAGTTTCTGTACAGTACAGGATTCATGCTTTCTCAATATCATTACATCTTTTATTTAAAATCTAGGTCTACCATATTTAAAACATAGTACAGTACTCTTTCAGTACAGTGCTAAATACATGTGTAGGTAAGACCTGATAAATGCTGTTGAAAGTACCAGCATTTTATTTATTTATTTATTTATTTATGTCAATTGCTTACAAGATAATAGGTATAAGTATATACATAGTTATGAATACATGGATACATATAAGAAAAATAAAAGAAACAATAGGATAGGGACGGTAGGCACTTTGGTGCGCTTATGCATGCCCCCTACAGACCTCTTAGGAAAGGGGTGAGGTCAATAGTAGAAAGTCTAAGGTTAAAGTTTTTGGGGTTTGGGGAAGAAACCACAGAGTCAGGTAGAGACATTGATCACTCTGTTGCTGAAGTCATATTTCCTGCAATCAAGTTTGGTGCGATTAATCTTGAGTTTGTATCTATTGTTTGCTCTTGTATTGTTATGGTTGAAGTTGAAGTTGAAGTATTCATTGACAGGTGGGACACTGCAATGTATGATTTTATATATTATTCTTAGATCAGACCGAAGGCGGCGTAGTTCTAGGTTTTCTAGGTCTAGAATTTTGAATCTGGTGGCATAAGGTATTCTGCAACGAGTAGAGGAGTGGAGAATTCTTCTTATGAAATATTTCTGGACTTTCTCAACTGTGTTAATATCAGATACCTAATGTGGGTTCCAGACTGATGAGCTATATTCGAGTATTGGTCTAGGAAATGTTTTGTATGCTCTAGTTATAGTAGTGTAATATTACCAGAGAAAAAATTACGAGCATTACCCAAGAACCAGAGAAGAGGCAAGGCATGACGACAACAGCCTGAAAAATTGCTAGCCCTAATACCTCATTGTTAAAGCATGCCAGATTGTTTCCCATACCAAATACTGTGTTGGGAGAAGGAAAATCTATTTGAAACAGCTCAGGCACTGTGCTTTCCCACCCTCTCTAAAAATGACCACCCCATTTGTACCTTGCCTCCCCTTTCCTGTCACCCTCACAATGCCCTCCCCTGCCCTCTCCCCTCTCTCATGGCCTAAGAATGATCTTACTGTTGAATTACTAGGAAGCTTTTTCTAACATCCAGTCTGAATCTCTCTTCCTGTAATGTGAGTCCATTATTCTGTGACCTGAACTCTGAAATGACAGGGAACAGGTGTTCAGCTTCTTATATGTGACATCGTTTCAGGTATTTGAAGAGTGTTATCATATACTGCTCAGAGCTGTTCTGGAATAGAGGGGCGTTGCAATCTTACTAACAAATACATGAAATTAAAATCTTCTCAAGACTAAACTGTCCCTACTCCTTCCATTGCTCTTTATAGGGCTTAGTTTCTAGTTCCCCAACTAACTTTCCCATCCTTTTCCAAATCTGTACAAGTTTGGAAATAGTACATGGTGCGGTATCTATGCCATGTAGCTTAATAAAGAAGAATGCTTATTCAATCTGTAGAATTGGATGAGAATTTTATTCTTTCAGAGGATAAAAATATTCAATTTAAGTTACAGTAAGTTATGTTTAATTGTGATTAAATTTTGTGAAAATTTTGACAGTGGACAGAGCTACCAAACTGCTCAGTTTGCTTTGGCAGGAGGAAGGTCAGGGGTTACTATACTCAGTTGCCCAAATGACTTCTTCCTCTTTTATTTTATGAGTCTAAATAACCCCTGTGAATTTTATTACCTTTATCTCTTATTTGTTTCTCTATTAGTTGTTTATTATATGGCTTGCCAACTCTCAAACTATAACTCTGGATGGTTAACATAGATAAAAAGAGGAGAAACAAAAGCAACAGAATAAAAACAATGCAGAAGAAAACGTAACAGAACCAAGACTAGCCTACCATCAATTCCATTTCAAATCAATACAGATAAGCTCCTACATCACCCTGTCTCAAAGCCTGAGGAAAAACAGACTTCAGATCCTTTTGGAAAACCAACAGAGGAGGAACTATCTAAACCTCAGGGGGACTGATGTTCCAGAAAATAAGTGTCACTGACAGAGAAAGCAACGCCTCCTGAATCTCACCAGATGACATCAATTTATAGAAGGGACCTGGAACTTGTAAGATCACGTGAAATGGGCAGAACCAACTGGAGAGAGATAGACCCATAACTAACTTGGATCTGTGCCATACAGACCTTTATAGATAGTAGCCAGACCTTGAATTGTAGCTGAAAGCACAATGGGAGACAATGCAACTTACAAAGCTTTGTAAGAGTTTAAAGCCATTTTTAAACTGCTGCATCAATTTTATTTCAAAAATAAAGGACCTCTTAAACTGAATTTGGATTCTGACGAACATGTTGTTTTCTTACTATCCACTTGTCTCTCTCTCTCTTTTTAAAGGGATATTGCGTATTTATGAGACTTTAAAAAAATTTTCCTGCATTATTTTTCTGACGATTTCCGATCGGAACTAAGTGAGACCCTGCTTACGTTTTTCTAGTTCAGTCAAAAACTGACAAGCACTGCTTGAGTGACTAACTTTAACTATGTGGAAAATAATTCACATTTCCAGAAGCCTTTCTTTTTCTTACAAGTACAGTTAATTATGACAATAGTCAGCTTGACTTTGCTATCTGATGCAGACAGATTTGTCTGGTTGAAGATCAGTCTGAATCATTACACAAGAACTGAAAGCAAATTCTTTATTTCCAGGGCCATAAGCCCGTTTATAGTCAGGGGCCTTGCAATTTCTCCGTGGGTTTCATTTCTATAGCAATATAATGGAAACATTTATAATATTTCATAGTGACATGAAGCCACAGGATATGATAATCTGTAATAAATTATATTAATTTCACTTAATTTTTTTGTCACTAATATTTCCATTATTTCAGAGTGCAGTCCTGGATTGTCATTCAAAGGACATTGGCTTGCAGTCTAGATAAGCCTAGAGAATTTCTTCTAGAGGAATGTTCCTCAGCACACAAGAAATCCAGCCCCAGTGTGGACAACTACCAGAATTCCCTAAACAGCATGCATTGTTCCACTGTTCCTGCATGAGAGAACTTTACCTAATTATCAAAACATCTTTCTCTCTCCCTCTCTCTCTCCCCCCCCCCCCTCTCTCACACACAAACAATTTGCTGTTTGCTTAGCATGTCTCTTAGCAATCATTTTGCTGAAATCAATTGCATGTTCTAAACAAGGACTATTTGTAATGGATTGAATACAGCAGCAAAACAAAGAATTCAATCCTTTACAAATCTAACAATAAATAATAAGATGGAAGCATAGAGGAATACAGAGTAATCCATTATGTTATATGTTTCTATACTGATGCACAAAGTATGGATAACAAGCAAGATGAGATGGGTATCACAAGACACAAAGCCAAGTAGGATACAGAAACATGATGGAATGAATCTTATTCCAGAGGGATAGGCAATACAGTAGAGGAGATGGTGCAGCCTTGGACCATTGGATTGATGATAAACTACTGGCATTTTGTTTAAGATAGGAGGGACACTTTGCCACAGAGCAAACCATATTAAATTGGTGGGAATTTTGGGCAGGCACTGTTACATAGAAAGGCATGTTTATGGTGTCCTGATGGATGACGTTGTTTAATCAGAGGAGCCTGGAATGCACCAACTCTTCTAAATTGGCCAGGCAGATACAATGGAAGACAAGTGGTTCCTCAAGTAACCAGGCCCTGTGCCAGATAGATGTCTATAGATAATAATGGATACCTTGAATTGCACCCAGAAGCAAGCTGGCAAGAAATGGTACATGGTCATACAAAGATGTGTACATCATTGTCTATGCCGCTCCTTTCTAGACCAGCTCACATTTTCAGGTAATCTTCAAGGGCAACCCATTTATTAGACAAGCCATGAGGTGACTAGGGCATGAGTGACTGTCTAAAAGATCCCTGGTCTAGGAAATGGTGCAAATAATACACCTACAGTGGCCATAGCTGCCATTTGCTCATCAAGCAGGAACTGTGAATCCAGGAATACTCCCAGATTTTGTAACACTTTTGAAAGGTGAAATGCAACCCCATCCAAGGTCAAAGTTGGAACATCCCCAATCTGGGTGCCCAAACATCCACAGCAACTCAGCTTTCTTATGATTGAGTCAGAAATGGAACCTCTCTAACCAAAACCATACTGTCAGTCTCCAAGAATCCTTCTTCTTGTTGTCTTTCTGGCTGCCATAGAAATGGGGAGAGGGAAGAATAATTGGGCTTCATGGGGAGAAGATTGCTGGAGGTTTAAGTTGGTGAAATGTAAAAGTTGGGATGTTTTCTTGACTCTGCTTACTTGCTTACTGTGCAGATGTAGCCTTTTATCCGTCCAAGCCAAGGTCAACTGTCTTGGCATACTAGATGTTGGAAACTTCACCTGAAGATGCCCGACATGACATTATACACACCTCAGATTGGATGGCCAGTTTGAAGTATTGGGGATAGGAACATGGGATAACTTTCTATATGTGATTTTCACGCCTATTGCCTCAGATCATTGTATTCTTCTGATGCTACCACTTTCAATTTTCAGTAAAAGTCCTTTTCTCTATAGCAATGGAGTCTAAGGTTCTTCCTTGGATTTTGAATGGAACCACACCTGACACATACTGTCTCTAGGCACAGGGACAGACCCTCAACAGCCTCACTTGGCTGGCCCTTGGTCAAGAGATATAATTGAAGACCATCAGCGTACTGATGATGCCAAATCTCAGACTGGTGGATAATCTCAAAAGTGGTTTCAAGTAATTGTTGAAAAATGGGGGACAGAATAGAACCCTGCAGGACTCACACAGGAGGGCCCTACATAGCAGAATACAGAGCACAAAATAACAGAATTGGAAATGACCTCAGAGTTCTTCTAGTACAACCCCCTGCTCAAACAAGAGATCCTATACTGTTGTGAACAAATGACTGTCCAATCTCTTCTTAAAAACTTCCAGTGATGAAACACCCACAATTTCCAGAGGTGAGCCATTCCACTCATTAACTGATCTCACTGTCAGGAAATTTCTCTTTAGTTCTAAGTTGAATGAATCCATCTTTAATGATCTTCCATCTGTTACTTCTTCTATTAGGTGCTTTGGAAAATAGGTTGACCTTCTCCTCTGTGACAGCTCCTCAAATATTGGAAGATGACTGCTATCATGTTATCCCTAGTCCTTTTCTTCATTAGACTAGATATACCGAGTTCCGACAACCAATCATCATACATTTTAGCTTCCAAGTCTTTAATCATCTTTGATGCTCTTCTCTGCACTCTTTCTAGTGTCTTATTTTTTATTTTTATTTATTATGGTGACCAGAACCCAAATGCAGTATTCTAAGTGTGATCTTACCAGCACAGTATAAACCAATGCTAACACTTCATGTGATCTTGATATATTCCTCTGCTGATGCAGCCTAGGACTGCATTGGCTTTTTTGGCAACTGCAGTACTACTGCTGGCTCATACTTAAGTGGTTGTCCTTAAGCAATCCCCAATTCCAAAACTCAGAAAGATACCTCTTTGCAAATCTATCATCTTTTCAATCACCTCCTTTGTAAAGGAAAGATTGGAGACTGGCTGATGAAAATGGCTGGGTTCTAGGATGGTCTCTTGAGGAGTGGGTGATATTACCTACTTCAAGGCAAGAGTGCCACTAGTTCCTTCAGAAAGGCTGGCAGCGGATAACATTAAGGAACAGTAGACCTTTGACTTTAGAAGGACATGACTTGCTGCTGGGATGGCATGCTTTCCTCTGGTATAAGGGAACTAAAACACAGGAGTATTTTAGAAGACATTACATTCGAGAGGCACTGTTTTTGAATTGGGAGAAGATAAAAAGACAATACTACTTAAAAATTCCATTATGGATATCTACTATTGAAGCTTTTTCTTATCCAATAATATATAAAAAGGAACAAACAGATATGGTGAGACATTGAATGAAAAGGGTGAAGTTAAATCTATGCAAGCGTTGGAAAACAAGGTGTAAAAATGAATTGATTTTCATATCTGCAAATACAATCGAGATTTGATAAATATTTTAAAACAGAAGGTATCTATGATAAATTGACTGATTTAGATAAAATTCTGATAGGTACTGATGAAAAGGTAATTAAAAAACTTTATGGACATTTATTAGAATTTAAATTGGAGGAAGAATAAATTAAAGAAATGATGATTGCTTGGGGGAAAATTTTTGGATATGGGATTGATTTAGAGAAATGGCAAAAATTGTGGTCTCAAAATTATAAAATGACAATGTCAGCTGCATATAAAGAAAATTTGTATAAGATGTTTTACAGGTGGCATCTACCCTCGACGATAATCGTGAGAATGTTTAAGAACAAATCGGATAAATGTTGGAAATGTCATCAGATACCTTGTTCATATTACCATATGTGGCGGATGTGCTCGGATGCAAAAAAATATTGGACTAAAATCTACACAAGGTTGGAAAAAATGATAAAACAACACAGACTTTAAACCAGAGATCTTTTTATTGGGAATTATACCAGAAATATACAAGAAAGAGCTGAAATATTTGATTGTAATGTTTTAACAGCGGCTAGAATTGTATTTGCTAAGAATTGGAAAAATGAAAAAATACCTATGCAGGAGGAAGTTATTAAGAAAATTATGGACTGTGCTGAAATTAGTAAATTGACATTTGAAATTAGAGAGCAAGAAGATAAATAATTTTATATGATATGGGATTTGTTTTATCAATGGTTGGACAAAAAGACATGGTAATGTAATAGACTAGATAATTTTATAATAGAAGTTTAATAGATTGATATAAAATATAATATAGACATATATAACCATTTGATGAAAATACAATATAAATTTCAAAATAAAATTTGGAATATCTCATATACAATGATGGAATAAATAGTTTAGTCATGGATGATTAGTAACTGATAAATATATAAACAGATGTTAGTTTGACAATGTGAAAATTTATATAAACTGTGAGTAATGACTATGAAAGGATAGCACAAAAGATTTGTAACCAACTGACACACTCTATGTATATAAAATGGAAGATGGTTTTATGTTTTATGTTTGTTTGTATATGTTTGTCTTAAAAAATAAAAACTTTTACTAAAAAAAATAAGAATGACATAGAACATGAGAATAAGATTCAAGGACTGTACATGTCCTGTAAAAGTGGGTTTTTCTCCTTGATGGTATAGTTTAGTTCTGAATAAAAGATGAAATAAAAAAAAGAAAGGGTGGCAGTATGGCATAGAACCAGTCTCTCAGCTTTGATTGCCTTGACTTTTATGTAATTTAAATGTACTATTTTTAAAAAACTCTAGTATATATGTTTATTAATTGTAATGTGGGGGATGATTTTTTTTCAAAATCAAGAATCTTTAATCATGAGTATCATAACAGTTATGTTTACTCAAGAGTATTTTTTGTTATGAGTTCATTCTCCCCCCACCCCTATGTTCTATTATTTTCTTAAATATTTTAGTCCATTTCGCTACCTTCTAAACATCACATATTATAACAGATTGGAATTCTTTTTACATGTTTGGGTGTTAATGCAAATTAACTAATGTAGATATCAATAGCACCAATATCTTGCACCCAGTACAAAATCTCTGCTCTCCTATACCAATTCTTTACTTCTACTGCTTGAAGCATCAAGTGTTTCTGTGCGCTGTTCTCATCATTCCTACAGGCAGACGAAAGCTCAGCAAGAGCTTCCTGCGAGCTCCCTCTTCTAAAACTCCTGTGTGCCCTGTGCCTGCATAGAAGTTGTGATGACCCGTAATGTCTCAAAAATAACACACAAACCTAAAATAATGATTCAAGGTCTTGTAATGCCTTCAACTTAGCTTCACTGTTTTATTAGTTACAGTTTAAATTCAAAAAGTAGATAATGAAGCAAAAGGAAACCAGAAACAAACCGCATTGACGAGAGTTCCAAGGCAAACCAAGATAATTAATCACACATTCCAGGAAGATAACCAGGGAGAGTCCATGGGAAGAACGCCAACAAAGATAAACCTCAACCAAGGAAAGCACTAATTTGACTCCAGCGTCTGTGAACACGCAGTTCCAAACTCTTATACAGAGCTCACAGCTGCAACCCATGAGGATCATGGCCCTCTCCTCCTGAGTAGACCATGCTTTTCCCTGATCCTCTCCTCCCTGTGTGCCCTAGGATAGATAGGGGATGGGCCTGGATCCTCCTCTGATTGCTCAGCCGGCCTGTGCCCTTCCCCAGCCTCCTCCACCACCTCTGGAGCCACATTTCCACTCCCTTTTGGCTGTTCCTCCTCTTCCTCAGAGTCAGTCTCCACCAGGGGCATGACAGAAGTTGATACTTTTAACCATTTTGTTACATTTCTCAATCACTTTAGCTTAATTGTTAATTCTCTCTCTCTCTTTCCCTCTCTCTCCTCAACCATTGCATCAAAAACTCAACTTATAGTGACTTATAGTGACACATTTAAAAGCCCTATTAATTAATTTACAATTGATTATAGGCACATATGTATAACTATCATCCTCTACAAATTCCAGTCACTGCAACATTTTGTCTTCATTACAGCAACAAAATCTCAGGTATTTGATTATTGTGTGCCCATTTTCTACTGCCAAATTTCTCTTTATTTTGTGCAAATCATATTCTGCCTTTTTTCTACTTATCTATGGATTAGTTTCTGGTGAATAAGCCTTTTCTCTTTGATTTTTGGAGTGCCTCTATTTCTGTGCTCCGAGACTTAAAGAATTCTAGTATTCTAGACACTGAATAGTTATTTAAAAATAAAATCACACACACACACACATACCCTTGTGGCACACTCTTGAATGGGTGAAATTGCCCATTTTGAGGCACATCCCTAAGGATGCGGTAAAAATGACCTCAAGAATTCAACCAGAAGGCAAGCAGGGGAAATGTCTCCAAGATTTGTTTTAATATATTGCCCCTATCTCTCTGGGCTGCCACACACTGCTGTCTAGTAGTCAACCAGAGTTTTGAAGTTCAGATATTATATTCCTACCCATATTGGTATTGTTTTCAGATTATATTATATTAGATTAACAGAGTTGGAAGGGAACTTGGAGGTCATCTAGTCCAACCCCACCCACCCAAGCAGGAGACTCTACACCATTTCTGACAAATAGCAGTCCAATCTCTTCTTGAAAGCCTTCAGTGATGAAGCTCCCACAACTTCCAAAGGCAATTTCTGTTCCATTGGTTGACAGTTCTCACTGTCAGAAAATTTCTTCTTATTTCTAGGTTGAACTCTTCTTGATCAATTTCCATCCATTATTCCTTGTCTGGCCTTGGAGTGCTTTGGAAAATAGCTTGTCCCCTTCCTCTCTGTGGCAGCCCCTCGAGTATTGGAACACTACTATCATGTCTCCACTGGTCCTTCTCTTCACTAGAAGTTTTCTACAGTATTTCATAATAAAGGGGTATGCTTGTGTATTTATGAGAAGACAAGGGTAATAATGCAAGCAACTTGTCCTAAAGTAATACAATATTTCTTACATTAAATGTTGCATACACCTGCTGCCACTAATGGCCTCCCGCCGCCCAGTGCGCTCCCACAGGGTCGGCCTCCTCGGGGTTCCGCTGGCTGGGCAATGCCGGTTGGTGGCCCCGAGGGTGCGGGCCTTCTCTGCGGGGGCTCCCTCCCCGGAGATACGGGCCATCACCGACATTCAGACCTTCCGGTGCACAGTAAAGACTCACTTTTTTCAACAGGCCGGCCTGGGCCAGTAATAATTGTGGGGTTTTAAATTTGGCATTTTAAATTTTTACCTGTTTTTTATACATTTTGATAATTTTATAACTCGGCCATTAATTTAATCATTTTAAATTGTTTTTAATTGTACAATTTTATATCTTGTTTCTATTTTTATCTGGCTGTACACCGCCCCGAGTCCCTTTTTTGGGAGAGGGGGCAGTATAAAAATCTAATAAATAAATAAATATTTCCAAAGAATCCAAAATTCAAACTGTGTTGGGGATTGAGATGGAAAGAAATCAACTTTTTTAGCCTTGTGACATTTCTTCGCTTAGTTTCCATATTTGCAGAAAGATTGCAAATAGGAACTGGTTTTAAGAGCAAGGAACTTCTCTCATTCTCAGTAAAGAATGAGGTTGTGTGGATCTGCTTTAAGGACTGTTTCCCACCTTCCAAGATAATCTTACTTGTCTGGGCTGGCAGTGGGAGACTGTATTTTACTTCCATTTATTCTGGAAGGTGATTCATATTATTAACTGAACTAATATTCAGTTCTCTTCAGTGGAGTCTTCTTGGTGCATGTCTAAAAACGCCTTTTCTGTTCTCTTCTGGTCTTTTCTGAAATGGAGAATATGATCAGAACCCAAACACTCCAAAACAATCCATCCTCTTATTTAAACCATTCATTTCTATTTACAGTTTCTCTAAGCAAACATCTTCATTAGAATGGTGGAAGCAGCACCTTTTTAAGAAAGAGATAATGGGTACAAATGCCCACATGGAACCAGCTCCATCTGAAGTACAATTTAATATTTGAAGTGATCAGGTGGATCAATATTTTCCTGGCTTCCTTTTCTGAGCATCAGGCTGATTCCGATTACCTTCCTTTGTATCTCCCATGTCTTCTCTGAGCACAATCTAAGATGATTTATGTGCATTAACTTTTAACTTTGGCCCTTTTCCATTCTCAGTCATCCTTTATATTTCCAGTTTTATAGAGTCTCTCTGTTCAGTCTTTCAAGTTGGCCCTGGTTTGCTAAATCAAACTTTAAAACATCCTGGACCCATGATTTTGCCAACCATGCTGTATTCATGTGACAGTTGGTGATATTATGAAAAAGATTATTCTGAGTTATAGGGATAGAGCTATTGATCAAAGAATCCAGTCCTCCTGCGATATATTTCCCTGTTATGGCATTCTAAAAAGTTTCTTGGCTTGTTTGTTTGTACATTTGTTGGAATAGCTATTGAGTAGCACCCCTGATAGTCTGGCATAGCTCTGATCAACATGTAAGGACTAGAACTTCATAGGGATTTTTGAATCCCAACAAAATATGCAATATTAGAGATCTTATGGCAATCTGTTCTGAATTGCCTCAGGATTTGGGACTTATCCATATCCAGAATCCTGCTAAAGCTAGCTCAGTCCTGCTTTAGAGTTCTTTTTTAATACATTCTGATTTGCACTTTCCATTTCTGGATAAATGTATCTGGACGAATGTAATTATCAGCACAATTAAACCAATTGGAAAGAAATACATGGAAAATTATAGCTTGTATCCATTGTAAGAAAATATCAGTGAAATAATCTAATAAAATATAATCTTAATCAAAAGTGATTCCACTTTCCCAAAACTGAATCTGTATACAAACAGTGGCTCCATTTTACATTTAGCCCACAGATCATTCTAATCCACCTTCTAATTATTGTTTAGGTTTTTAAACTCTATTCACAGTTTGCTTTATATTACAACTTCTAAATACCCTGCTCTGGCCCTCCCTCTTTTGCTCACCCTCCCTCCCTCATTCCACCCCCCCTCCCTCTCTCTCTCTCTCTCACACACACACACACACTGGCAGACACTTACATCATGCACATACTCAGATGGAACTGAAGCACTCTTATGAGGCTTTTGCTGGTAAGTGATTGATCACTGAAGTGTGGCCTTCCTTTTCTGGCATTTGAAAGTGCTTTATATGAAGGAACATCCTCTCTCTCTCTTTTGTTTGAGTTTCTAAGTGTTTCTTTCTTTCCAATCCTGTTTAATGATTTTTCCTTGATGCAATTTGCAGAGGGCTATGCCAAGGCGTCTTCCCCTGCTGAGACAGAAACAAGGCTCAGAAAAAAGGCGCCGAGGGAACTGTTCAGAAGGAAGAAAGGGGCACTGGGGGAGCCATCAAGTTCCTCCGTTTATCTCTGTCACTGACATGCAGAGCAGACCTGCCTCACCATCCTGATTGGGGCAAGGGAAAGATTGCTGCACTAGCAAAATGAAACGACAAACACAGCAGATCTGGTGGCTTGCCAGATGTGCCAAGTAAACTCAGCCAATCTATATTTGAGCAAGACATGAATACGAGTAATAAAAGAACCTTTTGCAGAAGGAGAAAAGACGACGGGTCTTGATGATTATTGGGGGAACTGCTCAGAAACCGGCTTTTTAGCTTCTTTCTTCATTGAATAAGGTAGAATTCCCATATTTGGTTTCACTGGGAGTCCTAGGAAAGTCTGTGTAGAAGACAGCATAATCCTCAAGAAAGTACTAAGAGGTGAAATTTATGGGACCGCCTACTGACACCATCGGCCTCCCGTCGGCCAGTGCGCTCCCACAGGGCGGGCCTCCTTGGGGTGCCATCGGCTGGGCGTTGTCAGCTGGCAGCCCCGAGGGTGCGGGCCTTCTCTGTGGGGGCACCCTCCCTCTGGAATGAATTACCCCTGGAGATGAGGACCATCCCTGACCTACAAACCTTCCGGCGCGCGTTGAAGACCCACCTTTTCCACCAAGCCGGTTTGGCCTAGAGTTATTTGCAGGGTTTTAATTGGTTTTAATGGTTTTAGCTTTTTAAATTTTCCTGGTTAGTTTTTATCTTTATCTTAATTCAGCCATTAACTTAATCCATTTTAATTCCATTTTAAAAATTGTATTTGTAACTGTGTGGTTTTTACTTGGCTGTACACCGCCCTGAGTCCCGTCGGGAGAGGGGGCAGTATATAAAATCAATAAATAATAATAAATTATCCCTGATGTTCTGCTAAAAATAACTAGCCATAATCAATTTCTTCTGCTATTTTGGTGAAATGCACCTGAGAGGAGAGATGTAGTACCTGGCTGCAAGCACTAAGCATAGTGATCCTTCTTGAAGGTAGCAAAAACTGAAAAATCCCTGGAATAAGTAAGTTGGGAGGGGCCATGAAGGTTATCAAATTCCATCCCCTGCTTAGTGCAGGAGTTCAAATTAAAACATCCCCAAAAAAGGGGGCTTTCCAGCCTTCACTTGAATGTTTCCAATGAAGGGAGTCTATCCCCGGTCTGGGATATTGGCTGCAGTGTCAACAGCTCTTAGCTGTCAGGATTCTTTTCCCACCATTACATCAGAATCTACATTCCTCTAACTTAAATCCATTATTCTGCGTCCTACAGTCTGTTGGAAGAAATGTCCACCTGGGTTCAATTCCAAGTGGGAAGAAAGACACTGGAAACATGGAAGCTGCTTGGAAGGATGGTTTAAGCAGAACCACCAAGCACGTGTGATTCTGGGTAGATGACCACATAGAGTGGAGAGTGAGATATATTTATACCCTCTTTTGGGCCTTGCAAGAAATGTATCCTATTGGTTGTTATACTCCCAGGGGGCTATGTTGGGGTCCAGCTAATCTTGTAGACTGTCTGTGTCTAAGGCTTGGTTGAATCTTGCTGGGTGATGATGTCATGAAGAGGGTTGTGTTGTGTATGCACATGTGCAGTCCGGAGGTTTCTCTCCAGTCTGCACTAAGCATGGGAAAATAGTTTATTAGCTAATGGCTGACAGCTCTCTATAAAGAGAGTTGCCAGCCTGCAGCTTCTCAGTTGGATACCTTATAGCTATTACAGCTAAATAAATGAAACAGTTGCAGACTCTAGCTCTGACTTTCCTTTTCCAACCACCAACCTAACATGGTGATGAAGGTGGAATCAGTTGGAAACAGGAGCCACCTGAACTGATTGCTGCTCGGAAGTGCTCAAGGAAATCAGAGCATCGAACACATGAAATTAAGGGAGATGGCAATGCTGCCGCCATTCATGAAAATACAAAGGCACCCCAATCTCCTTTAACCTGGACCCCAAAGTGGCACCAATCAGACTGAAACCAAGGATGGTGCTCTTTGCATTGAGGCTCAAGGTTTGATGAACAGCTAGACAAACTCCTCCAACAGGGCATACTGGAACCATTGACTACGCAAAATGGGAGATACTCATAGTGATCTTGATGAAGCCAGACCAGTCAGTCGAGATATGCATGGACTATAAATGCACCCTCAATAAAGCTCTCCAGTAAAACGCATATCCGGTACCAGTGATGCAACATTTACTGCACTCCTTGGGTGAGGGAAAGATTTTTGCAAAGTTAGACCTCACCCAAGCCTACCAGAAGCTTCCCATGGATGACGCCACAGCTGAAGCCCAACAGGGGAGCCTTCTGATGCCACTGACTGCAGTTTGGGGTAAGTGTGGCTCCGGGGCTGTTCCAAAGTTTGATGGAGCACCTATTACATGGCATCCCTGGCATTGTCCCATATTTTGTTGATGTGCTAATATCAGCTGTGGACAAAACTGAGCTATTCGGTTGACAACGGATAGTCCTACAAAAGTTCCAGGAAGCTGGACTTAAAGTCAAAAAGGAAAAGTGCAAAGTTGCTGTCAACCAAGTTGAGTTCCTGGGATACCTAGCTGACACCTCCGAATTGCATCCCACAATGGGAAAAATACAACAATCAAAGCAGCATCGGCATTGAAAAAAAAACAACAGAGCTCCAAACATTCCTAGGGCTCCTCAATTTTTGCAGTATATTCCTGTGACATAAGGCATTTGTCACAGAACCCCTCCACTGGCTATTAGACAAAAAGTTGGCATGGACCTGTGGCCAAAAAGAAGCAGCCGCGTTCATCAGAATGAAAAACGTAATCTCCTTGGACAGCGTTCTTGTATAATACAAGAATCTGCTGCTAGTCCTGATGTGCGATGTATCAGCATTTGGGGTCAGAGCAGTCCTGAGCCACCAGTTCCCAGGCAGTTATAAGGCCTCAATAGCATTCTTCTCTAGAACACTATCCTCAGCTGAGAGGAGCTACAGCCAGCTCAATAAAGAAGCATTAGCTGCAGTCGCTGAGGTCAAGAGATTCCACAAGTATGTCTATGGATGACCATTTGAGCTAGTGACAGACCACAAGATGCTACTGGGATTAATCCAAGGGGATGATAGATGCAGCAAGTCCTGTTCCCTCGAATGATGCGCTGGACAGTGTTTCTAACAGCCTATAATTACTGCCTCACACACCGACCCGCCACAGCCTTAAGCCATGCTGATGCCCGCAGACAATGCCCACTTCTATCATAACCATAGAGGACCCATCCCCAGCAGCAACAGTGTTGCTAATCAAGACACTGCCATCCAGACTCATCATGGCCACTGAAGTAACCAAACAATCGAAGACAGACTGAAAGATTGCACAGGTATTAAACTGGGTATGGAGGGGGTGGCCCAAGGAGCCAGCAAGTACAAAATTTAAGCTGCTTTACACCAGGCAACATGAACTTTCTGTCCAGAAAGGTTGCCTGCTGTGGGGAAACTGCGTAGTGTTTTCCCCAAAGCTAAGAAAACCCTTACTAGAAACATTGCATGCAAACCATCTAGGAATCATGAAGATGAAGGTACTGGCCTGCAGCTACCTATAGTGGCCCAATCTGGACAGGGACATCACGGAATTGGTCACATTGTGCCAGCTGTGCCAGGAATCAAAGTCAACATCCCCCCACCACATCACCAATGGAATGGAAGATACCAAAGACCCCATGGTCCCGGGTGCATATCGATTTTGCAGGGCCAATCCATGGGCAAACATTCCTAGTTATGGTAGACATATATTCAAAGTGTCTAGAGGTGGCTCTAATGAAGTCAACCACAGCAGAACGCTAAGCAAGCTGTTCATAACCCATGGGCTACTGGACATATTAATATCAGACAACAGCCCTCAAAAACTGTTCAAATTGTTCCTGGCAAGTCAAGAAATGTGCCATGCCCTCATTGCACCATGTCACCCCATGAGTAACAGACAAGTGGAGAGGATGGTGCACACCACAAAAGAAGCGCTGACCTGAATGGGCCCAGGAAACTAGGAGAAGAAGCTCATGAAATACCTGCTAACACAACACATCACTCCTTGTGCCACCATCAACCGGAGCCCAGTCAAACTACTAATGGGCTGCCACTTACAAAAAAACCTGGACAGGATACACCCTGACTACTCAATAGAAGTGCCCCAAGGCTGGACAAAGCATGCCAGAACTTTCAAACAAGGTGACCAAGTATATGCCCAGAACTACATGGGCTACCCCACCTGGCTGGTGGCCCAAATCTTGGAAGTTACAGGTCTCTGCTCCTATTGCATGGTGCTAAGAGACTGCTGGCTGTGGTGCTGACACATTGATCAGCTCCAGAGCCACCTGGACCTCACTGAATAGAGAAGCCAGACAAAACAACCCCCCAAGTGAGTACTGAAGAATGAGATGAGCACAAGTACCTTTGGGGCTGAGTCCTGCAACACTTTAGACACCTGCCACTGAGGCTCTGCTGCCACTGCGATAGATTCCAGATGAAGACATACCCAACTGACTCTCCAAGAGGAATCCAACGACCCGTCCGCTCCAGTTGAAGACTCTTCTTAAATGCAGATGACTCATGAAGGCTCACCGAGAATACGGGAGAACCGCAAATCAATGCACAACCGCCGCTGACCTGCTTACCTTACTACGCTGACCTGCTTACCTTACTACACCTGTAGCGTAAGCACCAGAAACTGAATGTCCCAGTGAGGTGGGGAGGGGTGTTGTGTATTCATATGCATGGCCCAGAAGTTTCCCTCCAGTTCATGCAAAGCATGGGAAAATAATTTAAATATATTGGCTAATGGCTGACAGCTCTCTATAAAGAGAGCTGCCAGCCTGCAGCTTCTCAGTTGGATACCTTGTAGCTATTACAACTAAATAAATGAAACAGTTGCAGACTCCGGCTCTGATTTTCCTTTTCCAACCACCGATCTAACAGGTTGTGTTCTGAAAGGGTGTTGGGCAGTTCCTATTATGGCTTAATGGCTTTGTCCTGGTTTGGATATTGAGTGAGGGTTAATCCTATCACCCTGGAGCTGAAATCCTTTTGTCTTGTAGATAGAATGGGGCAGTCTTTCTGGGGCTATTAACAAAAGTGGCGGCTGTTTTCCAAGAGCATGTTTCTCCTTTTCTCATCCAGGGAGGTATAATATTCTGCCTTTTTAATATTTCCTGTAATATTTCATTCTTCTAGGAGAGGGGTGGGTGCTAACTTTCTATAAGTCCAAAGCAAATTTGACCTCATACTTTCAAGTCTTTGAAGAGGGCTACCATATACTCTAGTTAAACAAGAAGCACCACTTAAACAGATAAGAGATGGAACACTGCCCATATTAGGTTGGCAGTCAATTACTATTTCAAGATCTTTGTTACAGATAATATAACCAAGCCAGATGTCCCTTATCTTATGATGTAACATAACATTTGGTTTTGCTTCTAAGTAAAGAATTTAGCATTTGTCTAAGCTTTTCTGTCATTTTCAATTTGTTTTTCTAATCAAGAACATTTTAAATTTTATTTCTCAATTTTATCTACACATTTGATTCCATCCACCTCTTTATTCAAGTCATTAATAAAACAATTAAACAGGACCCAAAACTGTTTCTTGTGGCATTCCACATGACACATCTTTCCAGTTTGATGATGATTATAGATGAATATTGTGTATGATTTTTCAACCCTATACTGTAACTGTATCTCACACTTGACCCACTTGTTCTTCTGAATATCATCAGGTACTTAAAATCAGTTTGGTGTAGTGATTAAGGCACCAAGCTAGAAGCCAGGAGACTGAATTCTAGTTCCACTTTAGGCATGAAAGTTGGCTGAGAAAGTTTGGGCCAGTTATTCTTAGCCCATGTTGTCAGGCTCAGGAAACAAGTGATCAACAATTAAGCCAATTGGTTGCTTCCTGTCACACCTCATGGTTGTTGTTGTGAAGAGAATAGGAGGAGGAAGGAATTTTATATTTATTATAAAAATAAAGTTGGGATAAAAAATTTTAATTTTAAAAAATTAAGATGTATCATGCCTACAGCATTTCCACAATCTATTAATAAAAGCACTTGATTAAATAATGAATCATTTTTAGTCTGGCAAGGTTTATTCTTAGGAAAGCCATGCTGACTTTTCAGATCATTTTCACATCATTCACAGACTAATTTTCAAATATTTATGGCTTTCTGTTTTACGGGAGTATCAGTTCATTTATGTAGTTATAGAACAGGAATGGTCAGTTTCAAATAGTTGCAAGGTTGCAACTCAGCATCTTGAGTTTTAGGCAGGCAGTTGCAAATGAAATCAATGATATTACTATGGTAAACAAAATTATCCCCCAAATGCCTTTTTTCTTATTCTACCCATTTTTTTTCATAGAAAAGGTCAAACATTTATACTGCTGAGCTTAAGCTTCTTAATCTTAGTCAAGCATTTTAATGTGTACTATTTCCCCATCATCTGGTAGTCAACAATCTACTGCATTTACCTGTTAAAATAAAAAGCTGATGATATGCCTTCTGTTAAGTAGTTTAAGGATTGAAGATAGGAATGGGATTCTACCTGGTTGGACCAGTTCTATAGAACCGATTATTACGATTCTGCACAGTTTGGAGAACCGGCAAATCACGTCACTGGCTGGCCCCTCCCCTCACCACCTGCCCCACCCTGCCCAGCCACTCCTTACCTGGCATACGTGCCATCCAAGTTGCTTGCATTGTGCCTTCACCTAATTTTTGGTAAGTTGCTAGTTTTCTTTTTCCCCCAATGATCAGCTGTTCCGACTATCAGTTATGCCAGGCGATTTAGATTAGCTAGAAAGCAGGAAATCGTTAGATTTCTTGCTTTCTAGCTAATCTAAATTGCTGTTGTGTTTGCTTTGCCTTCACCCAGGAGGCTTCCCTGGGGCCCAGTCAGGGGTGGTATTCAGTGGGTTGGGGGTGGGGAGAAGTAGCCTGAGAGCAGAGCCGAACCTTCCTTAGGATTGAAGCTTCTATTTTTCAGTGTAGAGTCAGGTAGCAGATTGCAGAAAGGTAAATCTGGGAGTGAATCTGTGATTCTGTGAGCAACTCAATCTGCCTGCCTGCTTTGATTGATTTGGGATAAAAGTTACTCTTTTTAAAAAATTCAATATTTACATAAATATTTACAATATTTACATACAAGCCATGCACAGCCAGTCACTAATCCACGTCCAGTCAGCAAGCCATGCCCACCCAGTCACATGCTCACCAAGCCACACCCACAAATTAGGCCATACCCACAGAATCAGTTGTTAAGAAATTTGAATCCTACCCGATTGAAGCTCATATCATCTTACATCATTTTAAATAGACAGCAGATATAGCTTACCTCTTAGTATCATATCAGATAATGCTTAAAACATATATTAGAGAAAAATGAAGACAGTCTTCAACTTGTTAAAATTTCCTCCCTTTAACATTTCTCCAATTCCTCCCTCCCTATGATGTTTACTGTATATATACTAGTCTAGATATAATAAGGCAAACCAGAAATATAGAAATATTTTCTATACATTAAATGGTAATTTAATATATCTCAACATGGTAGGGAAGATGGTGATGATGTAACCTTTGGGCCTGCTTGCCAGATGTTGATTGTTAATCTCCCTCTCCCACCCCTGCCCACATAGATAAATCAATATAGACAGAAATATAAGATTTAGATTAGATATAGTCTGGACAGCCTTCCAATAGAACTTTCAGCAATCTTGGTAAAATTGGATATAGAGTAGTCCTATTTCTTATAAAGTTGGCTTAGGAGAGGGAGGAAATGTGATTTCTCTCACTTGCACATATCTTCAGAGAATGATTACTATACTGCCTTGTAAGGTTTCTGTTAGCCAGGAAACAATGTTAAAACCTGTTGAAAGAAATATCCACCTGGGTTCAGTTCCAAGTGGGAAGAAAGACACTGGAAACATGAAGTCTGATTGGAAAGATGGTGGACAGCAGGACCACGTGATTCGAGGTCCTGGGCAAAAAAAGCACATGGGAGAGAGAGGGAGAGTGTCAGATCCATGTATCTACCATTCTTCAATGTAAGAAGAAGGGGGGAAGTTGGTACAAGTAATCCTTTTTGATGTATCCTGAATTTATTAAATCTTATATTGATTCTGTATAACTTGCACATGATATACAACTGGAGGATTGGAGCCAGATGTCTAGAAACCTGCCACCTCTTGAAGAGAAAACAAGATGAGAAGGGACCATAAAAATTCTAGCTCTGGAAGATATCCCTGGGAATTCCCCTAAGATACGTTCCCAGAGAAGGGGAGGGGGGAATTAACATGTTAGTTCTTTGTTTGACTAAATCCACATTTAAATAAAAGAAGGGATTCTAACTTCCTTTATCTATTACTGTATGCCTGGAAACATCTTAGACTCTGCTGGGATTCATTCCCTTTCAATAAAGAATTCCTTTTGAAATATCTAGGTTTCAGAAGTTCATTCTTTTCGGTTAAAGGGAAAAAGTCCAGTGCATAAAGCAGAGTCTGCAATAGAGGTCAACCCGGAGAGGAATTTTTTTTAAAAAAACTTCACTCTACCAAGGGAACCCTGCAAAAATGTCTGAATATAGCAAGGAGCAAGGGGAAGCCAAAAGCTGCGGAGAAACTCCAACAACTCCCCAGCCAGACATTGACTTTGTGCACTCCATCAAAGACAGTGAAGCTGCCGGCAAAAATTCCACTAAGCCCCGGTGGTCTATAAGCATAGAGAGAGACAGCTGGGATGGAAAAACTAAGGGAGTAACCCTCACCCAGGGTAACCATAAACCCGGGTGGAAATTGGAGTTGGAGGCCCTATCTGATCAGGAAGAATGGGTCGAGGAACCACCGGCAGATAACTGATTGAAACGGTACATAAATTGCCTCATGAGGGAAGCTCTGGAGGACCTCAATGTAAGGGATGGACTGGGTCACCAACGTAGGAGAGCAAGGGAACCAGAAATTGGAAGAACCTGAGCCATCACCCCAGATCCAGCTGAGAATGATCGGGCAGTGGAAAAAAACCGAAGGACCAGCAGCCATACCAGGTACCTGACCCCTTGTTGCCCCAAAGCAGGGGATTAATCTGGGCCCACCCAGAGACATACAACTACAGAGAAAGTCCCGCCCCTGGGGGGTAAAATTTGAAGGGGACCCCCAGAAACTGGGATTTTTCCTGGCACAAGTCCTCACCTACATGCAAGAATACAGGCCAGGGGGCCTGAGTGTGAGTCTTCACCCTGGCCCTAGAAGGGGAAACAGCCAGATGGATGGTGATTCTCCACAACTGAACCCACACATGCAACCTTCTACAATGCAGTAACAAATCTGGGACTAGAACAACTAGTAACCAACAATACTAGACTTAACAACTGCCTCGACCTCATTTTCTGCAATAGTTTGAATTCAATTTACAGAATACAAATCAAAGAACCCTTTTCCAACAGTGACCACAACATGATTGACTTTTGTCTCAACATACGTCCACACAAAAATCATCACAATGACAGAATCCCCAATTATAACTTCAAAAAAGACAACTATGATCTTATAAACAACAAACTTTCATCCCTTGATTGGCAATCTCTATTCACTGGATGCAATACTTTAGAAGACCATTACAACATATTTTTACTTGAAGTCAAAAGAAGCATCAAACTATATGTACCAATAACAACTCCCAAAACCAGAAAAAACAAATTACCCAAAACAATAAGGAAGCTTCAATCCAAAAGGAAATCACTTTGGCGGGAAAACAAATCTGATCACGTTGCCAACTTTAAAAGCTGATACAAAAATTTATGCCACCAGATAAAGACTGAATGCACCAATTATCACATTAAACAAGAAGAAAACCTTCTGCCACCCACGCTTTCTACAATTTTGTAAACAACAAACTAAAAGACTCAAGGTCTATCCAACCCCTGACAGGACTTAATGGTAAAGACTGCAACGACGACACTATTAAAGCCAACCTCTTTAATACATTCTTTGGCTCAGTATTTGTAAACAGTAATGGATCATGCCCAGTATTTCCTAGTCAAACCACAGACAACTACAATGATCTAATACATATCGATTTTACAGAAGACAATGTTGAAAAAGTACTATGCAATCTAAAACCATCTCTATCTATTGGACCAGACGGAATATGTGACTACTTCTTTAAAAAGCTATCCACTGCCATAGCTGAACCTCTAAGCATAATCTTTGAAAAATCTTTCAGGACCAGCTCCTTGCCAAAACTATGGTCACAAGCCACGGTCATCCCCATCTTCAAAAAAGGAGACCCCAGCATAGTGGAAAATTGTAGACCAATCCTTTATGCTATGTCACCACAAGTCATGGAATCAATTATTAACCAATCCATTGTCCTCCACTTAGAAACAAACAACACTTTCTGATAAACAATTTGGTTTCAGGAAAAAACTATCATGTAATCTGCAACTCTTACACTGCAAAAACATATGGACTACACAACTCGATCAGGGCAAAGCAATAGACACAATCTACATAGACTTCGGTAAAGCCTTTGATTCAGTGATACACAACAAACTACTCCTAAAACTAAAATCTTACGGTATTTCTGGACACCTGCATAACTGGATAGAAGCATTCCTGTCAAACAGACAACAAATGTTCAAAATTGGGAGTGTCCTATCAAATTCTGTACCTGTCAACAGTGGTGTCCCCCAAGGCAGTGTTCTAGGACCAACGCTTTTCATACTCTACATAAATGACCTCTGTGATCATATCAAGAGCAACTGCGTTCTCTTCGCTGATGATATAAAGCTATTCAACGCCACAGACAATACTGCTACCCTTCAAAAATACCTTGACTATGTATCAGAATGGTCAAACAAATGGCAACCTCAAATCTCAACAAATAAATGCTCTGTCCTACATATTGGCAAAAAAAATCAGAAAATTAAATACAGGCTGAATAGTCAAGACCTTGTTGATGATCCAAACTCTGTCAATGATCTTGGAATACTCATCCCTAATGAACTAAGTGCTAGAGCTCACTGTAACTACATAGCCAAAAAGGCATTAAGGGTTGTTAACCTAATCTTACATAGCTTTTTCTCTGATAATATTACACTAATAACTAGAGCATACAAAACATTTGCTAGACCAATACTCAAATATAGCTCATCAGTCTGGAACCCACATTACGTATCTGATATTAACACAGTTGAGAAAGTCCAGAAATATTTCACAAGAAGAGTTCTCCACTCCTCTACTCGTTGCCGAATACCTTATGCCACCAGACTCAAAATTTTAGACCTAGAAAACCTAGAACTACACCACCTTCAGTGCGATCTAAGTATAGTATATAAAATCATACATTGCAACATCCTACCTGTCAATGAATACTTCAGCTTCAACCACAACAACACAAGAGCAAACAATAGATACAAAAGGTTAAGCGCACCAAACTTGATTGCAGGAAATACGACTTCAGCAACAGAGTAGTCAATGTCTGGAATATTCTACCTGACTCTGTGGTTTCTTCCCCAAACACCAAAAACTTTAACCTTAGACTGTCTACTATTGACCTCACCCCTTTCCTAAGAGGTCTGTAGGGGGCGTGCATAAGTTCACCAACGTGCCTACCGTCCCTGTCCTATTGTTTATTTTATTTATTTTATTTTTCTTATATACAGCCATATATTCATAACTATGTTTTTACTTATACCTATTATCTTGTAAGCAATTGACAAATTGACAAATAAAATAAATAAAAAATAAATAAAGATCCAGCTGTGATTGGGAGAATGGCCCTCTCTCTCTCTCTCTCTCTCTCTCTCTCTCTCACACACACACACACACACACACAGAGGCCTACATACATTTCCTATGCTTTTCTAGGCTATAAAATTAAAATTTAGAGGTACTCACTTTCTTTCCAAGCAGCCTTTGAGCTCAACACTCAAAATCCCTTTAAAACCCTTGTAACAGATGGCCAAGGTCCAGGAAAACTCACCCACAGACTCAATGGGTCTGCTGCTGGCAAGGGAGGCTTACTTGGGCCAGGTCCATTGGTCGGGTTAGCTTGAAGTTCCCTCTGTGGGTACCAAATTGTTGGAAGAAATGTCCACCTGGGTTCAGTTCCAAATGAGAAGAAATACACTGGAAACATGGAGATTGCTTGGAAAGATGGTGGACAGCAGGACCATGTCATTTGAGGCCCTTGGCAAAAAAAGCACATGGGTGAGAGAGGGAGAGAGATTTATAATCTATGTTGGGTTTTGAACTTGCTTCCTGTTCCTGTGGCAAGAAATGTATCCTGATTGGTGGTCAGGCGACATGCAGGGGTAACTTTGTAGGTTGTCTTGAGTCCCAAGCTTGGTTGAATCTTGCCGGGTGATGTAATGAAGGGGCTTTGAGCAATTCCTATTATGACTTAATGGCTTTGTCCTTATTTGGATCTGAATGAGGGGTAATCCTACCACCCTGGGGGCCATGTCTTGGAGTCCCATCTGTGGGTGCTAACTTTCTACAAACCATATCCACCCAAGTATTACCATGACAAGTTGTGGGAGCTTCATCACTGGAGGCTTTCAAGAAGACTGGACTGTCATCTGATGGAAATGGTGTAAGATCTCCTGCTTTGGGGTGGGTGGGGGTTAGACTAGATGACCTATAAGTTCCCTTCCAACTCTGTTGATCTGTTAAAGAACAGAAAATTATAATTCTTTATAGTAAAGCATGAGAAGCCATCCGTTCTATAAAGTCAAATAATGGCTTAAATTGAGGGGCACAATTGCCAAGGGACTGACTAGGCTTTATCCTTGAGGGCCTTGCTGCATCCTAGATTTGGGTTGTGGGCTATGTAAGCAAATCCAGAAATATTGAGGCCAGTATTTGCATACAGGGATGCTCCAGCCATGAAATGAGGCCTAGCGAGCCTTGACAAATAGTAAATCATCCTGGACTACAAATAATCTAAGCCAATATGACCTATTACCCTTTTCACCAAGCACCTTGCAACGTTCAATATCTTTAAATTATTGGTAGCCACCTTTGCTTTCATGTAGCCTAGTATCTTCCTTGGAATCCCTAAAAGGTGGACAGAATGGAAGATGGCTGCCCTGCTCTCTCAATATGTGTGTGTGTGTGTGTGTGTGTGTGTGTACCATATGTAAGAGAGTTGCACATTTCAATATCCATATATAAAAATGTAGTTGAGACACTCATCAGAAGCATGCCACATTTTGTTATCCTATAACCACATACTGCTATGCACAATAAAGTCCTAATCTTTCCTTTCTCTTTTTTATTCTGTGAAAATCAGGATCATGGCAACACATTACATCTGGCAAAAGTACTTCTCCAGTATAATTTGATCCAGGGGAGGAGGTGGTGTTGATGGCTTATATATTATACAATATTCTGCCATGACTGTTAAATGTGGCCTTGCACAATCATCTACTTGTGCAGTGGACCTCAACCTCTTTGCCAGGGTAGAAATCCAGGCAGCTTCTGGCATCCTACAGTAGACCAGCTTTTATCAGGCACTTGCCCTTCTCTTTCTGCAGATGTGGGCTCAGTAGAGAGAGAACATTAACTACACCTCTTTATTATTGAGTATAAATTTATTAGAGGCAGCTTTCCCTCTCCCACCTTCTCCTCACCTTCTCCAAAAAGTAAACATTTAATTTTTTTAGTTGTTGTTAATAGATTTAATGTTCATTTGTTGGCTGCCTAGGGGCAGGAACGTGTGACATTTCAAATAATTGTTGTTTTGAGGGTATTCTCTGGAGAAAAATGCTGCAAAAGTGTGGAGAAGATTTAAGTAAATTACTGTGTCAGCTTCTATTTATTCCCTACATGATTGCCAGAGGCAGGCCTGTGAGAGAACCATTAGAGGGCTGGCCATAAAAGAGGGAGGCAGAATTTCAAAAGCCAAAATGCCATTATAGGAAAGTTAGTGTGTAACATGTTAAATTATTCCCCAAAGTAGTAGAAAAGGAGGGAGGAAATAAGGAGCAAGCAAGAACAGTTGAATTCAAGAAAGCCTGTACGTGAGAGAGGAAGATTCTGTATGTCACTGAGAGAAATAGAACTAATCCCAGGTAATATTTCATACTACTGGTGTATTTACCAAATGTCCTTCTGTTATTAGTACATACCGATTTTTACTGGGGAAATTTGTACTGCCATAAAGAAATCTCCTGATTGAGGTACAAACCAGGACTTTGTGTTGGTTCTCACTCTGTGGAGCCATGTTTAGGCCATTTGACAGTAACTGCAAAAGCTGATAACAATGGATAGCCTTAAAGAGCACCAAACAATGGATGGCCTTAAAGAGCACCAAAACTAAACTTGAGAGGCTCATGCAAAGTAGTAATTTTATTCATCTCATTATCATTCCATCATTTGTTCTACCTACTAGGCTGCTGAACTGGAATTTAAAAAAAAAAAAAAAACCTCAGTGATGGATTCTGTTGGGAGCAAATAGATTGATGGTTATGAATGCTGCAGGGAAAATCCGACCCTAGAGAGGAAAATTTATAATGAGACACACCCAAGAACAGCATTTATTAAAAAAAAAACTATACGAGAAGGTTAAAGGTTTTTTTCCCCAGCTTTCTTGAGTTTTAAACAAAATCCAAGTTGAGGTTTCTTCCAGCATGACCATATTCAGACTGTTCAGACCAATGGAGAACTAGCTCTCTAAATGGATCCTCATCTGAGGCAGGTCATCAGATTGGGAAAAGGTTAAGGACCAAGCAGGGGCCATTTCCAGATTTGTCCATCCAGAACATTTCCAGAATTTCATTAGTTCCTTTCTCTACAGTTCCACTCCCTGCAATCAACATTTAGCACCAGATCCTACCACATTCCCTCCAAATGGTGAAACAGCGATTGTCTTTCATAATAGTTGAAACCCTGATGAGTCCCACAAGAACAAGCCAATATTTTAGTGCCAGAAGAAGCACCCTCTTAGGTCTTTCTCTCCATGCATTTTTCCAAGCAGTTCTTGCCCATCATAAACACCAACTGATGGTTCCCAGGACTTCCAGAAATGGGAAATAAAAATAATTTGCAAGTGCTCATTTGCATATTCACTGTTGTATTCAATGAAAATTAAAAGATGACAAAAATTAGGGGGGAGGGGACCAAATCAGTTAATTATGGTTTTTGTCTTTTATCATTACCCTGTAGAACAGCCTTATGTCCAGCCTATTTCATTTACTCCACTCACTGCACATTAAAGTAAACAGAATTAGCTTCTTATATTTCCATTTTCCCAATGTCTTACAGTTCTGTTTTAATAACTATGTTCATCAAACTATACAGGAAGCCCACTTCTTTTCTCAGATGAAAGTGGCAAAAGTATCACTGATATGCTGTAATCAACCTGATTCTCTCTTGAAATTGTTTTTTTATTTATTTTGTCAAACAATTATTAGATAACAGGTATAAGTATAAACATGGTTATAAATACATGAAATGGATATGAATAAGAAAAAAAAGAAACAATAGGACAGGGACAGTAGGCACGTTGGTGCGCTTATGCATGCCCCCTACAGACCTCTTAGGAAAGGGTGAGGTCAATAGTAGACAGTCTAATGTTGAAGATTTTGGGGTTTGGGGAAGAAACCACAGAGTCAGGTAGAGTATTCCAGACATTGACTACTCTGTTGCTGAAATCGTATTTCCTGCAATCAAGTTTGGTGCAGTTTATCTTTAGTTTATATCTATTTTGTGCTCTTGTATTGTTTTGGTTAAAGCTGAAGTATTCATTGATAGGTAGGACATTGCAATATATAATTTTATGTACTATACTTAGATCGAACCGAAGGTGGTGTAGTTCTAGGTTGTCTAGGTCTAAAATTTCAAGTCTGGTGGCATAAGGTATTCTGCTATGAGTAGAGGAATGGAGGACTCTTCTCGTAAAATATTTCTGGACTTTCTCAATTGTATTAATATCAGATATGTAATGTGGATTCTAGACTGATGAGCTGTATTCAAGTATTGGTTGTGCTCTAGACTGACTCTTTTCCAGTCAACAAAATTGTAGTCACCATTCTTATTCATTAAAAATACCTTCATTAAAGCTAGTAAATATAAATCTTTTGAGGAATCCAGAGCCTTCCATCAGGGGAGGGGGAAAGAGATGAAGAATGAGGAAAGCAGAGTTTGAAAATAGTTAAGGGAGATAGATAGTTAGGAGAAAGAAACTATGGACATTTTTCTATTTCTGTCTTATTATTTGCATTGTTTCTTCTAAATGACAATTCAAATTAATATTCTATTCATATCCCAGCACTGTGTTCACTGTCTTCGTTTTTATGAGTTTCCTTCTTGTACCTATTTGGCCTGCCTATGGGTCAGTATCATGTCTCCTTCTCTTATTTTAACATATTTACGGCAAGCAAACAAGTTATGCCTCCCAAACCTGAGTCATTTGAGATCTAGTTTTATTTCTGTAAGCATCACTCTTCATTTGCTTCCACATTGCTTCATTTGTCCACAATCCTTTTTCCGATGAAGGAACGATTATGGAACAAACACAGGATTAGTATGTTATTTCCAGCTTTGAAGAACCAGGAGATCTATGCTCCGGGCTGTCTTCTTGTGAAGCATGCCTTACACATGGACAACAATAAATAATAAGAAAAAGAGTGAGTTTTTTTAAAAAGAAAAAAACCCAGTTCAAATGGCTCTCAAAGACATAGGTGAATCATTGCTTGTTTTCAACCTCCTCAATATTTCTTTACTAATAGACTTCAGGTTTAATTGAAGGATCTTCTCTGGATTCTGTTTGCAACCCCATTCTCTCTTTAACCCCACTGCTCAGAGCTTCACAAAAGCCAACCCATTAAGGGTCTTCATTAGTTTGAACACCAGCCAACCAACCAACCGTCAAAGGTCAAACACAGTCACCTGTCACAACATAGCAGTAAAACTCCTAATTGTATGGGAACAAATGAGATAAAGAGATCGTACTATTATACTATCTGATTTATTTTGTTTCCAAAGAATAATTCCTGTCCAATTTATTTCTGAAGCTAACCATGGTTTTGTGTATAAATATAAAGCAAAAATACGTATAAGGACAATGCAATTTTAAATCATGTGGCTAGATGCATATCATTGGGAGTTTTGCAAATCTTTCTGCATATACCTGGGAATAGCTTCACAAAATTCTTTTCTCACTATTCTATACTTTCATGTCACAAAAAATTAGCACAGGAAGGAAAAAGGGGCCTTAGTTACCAAATGTATGCTCTCTTGGCCAAACCATGAATGCTGCCTTTCTTTGGACCCCCAGTTTCTGCAGCAAAGGGCAGACTTTTGGTGAATAAGAGATTATATATCTCAAAGCAACTTTTCCAGAATAATCATATAACTTGAAAGATTTGTTTCAGTTTTTTGTATGCATTATGAAAAATGGCCCCTGTGCCCTCTAGTGGAGAAAATAAAAAAGTTTCACAGTTTTGCAAACAATGCTATCAATTGGAGGTTAAAGGAGAATAAGAATAATATAACAGGGAACGATTTTTAGTCCATTTAAAAAATAAACTACTGGTTATTATCTAACAATATGCAAACTGAATGAAAATATTGTTCTCATTATATGTTTATTTCAGGCCTTAAACTCAGTCGTTCACTGGCTTTCAGTAATAAATTTTTAAAAAAATCCAGCAAAAGAAAAATGAAATTATGTTTACAGTGCAACAGATATATTTCTTATCTCTGACATACATGTACTAGAAACTTTTTATAGCTCTCAGATCCCACAGCAACATCCACATTATTTTGAACACCATCAGTTTCTCTTTGGAAGCATTATTATGGGCAAAACTCTACAATATTTTTCATTTGTTGTAATACTAGATCCAGCAATAATCAATTTGCTATTAGCCAACAAGTAACATGAATATCTGTTTATTTGTTAATCTGGGGGTACTTAAAACAATTTTCTTGTATTTAAAACCATGTTAGACTTAGGATATCAAAGGGAAATGGACAGAATCAACATAATAATGGTATCATGACCACACTTCCATTTTTCCTTCCTTCTTAATTAGGATGACAATGATATAAAACATATTCCTTCAAGAACATTTCTATATAGAGCTGTGTTACTTTCATATTGCTACCGGTACTGTGAAAAGGAGGGCTGTTTCAATCGTTCAATATTGTTATTCATGCAAAGAACTGAAGTGAATAAAAAACTTCTAGCCTGCCCAAGGGTGGGTTTCTACCGGTTCTGTCCATCTCTGTAGAACTGGTAGCTCTGAAGAGCAGACATAGAACCGGTTCTATATCTGCTGATGTTTTTGTCCATCCGTCCACCCGGGCTCTTACCTGACCTTTATTTCCTAATTTTTTCAACTTCAGCTGCCGTGGGAGGCACAGCTGCAGTTTAAAAAACAGGAAAAGAGGGCTTTTTGAAAGGTTGCTTCTCTGCATGCAGCATGCTGATGATGATTTACAGGCAGCATGCAGGGAAGCACATTGTAAATCACTGAATCATGTCAATCATTGAACTGGTAGTTAACCCTGTCGGATCCCACCCCTGCATACCTCCCCTGGACTCTGTCTCCCAGGGAAGGTACCCTCATTGTTTTGGAAACCTTGTTCTAAAGATTTGTAATGCTAAAGACCCAAATGTAAAAAAAAAAAAAATCTGAGAGCAGGGTAGAAGAAAAGCAAGCTACAAACAAATATCATTTCTGGCTGGAAAGGCGATTATTAGCTGCAGAATCCCAAGCAAAACCTGACCAGATGCTTTTTTACCTAGTGAGAAAGTTTCTCTGGGGAACTCCAGCAATCTCTCCAAAGGAAGTTATAAGCAGTTTCCCACCAGAGATTCCTAGTTCTTAATAAGAGAAGATGCAGATACTACAGAACCTCTGAGGGATTCTGCTAGATTAAGGCAGAGTAAGGAGAAAGAGACAGCAGGGTCTCAACAAGACTGGGGCAGGCTCAATGATGGGATTCCAACATTTTTACTACTGGTTCTGTGAGCGTGGCTTGGTGGGCATGGCAGGGGAAGGATACTGTAAAATCTCCAGTCAGAGGTGGTATTTGCTGGTTCTCCGAACTACTCAAAATTTCCACTACCAGTTCTCCAGAACTGGTCAGAACCTGCTGAATACCACCTCTGCTTTGTAAGCATTTATTTGTAGACAGAGAAATTCAAGTAGGCCTCATCTACAATAATATATTAGCTGTTTAATTACACTAATTAAATTTTCTTCCATGGTTTCATGGTAGCATATATCATTTTTTTCTTCAAATTAAATATACTAAAGACCATCCTGTGAGATGGGCTAAATAAAGAGGTTGTGACCAACTCAATATCACCTTGTCAACTTCATGAATGAATGGAGACTGAAGCATTTTCTCTTGGATTTCCTAGAATCATAGAGTTGGAAATGACCTTGGTTTTTTTTTCCTTTTTATTCTTTGGGAATTTTTTTTTAATTTTGTATTTTAACTTTATATTGAATAAAATAAAAACATGAATAAAAAAAATAAAAGGTTCACATGGTCACATAGTGAGTTGCTTATGGACTGCAATGATCAAAATCCTATACCCAATTGTGGTTATTAAGTAAGGACTAGCTATGATAACTATGATAGTAGACGGCAAGAAATATCTAGTCAATGCCTCTTCTCAAAGTCCCTTCTGAAGAACAAGAGCCCAATTATTTCTACACCATACCTCAAGGAAATATGATTAATGCCAAAGACCCTACACTATCTATGTCCTCAATGCCATTGTCTATGCCCATTGGTTAGCAAGCCAATATCTTCATTTGAAGGGCATTGTCTAAGTCAGTTTTTCTTAATCTCAGAAACTTAAAGATATGTGGACTTCAACTCCCAGTATTCCCTAGCCAACTTGCTAGCTAAAAAATTGCAGAAAGTGAAGTCCATATATCTTAAAAGTTGTTGGACTTGAGAAATACTGGCTTAGCCAGTGGATTTAGGCTACTGAATGCTGAAAATGTGCATTATGTTCCAATAATTGTATTTATAATGTTTTTAAAACAATATCATTTTTTCATAAAGACCTTACAATCTAAAACCTGCTCAAGTACCTCTCATTAGGAAATTGCAAATATGATCATGTTTTATATCACAGATATGAAATTTATTGTGTTTAATAAAATCTTTTTAAAGCAAGTTTCACAGATATAAAGTCACCTTATTATTTCATAAATTTGCTACATAATCGATCTGCTCATAAAATTATGTTTATGATATAACATTGAAACATACAATTTTGTCTGATATTAATTAAAATGTACTTTTAAATGTTTTTAATTGTTTTGTAAAAGGAAAAATAATTGTTGCATCTTTTCATTTGATCTACTAAACAGAAGTAGGCAGGCAAAAAGTTAACTTTCAAAACAGAAGAAAGCATCAACATTGCAAAAAAAAACCAACCCAAAAGTTCTGTATTTTGAGTAAGACACTCTATCTAATTGTAAGTTCTATTCTGATTTTTTTTACACACATATATACATGCACACAAAATGGATTCCTCTGATTCTTCAACTTTATCTCCAATTTTTTAATAGGAAGAATAACAATTACAAGATTTCAGAAGAAATAAGGAAACTTATGAAATGAAATTCCAATCAATGAAAAGATGGGTGGATTCATTAAATCATGAATTGGCTGTTTATGTGGTGTACCTTATAATTCAGAAATGTGGTTAAGAGTGAAGCTAATGTTTGATAGTTGAATTCTCAAAATCTATTATTTTTTTAAAGAAAATCAACTGATGTAAAATTTCACTTTTCAAGAAAAGTATTCACACACACAAAGTTTTTGGTATAGGGAAGTAATTTATAAAGAGTTTAATCAAACTACCTGCACTGGATATAGTTGGGATAAATGTAAGCAAGATATTCTAAGGACTTGGAAAGGCGACATCCTGCCTCCCAGCCCATTTCCATTGGAATCATAATAAAGGAATAATCCACTGGTTTTCAGAGGAGAAATTGTTAAGAAGGAAATGAAGTTACTGTAAACAATGAGGTGGTCACAACTCTTCCTTTTTTATGTTTCTATACTTAATTAAAAACATTGCCTAATTTATTCCCCTGGACCTGCAGTGTGATCTTTCAACACTAGATTTGATAGCTGGAGCAGGACTTGTATGTTAAATGCAGAGTTTATTTGACAGTTGCAGATTTTTAAAATGAACAGAAAACTATTTTAGCCTAACCTTTCTCAAATTTATAGTCTTTCTAACCTTCCTCCTCTCCCCTATCTCCTGAATAATATGAAAACTTCAAAACATCCTTTTAATATAGAAGCACGGTGCTCTTTTTATACCAGAACTAAGATAGGATAGAATCTCAGAAACAACAACACAGAATCTCCTGACTGAAAAGAAATAACCTTGCTTACAAAAAAGCATTTGTTTTTGTAGTGCAAGAATATTTTTTTTAAAGGGCTCATCCAGGAAAATAAAAGAAATCAATCTCAATCAAATTCTCAAGAAATTTTACCATTTCTTGGTTACAAGATGAGATGTCTATACATTCCTCTCCTCACCACCACATCCTCTGCATAAGTAGCTGAAATGCACACATGGAAGACTTATAAGTCTTTGAGATACCTTAGCTCAGTGATGAAACCTTAACTTCAGATTAGCCACCATTTTTGGTTTATAATAATCAAATGATTTAATTTCAAAATCCCAGTTTTTCATGGTTATTTATAATTGTATATAGAAAAATGCAGAAGAAAAAGGTAATGTTAAAACATAATTGAAGATGAAAAGGGTATCTTATTTCGCTATTTTGCACAGCATGGTAGCATGGTAGCTTAGGTAGTGAATGAGGGTTTCTGGAATGACTATCATCTGCAGCTCTATGAAACAAGTGGCCTTGTCCTCTTCCTCTCGGGTTTCATTATCAGAATTCCTCACCTTCAAAGTGAATGCTTACAGGTGACATCTGCTGAGGTTTTAATTCTCTGTAACCTTTTCACTGACGGACGAGCTGGACTTTCCTTTTTCTTATTAATGGGATCTCAGATGTCATAAACAATAGCATGCCCTCACTAGAGATGTGATGGTGGCAAGGGAGGAAGCAGGCAATGGCAAAGGAAAATTCTTTTCTTTTCGAAGATTTAGTTAGGAAGAGCGTCTGATTGACTAGACCACCCAGTTCATTAGGGAAAGGGACATCAGTGAGTGGAGGCTGTGATAACAGTAGAAAGGAAATTATGAAACTGGGAGGGTTTTTTTAGAAGATTGGCTGTTTCTTTTCTCTCTGCAAAAAAATTCAACTCTATGCTTAGTGTGAACATGCTACCTGGGCAGGTGGTTGGAAGGTGGGCTGGGTTGAAAGCCAGCATCAAAAAAAAGTCCTTTTTTACATATTTTATTTTTGTATCCTTTTGTGTGGGGTGTGTGTGTGAACATTGCTAAACAAAAGAGGTAAAAAACAATGCAGTATAAGGTTTCTGATTGCAGATGAATACTGGATTTGGTCTAGGAGAAATACAGAATAACAGAGTTGAAAGGGACTTTGGAGCAGGGGTGATATTCAGCAGGTTCTGACCAGTTCTGGAAAACCGGTAGCAGAAATTTTGAGTAGTTCAGAGAAGCAGCAAATACCACCTCTAACTGGAGATTTTACAGTATCCTTCCCCTGCCATGCCCAGCAAGCCACGCCCACAGAACCGGTAGTAAAAAAAAATTGAATCCCACCACTGCCTTGGAGGTCTTCTAGATCAAGCCCTTGCTTACACCATTCCAGACAAGTGGCTGTCCAGTCTCTTCATAAAAGCCTCCAGTAATGGACCACCCATAACTTCTGAAGGCAAGCTGTTTCACTGGTTAATTGTTCTCACGGCTAGGAAATTTCTATTTAGTTCTAGGTTACTTCTCTCTTTGATTACTTTCCACCCATTGATTTTTGTCATTCCTTCTGATGCTTTGGAAAATAGAACAGAATAACAAAGTTGGAAGGCAACTTGTAGGTCATCTAGTCCAAGCAGGAGACCCTACTCCATTTTGAATAAATGGCAGTCCAGTCTTTTCTTGAAAGCTTCCAGTGATGAAGCTCCCACAATTCTGAAGGCAAACTGTTCCAAGGGCTATTGCATTATTCTCACTGTCAGAAAAATTATCCTTATTTCTAAATTGAATCTCTTCTGGATTAATTTTCATCCATTATTCCTTGTCTGGCCTTTAGGTGCTTTGGAAAATAGCTTGAACCTCTCCTATCTCTGGCAGCCCCTCAAATATTGGAATATTGCTATCATATCTATCAGAGTTTGTTTGTTGCAATAATAAAATGCCGTGGTAGAGAGGAGAAATTGTAAGTTCTTAGTTTCAATTCAGCAGAGAGACAAGTCCAGATTAGTTTTATTTTAGAGCTGAGTACAGAGCTAAGCCACGCCCAGACTCCTTCCTTAGGTTTCTGTTCCAAAACAGCCCCCATTGGCTGACCCAGTTGCCATGCCTCATTGGCTGACCTTATTACCATGTCTCTGCCAGTTCATGAATATTCTGACAATATCTCCCCTGATCCTTCTCTTCTCTAGACTAGCTATGTCCAGTTCCTGAAACCTATTCTTTGTATGTTTTAGCCTCCAGTTCCCTAATCATCCTGGTTGTTCTTCTCTGCACTTTTTCTAAAGTCTCAACATCTTTTTAATAGTGTGGTGACCAAAACTGGATGTAGTACTTTAGGTATGGTCTTACTAACACTTTATAGAGTGGTATTAGTACCTCACTTGATCTTGATTGTATCCCACTGTTAATGCAATTCAAGATTGCATTGGCTTTTTTGGCTGCCATCACACACTGCTGGCTCATATTTAATTGGTTGTCCATTAAGACTCCAAGATCCTTCTCACAGTTACTGCTATTAAGCCTGGTTTCACCTAGTCTATATGTGTAATTTTGGTTTTTCTTACCTGAGTGTAAGACTTCTACATTGAATTTCATTTTGTTGCTTAGGGCCCAGTCTGTCCAGGTCTATCTGAAACTTGATCCTATCATCTAGGATGTTGGCTATTCCTGACAGCTTAGTATCATCTGCAAATTTCATAAGTTCCCCTTCTATTCCCTCATCTAAGTCATTTATGAAGATATTGAAGAGTACTGGGCCTAAGACAGAACTTTGTGGTACCAAACTGTTTACTTCCCTCCACGTAGACGTAGTACCATTAAAGACTACTCATTGAGTACAGTTTGTCAGCTACTAACAAATCCACCTAGTGGTGATGATCTCTGTCCCACTTTTTTCTAGCTTACCAAGAAGTAGATTGTGGTCTACTTTGATGAATGCCTTGCTGAAGTCTAAGTATACTATATAGATAACATTTCACTGATCTACTAATTTAGTCATTATGTTGGAGAATAAAATAAGATTGGTTTGGCATGATCTGCTTTTAACAAACCCATGCTGACTTCTAGTTATTACTTTACTTGTTTCTAGATATTGGCCAATCTGTTCCTTTATTATCTTTTCCAGTATCTTCCTGAATATTGATGTTAGGCTGATTGATCTATAGTTTCCTGGCTCTGTTCCCCCCCTTTTATTTTTGAAGATGAGAACCACGTCAACTCTTTTCCAGTCCTCTGGTACCGTGTTTCTCCAACAATGCGCCTCCCTCCATAGAAAGACCCAGAATTTTCTAGGCATGAAATTAAATGAAATTAAGCCCCTCCCCCCAAATTTAGGCCTAGTTTAAAACATGTAAAATTGGGGGGGAAGGCGGGGGGGAACTTGCCGTTAGGAGCGCCCCACAAGCAGCTATGCCTCGCCATCAGCCTCTTCTAACAGCTGATCATGGTGGAGTGTGGAGGGCCCTGCCCCTGCCAAGCACCTTTGCCGCAGACTCGGGTCAGCAGGTGGGCGGCGTGGGCGTGGATGTCCTGCTGGCAGCATTTCAGCCACTTATCGGGCCTCTGTAGCTTCCACAGTTCCTGCCAGTGCTGGTGCCTCTCTCGTCAACACCGTCTCCAAAAACAGCATCTGAGTCACTCCTGCTTTTCCCCCATTCCCTTCCCTGCAACAACAGGGAAAAAAAACATTTTGAGGTATCTGGGAGTGCCGTGCACTGTTTTGGTTTAATCCCGAGTGGCTGGTTGGGCGTGAGAAGAGCCAGCTGAGCAAGCGTCTCTGCTGCTGCTACCCTTGGTGCTCCAGCCTTGGACTCTGCAAGTTTCCAAAAGTCCCAGTGCACAGCTCATTCCTGCATTCCAAGTGCGCCCAGGCCGAGCTGCAGCTGTCCCTCTCTCGCTAGCGCCGTCTCCAAAAACAGCGGCAGCAGCAGTGGGAACCATGGAAACATTTCAGACGCTTCTCAGGCAGGGGAGCCACCTCCATAACTTCCACGGTTCCCGCTGTTGCTGCAGCTGTTTTTGACATGTTCAGGTCTTTTCCCGTGTTGGATTGAGACTATCTTGGCAAAGTTTCGATGAGATCTCTCACTTGCCATCTTCAGGCTGGTGTTTTCTGCTTTGTGCTTGTGCGAATAAAGTATGATCTGAGCTGCCGTCTCCCTATATATACTGGTGGGGAGGTTGGCTGTGTTGTCATTTCTTGATTGGCTGATGGAGTTAATGTTTGCAGATTGGCTGGCTTTTTCTTAAGAACATGTGTGGCTGAGGTATTGGCTGTGTGTCTTATCAGCCTCCTGTGTTGTAACGACCTGGGTAATGGGCTGTGTGATGACCTTCTGAGTTCTATTGTTTTGACATCCTGGGTCTTGTGCTGTAATCTCCTGGGTCGTAATGACCTGGGTAATGGGCTGTGTGATGACCTTCTGAGTTCTAATCTTGTGACATCCTGAGTCTTGTATTGTAATCTCCTGAGTTGTTGGCTGTGTTGCAACATCCTGAGGTTTTGTGGTAAAGCCTCCTGAGTTCTGTGATGTGATATCCTGAGTGGGTGGGCTGTGATGTGATCTTCTGGGTCTTGGTTTGGCTCTGAGTTTGAGGCCTGGCTCTGTGTTCATGGCGTGTGTCAGTTTGCTTGATTTGGGAGTCGGGGTGTGTGGCAGCTGGTGATCAGTCGGGGTGTGTGGCAGTCTGGTTTCTGGATGGTGGTTGCCTTTCGTCTATGGGGTGGGCTTGGGTTTGAGTCTGGTGAGGGAGGTTGGTGGTGGTGTCATATGTTGTTTTGGGTCCAATGTTGGTTTTCATGGACAGGACTCATTTGTTAATAAGGGCTAGTTTCCAAATGTCTGGTAGGTGGGGGGCATTCAAGGTAGCAAACATACATAATGCTCCTTCCTCCTCCTATTTTCTCTACACTAATCCCACAACAAGCCAATGAGAGAATGACTGGCCTAAAGTCACCTGATCAGATTTCATGCCTAAGGTGGGGGTACAACTCACAGTCTCCTGATTTCTAGGTCAGAACCTTAGAAGTTTCATCAATAAATTTAAAAAAAACTTACTTATTGATAAAACAAAGTAAATGCTGTGTGGAATTTCTAAGTAAATGGGTTCTTTTTTAATTCTTTTAAAAAATGGAATGGGATGGAAAAAGGAACAGAACAGAACAGAATACTTTATTGGCCAAGTGTGATTGGACACACAAGGAATTTGTCTTGGTGTAAATACTCTCAGTATACATAAGGAAAAGATACATTCGTTAAGAATCAAGAATCATAATGTACACTTCATGATAATCATAGGGTACAATCAGCAATCAAATCATACTAGGAAACAGTCAGTATAAATCATAAGGATACAAGGGACAAAGTTACAGTCTTACAATCACAAGTGGGAGGGGATGGCTGATAAGGAGTGATGAGAAGATTTGCAGTAATAGTAGTGTAGACTTTATAATAGTTGAACAGTGTTGAGGGAATTTGTTTAGCAGAGTGATGGCTTTCGGGAAAAAACTGTCCTTGTGTCTATAGTTGTTCTGGTGTGCAGTGCTCTATAGTGTCGTTTTGAGGGAAGGAGTTGAAACAGTTTATGTCTGGGATGTGAGGGTAGGAATTTTTCCTTTACAATTCTCTCATGGAATTTGGAGTTTGAAATGAACTAACCTGTTACAGAACCCCATCTCCAAACTAATTATTTTGCCATTGGGCTCTATGAGCAGCAGTGCTATTATTGGAATTTTGTTTTTTAAAAAAACTTTCACCCCCTTTCTGGATGAGTTCACACAACTTGTAGTTATTGCAGCTAAAATGAGTTTTGGTTCATCAACTGGTGGAAATCCAACCATTGTCTTATTATATAACAAACCAAATGGATCAAACTATCATTTGATCCATTTGGTTTGAACATTGTATTTTATGTGAATACAACTGGGTTTTATTCGATGGGTTTAAGGGTTTAACAACTTGTAATAAGTTTAACAACTTATTATGTTATTCCAGCCATACAGAAATAAAAATTGAGTGGTCCAAACTATATGCTAATTTTCTTTGTACCTTTAATCTTACCTTCCTTCCTTCCTTCCTTCCTTCCTTCCTTCCTTCCTTCCTTCCTTCCTTCCTTTCTTTCTGTTTCTTTATTTTCCCTTCTTGAGGTTCTGAACATTCTGTTCAGTTTGGACCTCCTGGGATTTTTGGTGCCTTCTTCCCCTTAGAATTTTTATACACACAAAATGTTTCATATGGCATTGTCTTTCAAGGCAAGCATTGCTGTGAAAAATGCAGGAGAAAAGTAAGAAGGATTAAGCAAAGGAAAAGCACAAGAAGAAAGAAGAGAAAATGTGGTATATAGAAGAAAGATATGTCAGGGGAAACATAAAAAAAAATGGATGCAGTCGAAAACAGTACTTAAATACTATATAATAGATGTTTTATCATCTATTTCCCCAATTTTAGCAACATAAATTTTGGCTCAATTGTATCATAAGTTGAGGCCCACCTATTGTACATTTCTTTGTTTGTTTGTTTTAATTTAAATATCCTTTACAGACCCTTGTTTGTTTTTGTGTAAAATCTACAAAAATCTTATGTTGGTGTTTTATTTGAGAAGTTATTTGCTCTTGCCAAATTAGTAGTGAAGCTGAAGAAGAAGGGGAAAAAACGTGCCAGCCAGGTATTGTCTTTGTTTCCCAATAGTAAGAACTTTGAATGTGCTGCTATTGTCTATATTGTTTATAGACTATATACCAATATTGTTTATAGTCTATACACCAATATAGGTCCTATATTGTTTCAGTGTGATAACCAGAAAACTGGCATAGAGTTTTCTGATTTCCTCACATAATTCTTTCAAAATCTCCAGGATCTAAAACATTACATAATAAAAAATTGCTGTTTATGTCATTTTCTGCAGTGTATGGAATTATCTGCTTTTATCTGAAAGAAGTGAGACTTTCAGTGGGAAACAACCTTTATTCATCAACCACATGAAATGGAAATGTGAAATGGAATTATCACATACAGTTATATATTGTTTTCCATCATTATATTCCATCAGCAACATTAAACAAGAGCCCTTATTTCTTAGAAATATACAGGGTATGTCCCAAAGGTGCTTTTTCAGGAGGTAACTGGATTTCCTTGTATTTTCTTTGAAGATGTTTCATTTCTCGTCCAAGAAGCTTCTTCAGCTCTGACTGGATGGTGGGGAATGGAAGGATTTATATTCCTTGCAGACAACTGGTCATCTGCATTCTTTTAGAGGATCGTTGAAGCACTTGGAGGTTTATCTGTGTTTCCATCTGAGTAGTGCTAAAGGTTCCTGTGGTCTGCATTTTTTTATGGAAAACCATTCATAGTCTCACAGACTCATACCATACGAAGAGTGTTCATCCCAAATTGCAAGGCAAAAAGTCTGTAGATAGAGGGTATGTTATTTATTTATTTAAAACATTTATTCTCCTACTTCTCATTAAAAGAAATCTCAAAACAGAAAATAGCTTCTGCTCTGCTAAAGGCTAAAAATAATTTTTAATTTAACATTGTCTATTCACAAATCCATAAATTCTAAGTCCCATACATCCCATATATCCGGCAAGGATATAAACATATTAATTCTCATACTTATCCTTTTAAATTTGCTCAGATTCCCAAGCATTGCCAGAAATGACTTTAGGAATTGACCTATTTTGCTCTTTCTTATTTATTTGTTGGTCACAACATTTCTGTAGGCAGAAATCAGAAGGAAAAGCTTTTGCTATTAGTAAGAGCCAATGTGTGATTTTTTTTTAAAAAAAAAATAACTCCTAGTTGCTAATCCTGCCTGTGAGCAAACAATTAGCAGGAAACAAGGGCAAACAGGGCTGCTGATTTAATTATTTGACAATGATACAGCCGGTAGGGAGGGAGCATATCTGTGCAGGGGAGAAATGCAGGGACTTATGGGGTCAAAACAGTTTGTAAGCGCCTGCTTCACAAAAGCTGTTGTCCCCCTTGGGGCGGAATGAGATTATTAGGGCTCAATGTCTATCAAACAAAGGAGAGAAACAAGCCGGTGGCAATTCTTTTTGCAGCAGGAAGTGGCCTTCTTCTTTGCCTCAGCAACCAGGAGCCTGCCAAAGAATTTTTCTGCTGCTTGGCCTTTTGCAGGACCGCCAGTGGCTCTGGTCTGTGCTGCAGCTGGGATAATCCAATCTGCAAAAATCCATTTTCTTTCTACCACCCACTCTAGATAGACAGTGTTTAAAACTAGCATTCTTAAAAATAGAGATGTAGAGATAAGAAGTCCTCACCAGACTAGGCAGAAGCAGATGGGCATTATACTTGCCTTTTTAATTTCTCAACTGGCTGAGAAATTTCATCTAGCTTGATTCCCTTTATGCAACACCAAAGGTTGTTCATATATGTAAACACAGGAATTAACTCATTCCATTTTTAAAAATAATATCCGTATTGCCCCCACCGCCAATTCCTTGACAAATTTTCTGATGGTAAGGACTTTATTTGTAGATAGCACTCATGCTATCATGGATTCTTCTTTGAGCGAAGCCCCAAATCTACTAGCCGCGAAATTGATGGCTTCCTATCTCTAACTGTAGCAACTCCAATTACTGTTGCAACAACATAGAGAGAGAGGAGAAGAAATGAGAAGGAATGGGTGAGACCTGTAAATTAGCTTAGCCAACTGTTCGAGGTTTCAAGAAACTGTTAAAATACTTTGCAGCATTCTTTTTTAAATTAATAAAAACTTTAGCTCAGGGCTGTCAAACTCCCGTCCCAGGGACTGGATGTGTCATGTGCTGGCTACATCCACATCTGAAGGTGGGGGGAGTCGCGATACGCCACGTGATGCAGTCATGATGATGGGAGTTTGACAACCCCTACTGTAGCTTATTCTTTATTTTTCTTTCAACCCTGAGGGAGGTCGATCAAGCTGTCATGATGAGGAAGGATGGTCATTCATAAGCACCTGTTACTAGTTTCTATCATGTCAAAAGAAAGGTAGGGACATCATGATGTCATTTGCAACTAACCTGAATATGTCATTTCTGCTACATTCATGCCACCTGATGCAAATATGTATATTTCCTCATTTATGCAATGATGTCATTATGTGTTTATTGTAATGTCCCTCCTACTAATCAGTAGACACCCATTGTGGTCCATAGCCAGAGCACCTCAGAAAATCAGCTTCAGCCCTATGACCAGATGAAAGACAGCATTCTCTATGAAGCAGAATTTTTAGGGAAAACTTAGCCTTAATGTCTGCAAAGTAGCAAAAGGAAAATTGAACCTTCCAGAGCAGAGAGCAGCCCAGTTTATAAGATGCTCTTTCTCTTGCCCCCTCTGTCTTTCTCACTCCAGTTGATCCCATCGTATCTTATTCTATTCAATCTCTTGCAAAAACAGATAAGCGAATGTGTAGAAAAGTGAATCTCTGTGATAGTAAACATATGATATGTGGGTCAAAGGTGACTTTGAGGTGATACGACCTCATTCACTAACATCTAACAACTATTCACAAAACATGCCTTCTTTTAACACAACTTTTAGAGGCTGGGAAGGGCTGTGCAAGAGATGCTCTTGCACAGTTGCTTTAGCCCTCTGGAATTTGCATGAGAGGCCGTACTCTTGTGGCAGCCTCTGGGGTCCTCCAAATTGTAAGACAATGGAGCATGCTTTTGCAAGAGCAAGAACATTCTCCAAAGTTGGTTTAAGAACAAAGGCCTTGTGCAACTCAGAGCAGTCTCAGTTAGGTCTCAGGGGCCTGTCAATCTTTATACCTGAAGGTAAGTGGCACGTGGCAGATTCTGGGGAGTGCTGGACCCAGGACAATTACATTGCACCGGGGACCTTTTAGAGTGGCAGTTGGTGATGCTAGAACTGAAGTCAAGCTCTGCTTCTACATCAAGCTTAGCCTCTGAGTGCTGTATTCAGGGGCACCTGGAGTGGGAGGAGATAGAGAATTGTTTCTCTTTTGTTTGGGAGTGTGGAATCAAATTAGGCATTGTCCATTTGACATGCCAAGCCCAAAGGTTTTGCCATCACTGCTCTAAAAAGTTTTTAAGTTCTCTTAGAAAACTCTGTAGCTATGGGAGAAGTGGAGAGGTGTTTTCAAGGCTTGATAGATAGTCATGGATAGAAAATGGGAGAAATGTAATATGCAAAGTGGGATTCCTCAGAGATGATATCAGGACTGGAGCTGATGTAGCCAATAGCTCTCTCCAAACTGCGTAAATAGTCCTTAAAATGCCAGATGCAGTAACAGGGTAACCAGGTACAAAGGAATGTATATATATATAAATCTTCCCATGTAAGGCACATTGGAAACAGGACAAGGTGGACTGATTCTACTTTATTGTGATGACCAAATCTGGCCCTAAGTTCTGTTTTGATTTATCTTTACCAATTAAACAACCAAGTTGGAAGATCATTTAAAAGTAATTTATTAGAGTACTATGATAAATTGTGCTCTCTCTTTGAAAAGGGGGAACACTGAGAAGTAAAAGAAACATTTATTTTTATATAGTATAAAAGGAACTTTTATAGTTCCTAACAGACAGGAAGCAGCAGGTGAAGGTAGGCAGAATTATATCTGATACTTTTACAATTAGCACAGCCTGCCCCCAAGGCTGTGTGCTTTCTCCACTTCTCTTCTCCCTATATAACAATAATTGCATCTCAAATGATCCATCTGTTAAAATATCTGGAACTGAACACACTCAAAACCATAGAAATGGTGGTAGACTTTAAAAGAAACCCTCCCATACTACTAGACGTTACAATACTAGACCACACAGTATCAACAGTAGAGACCTTCAAATTTCTAGGTTCTATCATATCACAAGACCTAAAATGGACACCTAACATCAAAAACGTCATCAAAAATCACTACAAAGAATGTTTTTTCTGCACCATCTCAGAAAGCTCAAATTGCCCAAGAAGATGCTGATACAGTTTTACAGAGGAATTATTGACTCTGTCATCTGCACCTCTATAACTGTCTGGTTTGGTTCTGCAACCCAACAAGACAGACACAGACTCAGAGAGTAGTTCGGACTGCAGAAAAAACAATTACTACCAACCTGCCTTCCATTGAGGACCTGTATACTGCATGAGTCAAAAAGTGGGCTGTGAAAATATCTACAGACCCCTCACATCCTGGACATAAACTGTTTCAATTCCTACTTTCAAAACGATTCTTTAGAGCACTGCACACCAGAACAACTAGACACAAGAACAGTTTTTCCCCAAATGCCATCACTCTGCTAAACAAATAATCTCCTCAACACTGTCAAACTATTTACTAAGTCTGCATTACTATTACTATTAATCCTCCCATCCTTCCTTTTACCCATCTCCTCTCACTTATGACTGAGTGACTGTAACCTTGTTACTTGTATTGTAATAATTTTTATTGACTGTTTCCTAGTATGATTTGATTGCTTATGACTATTATTAAGTGTTGTACCTTATCATTCTTGACAAATGTATTTTTTCTTTTATGTACACTGAGAACATATGCACCAAGACAAATTCCTTGTGTCCAATCACACTTGGTCAATAAAGTATTCTATTCTAGTTGGTACAACAAAGAACTTCATAGCAAAAGTTGATTGGTTTAGAAATAGTCATCTGTTCAGTTACATCACAAGAATTACAGCATAGCCATAGAAAAGAGCATTGTATTCTGAATAAAAGTAAAAGAAACATTTGTAAAAAAAACAACGTCAAAATAGGTTTGGGTAAGATACATTCTCACTGCTTCTCAAGATTGGCTTGACTATTTTCTTTGTTCAGAGAGGCTTAAGAGGAGCTAAAAATAATACTGTTATCTTTACAATGTATTGAATGCTCTCCTGCCAGTCCGGGTTTCTGAAAGAAAGGCTTTTTCTTGTTGATATTCATGGGAAATTATCACCAAAAAGCAAATTTAAAATACAAGAAAAAACATGTTAATTAGCCAGCACCACAGTTTTACAAAGTCCATCCTCTGTGGCTCTCATTCCCCCCTTTGAAACAAATGGGTGAAACAAAACAAGCTGTTGCAGTCTCACCAGAATGAAAATGTTGGTTACAAAAGCTTAAGAAATTAGGATCAACAGTAGCAGTGACAAATGCAAAATGAGTAATAAATTCCATGTGGAAGACAGCTTTCAAAAACTGCAGTATATAAGGCAGGCACTATGAACACAACAACCAATCAAAATCCTTAATATAATAATTTTTTAAAAAAACAATAAATGATTTCAACCATGTCAAGTTAGAGAACAATGAAGTACAGATAGTCTTTGTTTTACAATAGTTCATTCAGTAATCGTTCAAAGTTACATCAGCCCTGGGGGGATGGGCGGGGGGAAGAATCCCAATAGTCACATCATCAACATTTTGGGCACTTGGTCCTGGGCTCCTGTGATCACCTTTTGTGATCTTCTAACAAGCAAATTCAATGGGGAAACCAGATTCACTCAATAATTAAGTGCAACAACTGTTTCACTTAGCAAAAAAAAAAAAGAGGTGGGGGGGCTTAATTGTAATCAGAAGTTGAGGCATACCTGTAATAGCATTCTACATATTACAAAAAAGTTGCATCAACCTTTGTAACAGAACCTGTTGCAACAGAATGGGGATGGAAAAGGTAGATGGAGTTAAAAATAGCCTGAGCAACTGCAAGTATTTTGGCTATTTGAATTAACAAAAGCACAACAACTTGAACTTATAACTGCACAATGCTGAACATGTTTTAAAAAGAGCAAATTTATAAATTTCTAATCTAGCAACTCTGAATCTTGGCAAAAAAAAAATAAGGACAGACTTATTTTCAGACTTCATCAAAAGGATTGCATATAGTTAACTTACACATGCAGTCACAAAGTTCAGATTGTATCTGAAAGCTGAGGAATATATATACATATGTGTGTATATATGTGTGTGTGTGTGTTTTCATAGATTTTCACACCAAGAGCTGCACACATACACACACACACACACACACACACACACACACACACACACACACACATATATATATATATATATATATATATATATATATATATATATATATATATATATTTGTTTTTGCGGGTATTTATATGTGTGGTATTTAGGTTTCTTCGGGTATTTTCCCACATAATATTTGTGCTTTTATTATAGTGATGTTTCGGCAGAATCTCATCTGCCATCCTCAGGCTTGTGTATTTGGTTCTTTTTAATTTTGTGTGCAAGGCTTGGCAGCCGTTTTTTGTTTGAATTTGGTGCTGGCTTTCTGTTATATTTGAAGGGTTTTTTCCTCAACTTGATTGGCTGGGAGTCTAGGTCTGTTTTTATTGGTCTTCGAGTTGCTGCGTTTTTGATTGGTTGGCAACATTGTGTTTTGTGCATTGGGGTTTCTTAGTGCAGCTTGGTTTCTTGTAAATGGCCAATAATTATTTATTAGGAAGCTAGATTTTATTTGGGTAGTTGGCTGGAGCCTGTTTGGGCTGGATATATTAGGTGGGGTCTGTTTGTGTCCAGGTGTTTGCTTGGTTTGTGGTATAGAGATTTTTTTGTTGGTGAGTGCAGGCTTCCAGATGATTGATAATCTGGTAGAGTCATCTCTTTAATGATAATGATAAACTCCTAAAGAAATTAAAGAAATTAGAACATGACAAGAAAGCCCCCAACAACCCACAACACTTAAAACGATTAGTATACAACCTTTCCAATAGAGAACTCACTAAAACCGAAACAGATGTCCTAACCAAAGGATTCAACTATGCAATAGCACCCAAAAAAATCCCCATAGAATCCATCATATGCAGAGTAGAATCCAGCCTAACTAATACAATAAGACACCAAGTCACTAATATCCCATGCACAAGCAAAGCACCCAAAAGCAACTTAGACGAAGAAGAAAAAAATGTCCTATAAGCCCTAAAAAATGACAGCAACATTATTAAACTTCCAGCAGATAAAGGTAATGCCACAGTAGTAATGAACAAAAAAGACTACGAAACAAAAATGGCAGACCTACTACAAGGCTCCACATACAAACCCATAAACACTGACCCAACCACATATCTAGAAAAAAATAACCAAGAATAAAATCATAACCAGCAACATTAGCAAAGAGATCCAACAGAAGATCATCCCAAGAGAAAAATCTTCCAGATGCCCCAAATTATACGGCCTCCTCAAAATACACAAAGAAGGCATACCTCTAAGACCCATAGTCAGCTCCATAAGAGCACCACTACAAAACCTGGCCAAATATCTAGCAAAACAGCTACAGCCCCATGCTGAAGCAGCAGCTTCACATGTACAAAACTCATACCACTTCTTAGAAATGATCAAAAATCTACACGTAGAACAAAAAGATCTGCTGGTAAGCTTCGATATGTGGTTTCACTATTCACCCAAGTCCCAGTGAAAGAAACCCTACAAATCATCAAAAACAAATACAAACCACCCAAGCACCTCATGGAACTAACAGAACACTGCTTAACCAACACATATTTCATATACAAAGACAAAGATACAAACAGATAGTAGGAGCCCCCATGGGATCCCCCCTGTCACCTGTTATTGCAAATCTGTTCATGGAAGAATTCGAATCCTGGCAAATGCCACCCACAAACCCAAAATATGTCTAAGATACATCGATGACACATTTGTTATTTGGCCCCATGGAAAAGAAAGCCTAAACAATTTCCTAACACAACTAAACAGTATACACCACAAAATCAAATTCACCATGGAAATAGAAACAAACAAACAACTACCATTCTTAGATGTACTAATCTACAAAAAAAACAGATGGCACACTAGGACACAACATATACCAGAAGAAAACACACACCAACCACTACCTAACCGCTCAATCCCACCACTACCCAGCACAAATAAATTCTGTAGCCCAAACACTAATTACCAGAACCAAACGCCTGGCAGACAAAGAACACATAAACACTGAACTATGCACCCTAACCAAAATACTGATAGCTAATGGCTTCCACAAAAATAAAATCACAAACCTGATCCACAAAAACATACTGAAACACAATAGGGACCCAAAAGATGAACAAACCTATGGAATAGCTGTCCTGCTCTACATAAGAGGAACAAGACAAAATCAGCAAGATAATACACAGGCATCACATCAAGACTGCCTTCAAAATGAACAAAAAATAGCAGCCATCCTAAAAAACCCCAAAGATAAAATTGACCTAGAAAACCAAGGCATGTATAAAGTACCCTATGCATCATGTCCTGCCACATACATAGGACAAAACAACAGAAGGATAAGTACCCGCCTTGAAGAACACAAGAATGCAATAAAAAAGCTGGAACACACTTCCTCACTAGTCCAACATATGAAGGCCACAGGTCATAGCACCAACATCAATGGCACCAAAACCCTAGTTGCTATAGAAAACCCCGGCTACAGAATCATCAGAGAAGCCATAGAAATTGATAAAAGACCTAATAGTATGAATAAAAGAGATGACTCCACCAGACTATCAATCATTTGGAAGCCTGCACTCACCAACAAAAAAATCTCTATACCACAAACCAAGCAAACACCTGGACACAAACAGACCCCATCTAATATATCCAGCCCAAACATGCCCCAGCCAACTACCCAAATAAAATCTAGCTTCCTAATAAATAATTATCGGCCATTTACAAGAAACCAAGCTGCACTAAGAAACCCCAATGCACAAAACACAATGTTGCCAACCAATCAAAAACACAGCAACTCGAAGACCAATAAAAACAGACCTAGACTCCTAGCCAATCAAGATGAGGAAAAAAACCCTTCAAATATAACAGAAAGCCAGCACCAAATTCAAACAAAAAACGGCTGCCAAGCCTGGCACACAAAATTAAAAAGAACCTAATACACAAGCCTGAGGATGGCAGATGAGATTCTGCAGAAATGTCGCTATAATAAAAGCACAAATATTATGTGGGAAAATACTCGAAGAAACCTAAATACCATATATATATATTCATAGATTTTCACGGGTACAGGTATGCAGGTCTTGGCGTGTTCGGGTCTTTTCCTGTGTAAGATTGGGACTATCTTGGCAATGTTTCAACGAGATCTCACTCGCCATCTTCAGGCAGGTGAGATCTCGTCGAAACGTTGCCAAGATACTCTCAATCTTACATGGGAAAAGACCCGAACACACCAAGACCTGCATACCTATCTATAAGCGAAATCCAGACATTCTGTTTTTCAGAATAATTTAATAATGTGATATGATATGCATTAAAATGTAGTAGAAGTATTTGTAAATGTTATAGATGTTCCAAAGAGAGGGACACCCTATGGTTGAAGTGCTAGGAAGTGTATCTGCTGCAAATTTACAGCAAAGTTGTATGACCTATTGATAAGAAAAAATTATCCCTCCAACACAATGTGTAAAAAAAAGTAATGATTAAAAAAGAAGGTTCAGTCAAGGTCTTATGAAATATGGAAAATTTTGAACATTAAGAACAGAGGTGTCACAATGTAAAAACAACTTGAAGACATGATGCTATATGCCATAATCTTGATGGACCATGTATAATGGCCGATTTATTTCTGGCCAATTATAAAGCTATTCAGACTGCTACTTTCAAGGCCTCAAATGCTATGCATTGTTTACATATTCCTTTAGCGGTATAATTTTTATATTTGTCATATAGTTATTGAAAATTTAAATATTCTTAGGAAACTACTCATGGACTAATGTAGAAATACGAGCTAACAAGTTCTGTCCCAGTTTTATGGAGAGTGAAATATAAAACTTTAATCCAGTAGAAGCATTTTGCCACCCATGCATTTGAATAACTTGCTTTGCCTCTTGCAATATAGACAAAAATATATTCTAGATAATAAATAGGTACAAAAAACTATTGCACCATAACAAGAATTATGGCAATAGTATATAAACACTTGTATGATAAGGTTAATCTGGAACTACTAAAGACTCACAAAAATAAAAACTCAAGATCCAAATATATAACCAACAATTCCCATGTTGTGTGTTTGATGTTGTATCTTCCAAGGAATGATGACAGTGTAAATTCAATAATAGGACTTCAGGTGGTTTCAGATGGCTGTCCAAGGGTTCTCCCAAATAGTATAGTTCAGTGAGAAAGTCCTCTATAATACACAATGTCCTAAAAGGAAAAAATAAACAGAAAATTTGAAATACAAACTTCTATCCAGGCATTTGATTCTATTAAACAGCAGCTGAAGACCTAAGGTGTCTGTCTTAGCTTGAACAGTCCATATAGAGTCAGGTGGATCTGCAGCCTTGAGTCTGGAATGATGGGACTGGGTTCTGGACCAAAACACTGGTGTTGATGGGCAGTAGCACTTGAAAAAAGTTTTGTACAATATACACTTTCATATAGTCCCTGGCTGGTCCGATCCAATAGGTACAGCTTCCTGCAAATATTTAACAAGAGGAAAAAAAAATCACAGCTATTTCAGACAAGAATACTGAACCTTCAAACATAGATATTGTAATACAAAGTCCATCCTCTGTGGCCCTCAACTGTAAGGCTACATTAACAGAATCTTGCAACTCTGAAGGAGCAGACTTTCTGCCACCATTTTTAACTGTTTGATCCATTAGAGCAGGTCTTTCTTAAGTTTCATTTTCTGACTCTTAAGCTACTGGGGGCTCCTGCCTCTCTTGCCTATTTCCAGGGCAGGATTTCTTCCCTTCGTTCCCCAGAGGTCATCCACATATTCCATTATAGTATATTAGCTCTAAAAATCTAACCTTCAGATATAAATGTGCTTTGAGAATGAGAATGTTAATTATTGATCAAGAGCTACTATCTCAATCCCATATACAATGTCTATAAATATAGACAAAGAATGAATAATTAGAAATGAAATCAAAACTATATCATCTATATAAATGTATGGTACAATCACATCTGGAATATGTGTGCAGTTCTGGTTTGCAAAAACTACAGTAGCAATTCAAAAGATGATGATAAACCCATCTTCACATCCAAACAGAGATTTCCACAAGGTATGGCTAAAAGACAAAATGGCAGCCAGAATGCAATCTGTTATATGAAGCGTGTATAATACACATAAAAAAATTGTGGAGCTTCAATCACACAATGTAGCCACTATCTTGCCTTTTTTTTTTTGCCAAATGCTGCAGGCATCCGCATCCAAATAAACCTACAAGTATTAGGTGAAATATAATAAAACTATCAATTATAGATCCTAATCCTGTCTTTTGAAAATCATCTCTGTTTATCTTGCCCTTAAAATTACTTACCATGCTTTGTCTCTTAAAATTAACCTTTTTAAAAAAAAAATATTGATGTATTTCTTTTAAGGGTTAATGGCTTTATTTTATTATTTATTTAAGATCTACTTTCTCTTGCATGCTTCTTGTTGGAAGAAAAGTGTTACAGAAATAAAATTAAGTAGCTAATATATAATCTTAGGCATTTAGGAAACAAAGGAATGTATGTTTTTTGAAAAAAATATAAACATAAAAACAACACAATACACATCAACATTACTAGGGAATAATAATTTACCTAAACCTCCATGTTTACCAGTAACCTTGCATATATAATGATACATTGTCAAAGGTGGAATTGATTTAAATTAAAATTTATATTAAAAATATCAGTATGATTTATTTGAATTTTGCAAATCCAAAATAATTTTTACAGTCTCAAATATGGAAAATCTTCCATTTAACAGAATAACTGGGTGGGAAGAGTCTTGCACAAATGACATGAATATATAATCATATAAATTTAAGAGAGTTTTGTAGATAACTTCAGGCATAATAAACTTGCCTATAATCTGGGAGAAATGACCAAATGGACATCTTGCCTGTTGCATTTGAATGTTTTTTTGTGATTTTACTGTATAACTTTGCTGAAGTTGCTATGCAGAATAAGGCTTCAGATTTCTTTAAATAAAAAAATGAGAACATTTTACAATATTTTAAACACAGATTACAGAGTAACAGAGGGAAAGGACCTTGGAGATTTTCAAATCCAACCCCTTGCTCAAGCAGGTCACCCAGGGGTGGGATTTTACTGGTTCGCACCTATTTGCTAGAACCGGTTAACATTCTAAGCAGTTCAGAGAACTGGTTATTAGAAGAAATTACTGGCCTAATCCTGTAAGAAAGGCAGGAAGGAAACATTCTGGTGTTGCTTATAGAAACTGCCTCTTATTACATTCTTGGCAGGACTAGACTTCCTGTCTCTGGAACTTCTCTGGAGTTTTTCCCCTCCTTTGCTGGTACTTTGCTTGTGTGGAGTGACCATTCAAAGTTACAATGCCACTGAAAAAAGTGACTTATGACCATTTTTCACGCTTACGACTGTTGCAACATCCCCACAGTCATGAGAGGCCAGGCGAGGAGATGCGTGTCTCGATGTGAGTGATATTGAGTTGGCCGCTCCCAGCCAGTCATATGACCACCAAGCCATGCCGACCAACTAAGCCACGCCCACAGAACTGGTTGTTAAAAAATTTGAATCCCACCCCTGAGGTCACCCTATGCCATTCTGGACAAATGGCTATACAATCTTCTTTTAAAACCTCCAGTGATGGAGCACCTACAACATCTGAAGGCAAGCCATTCCACTAATTAATTGTTCTCACTGACAGAAAATATGGGCAGGATTCCCCCACCCCCCAAGACTGTTGGTTAAGGCATTATTTGCTAAAAAGTTGGTAATTACCCTTTTCCTTTCTTCAGAATTAGTGTCATTATATACAGACACTATATCAGTGTAGAAACTTGTTTTAAACTATCAGTAACATGCATTTGCAAGTGACTAATACAGAAATGTTTTCTTTGAATCCTGATTACGAATAGCAAAAACTGTTTACAGCACTGGTAAAACATTGAAAAGAATGGGCATGGATGAGCAGCATTACTGTTAAAAGAAATTCCTTTGTTTTCTCTGCCTTTTTGCATATAGTACATGCTATTCGAAAAAAAGGGGAAATCAAGCAGGATCTGATAAGGACACCAGTGAATTTCCCTAGATTTGCACTTTCTTGGGGGAAAAAAATAATTCGTCAATACCTACTGCTCTTTTTTAATAGTCCTGAACACTAAAGGAAGATGATCAGAATTTAAAACAATTCTTCCCCACTTATTTAAGGATTAATTACAAACACATTAGCAGTCTCCCCTCAGCAAATCTAAACTAATTCTTCAGTTTTAGGGGTAAATTATTTGAGGGAAAGCTTCTCTTCTGTTCCATATTTATCTATTAAGATCAAAACCATGAAACTTAAACATTTCCATCAAAACTATCTAAATTAAAAATTCATTGAGCCACTGAGCCTCTCTGAGCTGTATGAAGCAATCATAATACTGCTGTGGGTTAGAAATCTAACAGATATGTGACTAAAATTATCAGAACTTCACTAAAGGTTTTTCTGAACTATGATATTTTCAGAAACCAGAAGCAACCAGATTTCTAGTGTCTGTTATACTCTGTTATTCTTCTGCTTCTTGATACTGAAATCCAAGGAAGCTATTAGCAATGTTCTTGAATGCAACCTATGTTAAAGAAAGTGCCAGATGAGAGAAAACAAACTGAACTTGCATTGCAAAAAGGCAGAGAAAATTTAATGAAGGGACAGAAACATTGGTATTCTACCTGTAGAGGCCATACCTGCACAGCAGTTTCATGATGCAAAGCTGACTTTGTACATAAATTTATGTCATGCTGCATGCTTTCTTACTGCCCTACTTATTTCCTTTTGTGGATGGCTAATGAAGTTTATTTTATTTTTTATTTTATTTTATTTGTCAATCGCTTACAAAATAATAGGTATAAGTATAAACCTAAGTAAGAATACAGAAAACAGGTATGATTAAATGGGGACAATAGGACAGGGATGGGAGGCATGATGGTACACTTATGCATGCCCCTTATAGACCTCTTAGGAATGGGGTGAGGTCAATAGTGGATAGTTTGAGGTTAAAGGAGTGGGGGTTTGAGGATGTAACTACAGAATCAGGTAGTGTATTCCAGATATTGACCACTCTGTTGCTGAAGTTGTACTTTCTGCAATCAAGTTTTGAGCAATTAACATTGAATTTGTAACTGTTGTGTGCTCTTGTATTGTTGCGGTTGAAGCTGAAGTAAGTCATTGATTGGTAGAACATTGTAGTGAATCATTTTGTGTACTACACTTAAGTCCAACCATAGGCGGCGTGGTTCAAGATTGTCCAAGCCCAAAATTTCAAGTCTGGTAATGTAGCGTATTCTGTTATGAGCAGAGGAGTGTAGTATCCTTCTCATGAAATACTACTGGACTCACTCAGTTGTATTAATGTCTGATATACAGTGCGGATTTCAGACAGATGAGCTGTATTCAGGTATTGGTCTAGCAAAGGTTTCGTATGCCCTAGTTAGCAATTCAATATTTCCAGAGGAGAAGCTTCGTAAGATTAGATTTACAACCTTTTTAGCAATCTGTTACAGTGAGCTCTGGCGCTTAGGTCATTGGATATGAGTACTCCTAAGTCCTTGACAGAGTGAGGGTCATCAATGAGGTCATATCCGCCTAGTTTGAATTTGGTGTACTGATTTTTTTACCAATGTGTAGGACAGAGCATTTGTTGGTTGAGATTTGTTGTTGCCAATTGTTTGACCATTCAGACACATAATCAAGGTCACTTTGAAGAGCAGTAGCATTGCCGATGGTGTTGAATAGTTTTACATCATCCATGAAGAGGACACAGTTGCTTATAAGGTTATCACAAAGGTCATTTATATAGAGTATAAAGAGTGTGGGTCCTAGAATGCTGCCTTGGGGGACACCGCTGTTAACTGGAGCAGGGTTTATAGTGCTCCCTATTTTTACTATTTGTTGCCTGTTTGACAGGAATGCAGTAATCCACTTATGAAGGGATCCAGAAATGCTGTAAGCGTTTAGTTTTAACAGTAGTTTGTCATGTACCACTGAATCAAAATCTTTGCAGAAGTCTATGTAAATTGTGTCTATTGCTGGTTGAGTAGAGTAATCCATATGTTTTTCCAGTGTAGGAATTGTAGGTTGCAGGACAATTTTTTCCTGAAACCAAATTGTTTTTGGAGAGTAGGTTGTTTGACTCTAAGTGGAGGGTGATGAATTGGTTAATGATTGATTCCATGACTTTGCACGTGATACAACACAGTGAGATTAGTCTGTAGTTTTCAATCAGGCTGGGGTCACCTTTTTTAAAGATAGGGATGACCATAGCTAAGCGCCATAAGTTCAGTAAGGAGCTGGTTCTGAATGATATATCATATATATCATATATGCACTTCTGTGAAAGAACAAGGTTGCAATATGGGAGTGGGCTTTGATTCTCCACTGGATTTGCAAGTAGGAGCTCTAGCACAATTAAGCCTAGGGCACCTGCTTGCAGATAATTCAAGCCTTGTGTACATCCTATCATGACTAGTACAGTGCTCTGTACATGGACTATCCTCTAGGCGTCTGAAAATTGCACCTGGTCCAAGGTGTAGGGATTAGGTGGCTGCATTACCAGATCTGTATAGGAGAGATGTGAAAGTTGTTGGAAAGCAGGTAATTGGTCTGTAATTGTCTGTGTTGCCCCTTTTGTTGCATCTTTTATTACTATGATTATTATTAAGCGTCATGACAGTCAGTCAGATATTTAGACTGTATTTAGCATTTTTATCCCTCCATCAGTCATTTCCAAGGACATTGAATAGGGAGAATAGATACACATTGTTGTTTGATGATGTTATCTATTTATCTGATTTTTATCCCACCTTTATTACTTTATAAGTAACTCAAGGTGGCAAACATGCATAATACTTCTTCCTCCTCCTATTCCACACCCCAAAAGATAATCTTGTAAATTGGGCTGTCTTGAGAGATAATCATTGGTCCAAAGTCTCCCAAACCAACTTTTCTATGCCTAAGGAAATGTTAGAATCTATATTTCCTCCTTTTAGGCCAACACTTGAACAACCACACTATACCTGAACCCCCATACCTGAATCACTATACCACACTGGTCTCCATCATATGTCATGGTGCAAGGCTCTTAAAGGGACCAGTTTGATTTGAAACCAGTGGTAACTCTTGTGATTGGTATGACCAGCTCACTGTACTAAATATTAGACTGCAAATGTGGAGTCCACTACCAGTTGCATATACTATATGTTGTGTTTCTCTTCTCCTCCCATAACAGGTGAGGTGTCACTACTCACTGGAAAAATATATGACATATACTCCTGAATATACTCCTGATTTATTTTTTTCATGTGCCTTGGAGTCAGTGTTGATTCCTGGTAACTGCCTGGTCAAAATCCTCCAGTGGTTTTCCCTTGCCTTGTTTCTAGGCTGAGAGAGTGTGACTGGCCCAAGATCACCTAGCTGGCTTTGTGCTAAGGTGGGACTATAAGTCACTGTCTCCTGGTTTCTAGCCAGTTACCTTCATCACCATACCACACTGGCTCTTGAAACATTTATTGATGAAAAAAAATATACTGGTGCCCAACATAGAATTTTAGAACAAAATTTCACATTATTGTTGCTGGTAAAATTTTAATTTCACTATCCTATGGTCTCACTGACCTGGCTAGAGAGGTTGTGTGAATATGGCTTTGGCCTTTGGTACAAATTCCTTACATACAAAAACAGTTGCCATTCTTTTCTGGATTCCCTCTTCTGGTCCTTTCCAATTTCCAGTGTTCTTTTACTCATTTTTGTAGGCTGAATCCATTCATGGATGTGCTAAGTACAAATATGGGAATACAGTTCTAATCACATTTCTCTAGCTACTCCACATGGTTTCTCAGCTTCTTAACTGAAGAATTCTAGAGACAAAACACTGTTAGGAGAACTGGAGCCAGAGAACTAAAATTACCCCATGAGGGAAAGAGATTTGAAAACAGCACTAAGAAATACTGGGAACTGGGAAGCAAGGCAGTGAAAGCTTCTCATTGTAAGAGAAATTTTATTTTTTAACAGATGCTAAGGCAGATGGCACAGAATTAACAAAAATGGGAGAGAGAAAAGTAGAGGAACATTACTGGCTCCAGAGAGAGTGGACATTAAAAAAAAGAATAAGGGAACGAAAACAAGTTTAAGTACTCTCTCCAGAGAAGTGGGGGAGCATCGAGAGGCCAAGCAGGGACAAAGCAGTGAGATAATAATAAGCAAAGGCGTGAAATTGCTAAAGCAAAATTTGTGGGACTCGGGAGGGGGTATAAAGGCCTCACTCAGAAATTACGGATATGACTTTTTTGTTTTTATCATTAATAATAATCAAGATGAGGAAAAGGAGACAGAGAAGGAAGCCGAATGTGTTTAAGGGTCTAGACTGAGATTAAAATGAGGAGAAAGGTAGTGCACTACAGAAAATGGGGGGAGATAAATGCATGCAAAGGGGAAGGAATACAAAGGAAGAAATGAAAAAAATAACAAGAACGAAAGGAAATGCAATAAGAAATAAAGAAAATAGTTACATTAAGGACATGACAAGCATAAAAACACAATGGAACCACCTAGTACATAAGCATTAAACTAATGCAGGAGAGGAAAGTGTGAAGAGATGGGGAAATGAATCAGGTTCCAATCAGTGACAGAGATGTTGGAGAGGCAGGGAGACAAAGGAGGATGGCTATCATCTCTGAAATTGATGGAGGATATATCAGCTCAAGCTCTTTAAACAGAAGTATTATAGATGGGTTACTCACAGGTGGAGTTAAGGCCTGCAGAGGGATATTAGCCCAAATTGAGTGGCTTTTAATTTCTTTCTAATGAGCGACTGTGGCTGGAGAGTCAAACAAACGTCCAATTCAGCTAGTCCTAAAGGCAGCTTGAATGCAAAAGCTAGTGACTTTCCACAGGTACACAAATAATATACAAGCTGGCCCCAATAAACACCAGTATTGGGAAGATTCATGTGCTGGGAGATCTCTTCAGGCCCAGTGTGGTGCATTTAAACAAGTATCAGTTCAGCCATGGATGTTGTCAAAGAAGGATGGATGGATGGGCATATACACACATGGAGACAAATACTTTATTTAGCAATTAACCTGAATTGGAATGATTTCTCTTTCAACTTTTGTCACTACTCTTCCCAAATACAAAAGTGCTTAAAAGTAGCCAACAAAAGCTTAATTATGACTTAAAATTCCTGATCTAAGCACCAGATCATATCCATCTTGATTTGAGTTATAAATGCTATTCACGATGTGAATGCATATTAAATATATTTTCTAATCTGTTACTGAATTCTTCTGAGTATAGAGGTTGCATCCTCAGGCAGAGAGTACAAAAAATGTTTTCTCCAAATATGTTTCTGTATTTTCAGTATATTTGAAATGAATAAAATCTGTTTGATACAAAAAAAGCACCAAGGGGATGGAGTTTATTCCTAGCACTTATTCCATTTTCTGAGATCTGTTGTTTTGTCTCTTGAAGGGCCTCTTATTTATATATATAAAATTTAGAAACCACCTATTTCCCTCATAAAGGGGCTCTGGGCAATATAGAAGTAAAATAAAAATCACAGCTGTTCCATTCAGGTTCATCTTTGACCTATGTTTTTTTTTTTTTAAAGATAATTTCCTTTTCTTGGGTTGCTGCATTCTATAAACTACTCTGCAAAAGCTAATCTATACTTTTAGAAAAACATTTATGCAGAGGTTAAGACAAGTCGCTGCTTCCAGCTTGCTGCTCAGATGGGTGGATGGGAGTGAGAAGGGGCCCTTCATTTCCTTTTGATACTTCATCCTCACTTGCCTCTCCCGAGCAAAGCACTGTTATAATTCTTCATGGTAATGATTTCAATCGGGCCAGATTCCCATGGGTTGCCAGCTGAGACTGTTCCCTTAAGAGTGACGCCTTTTTCAGAGCCCATTCATGTTCATTTATAAAGGTTTGATTGGGCTTGTTGTCTGGTGAGGAAACTCATCCCTCTACTCCTCCCATTCACCTACCCCTCCTCACCAACTCAAGGCTGATTTATAAGGACGCAAGCTGCTCGCAAGAATTAAAATCAAATGAAGTATAGCAGAGAAAAACAGGGGCACCAAAGGAGGCTTGTAGAATTCAGACTATTGATGATTGAGGATCTCTAGGCCTCATCTCTGGGAGAGAATCTCCTTCTCAGTTTTTCTCCTCTAAATTATTTATCTCCACTCCATTGGAATCATTTATGAATGCATTGCCTCATCATGTCCCAGGCCAGCAAAACTACAAAGCCAGGAAGATGGAAAACAACAAAAAATATCATGTGCACAAACTTACTGGCAAATATTTTGGCCAGTCCTGTTTTGCATTATAATAACAGAATAAAAGAGTTGGAAGGGACCTTGTAGGTCATCTAGTCCAACCTCCTACACTATTTTATAGAGATCCCACACTATTTTAAACAGATGGCAGTCCAGTCTCTTCTTAAAAGCTTCCAGTGATGAAGCTCCCACAACTTCTGAAGGCAAGCTGTTCCATTGGTTGATTGTTCTCACTGTCAGAAAATTTCTCCTTATTTCTAAGTTGAATCTCTCCTTGATCAATTTCCATCCATTATTCCTTGTCTGGCCATTGGATGCCTTGGAAAATAGGTTAACCACCTCCTCTCTGTGAAAGCCCCTCAAATATTGGAACACTGCTATCATGTTTCCCCTGATCCTTCTCTTCACTAGAGTAGCCATGCCCAGTTCCTGTAACTGTTCTTCATATGTTTTAGTCTTTAGTCCCCTAATAATCTTTGTTGCTCTTCTCTGCATTCTTTCTAGACTCTCTGCATTCTTTCTAATATCTTTTTTATAGTGTGGTGACCAAAACTGGATGTATGGTGGATGTCTAGGTGTGATCTTACTAAGGCTTTTTAGAGTGGTATTAGTACCTCATGTGATCTTGATTGAATCCCTCTATTAATGCAATTTAGGATTGCACTGGCTTTTTTGGCTGCTGCTGTACATTGTTGGTTCATTTTTAATTAGTTGTCCACTAAGACTCCAAGATCTCTCTCACAGTTACTGCTATTAAGCCTGTTTTCTTCCAATCTACATGTGTACTTTTGGTTTTTCTTGCCTAAGCATAAGACATTACTTTTCTCAACATTGAATTTTGTTAGTTAGGGCTCAGTGTTCAAATCTCTCAAAATCCATCTGGATCTTGAGCCTATCACCTAGGGTGTTGGCTATTCTTGCCAGCATAATATCATCTGTAAATTTGTTCCCCTTCTATTCTAGGCCTAAGTACTGGGCCTAAGATGGAACCTTGTGGTACACACTGCTTACTTCCCTCCATGTAGAAGTAGTATCATTAAGGACTACTCGTTGAGTATGGTTTGGTGGTGATGCTGTCTATCCCACTTTTTTCTAGCTTCCCAAGAAATAGGTTGTGGTCTACTTTGTCGAATGCCTTGCTGAAGTCTAAGTATATTATGTCCACAGCATTTTTCTGATCTACCAATTTAATCACTATGTTGAAAAATGAAATAAGATTGATTTGGCATGATCTATTTTTTAACAAACCCATGCAGACTTCTCATTATTACTTTACTCATTTCTAGATGTTCAAAGATCTGTTTTTTATTATCTTTTCTAGTATCTTCCTGGGTATTGATGTTAGGCTGATTGGTCTGTAATTTTCTGGGTCTGTTCCCCCCCACACACGTTTTTTCCAGTCCTTTGGTAGTTCCCCAGTGCTCCAGGATTTTTGAAAGACGTGGTACAGTGGTTCTGAGATGACTTCTGCCAACTCCTTTAGAATTCTGGGGTGTAATGCATCAGATGCCAGTAATTTATATTCATCAAAATCAAACAGGTGTTCTCTTACAATTTTCTTTTGCTTATTTTAACTTTTATTTTTAGTCTGTCTTTTACAGATATGCTTTTGGTAAATTGGGGTATAGTTTCCTTTTGTGTGAATACTGATGCAAAGAATGAGTTGAGCAGTTCGGCTTTCTCTCTGTTGCCTTTTACTTCCATGTCATCTTCTCTTTTTAGGACAAACTATTTCCTTGACTTTTTTCTTGTTATTTATATGTTGAAAGAAACTTTTTAAAATTATCTTTTGTTGCAAGTCATTCTGAGCTTTTGCTTTCCTGACTTCATCTTTGTAGATTTGGGGTATCTGCTAATATTCTGCCTTAGTTATGTGTCCCTCTTTCCATTTTTTGTACTTGTCCTTTTTGTCCTTTGATTTATCAGAGAGATCTTTGTGCAACCTTCTTGGATTTTTTGTTTTTCCTTTTTTAGTGGTATAATGCTGGACTGGGCTTTTATGATCATATTTTTCAGAGTTTCCCAAGCTTTTTTATTTGTTTTCCCCTTGGAAAACAAGGGGATTTTCTTCCAAGGAATCTTCCCCAAGTTCCCTCTGAGTTTGTTAAAATAAGCTCCTTTAAAATCTGATATCATTGTGTTCTATTGCTTGTGTTTGCATTATATTGAATTCCAATATGACACGGTCATTCTCACCCAAAGTTCCTGCAGTTTCAATTCCTTCTATCACTTCTTCTCTGTTTGTAAAAATTAAGTTCAATATGGCTATTCTTCTTGTTCCCCCTTTTACATTTTGGATAACAAAGCTTTCAGCTAGGTTGCTCAGGAACCTATTTGATTTCTCACTTGGTGCAGAATTAGTCTTCCAGTTGTTTTTTTGTATTGACCCAGATGCATTCTAGGTTTTTGTTTCCTGCATTTCTGTAGCAACATAGTGCTCTTTTACATATACTACAACTCTACCTCCTCTTTTATGGGATCTGTTTTTTTAATAGTTTATATCCTTCTATCAGTATGTTCCATTCATGGGTTTCATCCCACCAAGTTTCTGTCATTCCAACTATATCATATCTACCTTCTTGTATTAATTATTCAAATTCACCCTGTTTGTTGCCCAAAAATTGTGCATTTGTATATAGGCACTTTCTGTCTGACTCTGGGTATGCTTCCTATGTCTCCTATTTTGTTTTTGAGTTTATCTTCCTTCCCACCCCTTCCTTACCTCATTATTTGATTTGTTTTCTAGAGTTTTTTGCTTGGAATTATGTCCTGGAGATGCTAAAGATTGGTCATCCTCCCCCCTCAATTTTAATTTAAAGCCCTCCTAATAAGTTGAGCCAATTGTTTTCCAAAAACATTTTCCCAGTTTTTGTGAGGTGCTGCCCATCCCTTGTCAAAAGTCCATCATGGAGGTAATGCAGACCATGGTCCAAGAATCAACCTAATCATCTTTGTTGCTCTTCTCTGCACTCTTCCTAGACTCTCAACATTTTTTTATATTGTGACCAAAACTGGATGCAGTATTCCAAGTGTGATCTTAACAACACATTATAAACTGGTACCAACCATGTGATCTTGAATCTATCATCTGTTAATGCAACATTGGACTGCATTGGCTTTTTTTGTGGTTGCAGCATGCTGCTGGTTCATATTTAAGTGATAGTCCATAATGACTCCAAGATACCACAATCACTTTGAAAAAATAATCCAAAATGACATTATAGAGTTACAATGGAACAATTGGCCAAAGCAGTCATACTTCCAGTCTTACTATTCAGATGATTTAAAAATATTCTGAAGAATTTAAAATATACAGAAGTAAGGAATTCCATACTGAACTATTTTTTCCACCCATTCAAAAATGCAAGAGTCACAAAATCAGACATTTTTATTCCAAGACTCAGGATACTACCTTATGAAATCTCAAGCAACAATTGAGAAATTTAGGTTCCTTAATCAAGTGTTCAATTCTACCGAACAATCAGTTGAAGAATTTTTAATATAGCTCAAGGGACATAGCAATATATTTAATATGCTGTATAAATTTTGAAAATTCCATGTTGTCTTGTTTACCAAAGACAAGGGCAACATGAGAGACACCGTAAAAGCTCTTTCAGCAGCATGAACTTAGAAGGGTGCTGTAGAAAAAGATATCCACTCTCTCTCCAAATGCTTTTGCTGCAATGAGCATAATTCCAAAACTTCCTGAAACAGCCACCAGCTGAAGTTAATAAAATACTACCTCTAATCCACAAAGGAATAGGAGAAATTTGTCAGCCTTGTAAGGCTCTCAGTAAAGAGAGTTTACTGTCTTTTGGAAAACAAATAATGTAGGTTAAGAGTAATAAAGCACAACTAAGACATGATAATGTAAAGAAATGATATTATTTTTAAAAAATAGTGGAAGGACAATGTATCATGTTAAGATATTTGTTTCCTAATACTTGCTTATGATATTTTGATTCAGTTTTTGTGGAATCATCTTGAGTGGGAGAAGTGGCTGATTAGTAGTGGAAGTTGCTGTGTGGATTATGGTAAATTACAGTAACAATTATGCTTTGTATCTGAACAGTATGACACTCAGATTGAGATTCTGGGTTAATAATTTCTTTCTTCATAAAGGTAGCATGGCAAACCTTCAGAGATCATTACAGTTTGAGACTAAGCATGTGGCAGCTTAAATTGTTAATGGCCATGCTGCCTGTTGCTGACCAGTCTCTTCTGGGCAGAGACACAAACTGCAGCTAGGTAGGACTAGGCCACAGATTACTGACCAGGTCTACTATTGGGTGGTTTATAATCCTTTCAATATAGTAGAGGATGAGCCAGAAGAGTTCAAGATCTTTTGCCATACAGAAAATTATTTTCTGTAGTAGACCACGTGGTTTTATCATCTCAGTAGCTGACGGTCTCCATTTCTTTCCTTCTTCGTGTATTTTTTCTGATTTTTATCTCCACAGGCAGAATTATATAAATTGTTTCATCGTAAGACCATTCATGCTGCGTTTACTCTTCTCCTTATGGGCACAAGACAAAAAGAAAAATTTATTTTGTTCCCAATCCTTCAGAACTTTCATCCCCCAGAACTTCCTAATCTCTGTCTCTGTCTCTCTCTCTCTGTCTCTCTCTGTCTCTCTCTCTCACTCTCTCTCTCATACATATACACACACCAGACTATGACAAAGGTTTGAAGCTAGTTTTGCATAACTAAATTAATACTACCATAAATCATAATTGATAACTGCTGGAATATTATGCCTTCCTGAAGGCATTGTTATGATGGCAGGGAAAATAAAGGAAAATGGCATGTAGATTATAATATAAAGGATTGACTACACTAAATAAACAATTTACATAATTATATGCATACTGGTTGATTCCCTACACATTACTTATATACTTATCCATGGTTAACTAAACTATGGTTTACTGAAATAACCAATTTTGTGAGATTGCGTGACACACTGAACCATAAATTAATAACATAAACTAGTTTAATATATGACTGTGGCTCAATATGTTGATATGTGGTATACAAATTCCTTCAGCTGTTTTAAGGAATGACCTACATGATGAAAGTATAACAAGATTATGTGATCTTATTAATTTATCTTTTTTTTACAATACCTTGACCAAATTATGAATAGGGCTTTCTTTGAATGACAGTATGCAAATGGAAATTATGAGAAGGTATGAGAACACCAGGCAAGGATTGACCAAGCCTTATTAAAAGATCTAAATCTAAATAGCATCTGTAATACTTCAGAGCCATCACACAGAGGAAAACTCTGAAAAAGTTGGGAATCCTTGAAAATGTGTCATCTATTAACAACCTGATATCAGTCCTACCCATTATTAAAATCAGAAACAACTGGACCTTTCCTAAAGAGAAGTCCATGCAGAAAGAGTTGGTAGAATCTGAAGACTGATTCACTATCAATAGGATTCACACTTGATACACAGCAATTACTGGAATTCTTTTATAATAGCTTGTTAATTTTGTTTATAAAAAGTCTGATTCCAAAGCTGCTGTGCAAGATTGTGAAATGTAGAAATCAAATATCTTGCCATTAAAGTAGGCTCTTAAGATAAGTGCAGCATGGAAAAACACTGCAAATGGTTTACCAGTTTGACTAGGACTTAGTATTTAAAGTCATTTGATTTATATTTGTGCCACTGATCTTCTTTGATTTTTTTATCAGTGTATAATTTTGTTCCACCTACCCCAGATTTTTTACTAGAACTACTCAAATGAATAATGAAATACAACCACGAGGGCTCTGTAGAAGTCAAAGGCAATCTGGCTCTATTTAGAATAGAATAGAATAGAATAGAATAGAATAGAATAGAATAGAATAGAATAGAATAGAATAGAATTCTTTATTGGCCAAGTGTGATTGGACATACAAGGAATTTGTCTTGGTGCATATGCTCTCAGTGTACATAAAAGATACATTCATCAAGAGTCAAGAACAATAAGGTATTACACTTAGTAATAGTCATAAGGTACAATAAGCAATCAAATCATACTAGGAAACAGTCAATAAAAATTGGTAGGATACAAGCAACAAGGTTACAGTCATACAGTCATAAGTGGGAGGAGATGGGTGAAAGGAAGGATGGGAGGATTAATAGTAATAGTAATGCAGATTTAGTAAATAGTTTGACAGTGTTGAAGGGACTATTTGTTTAGCAGAGTGATGGCATTCAGGAGGAAACTTGTGTTCTTGTGTCTAGTTGTTCTGGTGTGCAGTGCTTTACAGCATCGTTTTGAGGGTAGGAGTTGAAATAGTTTATGCCCTCTTTTTGACTCATGCAGAATACAGATCCTCAATGGAAAGCAGGTTGGTAGCAATTGTTTTTTCTGCAGTCCTAATTACTCTCTGAAGTCTGTGTCTGTCTTGTTGGGTTGCAGAACCAAACCAGACAGTTATAGAGGTGCAGATGACAGACTCAGTAATTCCTCTGTAGAACTGTATCAGCAGCTCCTTGAGCAGTTTGAGCTTTCTGAGTTGGCACAGAAAGAACATTCTTTGTTGTGCTTTTTTTATGATGTTTTTGATGTTAGGTGTCCATTTTAGGTCTTGTGATATAATAGAACCTAGAAATTTGAAAGTCTCTACTGTTGATACTGTGTTGTCTAGTATTGTAAGAGGTAGTAATATGGGAAGTCTACCACCATTTGTATGGTTTTGAATGTGTTCAGCTCCAGATTGTTCTGTTCACACCACGAGGCAAGTTGTACAACCTTCCATCTTTATGCAGATTCGTCATTGTCTCAAATGAGACCAATCACTGTTGTATCATCTGCAAACTTCAATATTTATATAGGGAGAAGAGGAGAAAGCACACAGCCTTGGAGGGGGGCTGTGCTAATTGTAAAGGTATCAGATGTGATTCTGCTTAGCTTCACCTGCTGCTTCCTGTCTGTTAGGAAGCTTATGATCCACTTACAAGTGTGTTCAGGTAACATTAGATGGTTTAGTTAAAAGAATGTCTGGAATGATGATATTGAATGCTGAATAAAGTCCATAAAGAGGACCCTTGAATAGGTATTTGGAGATTCAAGGTGTTGTAGGATGTAGTGCAGAGCCATATGAACAGCATCATCTGTCGACCTATTTGCTTGGTATGCAAATTGCATGGGATCTAACAGCAGATCTGTGATGGTTTTCAGGTGGGACAGCACTAGGTTTTCAAAGGTTTTCATAACTACAGATGTTAGAGCAACTGGTCTGTAGTCATTCAGTTCCCTGATGGAGGGCTTCTTTGGCACTGGGATGATAGTAGAGCGTATGAAGCAAGAAAGAACATAGCACATAGCACATTTGTTCAAAACTACCAATTAGTTTTGTACCATTCTTCAGTTTTGTTCCCAAACTCATGCTTTATTACTTTACTTTATTGATTAGTCAGTTGGCCACATCAAAGGATGAGAATCAGCCTCAGTAAAATACAATAAAATGACATAAAGCAAGATCCAGTGAGATGCGATAGAATGGACTACAGAGAAATTAAATAGACTAAGTTATAATAATAAAATAAAGATAAAAATAAGTTATATAATGAATCTTAATTTTTTAAAAATCTATATGTTTAACTGAATTCATTACCAATGGATACAACCCAACCTTTTCTATAAAGCCTGTTCTATTAGACAACCCTGCCTATAAACTTAACAGTTCTAGTGACTACATGTATTTTGTGCCCTGAAGGAAATAAGATAATCTTTTGTAAGAATCTCAGCATACACTTCTGTCAAGCACTGAACCTTTGCTGAGACATATCATTGACAACTGAACAAGGAATGTACAATGTCTTCTTTTTCTGATGCTCTACAAACACATGTTCTCTCAAGTTATAGCACTTGATGGAATTGTCTACATTTGACCACTGAATCCACATGCTCAAATCTTGCTCTGGTAAATCTAGATGATAGTAGTGAGTTAAACCCATTATCAATTTTTTTTTTCTGTTTTGAAGGATATTTTATTTTTGGCCAGCCATGTCAATGACCTAATGTTCGCTAGTGACTCAATACCAGTTTGAGTGTTGACATCTAAAACTCTTTGTTTAAATATTGCCTTAGCCTGATGAACAGCTGAGGATAGACATTGTACTGAGAGACCATGATGTGGAGAAGTTGATTAATATATGTGGTAGGTTGAAGTGTGCCCATCTGTTCCTCAATACACATTTCAGTACTCTGTCAGATTCCATTGAGAGGAAACTCCACCAGTAATTAAAGGCTTTGATTACTACTGGGCTATAGATGGAGTTGGTTCCTGTTTTAGTTCATATGGCTGCTGCAGATGTACTATCAGTCCCTTGAATAGTTTTTAAAAAGCACACTTAATTTTGTTCAAGTAAGGGATCTGCTCCATATATAAAGATTTGTCACAATTTTTATTTTATGAACCTTTAAGATGAGTAGCATTTTAACTCTCAGTATTGCTGAACAATTTAATTAACATTTTAGAATTTGGTATTGTCTCTGCAAAACTTTGTGCAAAGTAGTTGGCCCAAGACCTGTATTTATGAAAACTCCACTAAATATGAGAAGGAATCTATTTGTTTTATAGGCTCTCCATCCAAGTGCTCAACACTCCTGACAGCCCCCTTTTGAGGTACTGGAGTTTGTTTTGAGATTCAGGATATCAGCATTCCAGCAACCTTCCATTCCAATCAATAACTCCAAGTCAGATGTATCTCAAAGGTACCTTTATTTGGATAGAAACTGGCACATCTGTGGAATCCCAAATCTGAAAGTTTCGGGCTTCCTTGCAAAAGTCAAAACTACAAATCCATCCCACTTTAGCCAACACCACATCACATGGCCTAATCACCATCCATCCTAAAGTAAGATTCCCATTTCATTATGCACCACACTCAATGACTTTGAACCAACAAAAGAATTTTATTTTGTCTAATTAGATATACTCAAATGAGTTCCTCCCTCCCACTTTCTCAGGCTCAATCGTGACAGCGTGGGAGCATTGAATCTCAAAATGGCTTCCAAAGCTGACAATGAGTCTATCTATTGTAGAAATGTACACAAGCTTATCATCATTTTGTTGTATGGTTGACAATTGGAAACTAGCATATTCCTCTTGAAACTGATGAGTCAAAGTCAAATTCAGAATACAATGAGTCCTGTTGCTGTGCTTCCTTATTAATAAATGTCTTATGAATTTTCCTACTCTGCAGTTGGAATCTAGCTTTGGGTGAATCTAATGCACTCTCCTATTTTTCAGAGAGCATTTAGTGTTACTTTTAAGTATCTCTAGCTTTTTGAACAATGAAAAAAGTAAATTAATATTACTCACAAGAAATGACATTCTATACAATGCATTCCTGAGAACTTATGAAAGTAGATTTATTTTATTTATTTATTTATTTATTTATTTATTTATTTATTTATTTATTTATTTATTTATTTATTTATTTATTTATTAAATGGTTTTATATACTGCCCTTCTTCCGAAGGACTCAGAGTGGTGAACAGCCAACTAAAATATATATAAATTACAAATACAAATGCAAATGCAATTAAAAGAGAATTAAATTATAGGCTGCCATTTAAAATTTAAAACCCCCGATTAAAAATAAGCTAAAATTTTCATACCCCAACCAATCAATTCTAAAACCCCTTATTTAAAATCCCATTTGAAGTCAGCTCAGGCCGGCCTGCTCAAAGAGCCAGGTTTTCAGATCACGTCTGAACGCCCTCAGGTCAGTGGTTGTCCGTAGCCCCGGGGGCAGCCCATTCCAAAGGGTAGATGCCCCCACAGAGAAGGCCCTATTCCTTGGGGTCACCAGGCGGCACATAGATGCCATCGGGACCCGAAGGAGACCCTCTCTGTGGGAGCGCACCGGTCGGTGGGAGACTACTGGCAGAATGCGGTCTTGTAAATATCCTGGTCCAATGCCATGGAGCGCTTTAAAGGCCAAAACCAATACTTTAAAGCGAACCCGGAAGGCTACCGGTAACCAATGCAGCTCGCGCAGGAGAGGCGTTACATGGGAATATCTCGACGCCCCCATAACCACCCGTGCGGCCGCATTTTGCACCAGTTGGAGCCTCTGGGTGCTCCCCGCAGGGAGCCCTATGTAGAGGGCATTACAGTAGTCCAGGTGGGAGGTGACCAGGGTGTGGGTGACTGTGCGTAAGGCATCCCGATCAAGAAAGGGCCGCATCTGGCGTATCAGGCGAACCTGATAAAAAGCCCCCCTGGAGACGGCTGTGATGTGATCTTCCAAAGACAGCCATACATCCAGGAGGACACCAAGATTGCGAGCCCTTTCTGTGGGGGTCAAGATCTCATCCCCAAGATCTATTTTGCCCCTTCCCACCTTGGAAAAGAAAGCTAATGTAACCTAAGAATGGTTTAGTATTGGTAGCAGACAATAGTCTCCTCACACGCCATAGACAATTAAATGGCAATGAATGAGTTTCTGTATAAGCATCAATTTCTACTTTAATAGAAATTAGATCAGAAACAGAGATAAAAACCTGGATCATTTTCGTGCAGGAAATCCTATGCCATAACTATTTTTCTCATGAAAAATAGGATGTAGAATTGCCCTAATATTGATGTTTTGAGCTTCTGTTCAAAATTATATACCATGACTATAGCACAGAAATTTCATCAATTTCTAATCATCTTTCAACAAAGCTGACTAAATGCTGGCAACTCCTGAAATTTTGGACACTCAAAAGCAAAGTGTGTGCCTGTAGTAATATATACTTATAGCCCGAGGGGAAAAAATCAGTAACAAGCTGCATTGCCAAATTTTGTTGGGAAACCTTTTAGTTATAAGCCTTAAGAGTGTTTCTTTAAAAATATAAGGATGAGTTTATAGAAGACTAGGTTTAACAAGCTGAGAGGACTACTATGTGGGATCCAATGAACAAAAATCCTCTGCATAAAAGAAAGAACAGGAAATACCAATACACATCATGTCAATGAGAAATAAAACTAGAGATAAGGGGTGCTACTTTGGAAACTATTATGGATGAATAAGAGCTAAGAGTAAAAATAAATATGCATGGAAAATAGAAAATGGAACTAATCACTATGAATAAATAATTAGTATCTGAAGAAAGGAAGTCAGAAAGACTAATTTGCAAAAGAAAATTAGGTATCCAAGGAAACTTTCAAGTGACAAAAAGGGAAATTTTGGCCATGTCAAAAGTAATAAAAAGAAAAAGCAGGCCTGCTAGTAACTAGGCAAGTAGAGAAAGCTCCTTCTCTTCTGCTTTGCTTCAGTCATTTCCCCAAAAGATAAATGTTTTTAGAAAGTCATAAACAGAACTGTTGTTACAAGAAGGGAGTGGAAATCTAAGGTGAATAAAAAGATAGTTAGCACCAGTCTCTAATACCCAACCAAGACCATCAGAGACAGTTTTTGATATCATCTCACATGGAGGACAGGGAAAATTTTTAGAGGACTGAAGAAGGGCAAATATTGTTCCTGTCTTCAAAGGGGGGAGGGAAAGGATCCAGTTCACTTATAGATTGATCTATGTCAAATAAATCTCTGTAACAGAAGATTAAGCAGCAGGTTTGTGAGCATTTGGAGAAGAATGCATTGTTGGCAGAAGCCAGCAGGAGTTTATCAAGAACAAATTGTGCCAAATCAACCTGATTTCCTTCTTGACACGGTGGCCAATTTAGTTGAATGTGGGAATGCTGTGGACATAATGCACCTCAACTTCAGTATCACATTTGATAAAATCTCCCATAAGACACTGAAAAAGATAGCCAAATGTGAACTGTACTACAGTACCATTAATTATGTGGGCATAGACTTGTTTGAGCAAAGTGTATGTCAATGACTTCATATCATGGTGGGAGGAAAAGTTGATTGGTAGGGCTTTCTTCCAGGATATACTATGATTTATACATGGCTTGCCCAAGGGAGCATAAACTATTGCCCATTTGCACATGACACAAATACAGTGGCATATCAGATATAAAGGACAACATCCAGAAACATCATTATCTAGACAAGCTGAAACAATAGATAAAAATCAACAAGATGAATTTCAAGACTGAAAGGCATAGGTATAAAATGAGAGAAGCCACAACTTTTTATAATACATGGGGGAAAATCCTGGTGGATCCCAAGATGAACATGAGCCAATAGCTGCACACAGAAGCAAACACAATCCTAATCTCCATCCACCAAAGTTTACTGTTAAGATCAAAAGAAGATATTGTTTCTCTTCCATGGTCAGATGGCCTCTAGAATGTTGCATCCATCCTGATATCCAACCAAACCTGCTTCTCTCCATTCTCTCTAAGAAATACTTGGGTTTTGAAGCCTTTGCAGAAATCCTAGCTTGAAAGAACTCATGATTACAAATGTGGTCCTGACAAAGGAAGAAAGGAAACTAAGCTTCTGCCAGGAGAAGAGTTCGTTTTGTATTAACATGTTCAGAGAGCGATGTGTTTTAGGCAGGCTGAAAAATGCAAATATGTATGCATATGAACCTTTGGGGCAGGAATTGTGAGAAAAGACCCTCACACCAATGGCCAGAGCACTGTATTTTTGCTGTTGGGTTGTTCACGGGCTGTGCTGAAGTGAATTTCTGCTGTTGCTTTTTGACTGGATTTAGTTCTGTGGCAGTTCATGCAGACAAGCCAGATTCAGGCTAGAAAATGAATGTTTCTGCTTATAGAAAATAAGATGTGAAGACAGTCTCCTTTTTAATTGATGCAATTCTTTGATAATAATTGCTTGAAAAGCAAAATAGAAAAATAGTAAACAAAGTGAATAAATCTGTTCAGTCTATTTTAGATAGCTTCATTTATATTTTTATTTGAAGAATAAAATAACTCTCCTAAACCCATCCCACACGAAGTTCCTCCAAGAAGAGAAGAGCAATCAGGCATTTGGATCACCATTCAGGAAGCGTCTGCTTCTTCATTTTTTCCTATATCTCTTTGGCCCTCAATCTAATTATTTACATTAGGTTGGATGACAAATCAATTGGTCAGTTCCTATCACAACCAGATAAATCAACACTTAATTGATCTGGAAAAAATGAGACCCTGCACTTGCAGAAAAAAAATCTTTTTCTAGAATAGTTATGGCCAAGATCTTATACATACAGTTCCAATTGGAAACCAGAGTTAGAGGTGAGGGGTGCGTGGGAAGAAAAAGTTTCAAAGAGGTTCAACTTTGAGTTTGTACAGGTTTGCCTGAAATTTTCTGTTGCCATTTAAATATTATGTGTTTGCCTTGATTAGAATTAAATGCCTGTTTGAAATCTGTGAGATTCTTGCTTCTTGAATTTACCAGGTGCGTGAGGCCTGCCAATCTCTGACTAAAACTGAGAATAAATTCATAATATAAGGCATCAATTTCCTTCATAAATTAGGAAGAGTCCTATGAAAGAATGAATGCCTTAAAAAGGCATTTAGTTTCTAAAGTATAATAGGAGAGGAAGCAACTACAGAGTACAGAAGGCAAAAGAAAACAAAAGAGGGATAAATGGCTACGTAAAGCAAGAGAAAAGACAGAAGCAGGAATGAAGCAAAGGAGTTTCTTTCCCAGCTTTGTGGGGCTATGCAAAAGACTCATAGCTGCAGCTACCACCTGCTATTCAAGCAAGAGCTGTGAATCCAAGAGGATCCTGAATTGTTCACCAACTCTATCTAGGGCGGTGCAACCCCATTCAGAGTTAAGGATGGGAAATTCACAGGCTGGGTGGATCTAGGTGTCCTAATGCAGCGATCATCAACCGGTGGGCTGCAGCCCACTGGTGGGCCATGAGAAAATTTTGGTGGGCCGCAGAGAAATCTCACCCCCAGAGCACCCCCCCAAAGCAATTAATCCAGGCTGGCAGAAACACAAGGCTGTGCCACCCACATGGCCCACAGGAACCCTCCCCACCCACTCACTCCTTACCTGATAAACTTGCCTGCTAAATTGCTATTTTTCCTTTTTCTGACCATCATCTGTTCTGCTGTGCCAGGAGATTTAGATTAGCTAGGAAGCAGGAAATGGTTGGATTTCTTGCTTTCTAGCTAGTCTTTAGATCTTCGGCTCAGCACAGCCGAACCTCCCTTGGGACTGAAGGTTTGCTTGCAAGCAAATTCAGTGCAGACTCACAGCAAGCAAATTTGAGAGACTGAGCTAGCCAATGGCAGATAGATAGATCACTGAATGATTCTGTGAGCAACTCAATCTGCCTGCTTTGCCTGATTTTTGGTAAAAATTGCTCTTTTTTTATAAAAAATTCAATAGTTACTTGCATGGTGTGTTGTGAGTTAATTTTGTGAGTTTGCTTGCTAGTAAATTTTATGAGTTTGCTTGCAAGCAAATTTTATGTGACAGACTGAGCTAGCCACTGGCAGATAGATAGATCTCTGAATGAATCTGTGATCTGTGATTCTGTGAGCTACTCAATCTGCCTGCCTGCTTTGCCTGATTTTGGGTAAAAGTTGCTCTTTTTTTATAAAAAATTCAAGATTTATATAAATATTTATAATATTTACATACAAGCCATGTCCAGCCAGTCACATGACCACCAAGTCACACCCACAAATTAGGCCATACCCACCAGAACTGGTTAGCGGCCCCTGGGATCTAAAATTATGAGTTTGCTGGTCCCTGAGGTCCAAAAGGTTGGCGACCCCTGTCCTAGTGGACCACCACTTACGTATGAGCCAGGAGTGTGCTGCAGCTACCAAAAAAGCTAGCGCAATCCTAGGCTGCATCAACCGAGGAATAATATCAAGATCAAATGAAGTGATAATGCTGCTTTATACTGCATTGATGAGGCCACATTTGGAATACTATTTTAGTTCTACTACTTTTGTATCATCATGATACAAAAAGATGCTGAGACTCTAGAAAAAATGCAGAGAAAAGCAACTAAGATGATAAGCAGTCTGGAAGTTAACCTGCATGGTTGCAGGAACTAAGTATCTCTAGTCTAATGAAGAGAAGGACTAGAAGTGACATGATAGCCTGCCAATATTGAGGGACCGTCACATAGAACACGGAGCCTAGCTATTCTCCAAAGTACCCAAGGACAGGATGAGAAGTAATAGATAGAAACTGACCAAAGAGAGATCCATTCTAGAATTAAGGAGAAATGTCTTGACATTAATAACAATTAACTTCCAGAAGTTGTGAGCGTTCCTTCATTGGATGTTTTCAATAAGAGATTGGACAACCTTTTGTCTAGAATGGTATAGAGTCTCCTGTTTGAGCAGGTGGTTGGAGTAGAAGACCACCAAGGTTCTTTCCAAACCTGTTTTTCTATGTTTCAAAATTTACGTCTTGCCAAAAGCTTTCTGTAGATGTTAAATAGAAGTAGGAAGCAGATAAAACCCCGAGGCATCCCACAAAACAGTATGTGAGGAACAGTAAGCATATTTAGCCAAGACAATCATGAAAGATGGATTAGTTTTTCTAACACTAGAGCCAGCATATGATTGGATCCATTCTGCAGTTTCTCAATAGCTTTCAGAGGCACCCCAAGTTTTAAAGCAAATTACAGTAGTCTAGCTTTCTGCTTCAAGGGTAGGATTCTACCAGTTCGCACCTATTCGCCAGAACCTGTTGTTAACATTCTAAGCAGTTCAGAGAACCAGTTGTTAGAAGAAATTACTGGCCTAATCCTGTAAGGAAGACAAGAAGGAAAGATTCTGGTGTTGCTTAAAGAAACTGCCTCTCCGTTAACCCTTACTACATTCTTGGCAGGACTAGACTTCCTGTCTCAGGAACTTCTCTGGAGTTTTTTTTTCCTCCTTTGCTGGTACTTTGCTTGTGTGGAGTGACCATTCAAAGTTACAATGGCACTGAAAAAAGTGACTTATGACCATTTTTCACACTTACGACTGTTGCAGCATCCCCACAGTCATGAGAGGCCAGGCGAGGAGATGTGTGCCTCGATGTGAGTGATATTGAGTTGGCCAAACCCAGCCAATAACATGACCACCAAACCATGTCCATCCAGACACATGACCACCAAGCCATGCCCACCACCTAATCCATGCCCACAGAACCTGTTGTTAAAACATTTGAATCCCACCCCTGTTCTGCTCCATAGTAGGCTACAACAGATGCATCTGCAACCATTTTGGAATTAACAAAACTCAAGAAGGAGGGGGAGATTTAGAGAGTGAACACGGAAATAAGTGGCATGAGAGAAAGATTACTAGCTTACTAGGAGGTATTTGTTTGAAGACACATAAGTGAAAAGGAGAAAGTGTAGGCAGATTACAGAAGTTAGGCTGTCTAATAAATAACTTATGTTAAGATGATTTGGGTTGTCAGCCTCCACAAAGTTTTCTCAACATCTTTTGCTGCTGATTCTTGTTGGTTGCCATAGCAATGGGGGAGGGGTAATTTGTATTTGGGGGGGAAGGTTGCTGGAGAGTGAAGCATTTTCTGTGTGAACTAAAAAGGAGGGGATGCTTTCCTGCTTACTGTGCAACTGCATAGACTTATCTCTACTCAACCACTCTACTTGACCAAAATCAACCATCTTGGCATATCAGATGAGTGAGAAACCACCTGAAGATTTACCCCACATGACATTATACACACCTCAGATTGGATGACCAGTCTGGACTCCTGGGGGAGGGAACTTGGGATAACCTTCAATATGTAATTTCCGTGCCTATTTGCCTCAGATCTTGCTTTTCTTTTGTTGCTACCACTTCAAACTCAGTAAAAGTACTTTTCTCTATTTTAATGGAGCCGAAGGATTTCTTTCTTGGGTTTTGAATGAGGCATAGTGGACATAAAACAAGATCTCTCTTTGCCAGCCCACCTGGAGATTAACCTCTGGCATGGGGGTTGAAGAAATAATGTCTAACCAAGGCAGGGATCAAGAAGATTTGGGGGCTGTTAGACAGCTCCTTTGCTGTCAAGGGGAAGCTGAGCTGCTGTCTGCATTGCAGATTGAGAAGCCAGTGGTATGTCCCAAATGGTCTTTGAGAGTAGTATGGATGGAAATGCCAGAGGAGCTCCCCTCTGGGGTAACAGGCAGCCAGATGCCAGCGGGGAGAAGCTGCCTGGCAGGAGGAAGACAAAGAAGACCTCCTGCTGTCCCAAGCTTTGCGTTTATTGCATGAAGCTCTAGAGAATCGGAGAGCTAGAGAAAGGTATGCATTACCTGTGCGCGAAGAGGCTGGTGAAGCAATAGGGGCAGCACCATGGAGGTGCCAAATTCCAAAAGTTCCTCACTGGAAGTAAAATATGGAGGGGATTCCAAGGAGTTGGGATTCTTCTTAGCCTAAGTTTAGAATCATATGGAGAAATTTGGAGATGATTTTGCCTCAGAAGCAGCCAAAGTGTCACCAAAGCCCTAGAAAGGAATGCAGCCAATTGGATAATGATGCCCCTCAGCTGAAGGATTATGACATGTTTATGGCAGCCCTATGCACTCAGTTTTAAGATCCCCTTGCTGAACGTAAGGCAAGAATTAGGATGAAAATCGTAAACCAGGGGCGAAGGTTGGTAGAATACACCCATGAATTTCAAGAGTTGGCCCCAAGAGGCCCTGATGGAAGCTTACAAAGATGGGCTGAATGAGGACATCTACCAAAGCTGTATCTCCAGAGGGGCTCCTCGAGATCTTCAGCACTAGTGTAAGCACTGGACTTTCCCCCTTCAATAGAAAAGAATGAACTTTTGAAAGCTAGGTATTTCAAAAGGAATTCTTTATTGTAAGGAAGTGATCCCAGTACTAGTCAAAGCAGAATCTAAGATGCTTCCAGGCATACAGTAATAGATAAAGGGAGTTAGAATCCCTTCCCTTATTTAGATGAGGATTTAGTCAAACAAAGAACCAACATGTTAATTCCCCCCTCCCCTTCTCTGGGAACATATCTTAGAAGGGGTATCTTCCAGAGCTGGAATTTTTATGGTCCCTTCTCCTCTTGCTATCTCTCCAAGAGGTGACAAGTTTCTAGACATCTGGCTCCAGTCCTCCAGTTGTATATCATGTGCAAGTTATACAGATTCAATATAAGATTTAATATATTCAGGTTACTTGTACCAACTTCTTCCCCCTTCTTCTTCCATTGAAGAATGGAAAATACACAGATCTGACAACTAGTATGTGCTGGCAGCTGATGTGGAGATTTATCTGGCCAGAAACAGGTGCAGGGGTGGCCCCAGCTGGAGTAAGCCTCTACCTACTGCTCTGAGAAAGGCTCCTAAAGTTAAAAAGAGTGGGTGAGCAGTGAAACCCAAATCCAGAATATGCTTCCAATGTGGGAAGGAGGGTCATCGAGCTGCCAATTGCTGTACTAAACTGGATGTCAAAGGAATGTCAGCCGGTCAAAAAACCTGGAAGTCGTTGAGTTCACTCCTCCGGGAAAAGACAAATTGGGAACTCCAACCACTTTGGGTGAGAGCGAGTCTGATTCCGATGATGACCCCCTGGTAAGTCAACAAGTGGGCCCCATGACCATCCCAGTGGAATTAAGGGTGCCTTCATCTGGTGTCCCTGTTATTAACCCTGTTAGACTCTGGGTGTACCAGATGCATAATTAGCCCAGAGGTGGCGGACAAACTGGGGTTGAGACTAAGAACATTGAAAATGCCCATAGCATCTTGCCAGTTAGATGGATCGTTGGCTGAGAGTGTCCCAGCTCATTTTGTAATGGAGCCGGTGGAAATGTCAATGGGAAAACACCAAGAGACTTTTGTGTTTTATCATGGGCCCAGGGATGGAGTTCCCACCTCTTACGCAGATTACTCTGGCTTCGGAAACGGAACCCTTAGGTCGACTGGAGGAAGGGTCTGCTGGGCATTCATTCTGCCCAGCTACAGGAGGGGGGGACTTTTAGTAAGAACCCAGGACACCAAGGAGTTGGCATTGGTGGAAGTGAATACATTGTGGGGGAGGAGAAAATTCTGAAAGAATATTGGGACCTCAGGGAAGTTTTTAGCAAAAAGGCTTTGGACATGCTCCCACTTCATCACCACACAGATTGCAGCATAGAGACCCTTCCCTGAGTGAAACTCCCAAAGCCAAAACTGTATTCGATGACACTGCAAGAGCTGAAGGAATTGCAGTCTTTTATTGTTAAAAACCTAAAATGAGGTTTCATTCAGCCTGCTAGGTCCTGAGTGGTGGCCTCAGTGTTGTTTCCAAGAAAAAAAAAGATAGCTCTTATTATTTATGCATGGATTATAAAAACTTAAACGCCGTTTGCATAGAAAACGTTTATCTGCTCCCTTTAATGAAGGACATGTTAGCTCACCTAGCCAAAGGAAAGATCTTAACTAAGCTTGATTTGAGAGAAGCTTATTATAGAGTTCAAATTAAGGAAGGGGATGAATGGAAGTCTGCATTTAATTGCCCTTTGTGTTGCTTTCAATTTGACGTACTCCCGTTTAGTCTGCAAGGAGCCCCTGCTGTATTCATACAACTGATAAACACATATACAAGGGGGTGTTGGTTTACCTGAATGATATTTTTATATATACGGACACCATGGAGGAGCACATAAAGTTGGTGAGGTCAGTCTTGAAAAAACTATGTGCTAAGCTATCTAAGTGTGAATTTCACCAAAGGAAAATTGACTATCTGGGGTATTGCATATCGCACGAAGGAATAGAAATGGATCCGGAGACAGTCCAAGCAGTTTTGGAATGGGCTCCACCGTGCACCAGAAAACAGTTGCAAAGTTTTATAGGTTTTGCTAATTTCTACTGTCAATTTATCCTGGCTTTTGCAAAGATTGCGTTACCCATTACAAAATTCCTAAAGACAAAAGGAGAACTAAAACCAAAGCCCAATCAACCTTTGGAGTAGTCCATTGAATGCCAAGCTGCTTTTGAGAAACTGAAAGGACTATTTGCAACCAAACCTGTTCTAAAACACCCCGATATGGATGCTCCCTTTGTCATCCAGGCTGATGCAAGTGACGTCGCTGTGGGAGCTACTACAAGCAAACGTGAATGGGACTTTACAACCTTGTGCTTATACCTCTCAAAAAGTAACTGAAGCCGAATGGAGATGGGCTATTTGGGAGAAGGAAGCATTTTCAGTCCGATGGGCATTATTAACTTGGAGACATTTCCTTTAAGGGGCAAAACACCCTTTTGAGGTGTGGACAGATCACAAAAATCTAGAGGCTTTAAAGACCCCACGAAAGCTTTCACCTAAGAAAATTCGTTGGGCACAATACTTTAAGCAGTTTAATTTTTCATTAAAATACCTACCGGGGAAATTTTATGGCAGATGCTTTATCTAGATTGCCCCAGTATAATAGCATCCAACCTGAAGTGATCTGCCCTATCGTCCCTATGAAACAATTGGCTGTCCTAGTGGTCACCAGAGCCCAAGGGAAGGGGAATGTCGACCTTTCTAATAATTTAACTGAACAGTTAAAAAGAGAATTAAAATTGGATGGTTGGTTTTAATCCCACTCAAATGAATGCATTATTTGTGATGGCCTGGTGTGGGGGCAAAGTCATACGTCCCTGCTAGTCTTAGAGGAGCCATTCTAAAACATGCCCATGATTCAAAAGTTGCCAGGCATTTGGGGTTCATGAAAAGCCTGAGATCAGATTGGGTGACCAGTCTGAACTCCTAGGAGAGGGAACTTGGGATAACTTTCAACGTGTAATTTCTTTGCCTATTTGCCTCAGTTCTTGCTTTTCCTTTGTTGCTATCATTTCAAACTCAGTAAAAGTACTTTTCTCTTTTTTAACGGAGTCGAAGGATTTTTTTTTTTCTTGCGTTTTGAATGAGGCATAGCTTCTTTCTGATTGAAAGAATATTCCAGCAAAGTATAATGCAGGTATATGAAGGGTTTTGAGGATCTCTCTGGAAGAGGACTTTGAAAGTGTTTTAGTCCAAATGGTGGACTGGCTTTTGTTGTGGGAAGCCCCCCCCCCCCCCCCCCCCCCCCCCCATTCAGCCATCTCCTCATCCATAGTTGTGAGGCTGAAAAACAACTTCTACAGTAGCAAGGGGTGCCTCCAGTTGCTGCTTTATGTAGTATGGCAAAGTAACTCTTGTCTGTGGGCAGCTGTGACTTGCCATAGGGAACATAAATATTTGACAATATTATTTCCTTTTTAACTTAAAGGTGGTTTGAATAAGAAAATCCCTCCCCAGTGTGATGGCTGTCATCTGGAATGTGACCAAAAACTCTCCACATGGCAGCTACATTTTCTGTATTGATCCTAAATATTTTTAAATGCTAGAACATCTAGTAATGTCTGCAGCATGTTACAAAATTTAGGAATGTAGTAGGCTCTGCTCAGGTGCCTGGCAATCTGTTAAATTGCATTTTTTTAAAAAAAATATTGATGTTGATGGGGACAAAGGTGAGGGGAGGGAATTAAAAGTCACAAGCTCATTCTAATGGGAAGAATTTTCAATGACTAGAAAAGACAGCGGGAGAAATTTCCTTCCTTCCTTCCTTTTCTGACTCCAAATGCCACAAATAGTCTTCTCCACTACCCTATTGGAAAAATCACTCTAATAAAAAAAAAAAATTAGAACGCAAAAATAAAGCACGTCTAATTTTGCTTCTGATTCTCTCTAAAAATTGCCCCTTACTAGAGAAATCGCAGAACTGTTTATGGTCATTCAAGTTTGCTGCTAAAAATTTTATTAAAGAGGGGTCATCTTCTTCTTCACCACCACCATCTGGATGCATGTTCCATCCTGAGAGTTAAGTAGTTTCTACATGCTTCTCAGCCTTATCAGGTAAACCAGACAGGAAAAACAACAGATGAGCTAATTCCACCTTACTGTAAAGCTACATTAACAGAACCTTGCAAACCTAAAAGTACATTTTCCTATTTTACAGTCTGACAACCTATGGAAGGGTTCCTCCTGAACCTCTTGCTGAGAGCTATGCTTTCTCTTATCTGACCATTTCTAGTCAGTATCTCTTTGTCTGGTCTCTCATGGTCAGTCCCATATACTATTACAACACTAGCTTGTTGTTTCATATTAGGAGAAGATGCTAGATTATAATGTTATTTGTGTGCAATCCATTTCCAACTAGTAAAAATTTTCTGGGTATTCAACCAATACTTATCCAGGAATCAGTAACCTTGCAAAAAGACCCTTGGAGGGAAATGGCATTTCTGTAGCATATGGTTTATATAGATTGGACATAAGATTAGAATCTCCTAATGTTAACCGTTTCTTGTTCTCTGTAAGATTTATAATGAAATACACCACAATTTTTGCAGAGGACAAAGTCAGTTATTTCCTTTTTCTTCCCAGACTGATCCCTTGCTTTGACTCACACCTATGTCTTTTCATTAGATAATTGCAGGTGGACAGAAAGTGGAATAACCTCTTCCCAACTCCCTTCCATCACTACCTTCTTATGTCTCTGTAAATTCTGAAGAGCCATTGTTTTTAAGTTTTCCCAATTTCATGTAAGAAGGGAAATATAAATACATGCGGGAAAAGATATAAAAATGAAGATGGAATAAAGTCAGGAATATCCTGTCACTGATAATGAATCCTTCTTACTCAGCCATTCGAGAGGCCAAAGGGCATAATTCTATCCTAGCAGGCCAAGGTACTTTGTGGTTGAACCCCCAGATAGGTCTCTCAGCTACAACCTAGCCCGAGGTACCTAAGAGTATCATTTTAGTTCAATGGAAGTGTTTTAGTCAGAAATAGAACATACACTGTTCTTTTTATGAACCAATGTTCCTGTTCCACTAGCATTGTACTAAAATGTTTCCATAATTGACCTATTAAATTTGGCTCAGATGAGTTTAGATAAAAGCTCATTTTACTCTCTGATTAATTGACTGAGCCTTCTAAAAATAATCTGGGCTTTTGCAGTTTTGTATATAACATAACAAACATACCCTAATCAGATAAAGAAAATCTTCAAGATGTTTGGTTCTGATAAGAGCAGAGAGGAAACCAGTCCAGTAAAAAAAGCTGATGGCCAGAGCAGCAGGGCCCATCCAATGTAACTTCTGTGCCGGTGGCTAGCATGATGTGAAAACAGGATTATACAGATAACCATCAATAATTATGCAGGTTAATAATTATGCCACTGCTATGATAGCAACTCAAATATTGCTTTCCTTTTGCAATAAAAGTGCTCCTTATTAATCTTTCTGCGCATTCCAATTCCCAGCAACTTTGCTTTTCTATTGATCTACAATTTGCTTGACATGTCTGCAGGCTGAACTGATAAAAGTGTGGAAAGCAGATTTATTTCACAGTAGACATTCACATTAGCAACTGAGCAGGTCAGAGTAGCAGTATCCCTGGTTCTAGCCCAAAGCTTGACCTTTGTTGCTGTTATCATATCATTCCCAGGGGATTCTAGAGTTCCCAAGCAGAAGAACTGGGCTCAGGAAGAGAAAGTAGCGATGCTGACCACATGTGGCACGGAATCACATCCTAGCTTCTCACTCGTCTAGTGATGGGGTGACGGGCTATTGGTTGGTGCAGGGAGGCACTTTCTCCAGAGTCTCAGCCTGGGGTATCAACAGCTTAAGACTTCCAGCTTTCTTTCTACTGGCCAAGAATGATCTGATAAAAAGGGAGAAAACATCAAGAGAGAAAGAGAAGCATGAGCAGAGGCAGGCAGAGAGAGAAAGAGAGAGAGAGAGAGGTAACAATGTGCATGTTGGGAGGGAGAGAAAAATGACAGGAGCTGAATTTTCAGCGCCCTCACTTTAAATCAAGATAAAAGACTGAAATGGAAAATAACGGTCCAGAGAAACCCCTGGACGGCTTTGGGCACTAATGGAAACACATGGCTTAAGGCTGTGGTGTTGTCAGCTTCCCCGTACTCTGACATTCCTTTCTGATAATCCGGCCTGCCATAAAATTAGAATAGCAAATACCTCTTGACAAAGATGCATGTTTCCCTCTATTGTGCCATCATAAAAAAAACCTCCACTGGTGACTCGGGGAGCTGCAAACTTCAATTTAAATTTACAGTGCGGCGGAAGGAAAGTGATATGCACTCAAAAATTTTAATAACCTATTAAGTTACGACTTCAATTTCATTTTATGAATATTTTCCTTGGGGAGCACTGCTATCACAGAGAAAGATAGAAATTTAAAAAAGATAAATAGTGCCATTAATCTCCAACATTTCTCTTCCATTATCCTTGAAAATTAGGAGTTATTTTTGTTCAGATCTTCATGTAATTAGCTCCCTACACTTGATTCACTAGCCAGAAAATGACCATGTTCAGAAAATTAAAAATTTGTCATTAAGTGGAATTTAACATAATATCATTTATCTTTATCTATTCCCCAGCTGACAGCAGGAGCCTTGGAAGTGGTACAGGGCTTCTGTGTCAGAGTGGAAAAGGAACTGCTTGACATCACAGGGAGCTGCAGAGAGAAGGCAAAAGAAGCCAGAATGGGAGGGAGGAAAAGGCTGAGAGGAAGGAAGAAGAACAAAGAAGATGTCAGGCAAAAGATGATGTGATGGTAAAAGAAAGACAACATGGAAAAGAAAGCGGGGATGCGATTAGGGACTGTGCAACTTTTAAGTACTATTCAGATTACTAATTCAAAATCAAGCTAAGGGAATATCAGGGGGTCAACCTTAATTAATTCCTTAGTTCCCACTCAAATCCTACTCTAAACCAAATCTAATTTTTACCCATAAATTGTTTCCATTTACCATTTATCTTTGTATGGCCAAACTTCACATTTAAAATAGAATAAGGACAATTTGTGGTGGAGATCCCAGTTCAGAATGGACGGTAGAAGAGATGAGGGCTATAAAATGCCAAAGAAGGAGAGAAAAAGAATATGATGAAAAGCCAAGGTGGAAGACAAGCGGAGGCACCTTTGAAGGAAGGAAGGGAACAATGATGGGGTCAGAGAAAGGAAACCCAGGGAAACTTGCTAGATCTAGAGGGAGAGGATGAAAAAGGGTGATGTCACTGAAGACAGATTCTTTCCCTTTTTCTGCTCTACAGTTGCCTGAGCTTGTCTCCTAACAAAGTAGGGTCAATGATTTCCCACTTCTGTTCTCACACACCTACTTCCAGATACACTGTCACTTTTCAGTATGGCACAATGGATGGTAACGAGACATAAAAATCAAGAGAAATCTACTGCATAGACAGCACTGGGACCTAATATACTGTATATTTTGTATCCTTGTCTTTCTCCTTTGCTTTATGTTTCTTTCCTATACACAAGAAAGTGTATATTACCATCTCTTATTCTCCCCCTGCCCCGTGACAACTGGGCCAAAGCAAAATCTTCCATTGTCATCAGTGATCCTCTGATTCCTGAGGAAAGAGTAAGTCCAATGGCCTAATGGTACTCAGTGGAGTTATATTTTATTAGGCTGTTTCCATATTTTAAACCTTCATGAAGTCTGGGAAAATTCTAGATAAAATGGTTGACTTCAAAGATTCTACCCTACATGTCTACTTGAGTAAACAGTTTGTGACTGTATATGACAAAGATGATAATGACTCCTTTACTTTTAGACAAGATGGCTATAAGTTTGGGTGTGTGAAAGACGCACTCTCCCATTTCTGCCCCTATAGCAAGATTCAACACTCACATATAAGGACTGGGGAATGCATTCCAGAACAGGCATTCTGAAGAATCTCTCCTAAGTAATATTTTGCTAATAATAGAATATATCCTATAGTAACCCTACTCTTAAACTGTCCCTCATTATCTGACTTTGAGATCATGCCCTACAAGCAGTTCAGATCCATGGCTAAGCCTAGGTTCAGTCATCCCGTCCCAAGTCTCCTCCAGCATGGCTAATTCTAACCTGTCTCTTCCAATTCTTGTTTCTCTTTTTTTTCCCTGCTCCTCTTTTAGTTTTTTCTTTAAATGGCTGCTTCTACATTCTTCCTCGTTCCTATTTCATACATATTCTTCCCTCTCCAATCCTCCCCCCATAGCCTTAAAGCAGGATAAATGAATATGGATATCGCACAATAAAACCTTCAGAATGGAGAGTTTTGTGCAAGTGAATGGCAGCCAAGCCTGAGAGACTGAAAATTGGATAAAGGGATTAAAACAGTAGCACATTAACAGGAGATTTAGAGTGTAATAAACTCATTTCATAATAATATGTGCATTGGGGCCAGTAATAAATCATGGTGGAATCCCTCCTTTCGCTGTGCTGAAATGAGGCAGTGACCCGAATGCTGGGTAGGATTTCAGTGAGATGTGGATTAATTTCACAGGGTTCTTGGCTAAGAACAGAGCGGCTGCCATTGCCATATAGCTTCAGCTGGCTGGCTCCTTCAAACCACATAGGAAACAGAGGAAGCCAAAATGGGGATCAGCCGAAACTGGATAGCAGAATTTGTGTGAAGGGGTGTCCAAGTGCAGAAAGGTCCACATCCTTCCCTTTCTAATGTGCTTTAGGACTGTGCAAGGATCATTTCAAGATCAGTGTAGAATGGTTTCATTTTTTGCTTCTTTGGACAGGAATCTCCATGGTCTTGGAACCCCAAAGGAACACCTCCAGAGACCATTTTTAAAGAAAAAAATGAAAGATGGTTCTATTCAAAGGAAAGGCGGGGAATGGGGATAGCAAACAGCAGGTTCCTATGGGAGACCTCCTTCAATTTTATGAGTCTCTTCAGCCACATTTTGAACTCAAAATAGGGAATGAAAACCAAACTCAGTTATCAGTCTGTAAAATGAGGATAACTGTTGGATGGGAAACTAACATCAGTTCATTAGGAAAAATGGGAAGGAAAAATTCCTATTCCCAACCATCTTTGCTAAAATTCCTAAAAGTAAAGGATAAGGAAGAACTACTGAGCAACAAGTCACCATTTCTCTTTCTAATCAAGAGAATCATCATAAGTAAGATGGAGAGCAGAAATGAGTTCAATCTGAAGAGCAACAGCTGAGATGGAGGTTCTTTAAAAGCCAAATGAGAGGCAAATTGGAAATGGACAAAACAGTGGAATGTGGAGCCAGAATCTCTTTCCTTTCCTAACTAAGATCACTGTGTTACCAGAAAGAGGAACAGAGTGAGCTGGGCTCCAGAGGTGGATTGCATGGGGAATTAAGTTTCCTTCTTCCCTTTTTCCTCTACTCAGCAACCCTGAAACAAAACAATTCTTTCTCTTCTGTAACAGCAGAGGGGAAAACCAAACTCTTTTCTGGCACCCAGCTGATTGTTGATCATGTAGGAGCAGAGAAAACTGGCTGGCATCTGCTGGCTCTGTTCAGCCCTCCATGGGCCTTCCCCGGCTCCTTGCAGGCCAAAATGGAGTTTCTGGGGAGCGGATCCAGTCCTCTGATGCTCCATTTCAGCCTGCAGTGGGCTGGGGAATACCCACAGAGGGCTGAATGGACCATTGGACGGCCAAATCCATCCCTTGGAAGTTTCATTTTGGCCTGCAATGGACTGGGAAAGGCCCATCAAGGCCTGAACAGAGTGTCAGAAGGTCAGATCTGTCCCCTAGAAGCTCCATTCTGGCCAGCAACCTGCCTGGTGAGACCTGCAGAGGCCCAAACAGAACTGCAAAGGCTGAGAGGTTGGAGAGGAGACATCTTACTAGATCTTCACAAGGTAAGGGACACAGCATGGCAGGTTGGGGAGAAAGCAATTGTGGGAGAATGAAGTATTTCAGTGGGTCAGGGAGGCCTTGGGTAGTCTTAGGCAGCTGGCCTGTTCCATCAACAGCCCCCTCCCCCATGGCCTTCCCCACCCAGAAATACCTCGTGTGCACTTAATGAGCCTTGCATCAATTAGCAAATGCATGGGCAAAAGGAGGGAGTGATCCTGTTCAAGGTACAAGATTCACTCTCATGAATACTCAGGTTACAAAAGGAATGGGCAGGATCATTACATTCATAATTCAAGGACTATCTGTATTGTATAGTAAGACTATTAGAAACATAGTCATTTCATCCATGCATCAAAAGGCATGGTAGCACCTTTTCCAACAAACACATTTTATTAAAAGGCATAAGCTTTTGTGAGTTCACAAAGTTTATGCTTTCTTAATAAAAGGTACCATAGAAATGGTGCTACCAGACCCATGACTTTTCTCTCATAGATTAACATAGCTCTCTTCCTCTAACATTCATAGCATCAGGCATCAAACAACTGCCTTATTTCAATGGGATCATTCACTATTTGCTGATACCATTCTACCACTCTCTACCCTGGCAAAACAGGGCAATTTATGCCATAGAATGAGATAAATCTGAAATTTAAAAAATAGTCCCCTTTTTAAAAAATGAAGACACTCAAAATGTTCAGGACATTGAGCTTAAGATGGCCATCCCTAAAGAAACAAACGTCTAGGTGTTACATACTGACCTAGGGAGTAGTTTTTACTTTGGTCTGCCTATCGGGCAGGAGAATACTTTAAAATGATTGGTTGAACTGTCTGACAGCTTCTATAAAAGGAGAACATTCAGATGGGAATTTTGCTGCATTGCGCTCCATAATAAAGAGTATGAATGTTAGCAGCGTCTCCATCTCTTCCTTCACCCATGACATAACACTGGTGACGAAGGTGAGATTGGAAGAAATATAAAAAAACTAGATGACTAAGAGCAGAGGAACAAGCAGCAAATGGTCACCAGAAAAGAGACCCATGCACAGATACCCTGATCTCAGTTTCCTCAAAGATGACCAGGCACATTCCGCACACACCCTTCAACCTAGCCATAGAACATTGGGACTCCTATCTCATAAGATTTGAGTGTTTTCTAGAGGCTAACAACCTTCAGAAACTCTTGGATATTAGGAAGCGAGCCTTGTTTCTGAGCAACTGCGGCTCAGAAATTTTTGATACTGCTAATGCGCTGGTGGCCCCTGCCATGGTACAAACAGTGCCTTGGGCTACAATCTGAAATGCACTCAGAATGCACTATGTGCTGGCACCATCTAAGATCATCAGACGGCATGAATTCCATCGCCAGAACCAGAACAAGGGCAAGTCCGTCAGTGATTGCATTGCAGCTCTGTGAAAGGCTGCATTGTACTGCAAATTCCATGATTTAGAAGAAATACTACTGGACAGGCTTGTATGCAGAGTAAAAGACCTAAACCTACAATGGCGCCTGCTCGCGAAGCCCAATTTTGCACTGAAGACAATGCTAGATGAAGCTCGAGCTACTGAAATATTGATTAAGATGGCAGCAATTCAAAAAAATAAAAGCCCAAACTCCTCATGCTGAACTGTCACAGTATACCAATACTGAACATGAAGATTTGACAAATGAGGAAGACGATGTCTGCCACCTTAAAATAAGAAGGCAACCGAGTCAGATGCAACCCAGGCCGCATGTGCTGGATGTGGCAGGAGCCATCCAACATCAAATTGCTGATTCAAAGATGCCATTTGTCAACACTGCGATTGTAAGGGCATTTGGCGCACGTCTGCTGAGCTAGTCAATCAGCAGCTTGCCACACAAGTCAAACCACCCCACAGATGGGGTTTAAAAAAGGGCAAGCCTGGAAACCGTGGAAGAAGGAAGAACAGTATGCTGAGCCAAAAATAACATTCCAAACAACAATTGGACAAGCCATCTCGCCGCAAAGATCACCATCACTGTTTCCATTGAGGGCACACCATGTGACATGGAGGCTGACATGGGATCATCCCTGTCAATTGTCTCATGGGCCACAATGAAGAAGCTGGTGCTATCACCAAGGGACAACTAAGGACCCAATGCATACACCTGAAAGACTATCAAGGGAACCATATCCCTGTCCTGGGGATTGGAATCTTCCAAGTGGCATTTAAAAAATTCAGAGGACCCTTACAACTAATCATCGTAGAAGGCACCTTGCCCAGCCTGTTCGGTCTGGACTGGTTTGACTCTTTGGGACTCGGGGTGACTGCGTCAATGCAATACCTGATGACAGCATAAAAGAACTGATCCAGGAATTCGTGGACATTTTTGATGAAGAATTAGGCAAGTGTGTGGGGACCCCTATTTCATTTAATCTTGACCCTCAGGTCGCCTCCATATGACTTAAGCTCCACAGGATGCCCTTTGCCTTACACCCCAAAATAGATAGTCAGCTAGACAAATTAATCATACAGGGAGTACTCAGCCAGTTGACCATGCAAAATGGGAAACCCATATAATGACCCTGGTAAAGCTGGATGTCTCAGTCTGTATATGTGTGGATTAAAAATGTACATTCAACAGGGCCTTGCAGCAGAATGCCTATCCCGTGCCAGTAGTGCAGCATTTGCTGCATCACTAGGAAAGGGAAAATTTTTCACCAAATTAGACTTGGTGCAGGCATACCAATAGCTCCCGGTGGATAATGCCACTGCCCAGGCTCAAACTATTGTGACCCACCGAGGAGCCTTTAAATGCCGCAGGCTCCAAATTGGCATGAGTATGGCTCCAGGACTATTTCTAAGCCTCATGGAGTGCCTCCTATTCAGAATCCTGAGAGTAATTCCATATTTTGATGATGTATTAATTACAGCAGAAAACAATGCAGAATTCTTAAACCAAATAACCAAATAATCTAAGCAGATTTCAGCAGGCGGGGTTAAAAGTAGAAAAGGAGAAGGGTCAGTTTGCTGTACCCAGAGTTGAATTTTTAGGTTATTTAATAGACGGCTCTGGATTACACCCTACCAAAGAAAAGGTCAGGGCCATACAAGAAGCACCCACCTCTAGGAACCAAACTGAATTACAAGCATTCCTGGGACTGCTAAATTTTTGTGGTGCTTTTCTCCCAAGAAAAGCAACCATAGCAAACCCCTTGCATAGACTTCTGGGTAAACAGGCTAAATGGATCTGGGGCCATAAAGAAGCTGCCGGTTTTGCGGCTGTCAAAAAACTTTTGTCCTCTGACAGCATACTAGTCCAGTGTTCAGAGTTGCTACCAGTCACCCTCACCTGTGATGCCTCATCTTTTGGAGTCAGGGCAGTCCTCAGCCACAGGATGCCCAATGGGACTGAGGCTCCCATAGTCAGCACCCTTATCTGTCCCAGAAACAGGAGTGGGAGTCACCAAAGGCCCCCTGGTCTAGGATACATGTAGATTTTGGAGGGCCTTTCCACGAGCATGGTCATTGTAGATGCCTATTTGAAATGGCTGGAAATTGTGCTCACGCCATCTACAAATAGTGTCAAGGACACTTTCTGGGTCTGAAAAAAACTACAGCCAGTTAAACAAGGAGGCACTGGCTGCAGTTGCCAGGGTAAAGCGGTTCCATGAGTACCTCTATGGTAGACATTTTGAACTAGTGATTTATCATAAACCGCTTCTAGGACTACTCACTGGGGACCATCCCACCCCGAATATCTTATCATCTCGCATAAAAAGATGGATGGTTTTCCTAGTGACCTACAATTATCACCTAATCCACTGACCAAGGACATCCCTGGGCCATGCTGACACACTCATTCGCTGCCCACTACTGGAAAAGCTGGAAAGACCCAGCCCCTGCCACAACCATTTTCCTCATTGAGGAATTACCCAGCCCTATTACTGCAGTTGAGATTGCACACCACTCTGCAAGGATAAATCCTTGGCTCAAATATTGAGCTGGGTTGGGAGGGGATGGCCTAAGGGGCCATTAACTGAAAACCTGCAACCATTTTAATAACCAACAACATGAACTATCAGCACAAAAAAGGGTGTCTGTTGTGGGAGGATCAGGTAATTGTGCCACCAAAACTAAGACAACAATTCCTGGAATTAGTGCATATTGGTCATCCAAGTATCATAAGAATGAAAACCCTAGCTAGAAACTATGTATGGTGGACATAGCAGAATGGGTAGCTACCTGTAGCCAATGCCAGGAATCAAGGCCAGCACCCATCTGCCCTGGCACAGGAATGGCAGTCATCAAAGGAACCCTGGTCTAGGATACATGTAGATTTCGGAGGGCCTTTCCACAGCAAACATTCATGGTCATTGTAGGTGCCTATTCGAAATGGCTGGAAATTCTGCTCATGCCATCTACAAATGCTGAAGCAATTATAAAGCATTGAGAAAATTATTCTCAACGCATGGCCTACCAGACAATTTACAGCCACACCATTTGACATGTTCTTAGCAGAAGTGATTCACCATGCTATAGTTGCCCCTTTTCACCCCACTGGGAATGGGCAGGCAGAGCGAATGGTGCAAGCCACAATGGAGATATTATCCCGAATGGGCCCTTTAGATTGGCAAATGTGCATTGATACATTCCTGTTAATACAGCATGTAACGCCTAGTGCCTCAATGAACAGAAGCCCCTCTGAATTATTAATGATTCAGGAATTGTTTGTTTGGTTTTCAATTGCAATATAATTTGTAGTTGAGGAAAAAAATCCTTTTCTATACAGATAGTCCTCAACTTGTGACCACAATTGAATGAAAAATTTCTGTTGCTGTGAGATAGTTGTTAAGTGGGTTTTGCCCCATTTTATGACCTTTCTTGCAATAGCTGTTAAGTGAATCATTACAGTTGTTAAGTTAATACCATGGTTCTTAAGTGAATATGTCTTCCTCATTGACTTTGCTTGTCAGAAGGTCACCAAAACCGATCTCTTAGGAGATAAATGGAAATAGTTGATTCGTTGAAATTCTTATAATTAAAACCTTTCATTTTAACAAACCTTCTTAAAACTACGGATTTATGCCCAGTAAAAAATTATTTTATTTTGAATCAACTGTCCAAGAGCTTGACATTAAGTGACCCAGGCTGATTTTTTTAAAGCTAAGTAGGGAAGGATCTCGGGGCATTTTCAGGGTGTGATTTTAAAAATTCAAAATGGTGCCCTTGATAATGCAACTGAAGTTCTACCTGTTTTTTAGGTGTCACAGGCCTTCAATCAAACTGCTATGACTGATATCTTGACTTTTTTAATGTAAAATCTGCTGACACCTTTGATGGACTTGATTAATATTTAGGAGAGAGAGTACCAGAAAATAATAAAGTTATAGATTAGGCTGGGAAATTGAAAAACATACTGAAAAATGTCATGGCCAACCACTTCCTTTTTATTATCCAACTACATGGATGTGTCATAAAGTCACTAATTGGCTTAAGAAGAATAACTTTTGTTCAATTCACTTTCAATTGTTTTACCTAGGTTAGTTCTGTTCTAAGTGTTTTGTGTTAGTCTCTGTGTCACTTCAATCTTTTTAATCCATCTTCCCATGCTTGGCACTGATTTCCCTCTTAGCCATAATCATTCTTTTCATAGCAATTTAAATGCTGAAATTCTCTGGTGTTTAGTTAAGTTTGAATGCAAGAGATCCAGAGAGATCCAAAATTATCTTGCAGAAACTTGCACCATTACACAATGTTACTGGTGGACATCAGCTTTTTAAAGCAGCTTGAAAATCACAACATTTTTTTATCTTATCAGTTCATGGTTTTCATACTATTTCATAATCTCTCATGATCTTTTTCAACTATCTATGTTTTTTTAAACTGGAAGGATTTCCATTTATATTTCTACTGTACATGATTAATCTCTTGCTTTTAAACAAGAAACTTTGAGTGCCATATGAGTTAAGCTATCTGTTATATGGGATTTAAGTATATATTTTTTCATGTCATAAGAACAGATCAAACTTTGCTTCTTTGTCTAAGTAAGATTTGATTATATAATTAATGATTCTATCAAAACATTGTCACAGAATGACAAAAAAATTTGCTGCTCCATTGATCCATTAGAAAAAAGTTAAAAGAGGAAGGTGTCCAGGCCTCATTTCTAAGGAACAAATGTCATGTCAAACAAAAACAATAAAGAAAAAGATGGTACACGATGGCATTGTAATTTAAAGTCCATTACATTTTTTAGTTAAAGTTCTGGACTAGAAATGGGAGACATGAATTTCTGATTCTAATGAAACCAGCTGTGGGACATTGGATCAATAACTTTATCTCAGTATAGGAGGAAGATAATCATTTTCAAAAATCTTGCTAAGGAAACTTCATCAACTTGTCCAGAAAGTTACATCTGTAGAGAAGGCTGATTGAGCTCACCAAAAACAAACATATACTCTTGTCATCTACCTAGAGGTTTTGCATATTGCTAAAGACAATAATTTCTTTTTTTTAAGTTAATAGCTGTCCACTGTGACATTTAGTTTCTACAGTGTTTTGTGCATTAAAAAAATAGCAAAAAAGAAAAGTTGTGGTACCAAAATATTCCACTGAGTCAGCACACACTCTGAATGCTTAAGGCAATCTCATCCTGATCATTTCAAACCTTCTCTGGTGAACTAATTTAGAAATCAGGTTAGAACCTTGGATCAGGGCATTTTTTCTTTGTTAGCCTTTCTGTAGTTTCTCATTTTTTTTTTCAAAATGATGGAATTGCAGATATTTAAGCATTCTTTTTTATTCTTTTTCAAAATGAGCAAACTATGAAAGCCCATGTTAATACTTTCAGTGGCAGAGGTCTGGCAGACATTTCTGCATTAACTCAGTAGCTCCTTCCCACTCTAAAATTCCATAATTCTGTAATTGTAGGCCTTTCAATTAAGAAATAGATTATCACAAATTTGGCTCCAGAGGTCCCATTTCCTCTCACCAGTTTCATATCCGCCTTCAAGGACCAGAAGGGGGTAAAGAGATGAGACGAACCCTAAGAAACTAACTCCCTTGAAAGAAACTTTCCACTACTGGAGGTTGGCTTAAATTCTGCATTGGGCAGATTGACATAATCTCCAAGATACTTTGCAACCTTTAAATTCTATGATTCTATGAAAAGTTTTACTATTTTCTATATTTGTCAATCACTAACCTAATTATTCTGTCCATTTCTGAGCACATTTTATAAAAGATTATGTGATAACTCTTAATCGAGGACTAGTAATACTCTTCAAAACTCAATGTCACATAATAGGCTAAGATCTATACTCTCTCATACCAGAGAGGATGATATATAGACCTTCAGAAAGATGTATGGGAATTTAACCAGAATTAAATGTTTCACAAACTTTCAACAATAAGAACAGTTATGAATCAATGACCCATTGAGGTGATGGGCTTCCGTTTACTAGATCTGTTCAAGAAGAAACTTGAACCCTCCACCTAGAATCTGAGCTTCTACATTGATTGGGATGGAAGGGATTAGATCAAATGGCCTCAAGGTTCTCTTTCTTTGATTCTATGATTCTGTGAAAAATTAAAACATTTGAAGGAAGCAGTTTACAATTTGAATAGATTTCCTTTTTTAAATATTAAATGTTAACATTAAAAGTATTAATAACATTCACTTGAGTTAAGCTCCACTATAAATTTTGGTCCCAATTCAAATACAAAATGACTTTTGAAGTCCTCAGAACTTTTCTGGCTGAGATCTAAATTTATGCTAAAGAGACACCAGCCACATCAGCTGAATCAACCTTGGAAATCAGTGGGAAGATAGAAGATTGCAGCCAGATCACCACTGCATCCTTTCTTAGATAAGAATTTCAGACTCTTTCTATTCAATTCCGTTAATTGTCACTTTTCTAAGAAACTACCTGGCAGGTCTTAAAGGAATATCTCTGCTGTTGTTTCTTTTCTTGGTAAACTGTAACATCAGAAAGAAGGATGATCATTTTGCTTATCTTCCCCAGTAATCTGATAGTATATAAAGACCAAGAAAACATGAGAGCCAGGAGAACTGCAATGTACAGTTTCCCAAAGCAAGGGGGTAAATACAAACGGGGAAGAATGTGATCTTTATAGGATATAATCTTAGGTAAAGGAAGACTAGGAAGTTTTTGTGCTCTTTATTTTCTACTCGTTCTCAGATATCTGATGCCACTCTGGGTAAGTTTTTTTTAGAAGACAACAGAAAGAGCTGGACTATATGGCCTAATCCAGAAAGACTCTTCTCTTTTATGATGCAATTGGTTGCAGAATATGGCCAAGCAGTCAGGTTTCTATGACTGCAGAACATTCCACTTAAGGAAAGAAAAGAAAAAGGATGATCTTCATTTTCTGACCATCTTTAAGACTCTTGGCCCTAGTTTGTGTCAAGCAAATTTCATCTTTAGAATGTTGGTGAAAGAAGCAACAGCAACAGCTCAGTGAGAGTCACATCAATCCCATTCCCAAGGGTACAAGCCAATTTCTCTTGTTTTTTCTCATGTCTTTCTGCCTGAACCTCCAGCAGCCTTCAATCCCATTAATCCAAGCACTGCTGGCAATGACGAAGACTGATTTCACCAGCAAACGATCAATTTGTATCTCTCTCTTTCTCTCTCTCTCTCTCTCTGCCGCTCCCCCCGCCTTTTTTTTTTGTACGGATGTACAAAATATCATGAAAAAGGTGTTAGTGGTGATGGCTGCACAACGGTGAAATAATAGAGTAATAAGGCAATCCACTTTTGACCTTGCAGGACAGCTAATTCATCTACCCATCTATCTTAATTATTCTCCAGGTTACAAAAGAGAAACTGCACAATTCATTCATTCTATGATGACAATTCCATTTTCCACCCCCAGGAAAGCACCATTCTTCCTCAGAAGTGATCCTGCCACATGATGCATTCCTTGTGTAGCACACTTATGTTAGCAAACCTATATAATTCATTTGGACTTCATCCAGAATGTGGGAACATCCAGGAAGGTCTCCATGAACAGAAGAAAAGTATGTAGGCAAGGAAATGACAGATCCAAGATTCAAGGTGGAGAAATAAGGCCTAAAAGGAGTTAGTAAAGAACTCTCTAGGACAAGAGTATATAATCCCTTACTTTGTCCCCGTCACACACTTATACACAATATGCTGGGATTATATCACTTAATTTTAATGATGAGATTGCTGAAAATTGGTGGTGTGATTTCTTGTCATTTTGTGATATAAAATGCTTGGAAACCAAAATAGAACTATTCTAATAAGTTTAACATGTCTTAAAGAAAAAAAATACTCTCCCTGTCACAGGAAACCCCTACAAACCCTGAATACATATCCAGCATGTATCATGTCTGCATTTAATTATCATAAATGTCCTAATCACTGCAGCCCCTGGCATTCACTATAACTACAGACAACAAAAAGAACCTGCTTCTATTTTAGGTGAAATGGAAAGAAATTAGATGGGAGAAATACCATTTTGCCAAAAATATGACCTACCCTGAAAGTAAGTCCTAGCTTGATTTTCACATGTGCACCTAATATAAGCCCTACTCCCCCAAATAAGTCCTAATTAAGATCCTGCCCACTCCAGAGTGAATGGGTAAAAATTAATCTAGGGTGGAGATGGAGGGGTGGAGTTGCCCTACTACTTACTTTTGGACAGTTGTAGCCAGGCCTCACACAACCTGATACCTGCCTTGCCAGCCTATTTCTTCTGCAGCCAGCAAGGCTGGCAAGGCTTTCCTGAAGGCCTCTGTAGCTGATAACAAGGCTCTGGATTGATCAAAGCTCTGTTATCGGCCGCAGAGGCCTTCAGGAAAGCTTTGCCAGCGGCAGCAGCAGAAGTTCCTGAAGGCCTCTGACAGTGAAAAGGAGGCCAGGGGTCACACACAAGTGAGGTTAGTCAGTGGATGACATCCCCCGAGAAAAAGATCTGGTGCCTTTTTTGGAGGCAAAAAAATATGAGACAGGGTCTTATTTTGGGGGAAACACAATATGTCAATGAAGATTCTCAATCATCCAGGCAGAATTGTCTGGAAGTTGAGTCAGACTGAAGAAGCTACTTGGATAAGCAGCAAAATGTTTCATGCCAAAAGGAAAATAAGTCTCTCTCATCTTGTTTAATGCCTTGTGGACTGCAGTGCCGGTGTTCTGTAGAGTTTTTACCCAGTATGCCAACAAGGCATATTGGGGAGTGTGTTGGGGAAGCTCTTACATAGCAGCAAAGTCCAGATTGGTCGCCTCTCAGAGCAGTGCAAAACCTGTGCTACTGTGCACAGAGTTATTCTTTAGGCAATGTTTGCAAAGGGCAGGAGGTTGGCCCAGTTTTGACCCAAATCATCATATTCCCCGCAGCTAATTTTCAGCTAATTCTACTATAAAGTCCTTTGATCTTTCCTTCCAAGGGACTGTGGGACTGGCCATGGACCACAGCAACTCCAGGGTTTTACCTGGGCATCTTTTTGCTGAGGCACTTATCGGCAGCTAGCCACATAGTTTTCAATGTCCTTTTTTCTTATATGGCCACCAGAACTGGCATCTAGTGAAATGGAAGATCTTCACAAATCCAAAGTGTCCCACAGTTTTAGTGCCATGACGCCACTGCAAGACTGATTAGTGGACACATATATATCAGAGTTGACATATAGTCTATTTCCTATCCATTGACCCTTAATGAGGGTCTCCCTTGTGGAGCTTGAACCACTCATTCTGTTAAAGTCCCTTTTAGTGCCTGAACTTTGTCATCAGCTATTTTTTCCATGGAAGGTTTCTGTGCATGGGCCTTTATCTAGCAAGATGGAATGCTTCAGTTGACTACCTCCTCCTTCATGCTGTTGTATTGAAGCAATTGTGATAAGGCCTTGGTCAGGAAGTTCTTCCCCACCCCCACCCCCCCGGAGATAAAGAAGGGTAAAACTGAATTGGTTGAAGTATTGTGCCCATCTCACTTATTTGGGGGATCATTACCAGTGAGTTTTAAGGGCTTCCAAATTTTTCTGATCTGTTCAAACCTCAAAATGTGTTTTATTGCATTCTAGGAACTGTCTCCAGGTGAGAAGTGACCACTGCACTGCAAACAACTCCTTTTCCCAAACCATCCAGCACCTCTCTACATTGGAGAGCATTATCCACTTGGATAATGAATGGTTGGTCAGGATCTGGGTGTTAAGACTAATGCTCGAATACAGCTCATCAGTCTGGAACCCACATTACGTATCTGATATTAACACAATTGAGAAAGTCCAGAAATATTTCACAAGTAGAGTTTCCACTCCTCTACTCCTTGCAGAATACCTTATGTCACCAGACTTGAAATTCTAGACCTAGAAAACCTAATATTATGCCGCCTTCGGTCTGATCTAAGTATAGTATATAAAATCATACATTGCAATGTCCTACCTATCAATGAATACTTCAGCTTCAACCATAACAACACAAGAGCAAACAATAGATACAAACTCAAGGTTAACCGCATCAAACTTGATTGCAGGAAATACGACTTCAGCATCAGAGTGGTCAATGTCTGGAATACTCTACCTGACTCTGTGATTTCTTCCCCCAACCCCAAAAACTTTAACCTTAGACTGCCTACTATTTATTTATTTATTTAAATTTATATACCGCCCCCTCACCCCTACCCTAAGAGGTCTGTAGAGGGCATGCATAAGTGCACCAACGTGCCTACCATCCCTGTCCTATTGTTTCTTTTATTATTTTTTTCTTATATGTATCCATGTATTCATAACTATGTTTTTACTTATACCTATTATCTTGTAAGCAATTGACAAAAATAACTAAATAAATAAAAATAAATAAATAAAAAGCCACTTCAGTTTCTTGAAAGCGGTTTGACTTTCCATTGACCATTTCAATGGCTGAGTCTGCTTGGGTTTAGTTCCTCCCTTTGCTTTCAGGAGGTTTGTGATGGGCAGTGTGGTGTGGGAAAGGCAGGGATGAGTTGCCTGTAATAATTAGTGAACCCCAGGAAGCTCTGCAATTGTTTCCTTTTGTGAGGGGCTTCCCATTCTAGGAGAGCTTACATTTTTTCTGGGTCCATCTCCACCCCTTTGTGGGATACCTGGTACTCTAAATAGTCTAATTTTGTTTTGTGGAATTCACACTTAGACAGCTTTGCAGTTTGCACCACTCAGTGTTTTTCAAGCACTACCCTCACTAGTCTTACATGTTCTTCCATGGTTTCTGCATAAATTAAAATATTGTTCAGATAGATCAAGACCCCTTTATACAAATGCTCGTGTAAAACACAGTTTATGCAACTGATAACATTGATAAAAGAATGGATAATGCTCAGGCATAAGAGACTGATATATTTAGAAGGACACAATTTACAACTGAGATGGTATGCCTTCTTATGGTATGAGAGGAATGAAATTTATAGATACTTTTAAAATCACTTATATAAGAAACTCACTATTATCTGTATGGGAAAAAATAAAACCTAAGATTTATTTGAAATTCCCAGAATGGCTCTCAATGATGGAAGCCTTTACATATCCAAATCTGGTGAAGTTCAAAAAAATTGTGACATATAAAGATATTTTGGACACTGAAGGGAAATTAAAATCTAACCAAGAGCTTGAAGACCAGGGTATTATATTATCATGGTGGCCTTAATTGCAAATATAACCTAGATACGATAAAGACATGAAAAAGTATGCCTTTTATGAAAGACAAAACATTATTATTATTATTATTATTATTATTATTATTATTATTATTATTATTATTATTATTATTAAATAACCCTGACAACATGGTGTTTATTAAGCACTAATAAAATGTAAACAATAGAAAATCAATAAAATCTTTAAAAAATAAAATAAGAAATCAAAGAAGAAACCAGCATGGTTACACAAAGATTTCTCTGATAAACTGAAAGACATAAAGGATAAGTATAAAACAGAGAAAACAGGGATACATAACTAAGGCAGAAAACCAGCATATAGCCTGAATCTGCAAAAATGAAATCAGGAATGGTATGGCTCAGAATGAACTAAGACTTGCAACAAATGTCAAAAATATTTTTTAAAAAAATTCTTTCAATATATAAAAAACAAGAAAAAGTCAAGGAAACAATCAGTTCATTAGGAAGTGACAGCAGGGACTTCCGGTGGCACTTCTGTCAAAGATGGATCGAAGTCCGCAATCATGCACGGCTTTGATTTGTTCTCTACCCATTTTAGGGTCGCGAACGGGACCTGAGCCACCCTGTAGGAATGTGAAAAAGGGGAGACCACCTGTCAGGTCAAGGGTAGCCACATCTTCCCTCCCTGGCTGGGAACACTCCCTCCAAAGACAGACTGTAGCAGTAGCCTCAAAATGGCTACCATGAAGATGGAAGGCTAAGATTCTGCTGGAGCGATGAAGTAGTGAATGGTGTGTGGACCAGGTGAAATATCTGGACATTAAAAGCTAACCTTGGAATAGAATGAAAGAATTCTTGTTAAGGATTGTAGAAGCGGCAATTTGGAAGAGAGAGGAAAAATTAGAAATTTAAGGAATTGGACTTTGGAAAAGATTTAAATGGATGTGAAATAATTTAGAGAAAAACATTCAACTATAACAGATTAAGAATTCAAATTGGATAATTATACAGAATTTGGCACTGATTAGGCATTGATTAAATGCTGGAATTGACTATTTCAAAAAGAAAATAACAGCTAATAATTGGAAATTAGCAAAGTTATTAAAAGTTTTAAAAAGCAGAAAACTAAAAGGTGGAAAGTGGAAACTGAATTAAGAGTGCCACCTAATGGTAAAGAATTTTTTTACTGACTTTCTGAAAAGTGTTTGGTCTACTTAAGATCTGAATGTGAAAAGAAATAAAAGGAACTTTAATATAACAAAACCCCCAAAAAGTGGAATATTAAAATATTATAGTAAAGGGACACATGAAGATATTACCCTGGGACTGACTGGTGGTTTTGAAATAGTTGGAAAAGAAGAAAACTGAATAAAACTGGGAAATAAAGGCATTGACTGTAAATATTAAAACTTAAAGATGCTGGTTTAAATAAACTACAGGATAATCAGATTGGATATAAATATTAAGAAAGAAAAAGAAGAAGTGAAATAAAATGAGTGAAATAGATAAAGAAATAAGACTGGAACTGCACAATGTGAAAGATACGATAAATAAAAGCTCAGAAATATGGAGTATTATAATGGAAAAACTAGAAATGGTGACACAAATCATGGAAGAACTGATAAGTATTAGCTGAGTGTCCTTGGTAACAAGGATTACGCAACAAACGAAGGCAGTGTGCAAAGATGTAGCAATGTTCACAAAGTTACACAACCACAGAAGGTAAAGGGTATAAAGGTAAAGGTTTTATATACAAGATATAGGCACAGTCCAATATTCAATGTCAAGCAGCAGTTCAATAAGTCATACATTGTTAAGCAGTCAATACACTAGAAACTAACCAGGATAATCAGCAAGCAAAATAGCAACACTGGAGCTCAAATACAGCAATGGAGAGAGAGAGGTGCTCTCTGGCTTCCTGCTTTATAGTAAGCCTACTTCTTGCAGCCAATCAGAATCCTGGCTTCAGTAATTGTAATGAGACATCATGGTTTACAGCCATAGATGGAAACCAACTGTTTGGGTTCTTAAGTAAACCCTAACATTAACAAAGAAAGCCAAAGGGGGAGGAGTTGAAAGAAGAAGAAATCAGCTTTAAAGAACAAAGGGAACAACGACCATTAAGAAAGATGAAAAATGAGTAATAATTTAGATTTAGATTTTAAGGATTGATTTTAAGGAAAGGGGAAATATTTGGAAGGTTAAGCAAAGGAAGAAGAAATTACAGAAGAAGGAATTACAGAGAAAAGATCAAAAGAGGGAAGGGGGTAAAACAAATAATTGGGGGGGAAATTGAGGGAAATAGCAGGGAAAAGAAGGGTAATTAAGAGAAAGGACCAAAAAAAATGATAGAAAATGGGAAGCAAGCTAAGTTGGAAAGAAATTATATAGACAGGAAGACAAGAGATGATGATTAAAGATGAGTAGGAAAAGGGATGGAAATGTATTTTGGTATTTAAGAATATAGATTATAAAGGAAGTTCAGAATTGATTTTTTTAAAAGAATTATTGTTAAAACTAGACATAAATTTAACTGGAATAGATACGGAAATAAGAATTTACTATAAGGCTACTAATTAATATTTAATAAGGTGATGAATAAAGTGACTATGGAGCATGAGAATTAAAAATGATTATATTGTTATTAGCACTTATAATTGACCAAATGAAATAAAATGGGGAAAATAATTTGTTATATACATGTTTCTGAATAAATATAAGAATTAAATGTAATAGAATCATTCATACACACACACACACACACACACATGAGATATATAGTAGGTAGGGGATTATTGTTGTTAATGTAGAATATTGTAATTAAAAATGGCTATATTGTTATTAATTTCTATAATGAGTTAAGGGAATAAATGGGGAAAATGTATAAGGTAATGGGTGGCAAGATTGAATTGACAATTAAAGGGGATAGTTATTGGATAATATAAATCAAGATGAACTTTACTGAATAATGAATGGAATAATATAATATGATAAAACCTACAAATATGACAGATACAAGAAAATGTCTGTAATGAATATAGAAATTGGTTAAAAATATAGATAATATTGCTAAATAATGTATGAGAATATTAAAAGAAAATGGAATAGGTAATGATCTGATATGAAATTGGATAAGAACACTAAATATGTAATTATGGGCATGTTTGTATCGAAATGAAAAACCTGGAACCACATTGTTCACTTAAAGAGATGTTTTTTTTAAAAAAATAAAAAATTTATTGCAAAAAAAAAGGAAGTGATAGCAGGGAGAAAGCAGAGCTGCTTAATTCTTTCTTTGCATCTGTCTTCACACAAAAAGAAAAAACAGCAAAATCTATCAAAAACAGAAATGTAAAAGCAGATTATGAATATAAATTAAAATAGGCAAGGAAATGATAAGAGAATATCTATCCACTCTGGATGAGTTCAAATCATCAGGTCCTGATGGATTGCATCCCACAGTTCTGAAGGAGATAGTAGACACTGAGTTTGGGATCATTAAACCATATTTTCCAAAGATCCTGGAACACTGAGGAAGACTCCAGAAGGCACCAGAAGACTGGTGTCTTCAAAAAAGAGGAACTGGGGTCTTCAAAAAAAGGGGAAAAATCAGATCCAGGAAAGTACAAACTAATCAGCCTGATATCAACACTTGGGAAAAGTTATGACACCAGAGTCTTAGATTTTAAAAGATCTGATTTCAATAAACTCAGAGAGAACTTGGGAAAAATTCCTTGGATGAAAATCAGCTTGAAACCAGCATGGCTGCACAAAGGTCTCTGACAAATTGAAAGACAAAAAGGACAAGTACAAAAAAATGGAAAGAGGGACACACAACTAAGGCAGAATATCAGCAGATAGCCAGAGTCTGCAAAGATGAAATCAGGAAAGCAAAAGCTCAAAATGAACAAAGACTTGCAACAAAAGTCAAAAATAATTTTTAAAAAGTTTTTTCCAACATATTAAATAGCAAGAAAAAAATCAAGGAACAGTTGGTCCACTAAAGAGAGAAGATGGCAAGGAAGTAACAGGCAACAGAGAGAAAGCAGAGCTGTTTAACTCATTCTTTGCATTGGTCTTCATGCAAAAAGAAATTATAGCTCAACCTACCAAAAACATAAATATAAAAGACAGACTAGAAATAAAAGTTAAAATTTATTTATTTATTTATTTATTAAACTTCTATACCGCTCCCTCTCCCAAAAAGGGACTCGGGGCGGTGTACAGCCTACTAAAAACATACAATAAATACCCAATAAATATAATTAAAATAAATTAAACCAAATTGATCCGGCTGTCTATCCCAAAAATTCAGTTAAAAATTAAAAGCTAATAAAACCCCGATTAAAATTAAGTTAAAACTAAAATACAGCTGCAGTTAAAATAAGCAAAAAAAAAAATAGTAAGAGGACACCTGTCTGATCTCGATGAACACAAATCACCAGGACCTGATGGATTACATCCCAGAGTTCTAAAGGTCATCTCAGAACCACATATTTCAAAAATCCTGGAGCATTGGGGAACTACCAGAGGACGGGAAAAGAGCTGGTGGTTTCCATCTTCAAAAAAGGGAAAAAAAAAAAAACAGACCCAGGAAACTACAAACCAACCAGCCTTTTGGTTAACATCAATACCCAGGAAGATACTGGAAAAGATAATAATGCCAATATCTAGAAACAAGTAAAATAATAACTAGCAGTCAGCATGGGTTTGTTAAAAATAGATTATGGAAAACCAATCTTATTTCATTTTTCAACATATTGACTAAATTAGTAGACCAGTGAAATACTGTGGACATAATATATTTAGACTTCAGCAAGGCATTCGACAAAGTAGACCACAACCTATTTCTTGGGAAGCTAGAAAAAGGTGGGATAGATAGAATCACCTCCAGATGGATTCGCAGCTGGCTTACAAACTGTACTCAACAAGTAGTCCTTAATGGGTCTAAGTCTAAGTTAATGGGTCTAAGCAGTGGGGTACCACAAAGTTCTGTCGTAGGCCCAGTACTCTTCAATATTTTCATAAATGACTTAGATGAGGGAATAGAAGGGGAACTTATCAAATTTGCAGATGATACTAAACTGGCAGCAACAGCTAATACCGTAGAAGATAGGCTCAAAATCCAGATGGATCTTGATAGATTTGAACACTGAGCCCTATGTAACAAAATGAAAATCAATGGAGAAAAAAGTAAAGTTCTACACTTAGGCAAGAAAAACCAAAAACATACATATAGATTGGGTGAACCCAGGCTTAATAGCAGTAACTGTGAGAGGGATCTTGGAGTCTTAGTGGACAACCAGCTAAATATGAGCCAGCAGTTTGCAGCAGCAGCCAAAAAGCCAATGAAATCCTAAGTTGCATTAACAGAGGGATACAATCAAGATCAAGTGAGGTACTAATACCACTCTATAAAGCCTTAGTAAGACCACACCTAGAGTACTGCATCCAGTTTTGGTCATCACACTATAAAAAAGATGTTGAGACTCTAGAAACTAAGTGCAAAGAAGAGCAACCAGGATGATTAGGGGACTGGAGACTAAAACATATGAAGAATGGTTATGTCTGCTTCCGGTTTGGGCTTCTTCAGCGATGAACCAAAATCTGCAATCATGTGCAGCTTCGATCTGTGATCGCAGCTGGAGCGCCCCAAGCCACTTGGATTCGGGGCTGAAGCCACCCCATAGAGGTGGTGAAGAAGGGGGAGACTGCCAGTGGGGTTGAGAAGAGCCACATCTCTCCTCCTTGGTTGGCCATTATTCCCTTTCCCAAAGGTGATTGCAACAGTGGTCAGAAATGGCCACCCCAAAGAAGAACCTGACTGGACAAGATTGTACAGGAGGAAGTTTAAAGGAGAAAGTTTGACTGATCGGGTTGAACGGAGAAAACATCTATTTAAGGTACCTGGAACTTGAATTATAAAGACTAATACTATTCCTAAAAAAGATTTTTAAAGTGGCAAAAGAGAAAGGGAAAGGAAAAAGAACTATTTTTTTCTCTCTCATACTGACAACTCTAATTGACTTTGAATGCTAAAAAGAAGAGATCTAAACAAGAAATTGATATTAATCCACTTTGACACTAACAGGCTATTTTTAGCTGAAAATAAAGTGTCAAAGGGATAAAGACTCTTGGATAATTTAAAAATTTCAAAAAGAAAAAAAGAAGGGGAAAAAAGAGGGTGGGATCTGGAAAAATGGAGGAGACCACCTGGAAGTAAAAAGAATTGATAGTGGAATTTTAACAAGACTTGTAAAGGATACACTGTAGCTGAAACTTTGTTACAAGATAATAAAAACCCTGGAAAGAGAAAGTGAGAAAAGAAGCAAGAAACAGCTTTGGATTATAGGTGATTCCTGGAATTTTGGATGGTGGATCCTAATGAAATGAAATAAAATCAATTGTTTTGTTTAAAAATCTTTAAAATGGCATCACTGTTTGAAGAGCTAAAAATGAGACTTAAAGAACAAAAAGAAGAAGCACAAGACGGAAGAGGATCGTTTGGCTTCGTATTTCAATTTTTAGAAATGGAGATTTTGAACTATGAAAAACAACAAGAAATGCTTGCAGAACAAGTAGGGCAGGACAAAGAAGAAGCCATCTTTAATGACCAAGCAATTTTAAGCAGAGTAAAAAAAGGGAAAGGGGGGGAAGGGAGTTAAAAACTTAAGACTTGAAGCAACAACCAAAAAAAGAGTAATTTGAAAAGTAACTATAACATTAGGAAGAAGCAGAAGGGAGGATCACAGAAGGGAGAATTAGATAGAAAAGGGAGCAAAAAGGAGAGGGAGAAGAAGAGGGGGAAGATGGAAAGGAAAAGAAGTTATAAAGGACAGAAACAAGATTTAGAGAAACAGGGAAAATGTACAAGAATTAAAGGTATAAGCCTATTTAAAAGACATAGAGATAATGCTTAAAAATTTAACTTAAAGAGAGGATTCTGCAAGGGTACATGAGATGCATTGTTATACTAGAAATAGAAAAGATGATAGATGATTAAAATGACAGATAAAATTGGCATTGATATGTAATGGAATATTGGTTAGTAATTAAAGGAAACAAAGACGATAAGAGAATAAGGTTTTCAATGATTTTTTAAAAAGTATGTAATTGAAAAGAAACATGGAAGATTTTTAATGAAATTAATATCAGTTGACAGGATGAAAATGAATAAGAATAATAATTTTATTGACTACTTATTTTTGTTTTTTGTTTAAAGACAGTAATAAGTAAAATATGAAATATAGGTGATTAAAGTGAATGACAACTGATATTATTAGGTAATGTTTGTTAAAAGATGGAAATATTTTAAATAGAAATGTGAAAGATTGCTGTCAATATTAATGACTGAGCTGAACTCGAATAGAATAATTATTTCATTTACTATTGTTATGCATATATATACAGACAGGGGTGGGATTCAAATTTTTTAACAACTGATTCTGTGGGCGTGGCTTAGGTGGTGGGCATGGCTTGGTGATCATGTTATTGGCTGGGTGTGGCCAACTCAATATCATCAAGGCATGCATCTCTTCCCCTGGCCTCTCATGACTATGGGGATGCTGCAACAGTCGTAAGTGTGAAAAATGGTCATCAGTCACTTTTTTCAGTGCCATTGTAACTTTGAATGGTCATTCCACAAAAGCAAAGTGCCAGCAAAGGAGGGGAAAAAAACTCCAGAGAGGTTCCTGAGACAGGAAGTCTAGTCCTGTCAAGAATGTAGTAAGGGTTAATGGAGAGGCAGTTTCTGTAAGCAATACCAGAATGTTTCCTTTCTGCCTTCCTTACAGGATTAGGCCAATAATTTCTTCTAACAACTGGTTCTCAGAACTGCTTAGAATGTTAACAACCAGTTCTAGCAAATAGGTGTGAACTGGTAGAATCCCACCCCTGTATACAGAATTTTTTTTTTCAAGAACTTAGTGTGTGTCTTTAAGGGAATATACCAAGCAGAATTCAGTTGATAATAATTATGTGTTATAAAATAGAGATTAGAAAATGAATGTTATAACTGTAAAGACATAATTTAAACTTTAAACAAGATTTGAATGGATAATAATTAAAAGATACAAAGATGTTACACTCCAGTCTAGTAATTACAGGGGAAAATTTGTTTTATGAGAAAAGAAAATATGAAATTGTAACAGTATTTGTATGTTTTGTGAAAACCCAAATAAAACTCTATAAAAAAAAAGAATGGTTATGTCAACTCGTAAAACATTCCTATGCCTGTTTTTGAGTTTCCATAAACAAGGAGAGGAAATCTGAAAAGCAGTATAACAGTTTAAAACCGGAAGTACATTCCACCCTTATCTTACAAAGATTGTAGTTAGGCTATCGGATCTTCTGCCCATGAAAATCCTTTATTGGAGAACATGATTGATGACTCCCAGCCCGTGAATGTGCTTCATTGAAGAATCTGATTTATAATACACTCAGGGGAGAGGGAAAAAACAGGGTCACAGATGATTGTAAATTACGTATGTCAGAGTTGGCTTCATTTAGGTTAATGCTGACATGTTGATCCTAATAAAACTTTTGAATTTTTTTGAAGCTTGGCTTGAGGTTCACAATTTAGGGCAATTGCCAGAACCCTGACAGTTACAAGAACTGGGCTTGGATAATCTAGAGAAGAGAAGGACCAATATATATGTACTATTGTTCCCCTCTTATTTCTCTCTTTTAATTTTAATTTTTCCCATATCATTGTAATATTCAAGGATGTGTCTCTTTAATCATATTTTCCTTATTTCCTTCCATCTATTTGTGTTAAAATTTCATCCTTCTTTCTTTCATTAACCAATATCTCAGTGTACACTTCTAGTACCAATCACAATCGTTTAAACATTTAAAATACATCTATTCATGTTCTTACCAATCATCCAATCCATATGTTTCTACTGTTAATACACATATTTACATTAAAATATATTCTTTTATTATCTAATCACCCATTGTTTAATTTTATCATTTTATTGCTAAGCATATTTTATGCATATTTAATAATTCAATCTCTAATTTTCCAATTAATGTTTTTTATTCATAATTCCCATATTTTACTCTTCAAATTTATCTTACAATATTATCCTAATGTCTATCAGACAACATACAACTTAGTTGACCAGCCTATATAAATCTAACATTTATACACTTACGTTTATTAAAATGTATTCATGGAAGATATTTATTCTCTTTTGTTTTTTTATCCATCATCTCTTGTTCACATCAGAACTTTTATTCTTATTTTTTTTACTTGCCTCCCATATTCTTCTCTTAAATCTTTTAGTTCATCTACTTCTAGCTCTATATTCTGATTCTGCAATCTAATTTTTCCTCCCTTCTCTACCCTTTCCCACTATCTAATTTTAAAACTATATGTTCTAGCCCCTATCTCTTTCCCCCAGATATCTTCCTGTTTCTCCCATTCCCTTTTTAAATCCTTTAAAACATTTCCCTCCTGTTTTAATTCCTTAATCATTATTAATTGTAGTAGCATCTCCTCTTAGTTGTCTTCTTTTTGCTGTTTTCTCAGTTCTGCTTTTCCCATTTCTTCTGATGGCTCCTTTCTTTGCTCCTTGTCCTGGTCTTTGATCCTTGTCCCTTTTTGGTTTCTACGATCAAATATTTTCATCATCACCTTATGTTGTTCCTGAAAAAGGTCCTTAATGCTTTGAAACATCAGCTCCATTCCATTTAAAAGTCCGCTCCTTTCCACCTTGTATTGTGACTTTTTTGGTTTAATAATTCTCCTTTTTGGCCATTTGTCCAGGATTCGTTGAATCAAAACAGAGCTTACCAGATCACAATTTTTATTATTTCATCACTAGTCAGTGAAATCAAATTTAAATGCACCAAGGTGTTTTCAACACTCTTCAAGTCATTTTTGTATATTCAATAACATTCAACTGAAATTCTTGTTTGTTATTCAAATTTCCAGTGGTCTTAAGAGTAGATGCATGTAATCCAATGAGTATTTTCAGTCCTTCAGATGGTTATTCCCAGACCTGCACAGTTACCCTCTCATCTGTAGATGGCGCGCAGCCTGTTTCAACCTCTCTGCTATGTTGCTGGCAAGTCCGATTTTAATTATTTTAAATTATAAATCCAATAAGTAGGCAGTATTTATAAAAAAGATTTTAGGTCCATGATTCCAGCATTTTAAAAATGCCTTCTTGATACCACATCTTTTTACTTTGAGAGTTTAATTTTCTGTTAAAAATTTTTTATTTAAAAAAATGTCTTTCTTAAATTCTCCAGTATTTTTCCTAGGTGTCTGTTCACCACTTTGATAAATAGTTCTGGATATATATTCCCCATAAATTCCTTGGGGTCAGATTTCAACAAAAATTAGGTGTTCACACACCATTCACCATCTCTTCACTCCTGCATTGTCTTAGGTGTTCAGACTGCTTCCAGCTTCATGGCAGCCATTTTACTGCCACTGCACCTCTTCTTCGGATGAGGGGGAATTTCCAAGTCAGGGCTCTCCTCGACCTGCACAGCAATCCCCTTTATTTCATCACCTCCTTACAGAGCCCTCCAATGGGGAGAGCTCAGAGCAGGGCTGCAGAGCTCATGGTCCTCACTTCCGATTGTGCCAGAAGTACAGCTGGAAGTTTTCTATACAAAAAAGATGCTGAGATCTAGAAAAAGTACAGAGAAGAGCAACAAAGATAAGTAGGGGACTAGAGACTAAAAAATGTGAAGTACAGTTACAGGAACTGGGCATGGCTAGTCTTGTGAAAAGAATGACCAGGGGAGACATGATAGCAGTGTTCCAATATTTGAGGGGATGTCACAGAGAGGAGGGGGGTCAACCAGTTTTCCAACCTCGGGATGCCAGGATGAGATTCAGGGTTCAGGATGAAAATTTGGGAGGCAATTTTTTTTTGATCCCAAATGCAAAAACGGATGCCAGGACAAGATTCGGGGTGGAATTCCATACTTAAAAATGGTGTTGCTTGCTGTTTTTAAAAATCAAGCGTTTTTGGTGCCCGGGGAAGAAAACGTGTGATGCCGTGGTCAGAAAAATTGGTTCCTGGGGAGGCAATTTTTTTTTTATCCCAAATGCACAAACAGATGCCAGGATGTGATTAAGGGTTGAATTCCATATTTAAAAATGGTGTTTCTTGTTCTTTTTAAAAAACCACCTGAAGGCTAGGCAAGGAATAATAGATGGATGGAAACTGATTAAGAAGAGATTCAAGCTGGAAATAAAGAGACGTTTTCTGACAATGAGAACATTCAGCCAATGGAACAGCTTGTCTTGAGAAGTTGTGGAAGCTTCATCACTGGAAGTTTCAAGAAGAGACTGGATTACCATCTGTCAGAAATGGTGTAGAGTCTCCTGCTTGGGTAGGGGGGTGTACTAGATGACCTACAAGGTGCCTTCCAGCTCTATTCTGATTCTGAAATGGTTCTGTATTTCATTACTCTATTGTGGGAGGTCAAAGAGGAAGGAAGGGCTACTTACACTATATTGGAGGTGGGTGGTAAAAAAAATAGATGAAATATTTGTGGGTTTATACATGTATGTATGTACAGAGGGGAAATTTGGGCGCATCCATACCATAGAATTAGACAAATGGCAAAAACTTTGCGACAGGAACTACAAACTGACAATGGCTACTGCATATGAGAAAAATCTCTATAAAATGTTTTATAGGTGGCACTTGCCACTGGCAGGAGTAGCAAAAATGTTTAATAACATGTCCACCAAATATTGGAAGTGTAATCAGATCCCAGGTATTTATTATCATATGTGGTGGACATGTATGAAAGCAAGAAAACATTGGATGAAAATACATACATGGTTGGAAAAGATGATTAAGCAGCATGTAAATTCGAAACCAGAAATATTTTTGTTAGGTACAATACCAGAAAGCTATGTTAAAGGACTATATACTTAATTTTACATGTATTGACAGCAGCAAGAATTGTATTTGCACAATATTGGAAAAATGAGAACACTCCATCAGAGGAAGATATATTTTGGAAAATATTGGACTATGCAGAGATGGATAGATTGATTGATATTGAAAATAAAAGATAAAGGAGATACAGAATATTACTTAATGTGGAATGGATTTTATGAGTGGTTAGAGATAAGAGGTCCTAATTAGATGAAGAAAGAATATTGCTATGTACATAAACATGGTTTATAACTATAAGTGTGCCAATATAATCAACAGGGTTATAAATAAGTTAACATAAGTTTGGTCAAAATCATTCTTTGTACCACTACTATTGTTGTTAGCATATGTGTTACTATTTCTTTTTTTTTCCTTCTCTTTCCTTTGTAAAATTATATACCTGGACAATACACTGTATTCAAAATGTTTATATATGAATTAAAAAAACTTGTTCATTAAAAAAAAATACAAGGTCCCTTCTAACTCTGTTAATCTCTTAATGTTAAACTTGTGTGAGCAATGCTAAAAAAATACATTAAGCTTTCCCAACATGAGTTCTGTCAAGACAAAATCAAATACCTAGGATATTGGATCTCCCAATGGGGGGGGGGGAGAAATGGACCCAGAAAAGATTACGGCAGTACTGGAGTGGGTGCCCCCTCACGCAAGGAAGCACCTTCAAAGCTTCCTAGGGTTTGGGAACTTTTACCAGCAATTTATTCCCTCTTTTGCACAAATTGCTTTATCCGTCATGAATGCACTAAAGACAAAAGGGGAGGGAAAACCCTTAAAGTGGACTATGGAACACCAGGCACCATTCAAGAAATTTAAGACATCCAAACCCAGATGCCCCCTTTGTGGACAAAGTGGACACTGTGGACCAAGTGGACACTGGTGACATGGCTATAGGAACCATGTTGCCATACAAGAGAACTTCCAGGTAATCCTTCAACCCTGTGCCTATACCTCCCAAAAACTGATTCAGAACGGAGGTAGATGGTATGGTGAAGGAAGCTTATGCAGTTCAGTGGGCATTGCTAACTTGGTGGCATTTCCTAGAAGGATCTAAACACCTATTTGAAGTGTGGACAGATCACAAGAAATTGGGGGCTTTAAAACCCCCGCAGAAGTTATCTTCTAAGCAAGCACGTTGGGCTCAGTGTTTCAATCAGTTAAATTTTACGCTGTGCTACATTCCAGGGGTGGGTGGGACTTTCTAGAGGATGGCCTGTCCAGATTACTGCAATAAAACCATGTCAGACCTGAAATCATCCAACCAGTCGTTCCTTCAAACCAATTGGCAGCAGCAATAATCATGAGAGGTCAGAGGAAAGCTGAACCAGACATTCCCTGTGAGATGCTAGACAGACTGAAAACTGCCTTAAAAGATGGTGAATGGCTGATAACCCACAAAGAACAGTGTACCCTGAGGGATGGACTTGCCTGAGTGGGGATGAAATTATATGTCCCCGCCTCCCTGTGAGCTATGGTTTTACAGACTTGCCATGACTCAAAAGCAGCGGGGCATTTTAGCTTTGTAAAAATCCTACATTTAATCAAACAGCAATTTTGTTGGCCATCCCTCAAAAAAGATATTGAGAGTTATGTGGCCAGTTGCCCGGCCTGTGCCTTGGCAAAAAGACAGCCATGGAAGCTTATGGGACTAAGTGGCGAACCCCCATGCACCTTGGAAAGAAATCTCCATGGACTTTATAGTAGAACTATCTGAGAGTGCAAGTAACACTGTGATCTGGGTGGTTACGGATTTATTCTCAAAACAAATTCATTTCATTCCATGCCTGAAGATCCCATCAGCCCACACCCTAGCTAAACTGTTTATGCAACATGTATATCATGTTCATGGCATTCCTGATTGCATCACCTCAGATGGGGGGGCACAATTCACTTCACAGTTTTTGCATGAATTGTTGAAACTGATGGGAACCGCTCAGGGCTTAAGCTCTTCCGATAACCCCCAAATGAATTGGGGGGGGGGGGAGGGAGCCAATTCAGTACTGGAACAATACTTCAGATGTTGTATTAATTATCAACAAGACAATTGGACTGATCTCTTGCCAATTGCAGAGGTGGCATATAATAACATAACAGCAGCACTGGGTTCATTCCCTTTAAGGTAGCCTTAGGCCAGAACTTTGTAGCAATCTCCGAGCTACCCTTGCAGAAACCCAAACCAGGGGCTCAAAATTCAATTTTTTTCCTATTGGCTCTGTGGGCATGGCTTGGTGGTTGTGGGTTGGTGGTCATGTGACTGGGTGGGTGGGCATGCCAAGTCGACATCTCTTGGTCTCTCTCTCATTTTATCTCATCTCTCTCTTTCTCCTCTCTCTCCTCTCTCATTTCTTTCTTTTCTTTCTCTGTCTCCCTTTCTCTCTCTCTCTGACACATTTTTTTTGGGGGGAAGCAAAGGTTTTGTGCTAAGTGGCAACCACCACTTGACCGAAGATGGGAGGGGATGAGGAGGGTCTCTGACATCTTTTTCCCCACCCCCTCGTCACCTTTACAGCACCAACACTTGGTGGTTGCGGGGCTGGAAAAAAGTCACGATGGGCAGGGGTCCCTCTGGTGCCTTCTCCATAACCCAAGCTCCTAGAGGTTAAGTCATCCAGGCCAAGCGACCACAAGTGGCCCCAATGGGCTGGCTCTCCCTGGTTGCTGGCCGGGCTCCCCTTGCAGGCTGCAAAGCACTCACTGCTCCTCTGTCACCCGCCAAGCCTCCTCCTTCCCTCTGGGCATGCAAGCACTTCTGGCGAGGAGGAAGAGAAGCACGGTGGAGGATGCCAGAGGGGTGGTGAACACTTTGCAGATCCTGAGGAGGGGGCGAGGGAGATTATGCCCTCCCCTCTGGTCAGGGAGAACCTGGGAAGGGCTCCTTTGCCACGATCTCTCCCACACTACTCTCCCACCCTGTGCGCATCAGTCCACCCACTGCTGGTATCACCCCTGTTGCCAACATGGGTGCAACAGGACAGGCGTGGGTGGGACCAACCAGGGGCAATTATTCAGTGAACTGAACCCAATTGTCCCTACCACCTCGCGCAAGGTGGTGTGAAGTGGTTGAATTTCACCCCTGCCTCAAATCCATCAATACTAGAGTGGATGCAACAATTTCAAAATGCATGGCTAGTAACCTGCAAGGCCCTAGAAGAAGCACAGGAAGTCTACAAGTGGCAAGTGTCAACTCATGAAGCATCCCTGACCTGCTCTCGAGTTGCCATAGGCAAGGGGGATGGGAAAGCGAACTTTGCAGCTGCATCAAGGAGCTTGCATCTCAGTCAAAACAAAATACATTCCAACTGATACATCAAGGTCTTCTCTATGGACACCCACAGTGGCCAGAAGGAGAGACTTTTACAACCCACGAAATTGCTTCATTGGGGAATGTCACTGATTACACATCTTGTGGGGAGGGGGAAACAGGGTCAGAGCCAAAGTGTGAATTAACTGAAATCAGAGTTGGCTCCACCTGGTTCATGCCAACATGAAGCTCCTAATAAATAACTGGATTTCATTTGAACCTAGGCTGGATTTCATTTGAACCTAGGCTTGATTTAATTAGGGCATCAGTCGGAACACTGACAGCAAACTAATAAACAACCTACCAAACCAAAGGAGTTTAAAGTGGGTACACAGAGTATACCTTTCTATGAATATGTACAGTCTACTCAACAATCCAAAAGGTTGGGCCATAAATACATAGGTACCTTCTCTATTTAGCAAAATTATCAACACAGTCATGGTGCAATTAAAATTGCCAAAGAACCTGAAAAGAATCCACCTCTCCTCTTCGCTCACCTCCCACATACCACTCCTTCCTATTTTCATCGAGGGGAAGCAACATTTTGAGGTGAAATAACTTTTGGACTCTCAAAAACATGAAGGGAAGGTGACGGAAACATTTCCATGCCTCACAATCAGAGTGGGTTGATAGATGCCATGTTCGAGCTGACAGACTTCTCCATGCTTTCCATAAAAAATAGCCCGACAAACCCATAATGCCTGACCTTGGTTGAGTACTTAAATTTTCCTTTCTTTCTTTTCCAGGGCTAATGGCTTTGAAAAGGGGAGCTCCAATATCAACTGCCTATTTTTGCTTTCTTTGATACTCTCTAGCAACTGCCATAACTGGGCGGGGGGGGGAGCATTTGGGAGGGAAGAGTTCTGGAGGTGTGAAAGAATGTTGTGGGGAATTGGGAAGTATGGACACTAACAGGAATCAGAGGTGCCAAACTGATTCATCTTCCTGCCTTCAAGATCTCTGGCCCTGGGAAAGGAATTTACACTGGTGCCTGAGGCACTGGTTTCCCAAAATATCAGAACAGAACCTAATTGGACTATTCTCACATAGGGAGGGATGGTTCTGGACATTGGGGATTGCTTTCAATATATAATTTTTGTGCAGGTTTTTTTCAGAGTTTGCCTCACTATGCTGCACTCAGTATCTCTAGTAAAAGTACCTTTTCTCTAATACCTGCGGAATAAAGTGTGACCAGTCTGACAGTTATTTCTTTGTTGCAGCTTTTCCCACATGTTGTACTATTACTGTTACTATTGCTGATCCTGATAATTATAGATAGAGTTACATGCCATCTGCAAAATATTTTATACCTATTTTCTCTTAAATTGTACCTTTTGGTAAATGTTACTGATTTTTATAGCTCTTTCCATTATTGTACTGTAATCACTTCTTTAAAGTTTTGTATCTACTTTATTTGTGATTTGTTCCATATCAGAGTCATATTGGTATATACAATTTATATATGTCCTAATGAAGGATCATGATTTTGGTAAGAATTCTTTCAATCCTCAGCTCTTTCATAGCAGCTCCTTGAATCTTTAAAGAACTTTTGTAGTCTCTAATACATAATTCTCCTCACTAGTCTAAACCTGATCCATTGTGTCTACATCCTGTACACTTACTTGAAATGAAAACTCATCAAACCAAATGCAGGATTGATTATTTTCTGTTTTGGAAATTATGCAGCAGCTTAAAGGAGTTGATGCAGTTTAAATTTGCATTTATCTTTTCTGCAGCACAACATATTGCTAGCTCATACTCAATTTGCAATCAGTTACTATACCATTATCCTTTTCACAAAGTAACATTATTTGTGGTCAATGATTACAAAAGACATTTTCCAAAAGATTACGGGATAATTAAAATCCTCCATCATGCCTCTTTCAAATATCTCCTTTTGGAAAATAGTAGCCCCCAATTAACTATATTGCTTTTATTTCTTCTTTTGCTTATTTTACAAGTTGCTCTCAACTTAGTCATTATTTCCATTCCCTTAAATTTCACTCCCTTCCTTCCTTTCTATTTATTTCTTTTTAACAAGTTAACACTTTTGCTCCTTGAATTTACTCCTCCTATCATTTGTCTTCTACATATAAGAGTTATTTCAGTACCCATATTAGCACCTCCTACTTGTAATTCAGGACATCTTTATTCATTTGTGTAAGCCCAAGCGTGGCCTCCAATTGTTTCAACCCAGCTAATTTTATAGATATGGCTATGATATTGCATTTCTTTCATACAAACACAAGGTTGTTTTCAGGCAAACCCCAAATGTACTCCATGCCATAACCCTAGAACTACCACCATTCGTTTTCTGTTGTATTTCTTCTGAGTCCTAACTTATCACACTTGGAGGAAAGTCCTTTGTTTCTTCTTATGCTTTACTCAGGATCACAGTTTAACTGAACCAAATTAGCAGTGTCCCCTCAGCATGGTGGATTTGAAAGGGATGTTTCCTGCCAGTCAAAAAATGAGATTAGGTTAAACTGGCAATATTTGTTTTTTGGCATAGAATTCTATCTAAGGATGTGTTTTTCCTTTTACGAATTAACAAAGCTCCTTTAAGTTTTGTGAATAACCATAACTGAGAAAGCATTTCAATCACATTTTAATGTATCCTAACATTTTATGATACATTATTCTGTGTTATTTATGACTGATAAGCAATTTTATTACATTTTCCCCCATTTTAAGACATTTTAATTAAATTGTACTCAAAAGCTGTTTAGAAATTATTTTAACAATAAACATTTATGGGAAGTTACAAGTAACCTCTAAATATTTTGCAAACCCACCACATAAAAAGAGACATTGTTGACACCAAATATTTGGAATGAGGTCAAAAGTCCATATTCTTCTTATTCTGCTGTAGGGCAATACCATTATGAGGGTTTCCAATAAAACTAAGAGGAAATAAGAATAAGCATTTTGAAGGTCCCCCCCTGTCCCTTTTCTAATACTACAATCCGCCTGGTTTCTGTAAACACAATACATAGTGTAGCCCTAGCACACCTATCTCTTTTATTTAATCTGATCCACATTTCAGAATTGAGCATGCACCCAGGAAGGAAATTATTCTGATGATTTTGTATTGGATGCTATCATTAGAGAAGAGGGTGAAAGGCAAAAGCCAAAGGAAAACATAAGGGCAAAAGGGGATTAAGGGAAAGCTTGGAGTAGAAATTGAATAATAAGGTCATTTGTTATCAAAACTTCTCTTAAACTGTGTGCATGTAATGCAAGTGATGATAATTGTGTTTCACTCACTTTGGGGACTGCATTGTCTGTCTCAGAAGCTTTTTCTAATTTCTCCCTGTAATGTACAATTTTCAGAATCTTTCATTGTAATGATTTTAATGCAATCAGCAAAACTATGCATGTAATTGTCTTTGGCACAACGTGTAGGCAGAGTGGCACTTGGGGAGAACTCCCTGAACCCCAGGCTCCAGCGGAGAATGCAAAGCAGGCCTGTTTTCAATCACTGCAGCAGAAGGCAGCCGGCAATGTCTGTAAAAAGCTGCCACAAAAAAACATTTGTCGAAAGACAATGACAAAAAGGGGGGTCTCAGCTCGGTGCTATTCAGAGACAATTTGTAAGCGCGACTGCTGAAGTCGATCCAAACCCTCCTGAACAGCTGGAGCTCTGCAGTGATTGATAAGTGTGCCCAGGAGAACTTCATTTCTGCTTGAATGAAGACAAAGGCCCCATGATGCTGGGCGGATGGATAATGTCACTATCATTAAGTAGCGAGAGTGGATACACCAGACCTTCAGATGGGGACACCCAGCTCTTGGGGGAGAGGTCAGGGCACACACACCTCCCTCAATCTAGCACAAAGCACAACCTTTTCTAATTGAAGCCAAAACAGAAGTTCTTAGAGCAGTAATTTGCTTCTTTTGTAATTGCTCTGCTTAGTCCTTACAAGAATAAGTACTAAAGTTTTTTTAAAAAAACAAAACACCTAGGATAATGGTCAATATTTACAGAAGAGTATATGCTCTAAAACAATCTGTTTTATAGATTATCTATGGAAAACTAGATCAAATTCAGAAAACAAAACAGAAATTGTTTTGTGAATAAGGGGGCGCTGATATAGTTAATGATAGTCATTGAAGAAAAAGTTAGGGTTAATTAGCTATACTGCTTGACTGTTATTCCTCTGTATCCCATCTTAGTGTTAGAAACCAAAATAAACGCTGTCTTCAAATGTAAAATTTTATTTTATTTTAATTCAGTGAGGGTAGTCTTTGAGGTGAGAACCAGTCTGGTGCAATGATGAAGGCACCAGACTAGAAACCAGAAGACCATGAGTTCTACTAACCTTAAACACAAAGCCAGCAGAGTGATTATGGCCAGTCATTTTCAGTCCTAGGAAGAAGGTAAGGGCAAACCATTTCTGAATTTTTGCCAGGAAAACACCAGGGACTTGTCTAGGCAATTTCCTAGACTTGAACACACAAAGACTTTTAGAAGGCTCCCTCAGTGCTCCAAATCCAGAACAGGAATTAATGGTTTCTTTTGCAAGGTGAGCCTTTGTTCCTATTATAGTCTTCTGCTAAGATTCTGCTCTATCTTCCATTATAGAAACAGTCCATAAATGAATAGAATAGAATAGGAATAGAAGCTGAAAGGGACCTTGGAGGTCCAGTCAACCCGTTTCTCAAGCAGGAAAAATTATACTATTTCAGATAAGTGACTGTCTAGCCTCTTCTTTTTAACCTCCAGTGATGGAACACCTACAAATTCTGAAGGCAAGCTGTTCCACTGGTTAATTGCCCTCACTTTTAGGAAGTTTATTCTTAATTCCAGGTTGCTTTTCTCTTTGATCAGTTTCCAACCATTGTTTCTTGTCCTGTCTTCTGGTGCTTTGTAGAATAATTTGACCTCCTCTTCTTTGTGGCAGCCCCTCAAATAGTGGAATACTGCTATCATGTCACCTCTGCTGTAAATCTTCTTTTCTTTAGACTAGCCAAACCCAAATCTTCAGCATTCTTCTCTATTTTAATCTCTGGGCCTTTAATCATCTTTAGTTGCTTTTCTCTGAACTTTTTCCGAAGTCTCAACATCTTTTTTGTAGTATAGTTACCAAAATTGGTTGCAGTATTGCAGGTGTGGTCTTACTAGGGTTCTGTAAAGCAGTACTAATACTCCACGTGATCTTGATTCTATGCATCTGTTTATACAACCCAGGATGTATTCGCTTTTTGGGTGGCGGCTGCACACTGCTGGCTCAAATTCAAGTGATCATCCACTAAGACTCTAAGGTCCCTCTCACAATGTTTTTGAGCCAGGTCTACAACCAGCGTGAAACTACTTGGTAAACTTTTGATGGCAAACAAATATAAAGAGCTGCTTCATAGAAACTCAAAGGAAACTCCCATTAATAGCTATAAACTGTATATATTTGGGACAGATTCAGTGTGAGGAATTTTCTGCTAGAATAAATATTCAAAAACTGAGCTTGCATAGAAATAATACACTTTAGAAACTATAATTAACAAAGACAAGTAAAGATTTCAATTAAAATAACACAAACTGAAGTAAATAAAATATTTAATTGCAGTTTTTTTTCTAAAATGTTACTTATATTTAGTGACAAATAGAATTTTTGAAACAAAAGAGGCCTCTCATTTGTCAGGTTTCTCAACCTTGGAACCTGAAGATATGTGGTCTTCAACTCCTAGAATTCCTCAGCTTTCAAATTGCCAAGGTTGAGAAACACTGCACTCCAGTCCCCCAGATTCCTGAAAAATCCTGACCTAGGCCAAAAAAGAAGTTGCACTTTTTTCTTAGTTCTTTTTTCTTGAATTCAATGCATTTCATTCTCTTCTCATTTTCTCAGATCTACTTCCAAAGCTTTTTCTAGCAGAGAATAGGAAAGGGTTTGGGATAACCTCTTTCTGCCCACCTACTTGATGGTGAATTCTGTGAGTTGAAGTCCACACATCTTAAAGTTTTCAGATATTCTCATGACTTTCATCAATTTCTGGATTCCCCAGCAAAATCTTCCTTCTGTCAGGGTTATGTACACCAGACGCCCCGGGAAATGCAAGAAATGTGCAAATATATAGACAGAACCTAGCAAGAGGGTTCATTGAGCCAGCCAAGCCACAGGTTGTAGCCCCAGTTCTGTTCAAAAAAAAAAAAAAGATGGGTCTATAAGATTGAATTAGGGATATAAACGGGCTGTGTGTACACAACCTATACACCCCGCCCGCTCATGAAAGACATGCTATCGCACCTGGCCAAGGGGAAGGTTTTTACCAAATTAGACCTCAGAGAAGCATACTACCAAGTCAGGGAGGGAGATGAATGGAAAACAGCATTCAACTGTCCCCTAGGGAGCTTTCAATACAAAATTATGCCTTTCAGACTGCAGGGAGCCCTGGCAGTGTTCATTTGGTTAATAAATGAGGTACTACACAAGCATCTGTATAAGGGAGCTCTTGTCTACTTGAACAACATCCTCATCTACACTGAGACCATGAATGACCACATACCCTTAGTCTGCCAGGTACTGTCAAAATGTGAATTTCACTGCACACGGTTAGACTACCTGGGCTATTGAATGTCCAATGAGGGCATAGAGATGGACCCAGCTAAAGTACAAGCCATTTTAGGCTTGTAAACTCACAACTGCAGACAGCTACAAAGCTTTTTAGGGTATGCAAACTTCTACCAGCAATTTATCCCCTCCTTCATGAAGATTGCCAAACCCATGATGGACCTCCTAAAGATAGGGAGCCCAGGAACGAAACCCCGCCTGGGACAACCCCTACCATGGACCTAACACCTGCCAAAAGGCATTTGAAACATTGAAAGAACTGTTTAAAAGAATCAGTGCTGAAACATCCTGACCCCAAACAACCCTTCATCATCCAAGCAGACGTCAGCAATGTGGCAGTGAGAGCAGTGCTACTCCAAAGAATTAGCCAAGGAAGCCTACAGCCCTGTGCCTACACCTCGACAAGCTCACGGACACAGAGAGGCAATGAGCTGCATGGGAAAAAGAGGCTTTTGCAATGAGATGGGCACTGCTATCCTGGCACCACCTGCTTGAAGGGGGGGCAGAGGCCAATAAAAAATTGGAGGCGCTTATGACCCTGCGAAATATATCACCCAAACAAGTCCGCTGGGCTCAATACTTCAACCAATTTGACTTCGTGCTAAAATACATCTGGGGGGGGGGAACTTTCTGGCTGAAGGCCTCTCCCACATGTCCCAGTACAAATGCAAATGGAAGGAGGTTGTAAATGCCATCGTCCCCTCTACCCAAACAGCTTCCCAAGTGACCACCAGACAACAATGCCATGACCGGCAAGACCAATCTGCAAGCAACCTAACCATGAAACTCAAAAAGTGAACTACTAGCAGACCTGTGGTTCTGGGACAATCAACACATCTTGACAAAAAAGGATGACCTAGTGTGGAAGAGGATGAAACTCTACGTCCCAGAATCCCTATGCACACTAGTCCTCCAGAGGAGCCACAACACCAAACCAGCATGGAGTCTTCTTAAAGACTTTACACTTAGCATGGAGGCAATTCTGGTAGCCTGGCATACAGAAAGACATGGACAGTTATGTGAAGAGTTGACTTGCTGTCAGGGTTCTGGCGATTGCCTAATTAAATCATGTACTTCAAGCTAAGCTTCAAAAGAATCCAAAAGATTTATTAGGAGCAACATGTTGGAATTATCCCAGTTGAAGCCAGCTCTGACACACATGATTTACAGTCATCTGTGACCCTGTTTACCCCCTCCCACCTGGGTGTGTCATCAATCAGATTCTCCAATGAAGGATTTTCATGGGCAGAAGATCTGGTAGCCTATCTACAATCTTCATACGATATGCATGGAATGTACTTCTGGTCATCCCCTCCACTTATGGCAACTAAAAAACAAGCATAGGAATTATTTACGAGTTGACCACCTTCTTTGTCTGCTATTTCTGATTTGTGCAGTCCTTGTAATCAATTGACTTGTTCTATAACTCAGCTTTCTTATTACCATGTTCTTTCTTAAATAAAGCTTTTCTTTTCCTTTCATACAAGTATCAACTTTTAGAATATTTTTTAATAAAAGTTCTAAATTTAATGTTTATCTCTCCATTGTTCTGCTCTATAAAGCAATGTATTATCAAATGTGGGACAAGGTAACCTAAGTAAATTTTTATCCCAGAATGTAAAAGGACCTCAAAGCTAATCTAATGAACTCAGTACAGGATCCGCTATAGCATTTTGGACAGATAGCAATGCAGCCCCTGTTTGAAGATCACCAGTAAAGAGGAGATTCATGGAGCCATTTATTCCACCACTTGATAGCTCAGGAAATGGTAACTCCTGAAAATCATTACCATTGCTGATTAAGATCTTGACACATGACAGCCTTTTAGATATATGAAGTCTGCTGCCTTAATATTTTTTTCAATGGGTAAGCACTTCCAATTCTTTAAGCATTTCTCATGGGATTTGATTTCCAGTTTCCAAATCCAGTTTCCAAATTGGATCTTGTTCAAATGGATTGATGTCCTTGTTAGAGAGAACTGAAGAAATGAACACTGTATTCTAAATGGGTCCTGAGCAAGACAGATTAGGATTGGATGATAATGTCTATGATCTGGACTCTACATCTGTTAATACATTCCAAAATAGCTTTTGCTTTTTTAGCGGCTAGGTCACACTATTGGCTCATCTTCAAATTGTCATCTACTAGAACACTCAAATCCTGTTGACATGTATTACTGCCAAGGCAAGTCTCCCTGATCTCATGGTGCCTTTTAATTTTTTCTTCCCAGATGCAAAACCTTATATTTCTCCATGTTAAATTTCTTCCTGCTCATTTTTAGATCATTTAAAAACTTTTGTTTCATTTGAAAATCATCTCTTCAACCCAAATCATTAATAAAATGTTGCACAATATACTTTAATATTTAGCATTGCATAAGGTATATTTTTTATAGTTTGGAAATGATATAGTTCTTTTTGTGGCAGTCTAAAATCATAACTGCCTTTTCTGAAGATATATCACACAGATACTCTGCTGTCATCTGCTGTTCTGTGATGTTTTCACAAACTACAGTTACCAAGCCAGGTATCTCCAGATATCCCAAACTTCGGTAACTAATTTTTGTAAATAATTTTAGATTTGTCTCATTCTGTTTCTTTCAGTGCCTTACTCTGTGGTTTCAACCCAACTATTCCATTTTTATTTATTTATTTTTGTCACTGGGAAATTTATTCTTTACACCTAGTCACCCAAATTCATGATAATTATATTCAAGAAAAAAGGGCCTGGGATTTAAACCTGTGGTACCTCGTTCAATGCTCATTCCATTTTGATGAGGGACCATTAACTTTCTAAAATGATTTTTGAGTTAGCTAACTTGTAAATAATCAAAGCATTAATCTGAAGGGTTTTAAGGCTGGGATAGGCTACCTGAACCACAGAATCATAAAACACCTTCTGTCGATCCTTGTTCAATGCAGGAAACCAAATAGAATAGAAGAACAGAATTGGAAGGGACCTTGGAGATCTTCTAATCTAACCCCCTGCCTAGACAGGAAACCCTACACTGCTTCAGACCAATGGTTATCCAGTGTTCACAACTTCTGGAGGCAAGTTGTTCCACTCATTAACTGTCAGGAAATTTCTCCTTAGTTCTAAGTTGCTTCTCTCCTTGATTAATTTCCACTCATTACTTCTTGTCCTGCCCTTAGGTATTTTGGAGAATAGCTTGACTCTCTCTTCTTTGTGGCAGCCCCTGAGATATTGAAACCCTGCTATCATGTCTCCAGTAGTCCTTCTTTTCATTAGACTAGACATTCCCAGTTTCGGCAAACGTTCTTCATATGTTTTATCCACTAGTCCCCTAATCAATATTGTTGCTCTTCTCTGCACTCTTTCTAGAGTCTCAACATCTTTTTTACATTGTGGCAACCAAAACTGAATGCAGTATTCCAAGTGTGGCCTTATCAAGACATTATAAAGTGACATTAACACTTCACGTGATCTTGATTCTATCCCTCTGTTTATGCAGCCTAGAACTGTGTTGGTTTTTTTGGCAGCTGCAGCACACTGCTGGCTCATATTTAAATGGTTGTCCACTAGGACACCGAGATCCCTCTCACAGTTACTACTATCGAGCAAGGTACCACATATACTGTATCTGTGCATTTGATTTTTCTTGCCTAGTTGTAAAACCTTACTTTTTTCACCACTGAATTTCATTTTGTAAGATAGCACCCAATGTTCAAGACTGTCAAGATCCTTCTGTACTATCTTCTGGAGTGTTGGCTATTCCTGCCAGCTTGGTGTCATCTGCAAATTTGATGAGTTCCCCATCTATCCCCTTGTCCAATTCGTTGATGAAGATGTTGAAGGGTACTAGGCCTGAAACAGAGCCTTTGGGTACTCCAGTGCATACATCCCTCCATTGGATGCTGGACCATTGAGGACTACACGTTGAGTGTAGTCAGTTACGAATCCATCTGGTGGTGAGGCTGTCTAACCCACATTTTTCTACTTTATCTAGTAGTAGGTTATGGTCTACTTTATCAAATGCCTTACTGAAGTCCAAATAAATTATATCAACAGCATTCTTCCGGTCCACTAATTTTATCACTTTGTCAAAGAATGCTAATAAGATTTGTTTGGCATGATCTGTTTTTGATAAACCCATGTTGGCTTTTGGTTGTTACTTTGTTTGCTCTTAGGTGTTCACTGATGCGTTGCTTGATTATCTTTTCCAGAATCTTCCCTGGTATGGAGGTCAGGCTTATAGGTCTGTAGTTTCCTGGATTTATTTATGTTTTTCTTTTTTGAAAATGGGAACTACATCAGCACTTTTCCAGGCCTCTGGCAGTTCCCCAGTGCTCCAGGATCTTTGAAAGATATAGTTCAGTGGTTCTGAGATGACGTCTGCCAGTTCCTTTAGAACCTTGGACTATAATCCCTGGTCCTGGCGATTTGAACTAGGGTAACATTACCATTTTCTTCCCTATTTTAACTTGTGTTCCTATTCTGTTTTTTGTGATGCTGTTTTTGATAGGTTAGACTGTTTTTCTGTTTGTGTAAAGACAGATGCAAAAAATGAGTTAAGTACAGTGGTGGGATTCAAATTTTTTTACTACCGGTTCTGTGGGTGTGGCTTGGTGGGCATGGCATGGCTTAGTGGGCATGGCATAGTTTGGTGGGTGTGGCTTGGAGGCATGGCAGGGGAAGGATACTGTAAAATCTCCCTTCTGTCAGCTTTGGAAGCCATTTTGAGGTCAGATGCTCAACGCTGCCACATCTTAGCCTGGGAAGGTGGGAGGGGGGAATATATTGGAGTATATCTAGTTAGACATAATAACATTCTTTTTCTGATTCAAGGTCAGGTTGTGTTGCACATAAGTGAGAGGAAGTCTTAACTGGAGACAGATGGTGATTGGAAAATGCGATGTGATGATGGATGCAGGGGATGGATTTTGTAGTTTTTACTGATTGTAAGGAAGCCCAGAACTTTCAGATTTGACATTCCATAGTTGTGCCAGTTTACTATCCAAAATAAAAGGAGCCTTCAAGATATGTCTGTCTCAGAGTCATTGGGTGGAATAGAGTGTTGCTGGAACGCTAACACATTCCCTCCCCACTCCTGGGGGAAGGTTACCACCAGTTCTCTGAACTACTCAAAATTTCCGCTACCGGCTCTCCAGAACTGGTCAGAACCTGCTGAATATCACCTCTGGTTAAGTAGTTCTGCTTTCTCCCTGTTGCTTGTCACCTTCTTGCTACTTTCTCTCAGCAATGGACCAATTGTTTCCTTGACTTTTTTCTTGTTTTTAACATGTTGGAAGAAGCTTTTTTGTTATTTTTTACTTTTGTTGCAAGCGTTTGTTCATTGAGAGCCTTAGCTTTCCTCACTTCACCTTTACAGGTTCGGGCTATTTGCTGATATTCTGCCTTAGTTATTTGCCCCTCTTTCCACTTTTTATACTTGTCTTTTTTGTCTTTCAATTTGTGAGAGAGTTCTTTATGCAGCCATGCTGGTTTCTTTTCATACTTCCTTGGAGATGCCTGTCTAGTCTCTGCTTTAACCCTTTCAATGAAAGAGAGCCCAAGACCACATTGGATATGTCTAACAGTCATCCAGCATGGCAATGGTAGACTCCTCTTATTGGAGATCTTCAAGTGGTGGTTAGATAGCCAACTTTAAGGGATAGTTTAGCAGATTTCGTCAATGAACATAGGATTATATAGTGAGGTTTCTTCTGACCCATAAGGGACTATTTAGGTCACTGACATCAACCTCTGCTCAATGCAGGAATTTGAATTAAGCATTTGTGACAGGTGTCTGTCTGTCAAAAAGAGATGATGTGGTTCCCCTCTTCAAAAAAAGGGGAAAAAATAGACCCAGAAAACTACAGACTAGCCTAACATCAATATCCGGGAAGATGCTGGAAAACATAATAAAAAAGCAGATCTGCCAACATCTAGCAATAAGTAAAGTAATAACTAGAAGTCAACTTGGGTTTATTAAAAACAGATGATGCCAAGCCAATCTATTTCAACATAATGGCTAAATTAATGGACCATCAAATTTCTATGGACATAATATACTTAGACTTCAGCAAGGCATTTGACAAAGTAGGCCACAACCTACTTCTTGGGAAGCTAGAAAAAAGTGGGATAGATAGCATCACCATTAGATGTATTGATAACTGGCTGACAAACTGTAGTCAATAAGTAGTCCTTAATGGTACTACGTTTACATGGGAATAGAAGGAGAACTTATCAAATTTGAGGATGATCCTAAGCTGGCAGAAATAGCCAACACCCTAGATCAGGACTCTCAAACTTCTAGCCCATGGGCCGGATGCGTCGTACACTGGCCATGCCCATGCTCGGTTTAGCGAAGGGGGAAAAAGTCATGATATGTCACTTGATGATATGAGTTTGACACCCCTGCCCTAGATGATAGGCTCAAGGCCCAGGTGAATCTCAACAGACTTGTACATTGAGCCCTATCTAACAAAATGAAATTCAATGTGGAGAAAACTAAACTATTACACTTAGGCAAGAAAAATCAAAAGTATACATATAATGAAACCAGGCTTAATAACAGTAACTATGAGAGGGATCTTGCAGTCTTAGTGGACAACCAATTAAATGTGAGCCAACAGTGTGTGGTGGCAGCCAAAAAGCCAATGAAATCCTAAATTGCATTAACAGAGGGATTCAATCAAGACAAGTGAAGTACTAATACCACTTTAGACAGCCTTACAAAGACCACACCTAGAATATTACATCCAGTTTTGGTCACCACACTGTAAAAAAGATGTTGAGACCAGGGGTGGGATCCAACAGGGTTAACTACCAGTTCGGTTGATTTATGAGGTTTGGTGATTTACGATGTGCTTCCCTGCAAGCTGCCGGTGTGCGCCTGTAAATTGTCATCAGCACACTGTGTGCAGAGAAGCACCCTTTCAAAAAGCCCTTTTTTACTGCTTTTTTAACTGCAGCTGTGCCTCGCACAGCAGCTGAAGTTGAAAAAATCAGGAAATAAAAGTCAGGTAAGAGCCCAGGTGGGCGGGTGGGCAAAAACATCAGCAGACATAGAACCGGTTCTATGTCTGCTGCTCTTCAGAGCTACCGGTTTTACAGAGGTGGACAGAACCGGTCGAAACCCACCCCTGGTTGAGACTCTAGAAAGAGTGCAGAGAAGAGCAACTAAAAAGACTAGAGACTAAAACATATGAAGAACAGTTACAGAAACTGGGCATGGCTAGTCTTGTGAAGAGAATGACCAGGGGAGACACAATAGCAGTGTTCCAATATTTGAGGGGATGTCACAGAGAGGAAGGGGTCAACCAGTTTTCCAAAGCACCTGAAGACTGGACAAGGAATAATGGAGGGATGGAAACTAATCAAGGAGAGATTCAACCAGAAAATAAAGAGACATTTTCTGACAGTGAAAACAATCAGCCAATGGAACAGCTTTCCTTGAGAAGTTTTGGGAACTTTCAAGTTTCAAGAAGAGACTGAACTGCCATCTGTCAGAAATGATGTAGAGTTTACTGCTTGGGCAGGGGGGGTGGACCAGATGACCTACAAGGTGCGTTCCAGCTCTATTCTGATTCTGAAATGGTTCTGTATTTCACTACTGTATTGTGGGAGGCCAAAGAGGAAGGAAGGGTTACTTACACTATGTTGGAGGTGGGTGGTAAGAAAAAAGATGGAATATTTGTGAGTTTATACATGTATGTATGTACAGAGGGCAAATTTGGGCGCATCCATACCATAGAATTAGACAAATGGCAAAAACTTTGCAACAGGAACTACAAACTGACAATGGCTACTGCATATGAGGAAAATCTCTATAAAATGTTTTATAGGTGGCATGAGCGAAGCCTCCATACTCTGGAGAAAGTGAAAAACGGCCTTCCCAGAAGTTCTGGTAGGCCAGGCCCACAATGGCCACGCCCACCCAGCAACCAGGAAATGAACCAGTTGCTCGGATTTTTGAATCCCATCCCTGACAACATGTCCCCCAAATATTGGAAGTGTAATCAGACCCAGGTACTTATTATCATATGTGGTGGACATGTATGAAAGTAAGCAAATTTTGGATAAAAATACATACATGGTTGGAAAAGATGATTAAGCAGCGTATAGATTTGAAACCAGAAATATTTTTGTTATGTACAATACCAGAAAGCTATGTTAAAGGACTATATACTTAATTTTACATGTATTGACAGCAGCAAGAATTGTATTTGCATAATATTGGAAAAATGAGAACACTCCATCAGAGGAAGGTATATTTTGGAAAATATTGGACTGTGCAGAAATGGATAGATTGACATTGAAAATAAAAGATAAAGGAGATACAGAATATTACTTAATGTGGAATAGATTTTATGAGTGGTTAGAGATAAGAGGTACTAATTAGATGAAGAAAGAATATTGCTATGTACATAAACATGGTTTATAACTATAAGTGTCCCAATATAATCAACAGGGTTATAAATAAGCTAACATAAGTATACGTTTGGTCAAAATCATTCTTTGTACCACTACTATTGTTGTTAGGATATATGTTACTATTTGAGGATGATACTAAGCTGGCAGGAATAGTCAACATTCTAGATCAGGGTTGTTAAACTTCGGGCCGGTGGGGTCATATGTTGGCCCCTCCCATGCTCGGACTAGATGCCCTACAAGGTCCCTTCCAGCTCTGTTAATCTGTACCTGTATCTAAATATGAACTACAGTGTGCTGCAGCTGCTAAAAAGCCAACACAGTTCTAGGCTGCATTAACAAAGGGATAGAATCAAGATCACGGGAAGTGTTATTACTATTTTATAATGCCTTGGTAAGACTACACTTGAAATAGCCACAATGTAATAAAGATGCTGAGACTTTAGAAAGAGTACAGAGAAGAGTAACAAAGACGATTGGAGGATTGGAGGCTAAAACATATAAAAAATGGTTGCTGGAATTGGATATGTCTAGTTTAATGAAAAGAATGATTAGGGGGTGACATGATAGCTGTGTTCCAATATCTCAGGAGTTGCCACAAAGAAGAGGGTGTCGAGCTATTTTCCAAAGAACCTCAAGGCAGGACAAGAAGCAACGGATGGAAGCTAACCAAAGAGAGAAGCAATGTAGAACTAAGGAGAAATTTCATGACAGAACAATTAATCAGTGGAATGGCTTGCCTTCAGAAGTTGTGAGTGCTCCATCACTGGAGGTTTTTAAGAAGAAATTGGACCAGCAGTGGTCCAATCTGAAATGGTATAGGGTTTTCTGCCTGAGGAGAGGTTTGGACTGGAAGTCCCCCAAATTCCCATCTAACTCTGTTATTCTGTTATGTTATTCTAAGTGACGTCCAAATTTAGACAGAATACTTGAGTGGAGACTGAAGGACAATAGAATGATTTAGAAACTATATTATTGCTGATGCAACTTAAAATATTTTTGCAGCCTCAGCACAACACTGACAATTGATTAATTTGTAATAATTTATTATTACAAGATCTTTTCCACAGTGACATACCAAGGGAGGGACAATGAGAATGATCCAACCAGGTGCAGGTAATAGATGGGTGCATTGTCTGAGGAGGTTCTCTAGAAGGTCATCAGCGGCACAAATGAAAATAGACCATTGCCACCAATTTCATTTTTTTTCTCCTCAATCTACACTCAGTAGCCCATAAATGACAAAGTGAAAATTTTATTTAAAAGAAAAAAAACTGGGCAGGGAGTTTGGCTAGAAGATCTCCAAGGTCCCTTCCAACTCTCTTATTCTGTTATACCTGAACTAAGAAGAGTTCTACTCCACAAAAGCTGTGGAAGCAGAATTAGGAAGGAGAAGAGATTCCCTTAGGGACAGTCTCCTCATCCAAAGTGAAGATGGACATGATTGTCATTTTGGAAAATACAGCGCTCAAGTCAAGAGCATGAATTTTCAATTATCTTCAGAAGACAGCATAAGTAGACGCAATCAACCCACCAAAAGAGGGCCTGATAGCTTACTGGCCACATTAGGTATGATTATATTATTGCAATGTCAACAGATTTATTATTGTTTATGGCTTTTGTTTTATAAATGTGAGAATATAAGGAGGCATATAACATTAAAATACATTTAACAAGACATATACATGCACATATGGCATCTTTCTTTTCACACTCATAACAAAGCACACTTAAATGAATAAAGAAAAAAAATTAATGCTTGGGCCGTGTAAGGCCCAGTGAACTCTTCCAAACCATTTCTGAATCATGTGCTGCCTTGCTCTTTCATGTATTTTTACATAGTTATAAATGTCTGAGCCTTGTCAGAGAAAGGTTTGAATGAACTGTCCCCCAAATCACATTGAATTAGGAGACTTCAGTACTGGCTTTTCAATAATATCTACCGTTTGAGACACAAAAATCACAAGTCAGAAAGGTGTCCTTTCTCCAGAGCACACCACCACGTATATCCCCAATACTGAATATAAAATTCATCAAAAAGAAATGGAATCGTGACAGAATGCAGCAATTGTTCCCTTCCCATCAAGTCTAGACAGCTTTTGCATTTTAAAAGTTGGCAAAGCAAAATGAGAACCTGTTTGCTCTATCCTGCCCAGCTCTCAGTAATGCATGCCAGATCGTAACATTTTGAAGTCAGAATATTTACATTATGTGGTTTACCTCATGGTCCTTTACACATCTGTCTATTATGGCCAAATTGATCTTTGATACGTATGAAAGCAGCCCTTAATTATATGAAAGAATGGATAAGAGCGCCTCTGACCATTTTAGAATTTTAGAATTTATTTGATTTGTCAATCGCTTACAAGATAATAGGTATAAGCATATACATAGTTATGAATACATGAAATGGGTACAAATAAGAAAAATAAAATAAACAATAGGTAGGCACATTGGTGCGCTTATGCACGCCCTCTTTTATTTTAGTGTGAATAGATTGGTTATCCTATTTTCCTAGCAAACTCCTTCTTCAGTAACTCACTCCCAAAGCCATGAGGCTATGAATAAGGGATAGGAGTGAAAGACAAGAGGAAATTGTCTTACCTAGCCTCTCATTCTTTAAGCAGACTCTACTTCTTGGTAGGCTAGACAGCTCTACTTCAGACTAAATTGAAAAAAATCAGTTTTGGGATTTTTTTTTTGTTTATTTCTGAAACTATGTTTTTTTTCTTTTTTCCTCTGCAAATTCCTAAGCAATATATATCACAGGTTTCAGTCTCCATAAAAATTGGAGTATTTTTATTTTTATTTTGAAAACAATTTCGGGATCTCTGATGAGGATCCAAATAGGAGGTGCAGCTAAGTCATCCATCCTGAATGGCAGACAGAATTCCATCTGCCAAGATCTGAAATGAGAAAGTAAATGTTGATGAAGTCAGAAGAGGAAGAGTTCTCCACTAAGCTTCCACTGCCATGCCTTCAATGGTTCTCTAGAGAAAAGCAGCAGAGGAGCTAGGTTGGCACCTCTAGGGAATGCACCCCTCCCTCACTCCATATTCATAACACTGAATATGAAATGCCAGAGAAGCGATCAATCTTACTTTGATGGCAAGAAGCTTCATTTGTTAGTGCAGAATGGGAAGGGGGTTGTTCTGACGCATTTACTGATTCTTCAAAATATATTTCAGTGCATTGGCTTTGCCACTTCTTGTTTTGTTGTGGTATCAACTTGGTATATAGAATGAGAGAAGGATGTCCACGAAGACATTTTCTGTGGATGGAATGACGAAGGCAGATATATTTCCACAACTGTAGTCACCATCATGCACAAACATGCAAACAGATCAGTATTAGTAATTTGGGGGTTATTTTGCCAACTAGGAAATAGCATCTAATAGTTTCATGACTATTTTTTTTTATTTTGACTTATTTCTAGTGAAAACTTTAACTAGATGAATGAATAACATTAAAATAAATATTACAATCTAGACTTACCTGCTAGAAGTTGGTAGTTGTTTTACAAACCCATTTATAGGACTCTGGCAGGGTGTTGAAGCAACTATTAAACAAATGTCACAGATTGCAACACAAACTCTACTTCTATATAAAGATTCCCCTCCCACATATGTGCTAATTGTTTCCAGCTCTAGGGTCTCATCTCTGTTACAAAACCAAAGAGGCAGTGCTATCTGAAGATGTCTCCGTGGTCATATGGCCAACATCACTAAATGCCAAAGGTGCACGGAATACTGTTAACTTCCCACCAAAGTGGTCCCTATTTTTCTACTTGCATTTTTACATGCTTTCGAACTGCTAGATTGGCAGAAGCTGGGACAAGTAACAGGAGCTCACTCTGTTATGCAACGCTAGGGATTCGAACTGCCAAACTACCGCCTTTCTATCGACAAGCCCAGTGTCTTAGCCACTGAGCCACCATGTCTATGTACTTGTATGCAAATAATTCATACACAATGCAAGTAGAAAGGATATATTTCATTATTCTGACATTACAGTTAAGAACAAAAGCTTACACCTCTATATCTCTCTTCTGGATCAGCGCTAGCATAAAAAAGAAATTTGTTGTTCATTTGCTTTAATAAAGATATTTCTTTGCAGATATCATTAATTCATATAAACAAAAATGTCCTTCAACTTAAAAGCAAAATTGAATGATATAAGTAAAATGAATGAATATCTAGTATTTAAACCTTTAAAATTTCCATCATTTTGAGTTAACTTGAGTGGCTAATAAGGGATTCATGGTTGGGAATCTAGAGAGGCAGTAACTGGCACGTTTCCCATGCCCCAAATTTCCATAACGAAATGATTTGGAACATTGATAATATTTACAAAAGCAAAGAATTTGAAGGAAACATCAAATTTAGTTTTTGTCTGATGTAAGGCATCAGACAAAAACATCACCATTGTGAAGGCCTAGCAACTGGTTCCCTTAAAGTTGTCAAGATTGAGAAACACTGCTCTTAGGTGCCAGGTAAGTACTATTATACCACCCTCAATTTACGTTTCTCTCTACTTTTTCTATTCAGTTCCTTCCATTTCTCTTCACAGGTCTCTGTTTCTATCTCTGGTAAATTGATATTGAAACTATCCACAATTCAAAAATTATTTTCCATTGCATTGTGACTAAACCAGATATCTTCTAACTATATATATAAAACTATATAACTATAACTATATATATATATAATCTTCTAAGATAAAAGAGTCCTGGTAGCACAGTGGTTAGAATACAGTGTTGCAGGCTAACTCTGCCCACAGCCTGGAGTTTGATCCTGATGGGCTCAAAGCTGACTTAGCTTTCCATCCTCCTGAGGTCGATAAAATAAATACCCAGATTGTTGGGGGCAATATGCTGACACTGTAAACAGTTCAAAAAGTGCTGTAAAGTACTATGGAGCAATATATATAAGACTAAGTGCTATTTCTATTTCTAAAAGAACCAGTATCTAGCAGTTAAGGCACCAGGAGACTGTGAGTTCTAGTCCCGTCTTAAGCATGAAAGTTGACTGGGTGACTTGGACCACTTACTGTCTCTCAACCCATGGCATCAGGTATAGATGACAAGTCAGTGGATCAATTCTTGGCACAACCAATGGTCAGCATTCAGTTCACACTCACACATACACACACACCCAAAAAAACCCAGATGCTGGACCTATAAGAAAATACTAAGAAGAAAAAATATTTTTTTCTAAGATATTAGCTATTCTATTCAGTTATGTTTACCTATACATTTAATATGTTTCTCCCCTCTTTTTCAGGTGTGTATGCAAGGATGGGGGAATATATGTTAGGGGTGTCAAACTCAAAAGCCCACAGTCCAGATCTGGCCTGCAAGATGCTTAAATCTGGCCCACAGGGTTGGACCGGAAATATCAAAGGACCGGCCCATGGCCAGCTGAAAATGGGCTATGGGGAGGCCCTGCAAGGACCTCATACAGCCTGTTTTTGGCTTCCCTGGCCTCCAGCAGCACTCTGCTGGCTGAAAACTGGCCATCCAGCACCTCCACGCAGCCTGTTTTCAACTGGCAGAGTGCTGCAGGAGGCTGGGGAGGCCAAAAACAGGCCATGCAAGGGCTGCCCGTTTTGGCCGGCAGGGTGCTTCAGGAGGGCGTCCATCCCATCTTCTCCCCACCCCACACCGAATGGCCCACAGAGGACAACTACAATGCTGATCCAGCCTTCCAAGAAATCCAGTTTGACACCCTTGTTCTATATTGTCTTGTTCTTTCCATCTCTCCCTCCCTCTCTTTTCTTAAAAAAATGGGCTGGGGCAGAGACAGCTGGATGTGCCCAAGATTCACTTCTGTACAAACATGTACAAATCCACAAATATTTCATCTATTTTCTTACCATCCACCTCCAACATAGTGTAAGTAGCCCTTCCTTCCTCTTTGGCCTCCAACAATAGGGTAATGAAATACAGAACCATTTCAGAATTAGAATAGAAGGAATAGCTGGAAGGGATCTTGGAGGTCTTTTATTTATTTATTTATTTTCTCAAACAATTATTAGATAACACGTATAAGTATAAACATGGTTATAAATACATGAAATGGATACGAATAAGAAAAAAAAGAAATAGGACAGGGACGGTAGGCACGTTTTGGTGCCCTTATGCACTGCCCCCCCTACAGACCTCTTAGGAAAGGGGTGAGGTCAATAATAGACAGTCTAATGTTGAAGATTTTGGGGTTTGGGGAAGAAACCACAGAGTATTCCAGACATTGACTACTCTGTTGCTGAAGTCGTATTTCCTGCAATCAGGTTTGGTGCAGTTTACCTTGAGTTTATATCTATTTTGTGCTCTTGTATTGTTTTGGTTAAAGCTGAAGTATTCATTGATAGGTAGGACATTGCAATATATAATTTTATGTATAATTTTTAGTCCACATCTCTGCTCAAACAGGAGACCCTATACCATTTCAGACATGTGACTGTCCAATCTCTTCTTAAAAACCTCCAGTGATGAAGCATCCACAACCTCCGAAGTCAAGCTGTTTCACTGGTTAATTGTCCTCACTGTTAGGAAGTCTCTCCTTAATTAGTTTCCATCCATTGTTTCTTATCTTGCCCTCTGATGTTTTGGAAAATGACCCCCCTCCTCTTTGTGGCAACCTCTCAAATACTGGAATATTGATATCATGTCCCCCTAGTCCTTCTTTTTTATTGGTGAAAATGTTTGTGTCTCCAGCTCAAGCTAGAAACAGGAATAGAATATGCTCAGTTTATTTTCATCATGTTTAGACGATTACTGTCTCCCAAAACAAATGCCCACTGACTTACAAGTGAAAACTATGAAGACAGAGACAGAGGGATGGGAAAAGGAAAGCTTTTTGTAGCTGAGAGCAAAATCAATGATTCTGTCCAGTCCAACCAAGCTGACTCTTCTTCGCTAATGAATGATATCTGAATTACTGCCCTTGCAGCTATCCTGTCATGGAGTCTGTGTTGCAAAGTGAGTCTGGATCAGTGTTTCCCTACCAAGACAAACGCTTTGGAGGGGATGGTCTCTACCTGTAATCTTGGATCAGGGTCAACTCTGGAGCCAGGCAAGATCAGGAAAGATTACATTGTGTTCACAGCATGGCTAGTCATATGTCATCTGCCAGTGTCAGTCATACTTTCAGGCATTGCACCATTGTCACAGCTGTTAGGAGATACAGGTTGGATTCTCAAAACCCAACTCAAATTCACTCATGCAAAGACCTTGTAAACTTTTTATTTTATTTTAGACATACCATTGCAAGATAAAAAACATCAATGTTTGTTCCAGCCATACAAGGCTAGTTATGTACTGTAAGTGGCATTTAGATCTCTCCCACCATCACCAGGTCTCTCCCTCTTCTACCACCTCATCTGCTTGCAAAGTCTTCAGATAAATGGTTACAAGTGCTGCATAGCTTTATTCTACATTTTTCAGCTTTTCTACTTCCCTGCCTATAAGACTAGAGCAGGGGTGTCAAACTTGCATCATCACGTGATATATCATGACCTTTTCCCCCCTTCGCTGGCATGGGCGTGGCCAATACATGATGCGTCCAGCCCTCGGGCCACAAGTTTGACACCCCTGGGCTAGAGCTTTTTAAAGTTGTGTCAGGGTGTTATTCTAGAATCTAGAATATAAATTTAATGACAGTTATAACATCCCCTTCCTTTACAGATAGCATATAAAACAATAGATTAAAAAGATAACCAGAAGCATTCATTACACCTGGTTAATAACCACTCAGGGTTAGCAGCATGCTGAATTTCAGCAGAATTAGCAGCAGTGTTGTCTTCCTCCTCAGATTCTGTGCTTGATCAATTCTCCACCTTGGAATCTACAACCAAAACTGCCTAAATCAAAGTCAGTTTTCCAGCCATGATCTCGTTCTTTATTTTCAGGAGTCTAATAACACTCTCTTGCAGCTATTCAGCCTATTCAGCTTATTAGCACCATGCACAGATAGTATGTCTGGGAAAGCACATGATAGGGTGCTAGGCAATATTTAGCTGCTTCATTCATGACGGCTGGATGTAAGTCATGGTGAAAGATACATCCCAGAAATAGAGCAGAACTTCTTCTAATATCATAACAAATGCTTCGTTTCTAATGACTATTCATATGTTTTGACCTTCCAAATAGGATCAATCTATTTTATCATAAATTGTTTAAGCAGTTATACATGAAAATGATTATAATATAATGGTTTTATAATGAAAAAACAAGCTAAAATCAGTAGTTAAAAGCATATATGTGTATTTGTTTAGCAAACCTGTTATTATTCAGAGAGATCCAGTAATTAACAGTAGCCATATGAAAATTAGCAGTACAAGAAAATTACAGGAAAATTAAAATTGAACATGCCTAATATTTTTTTAAAAAATGTAAAATTAAAAAAACCAGCAATAACTAGATCAATAACAAACTGAAGGCATTATTTCATTCTTCAAGGGGTTCCCAAAAAGTTCAATTTTTACAGGAAGTTAATAACAGAAGGACAAATCGGATTTACAGTTGGAGACTGGCCTATTGGATAAGAGCCTGACTATGAAGCATTGCTTGCAGGCATCAGACCCTTAAACTTCTGAAAATGGGAAACCACAACTTTTCTCTCTAAACCAAACTGGTTGTATTCAGCTAGAGCAAAATTTTCTGTAGCTGTCTCATAGCCAAGGTATATAAAGGATATAGCAAATTCCTCTACCAGAGATCTGAGACGTCTGTACAGTATCTCAGCTGTTCCTGTTTTGGACTGAGAAATCCATTGTTCCTAGGATCTATTGGAGCCACTCTTTCAACTTAGCAATCAAGTCCCAAGTGCTTTTACCATCACTGGAATCACTTTGGATATTATTTTCCAGTTCCTCCTTCAGGCCCTGGTACTTCTTCAACTTCTCATACTTCTTTTTCCTGGTATTGCTGGCAACCTTATAATTATCACCACAGAAAAAAGAATATCTCTTTCTCTCTAGTCAAATATCTATTTGAATAGTTTTGTATATATGTGTTTGAAAAAGAATTAAAAATTATAGAAATTTAGAAAAAAGTTTTTAAAAAAAGAAAAATGTATAAAAATGATAAATTGAAAAATAAGAAACAAAAAGCAAAAAAATAGTAGACCTTCTAACTCTGTTATTTTGTATTCTCTGCATGATTATTACAATTTCCTCCCAAATTATGTATTTTGGTTCACTTCTTCCCATAAACAATCATTTTTAATCAGTAAATCCCCAAATCATACAGTTCAGTTTTGTCCATTTTCAGAAAAATATCCATGAAATGTTTCCATATTTTATAAAATAGTTGTTCCTTCCTTAATCAGGCAAGTCAATTTAACCATTTCAGCCAGTTCTACAATCTTCATAGATCATTCCTCCATTATGGGTATTTCTGTATTTACTCATCTTTGTGCATACAATAAACTTGCAATTATCATTATAAAACCAATTGTCCATGCACGTTCTCTAAATAAATGAATTTTTTTAAAAAAAGTTCTGGTTTCAAATCAGAGGTGGTATTCAGCAGGTTCTGACCAGTTCTGGATAAACAGTAGCAGAAATTTTGAGTAGTTTGAAGAACCAGCAAATACCATCTCTGACTGGAGATTTTACAGTATCCTTCCCCTGCCACACCCACAAAGCCACGCCCACAGAACCGATAGTAAAAAAAAATTGAATCCCACCACTGTTTCAAATGAAATTTAAATTTTAAATTGGTTACTTCATCTTATATATTTGTGTCCAGTACTTTTTCACATGTTCATCATTCATGATAAAATGTACCTTCATGCTTTTCACATTTTCAACAGTAATTTGAAGTACCTTTACTGGGTCATTATTTGACCATTTAGTCTTCCAACTTAAATCTACATTTAGCACATTGCAATACTCCAAAAGATAAGGGCGTGAATGACTGTTGTGAGATCCTCTCATTCCAGATAGATGTTGCAGCTGGTGCCATCAACAGATGGGTAAAGGCTGTTCTGCCCATAGCTTCTATGTACCCAGCAGCAGCAGTCATAATTCTAGGACTCCCAAGTCCCAGACCTGCTATCTCAGTAAAAATGGCATTCCATCAAAAGACAACACTGGAATATTCAGTAACATAATATAAAAAGCATTCAACTTCGCCTTGTCAAAGTTTAGCTTCAGTCTGTTTCATACCATCCAAATGCTGACATCTGGATTTAGATATTGACAACATCTCCAGCATTGGAATAAATGATATCTAAGTCTCATCAGCATGTGATGATATTGTATCCTGAATGATGTGATGGATCACCTCAGCAGGCAACCACTTGATCAGTTTTTCTTCCCCATTATAATCAACTGGAACAATTCATTAAAGAAGGAGCAAAACCATTGCGTAAAAGGCAGATGAGAAAGTTATCATTATCACTGATACAGCAACTACTCTATGTCTAAGAGGTTCATGACGATGCATTTTCCCCTCCTAGTATCTTATAAAAGTCTTCAACAAAAGTGGCCACATTTGCTCCATTCTATGCCTAGCTATGAATCCTGACTGAAAAGAATCCACATTATCTGCTACCTCTAGAACGCTCCATGGTTGTATGGAGTAATTTTTAAAATTTCACTAATTTTAATTAAAAGGAAAAGTTAAAGACAAGTTATTATTTTATAATATAAGTAGCTTCTTGGGGAAGTGGTGCACCATCACCTTTTACAAGGCTGCCAGCTTCACCCCTTGTCAAAGAGATATTGACAGACTCTTATATCCAGTCTGCCCCATATACCCTATCTAAATCAAAAGAGTCAAGAAAGGACATAAATCCAGCCCACAGACAACTGAGGAAAATCCAAAAGCATTCTATTTATTTCTTTAGAATCCATTGGTGAAAAGAAGTCATTTTGTTCATGAGATGTGAAGATGTGCTGAATTTGAGCAGTTTATAGGTAAAGTACTGTACAACAATATGGGTGCTCTATTACTGGAAGTTGTGGCCACATCAGCCAAATGGGAGAGAATTGACTACTTGAAACAAGACTTCTGCCAGTGTGATAAGCAAAAAGAGGTAGTGATGTTTCACCTTTTTTATTGCCTTGGTATAAGTTTAATTTATACCAAATCCATGGTAGCACAGTGGTTAGAATATAGTATTACAGGCTAATTCTTCTGACTGCCACAGTTTGATTCTCACGGGCTCAAGGTCAACTCAGCCTTCCATCCTTCCAAGGTCAGTAAAATGAGGACCCAGATTGTTTGGGGGCAATAGGCTGACTCTGTAAAACCGTTTAGAGTGGGCTGTAACGTTCTATGAAGCAATATGTAAGAGCAAGTGCTATTAATTTGAGCTTCCCATGCTCAGTCAAAATCACTTTTCACTGTCCTCCACCAGTGCTCAGAATGTCTCTTCTATTGCTCCATCTCCCAGAGCAGTAACCAGGGAGCATCCAAAATCAGCCAGCAGTGAAAAACTGCTAGGGAGCAATCACATCAAATGCTGCGGTCACCTCCTATTGCCAAGAGCTAACTCTGTGAAACTGCTGGCATGATCACTGTGAAAGCCCCCTATAAAGCCATCTAGCTCCATTAAACACCTGGACAGACTACTTTAGTTAGTCAATTGGCCACAAGGAGGTCACCAGTGTCAATGAATCTTGTTGAGACCAGGAAATAATCTCACCATGGCAAAAGGCTAAGATAAATGCCTTCCAGGTCACTCAGAAATTGCTCCATAGAAAAAAGGAGGTCCAGCATGTTTTTGCTTACAAATATTAAGCTCAGTGATACTTGACACAAGCCTAAGTTCACCATCATGATAGAAGCCATGAACTCCTAGTTTTACACAACTATGCGCACGGGCATAGAAGTTGAAACCACAGCCCTAAAATCAAATGTAAACCAAATGAATATATAAACTGAAATATTCTCAAATGCCAATGAAAGTAATTTTTAAAATACAATCTTTCTGTGTTTTAATCCCTCCAAACCAACAAACAAGCCATTACAAATGTAACAAACCATTATAATGATTATAAAATATAAAATATTCTCCTCTTTTCACTGGCACCCAGCTCAAAACTGGTATTGTGTTTGGTTACAGATCATTTTGTTAATTCAAATAAGTTATTCACCTCCAGGGTAATAATTAATTAATCAACAAATGTTCAATTTACTGAGTAAAATCTTAATTTAAAGCCGGATGCTATCTCAGATGTATTACTACTATTGTGAGTATTAGATGTCAATTGGCCATATTTCTGATTTTGTCCTTTTAAGTTATTTTCCCTCTTTCTGTACTTCTTTTCATACATTTCTTCTCCTTGTCCTTACTTTACCCAGAATGATAACAGTTGCCTTCTTTCTTTATGAATAACTGTTGTTAACAGCAAACCTCCAAGTGAAGAAAAGTATTGCTTTCTCCTGAACAATAATATTAATATGTATTTTTATGTCTTAAAAGATTTTATTTTAAAAATTCATTCGGTTCACATTTGAGATTATTCCACTCTATTTATTCATTTTAATTTACTTAGTTTGTTATTTGCAGATGGAAACATGTTGCTCTGATAAAAGCAAGTTGCATAATCAGCCTTGACAGGAAAGGTAGAAGTTAAAATCCTTGTTCTCTCATTAATTGCTGGCTTTTAAGCCATTACAAACATTCCTGTTTATTTCAGAAATAGTTAGGAGATTGTCAGTATTTCATCAGAGTGCTTGCAAAAGCTCAAGAGCTTCTAGATATATTTCAATCAAAATCTACCTTAGCTTATCATTCCACCCAAAGAATCTTCAATAATAAAAGACTTTCCACCTATCTTCCAACTAGTTAATTTGGGACACCATGTCTTGGTAAATATGTATATATAGTTAGCATAAAAGAGAGCAATATAGGAATATATACTGTACATTGAGGGCAACTGTCATAGTTCCAGGGCCAGGAACATTTGGAAAAACTATTATGATGGCACTTACCCATTCAAAGAAAGCTACTAAGTACAATTTTCTGCCATTATAATGTAGACTTTCATACTTACTTCTACCATCCCATAATCTGGCCGAGCGCCTGGGGGAAGAGCCAGGTTTTTAAGCCTTGGAAAAGGACAAAAGTGTCAAGCGCCTAGATTTGGAGAAATGAACCGCAACAGAGAAGGCATATTCCATGGATCACATTAGGTGCTATTCATTTGTGTTAGAACCTCAATCCCATTCTGCTGCAGCTGATGGGTCAAACAAAGACAATTTAAGAAAGGCAGCTCAACAAGTAATCCGGTCCTGTACTATGAAGGGTTTTATAGATAATCTGTAGTTTGAATTGTACTTGGAAGCTTATATGGACCATTGGAATTTGCAAAGGAATGTTGTAGCATGCATTAAGGTAAGTCCATAACCTGCACTACTGCATTCTGGATCAATTGCAAGTCCTATGTAGTTTGAAAAGGGAGCCCTATTGATTGATTGATTGTTTATTAATTTATTTGTTTTTTAATTTATTTGCCACCCACAAAACAAAACAACTTACAACATTAAGACATTAAAATCCTAACAAATATTTCTAAGACAATAAAAATATAAATCCCAATCAAGATGAAATTATAGTTAAAATGGGCATGGAGGAATGGGATGTGCAGTGGGGGGAAGTGGGATTGCCTCAGTTCATCAACCACCTCTGGTATCATGCTCCCCTGTTTGAGCCCCAAGCCATCTGGCAAAAACAGAAGGTCAGAAGGTCAGAAGTATGGGAGTCAATCTCACCTCAGGGGATAAGATGTTCCAGGAGCCACAACAGAGAAGGCCCTTCTCCTGGACCCTTCCAGATAGAATTCCTTGACTGACAAGCCTCCTCTGCTGGTGCAGATGGGGTAGCTCAGTCACAATAGGGTGAGATGGTTCCTCAAGTAACTTGGACCCACATAGAACACATTGTAGGAGTATTGACAAGAAGAGATTAAGTCATGAATGATTGTGAGTATACAGCTTCCTGATATACGTAGGAATGGCTACAGTTGGCACATAAAATGGATTTGTACGGTAACCACCTGCTCTTTCAACAGAAAATAAGAATACAGAACAACACAGCGGGAAGGAACCTTGGAGATCTTCTAGTTCAAGCCCTGCTCAAGCAGGAGACCCTTTACCATGCCCGACAAATGGCTACTTAATCTCTTCTTAAAATCCTCCAGTGATGAAGCACCAACAACTTCTGGAGGCAAGCTGTTCTATTGATTAATTGTTCTCACCTTCAATAAATTTCTCCTTAGTTCTAGGTTGGATCTCTCTTTAATAAGCTCTCATGTCATAGGGGGTCTTCAGCAGGTTCTGACCAATTCTGGAGAACCAGTAGTGGAAATTTTGAGTAATTCGGAGAACTGGCAAATACCACCTCTGACTGGAGATTACTACTCCATTACTTTCATCCTGCCCTCAAGTGCTTTGGAGAATAGGTTGATCTCTGCCTCTCAGTGATAGCCCCTCAAGCACTGGAAGACAGCTACCATGGTGTCCCTAATCCTTTTCTTCATAAAGCTAGACATACCTGGCTGGTGCCCTTAATTGTTGATCGTACAGTCCAGACCCCATATCATATCTGTTTCATTTGTCCGCACTCTTTCTAGGTCTCAATAACTTTTTTGCATTGTGACGACCAGAACTGGACACAGTATTCCAAATGTGGCCTCATATTTGTTTAGTATACTTTTTATTTATTTATTTTGTCAAGCACACATTTGATAATATATATAAGTATATACATACATACATACATACATACATACATACATACATACATACAGTATAAGTAAGGACTGCATTTATAAGCAAGAACTGACATAATGATTCATTTATTTTCTACTTGTAGAAATACGTATTTAATGTATTTCTGCTGCCACACTCAGAAAGATTCTTGCAAGCTAATGTAGAAATCATTTGAGTGAAAGTATTTTTCAAACAGAAAATCTAGAGTGATTTGTAGCAGAAAATGTTTATGATGAGCTCACCCCGGACTGATAAAACTTGTCTCTGAATCTATAAATTCATTTTTTTTCTCAATAGCCATCACTTGTAGTTCTGTGGAAAAACAAACAAAATGTTAAAAAGTTATGGTATTTATGTAGTTACTTATCAAGAATATCTAAATTATATTAAAGTGACCAAAATATCTTTATAATTCCCAAGGAATGTTACTTTTGAGCAGCCCTAATGTCTGGAAATTGAAAGTTGAAAAATTTGACATGTTGTAGCACTGGTGCAGTAGTTAGTTTGCATATCAAAAGATCTAATGAGTGCATGCAAACGCTTGAGATTTCTAGATTCAGAACAAAGTAATAACAAAGCTTCTTTTCTTAAGATTTTGATGATGTTTATAAAAGCGATAGTACTTAAGCTCCTGGTAACTTTGTGCAATAATTCTAATCTTTGTCTTTAAATTCAGTCCTAAATAAAAGTAATTCTTGGAATTACTAATGTTCTTAGTTATGTTTTTACAGTAAGGAGCTCAGATAGGTAATGTTATGTGAGTTATAATTTACTTAAATGTATTTGAAAAGGGGCATTAATTTATGAATAAATTAATAAATAATCAACATAATACCACAGAGCAATAGAGTTGCAGCTGATCAAAGATGAATGATACATAATGTGCCTTACTTGTTTAGCACCTTCAAATCAAGAGTTCTTCTGTCCTTGGTAGAAAGTTAAGGATCTATTTCAGTAGTATCTAAGTCAAGCACAAAGCAGTGAAAGACTTGCAATTGCAATTCTTGTCTTTGAATTGTCATAAACCTTCATACCTTGCCTTAGATTAATTGGGTTAACGGAACTGGCCAATGAGGACATCTGCAAGAGCTGGGATCTTGCAATTACATTACTGTGATCACGATGATTCATCTTCCATCACTGGAAGCTTTTAAGAAGAGACTGGACAGCCATTTGCCAGAAATAGTTTAAATCTTCTGCATGAACAGGGGGTTGGAGTAGATGAGCTAAGCTCTCGGTCACCATGGGAAGAGAGGTCCTTTGATACGCTGACAACTCTGTTATTGTTTACTGCTTTTTTGGCAGCTGCAGCACACTGCTTGCTCATACTTAAGTGGTTAAGGACAATGTCATAGAGAAAATCTATCTATGTCAGTGCTAGGAGTCAACAATGATTTGATGGCACGTAATGAATCAATCATAAGGAAACCATGTTAATCTACTTTATTAAAATAAATATATGTAGATCCTGTCTCTCACATACATTTAACTGCAACATTATGCTCTGATTATACAAATTTCCCCTTGAAGTTATTTTCATCTTATTCCCAGCCAATATGTGAGACCACCTTAAATCATTATTAATCTTAATGGTATCAAATGAGCATTTTCCTCACCTCCTTGTACCCTTATTTCAGCACAATTTTATGATTAGCCTTCAGGTATGTAAAATATGTTATGGGTCACCATTACTTACCTTGGAAGCAAAGTGAAATGAACTATTATGGATTACAACCAGATATGCATTTTGCAAGTGTTGGGAGATGCAGACACAGCTCTCCCTTCTGATCACTTACTAATATCCACCTTAGCTATTTCTCTTCCATCACTTGCTCCTTTCATCCACATTTTGATTCCCAAGTTCCTTTTATGCCTGTCTCTTCCATGCATTATTCTGCTTTTTATATCTCTAGGCTCCCCCACCCCCCAAGAATAAAGACAGAAGAATGGGATCCCACTATTCATTTTGGGAAGAAAGGTATTTGAGCTTTTGCCAGTTTCACAACTTTTTCAGTTTCAGACATATCACTTGATGGAAGTACAGTAAGAGATAGTCAGTTATAGTTTTTCCTACACCTAATAAATTAGCAAACTGCACAGTCTTGGTAGAATTTGAGGGTATTCCCTCCAAGCAGTGGTGAGATTCAAATGATTTAACAACCGGTTCTCTGCCCTAATGATTTCTTCCAAAAACCAGTTCATCAAACTGCTCAGAAATTTAACAATGGGTTCTCTCAAAGTAGTGCGAACTGGTTGAATTCCATCACTGCCTCCAAGGATATTGCTGTCCCTTCATTCTCTATCTTCTGTTATTTTAACTTGGGAAATGTTCACATGGGTTTTACAAAGAAAAGCAGACACACCAGGCTGACCTCATTCCTGGCCTGTTGGTGGGTGTCACCTTGATGACTGATAATCTGAGTCAGCAAAATCACTTTGATGACTGAAAGGGAGGCAGCAAAATCAGAGGAGAAATCAATCCCTTTGCACACCCACAGAGCAAGACAGCTTACTCTCTTGACACAGTAGGAGGCAGGGTAGAGACTAGCAATGCAGCACCTTTTATATGGTGTTGTTTTTACTATATAACTAGTGAAAAATGTGGGATGACATCTAAGGCATTTAGTAATTGGGTACTTTGAGAAAAGAGTAGCTGGCTAGAAGAGATAATTAAACAGAATATAAACCTGAAACCAGAAGCATACTTGCTGGGCATAGTACCAGAGGGTTATGATAAAGGGACCACTTATCTAGTTTTACATATACTGGCAGCAGCAAGGATTAGCTTCGCAAAATATTTGAAAAATGAGAATGCCCCGCCAGAGGAGGAGGTAATTCAGAAAATTTTAGACTGTGCTGAAATAGTCAGATTAACTTTAAAAATAAAAGACAGAATGCTATTCGATATGGAATAGATTTTAAGAGTGGATAGAGACAAGAGGTAGAAATTAGAGGAAGAAAGATGATGAATGTATGCATTCGAAATAGAGATGGCTTATAATTATAATTATTAAAATTATTAGAAATGTAAATAAGCTAATATAAAGTGAAACTTAGGTAAATAGTACTTGGTGATATTACTATTATGGGTTATCATTAGTATATATTAGTATTGTTATCACTATATACATTAAGATTTAATGTGGTACTCTTTATGGTTTTCATTTTATTTTATTTTTTGTAAATGGTATACCCCAATTATTCAAAATGTATATGAATAAAATTATAAATTAAAAAATAATAATTGGGTATTTTGAAGACAAATAAATATATTGATAGTGTAATCCAGATCTCTAAAAACTACAAGAATATTTACTTTTTTAAATATCTTGATGTTGCCTTTTCTTTGTCCTCTTACAGCCTGAAGATCTTGCAGCTGAAAACTGATGCTAATGTGGGCTGAAACATACAATCAGGGATGGATACATATCACGTTTCCCCCAAAATAAGACTGGGTCTTATATGATTGGGACTATCAAAAAAGTCACCAGGTCTTATTTTCGGGGAGGTCTTATTTGTTTTACCCATGTACCAGGAGGTGGGGGCAAGCTGTCTTACCAGCAACTTGCTCCATAGAACAGGAGATTTGTGGGTGCAGCTCAGACCGCTTTTGGTTGTTGTTATTCACTTAACAAACATGTTACCAGTCTTTGGCATCTCCCTCACCTGCGATGGCTCTGCAGCCACCTCATCTCCTGCCTGGCCCAGTCCACCACCAAGCCCCAGTTGAAAATATCCAAAAACCTCCTGAGCACTGCCAGCCTGCCAGGGCCCCTTTGCTAGCAGTTGCCAGTGGAGCCAAGCTGCCTGTGCTTCCTCACCTGCCGCCACCAGCACAGGAAGCAGCCTTTCCCTCCCTCGGTCACCTCATGGAGGTGTGGCCCCTTAATCATGGCGTGCAGATCAGCTGAGCCAGCAAGGGCCTGGAGCTGCCTCTCATTCTGTCTCTCTGCGGAGGCCTCCCAGTACAATGCTCTGCCGCAGCTTTGGAGCAAACCTCTGCCTTCCCTGTGCAGGATTGCAAAGCTGAAGGCTTCGGAGGGAGCATTTTTGTGATGTGTGTCTGTGCAGAGCTCCCCAAGGATAGAACGATTGACAGGGAAATGGTGGTGATGATTTTCCTACTGATCGGAGCAAGGTGAAGTCTCCAGCCTTGCGATCCTGCACAGGGAAGGCGGAGGTATGCTCTAAAGCTGCAGCAGAGTGTTGCACCAGGAGACCTCCACAGGTACGGTAACATTTCTGAAATGTTAACTTTTAACACTGTACTCATAGGAAAATCCTCCCCTCATCACAGTTTGATTTGCTTTCTGTGAAGCTTTGTGCTGAGAAAGGTCCGTGCTTTCTCATTCCCTTCTTCCCCCCCTCCAGTTCAGCTTTGGCAGACAACTGTCCACCAGGGTGGATGCACCCTTGTGGGTGCAATTAAACTTTCAACCCAGATCTGCCAGATCAAAAACCCTCGAAAATCTCCTGAGTGCCACCAGCCTGCTAGGCCACTTTGCAAGGGGCTACCGGTGGAGCCATGCTGCCTGTGCCACCTCGCCTGCTGTCACCTTTCAGTTGCTGAGCATCGGCCTGCATGTCTATTCAGTGCTGCAGGCACCGGGCTTACCATACATCTATGCTGAACCCAGTGCTCTCCAGACCCTGGAGGGTGCTGCAGGGTCTCTCACCAGCTGTGCAAGGCAGGTATGGGGCTGCCCGCCTTTGGCACCTGCCTCATCTGCAGCAGCTCTGCAACCACTTGCCTTCTGCCCAGCCCACCACCAAGACCCAATCGAAAACCTCTGAAAACCTGAGCGCCGTCTGCTTGCCAGGGCCCCTCTGCAAGAGGCCACTGATGGAGACATGACACCTCACCTACCACTGTCCCACGCACATCCAGAATGAGAGTTGTAGCGCCCACAAAGGCCTAAAGTTTTTCAGAGGCTATCGATCTGGGATGATTCAACCCAGCCAGGCAGGAGCAGTCCCACAGTGCTGCCGAGGACAGAGCTGCCTGAAGGGTAAAGAGGCCAGCAACACCATGGGCAGCTGCTTGGATATTTAAAGACTTGTAGGTTTCAATTCCCAGAACTCCCCACAGCCCCCCACCAGCTCCTTCCCCTTTCTGGGTTAGGGTAACTCATGCCCACTGGGTCTGTTGAGGTTGGAAGTTCTATTGCACCCTGTCATTGCATTTGTTTGTCTGAGGAGCTTCCACAGATAGTTTACAGAATAAGCTGGACTGGTTATCAAGTCTCCACAGTAACAAGATATGAGTGTCTTGTGATGTTCTGGTTTACTGCACATGTGTGCAGGGGAGGAGTTTTATTTCCACTTCATCTTTCATTATAGTTTTTTTTTTTTTTTTGCTTGCTTAGTAGAATGGTACTGTTGTTTCTTTTGTTTCTTAGTTATTTTGTAAATAAAGTATGCTGGCAACAGAAAAGCACAATTTATTTTCTTTAATTTATAAAACTGAATGTTTTCGTTTTGACACACCCCACGAAGGAGCCTTCACCCTGCCAAATGGTTGTCTATGAAAGCTGAAATGGACAGCCAGAGGGTGAAGGAGAGAAGGGAACAAGAAAGCATGGACTTTTCTCAGCACAAAGCTTCACAGAAAGCAAATCAAACTGTGATGAGGGGAGGATTTTCCTGTGAATACGGTATTAAAAGTTAACGTTTCAGAAATGTTACCATACCTGCAGAGGTCTCCTGGTGCAACACTCTGCTGCAGCTTTAGAGTATACCTCTGCCTTCCCTGTGCAGGACTGCAAGGCTGGAGGCTTCGTTTTGTTCATGACACCCCCCCCCCCAATTCCCTGACAATCATTCTATCTTTGGGGAGCTCTGCACAGACGCACATCCCAAAAATGTTCCCTCCGAAGCCTTCAGCCTTGCACAGGGAAGGCAGAGGTTTGCTCCAAAGCTGTGGACAGAGCATTGCACTGGGAGGCTCCCAGAGAGACAGAATGAGGAGCAGCTCCCGGCCCTTAGTGGCTCAGCTGATTTGTGTGATTAAGGGGCCACACCTCCATGAGGTGACCAAGAAGGGAAGGGCTGCCTCCTGTGCCAGCCACACACCTCTTTACTAGGGCTTATTTTTTGGGTAGGGATTATATTACGCCCATCCTCAAAAAAAATCAGGCTTAGGCTTATTTTGGGGTTGGGACATACTTTCTGGAAAACACAGTAGTTGCACAACCACCAGGATGTTGAATAATAAGCTGAAGAGCAGGGGATGGAGGAAATGATTAAGTAAATGTGACTGTGCTGTTTTGGATCTGAAGGATAGGCAGGCAGAAGTTTAGTTTGGAAATAAGTTAAATTTTAACCAACTTATATTATCTTGCAGGAGCTACTCCAGATCAATGTCTGCCTCTTGGCAGAAGCCAGAGGATTGTGTTGGACCCTGCCCCACATAAAATGTGCTTTTCAAAATATTACTGAGCTGTTCATTCATAAGAAACTTGAACATTTTGCAGCAATAATTTATCAATCCAATATGCAAAATGTACAAGTTTAAAAAGCATTCAAATTCAATTATTAAAGCACCTATGGTTTAGAGTAACTTTATAAGGGGTTTGCACTTTCTAGCTGTGTTTTTTTTCAAAACAAACTGAAATATAAGGTATATATCTTATTATCTGCAATATGTAAGCACTTAAGGTTTTTTCCCAATCTTTTACAGTATATCAAGATGGGTTTTCAAATAAAGATCCATGAACTCTCACTTTGCTTTAGTCTTTTAAGTAACTAAAGTAACCTCCTTGGGCCAAGGAGAGATAGACTCAGAAAAATGTTCAACAGTTGCATCTTCCTTAATCTCTTGATGGATATATGTATATATAAGGCAGAGTGGATCCCCAGAATTCAGCTTATTAGTTGACCAGGCATAAATTTCATAAGTCCACATCCAGCTACAATTACTATAGCATCGTTTGATGGACTTATGTCTGATTCACATAGGTTACATGCACCTGATCTTACCTATGTCAGCAAAATATGGACACTCACCAATACAAAAGCTATACCAAAGCTATGAGAGGCACAAAGAGCCATGGAAAGATACACGCTCATCATTGCAAGACAAGGTAGAAAGACCTGCATATGGATTAGAGAACAAACAAAAGTATATAATATCATCAAGAGAGTAAAAGAATTGAAATGGAAATGGGCTGGTCATATAGCAAGAACGACAGGTGAGGGCAGGTGGACTAAGGCAGTCATAGAATGGATTCCATTGGATGAAAAATGTCCAGAAAAGAAATGTAAAACAAGATGGATCAACAATATTAGCAAGTATTGTGGGCCCAACTGGCAAAAGAAAACTCAAGACTATATTGATTGGAAACATGCAAAAGAGTCCATCGTTTTGCAAGTGGATAGACAAAAACTAGAATGATGATGATACACACAGAATCCCAAAACAGAACAGAATGTGTCTTCAGAAATACATTTGGGATTTTCTAGACTCTGATTGGCAAAAATCTGCACCAGTGCTGCAAAGGAATTATTTCTTCTGTAAACTAATTAATTTCAACCAATACTAAAAAGAATTCAGCTGTTATTATCAATTTGATAGATATTTTTGCATCCATCAGAAATAATTGCTGATAATTCACGTTTTTACAGAATCATAGACTTTCTATACATATCAGAAATAAGAGGGCTTAACAAAATTGTGTGTGTGTGTGTGTGTGTTAGGTTTTTGAGCTGATAAATAATTAAACAAGGGAGACTAGGATAGATCTATTTCAAGCTACTTAGTTCTTGTCAGCTAGCCATACCCTGGTATGTTCAGGTCTTTTCCCATGTAAGATTGAGATTATCTGGGCAACGTTTCGATGAGATCTCACTTGCCATCTTCAGGCTGGTGCTTTCGGCTTTGAGCTTGTGCGAGCAAAGCATGATCTGAGCTGCTGTCTCCCTATATATACTGGTGGGGAGATTGGCTGTGTTGTCATTTCTTGATTAGTTGATGGAGTTCATGTTTGTAGATTGGCTGGCTTTTTCTTAAGAACATGTGTGACTGAGGTATTGGCTGTGTGTCTATCAGCCTCCTGTGTTGTAACGACTTGGATAATGGGCTGTGTGATGACCTTCTGAGTTCTACTGTTTTGACATCCTAGGTCTTATGCTGTAATCTCCTGGGTTGTAATGACCAGGGTAATGGGCTTTGTGATGACCTTCTGAGTTCTAATCTTGTGACACCCTGGGTTTTGTATTGTAATCTCCTGGGTCGTTGGTTGTGTTGCAACATCCTGAGGTTTTGTGGTGTAGCCTCCTGAGTTCTGTGATGTGATATCCTGAGCAGGTGGCTGTGATGTGATGTTCCAGGTTTTGGTTTGGCTCCGAGTTTGAGGCCTGGCTCTGTGTTCATGGCGTGTGTCAGTTTGCTTGGTTTGGGGGTCGGGGTGTGTGGCAGCTGGTGATGCAGCTATGGTCTGGTTTCTGGATGGTGGTTGCCTTTCATCTATGCGATGGCTTTGGGTTTGTGTGTGTGTGTGTGTGTGTGTGTGTGTGTGTGTAAGGTTTTTGAGCTGATAAATAATTAAATAAGGGAGACTAGGATAGATCTATTTCGAGCTAGTTAGCTCTCTTCAGCTAGCCATACCCTTACTGGGATTCGAACCAGGGAAGTATTACATGTGAGGCAGTTGTAATTGCCACTAGACCACTGGTTCTATCCTGTTCAGCTGAGGCAGGGGAATAAGTATATATATACTTTGTGTTACAATACCCTGTTAAGCCCCAATTTTAAGGGAGGAAGCATACTGCTTTCTTTTCTGTCTTTCGGCTCATCACCAGAGACCATACCGACAGAAAGCTATTTGTTTCGTTGTCTTTTGTTTACATGTGTGTAAGGTTTTTGAGCTGATAAATAATTAGTAAGTAAGGGTATGGCTAGCTGAAAAGAGCTAACTAGCTCGAAATAGATCTATCCTAGTCTCCCTTATTAATTATTTATCAGCTCAAAACCTTACACACATGTAAACAAAAGACAACGAAACAAATAGCTTTCTGTTGGTATGGTCTCTGGTGATGAGCCGAAAGACAGAAAAGAAAGCAGTATGCTTCCTCCCTTAATTGGGGCTTAACAGGGTGTTGTAACACAAAGTGTATATATATATATATATATATATATATATATATATATATATATATATATACATATACATATATATACATATATATATATATATACTGTATATATATATACTGTATATATATATATATATATATATATATATATATATATATATATATATATATATATACTGTATGTATATATACTGTATGTATATATACTGTATATATATACTGTATATATATATATACTGTGTGTATATATATAAACTTTATATGAAATATTTAATAGGGGCCAGGAGATCGCTATAAAGATGAGAATGATATTGATAGTAATGCTAATGACAACAACTACTGAAGTACTGGATAATAGTAGTAGTACTAGTAGTAGTAGTAAAATCTGCAACCTAACAGATTTGAAAAATAAATGATGGCCTAAGGAGGAAGATGGAAAAAAAGGGAGGGGGGAAGAACTACAAACATTGGGACTAGAGGCAAATGAATAACGCCAACATACAATAGCACAAAATTAGACACACCAAAACTAGGTAAAATAAAGAATATAAAATAATTGTCAACCTCAGGTCATATGTTTACAAATCTGTACAACTGAGCAAAGAATTTGGCAAAAGTTAATGTCACACTTCTATTAACATCCATCTAATAAAAAAGTTAATATCACTTGAGAAATCTTCTGGGAAATTGAGTTAAAAGGGGTTATAAACCTTAATCATTCATCCCTACAGAAATTACAAAAGAACATAACAGAGGTTAGCAATCTGATTGCTTCATTTCCACAGGGGCAGTGACAATGGTCACATGGGATGCCCCCAAATCTTCCAGTTAATAATGCATAAGGGAAAGTTGAATCCAGCTGTTTAAAAGATACACTGGGATTATACAGGCAGATGGTAAAGCCTTTAGTTTAGTGCATGAGGGCAAATTAAGGGAATAACAGAATAACAGAGCTGGAAGGGACCTTGAATGTCCTAGTTCAACTTCCTGCTCAGGCAGGTGACCCTATACCATTTCAGACAAATGGTTGTCCAATCTCTTCTTTAAAACTTCCACTGTTAGAACATTTACAACTTCTGGAGGAAAGTTGTTCCACTGATTAATTCTAACTGTCAGAAAAAATTCTCCTTAGTTCTAGGTTGCTTATCTCCTTGATTAGCTTCCATCCATTGCTTCTTGTCCTGCTTTCAGGTGCTTTGAAAAATATGTTGATCCCCTCCTTTTTGTGGCTACCTCTCAAATATTGGAATATTATAGATATAGATATATAGATATAGATATATAGATATATACAGATATGTTTTCTTAAATTTTCGCAGGTATTTATATGTATGGTATTCAGCTTTGTTCGGGTATTTTCCCACGTCATTATAGTTGTGCTTTTAAAGTTCTAGCGACGTTTCGGCAGAATCTCATCCGCCATCATCAGGCCCGTGCACCGTGTTCATCTGTGAGTCAGACCTTTTACAGTCGTGAAGGCCTGACTTACAAATGAACACGGTGCACGGGCCTGATGATGACAGATGAGATTCTGCCAAAATGTCGCTACAACTTTAAAAGCACAACTATAATGACGTGGGAAAATACCCGAACAAAGCTGAATACCGTGCGTGTGTGTTTTTTTTCTTGCCTAAATGTAGAACCTTACTTATTTCACTATTGAATTTCATTTTATTAGATGGCATTCTACTGGTTCAGACTAGTTTGGTCAAACCAAATGTTAAATTTACATCTTGTTCACCGAACCAGTAGTTGAACTGACCAGCTGGGCTCACCCGCCCCTTCCCTCCCAGGAGTCTCTGTGCAGCCTGTTTTGGATGCAGGTAAGTGCAGAGTCAACATAGAGGCTCTGGGAGAGCAAAAAATGGGCCTTCTGGAAGTCCAGAAACAGCTTATGTAATTGCCATCTTCAAAAAGGGGAAAAAATAGATGAAGGAAACTGCAAACCTATAAGCCTAACCTCAATACCTAAGAAGATTCTGCAAAGATAATCAAGCAACAAATCAGCAAATTCTTAAGAGACAAACAAAGCCATAACTAAAAACCAACATGGTTTTGTTAAAAACAGATCATGCCAGACAAATCTTATTGCATTCTTTGACAAAGTGATAAAATCAGTGGACCAGAGGAATTATATAATTTACTTTGACATTAGTAAGGCATTTGATAAAGTAAACCATAACCTACTACTAGATAAAATAGAAAAAATGTGGGTTAGACAGCATCACCACCAGGTATGTGGTGTAGTCCTCAATGAAACTGCATCTACACGGAGGGAACTATGCACCCCAAGGCTCAGTTTTAGGTCCAGTACTTTTCAAAATCTTCATCAATGATTTGGATGAGGAGACAGATGGGGAACTCATCAAATTTGCAGATGATACCAAGCTAGCACCCCAGAAGATAAGCTTAAGATACAGAAGGATCTTGACAGACTTGAACACTGGGCGCTATCCAGGGGTGAGATTCAAAAATCCCAGCAACTGGTTCACTGCCCAGGTGCTGGGTGGGCATGGCCATGGTAGGTGTGGCCTACCAGAACTTCTGGGAGGACTATTTTTTTCCCTTTGGCAGGGTCTGGAGGCTTCCCTCGAGCCTCTGGGAGGATGAAAATGGCCTCCCCCGGGATCTGAAGGCCCTCTGGAATCCGGAAACAGGCCAGTTTCAGTCTTCTGGAACTTCCGGGAGGGCCATTTTTCTCCTTCCCCAGGGTCTATAGGGTTCCCTTGGGCCTCTGGAAGGGTGAAAATGATCTCCCCCGGGGTCTAGAGGCCCTCCGGAAGCCAGAAACAGGCCCATTTCCAGACTTCCAGAACTTTCAGGAGGGCTGTTTTTTGCCTTCCTCAGGGTCCAGAGCAGAAGTGGTATTCAGCAGGTTCTGGCCAGTTCTGGAGAACCAGTAGCTGAAATTTTGAGTAGTTCAGAGAACCGGTAAATACCACCTCTGACTGGAGATTTTACAGTATCCTTCCCCTGCCATGCCCATTAAGCCATGCCCATAGAACCGGTAGTAAAAAAAATTGAATCCCACCACTGGTCCAGAGGATTCCCTTGGGCCTCTGGGAGGGCAAAAATGGCCTCCTGCGGGGTCCAGAGGCCCTCCAGAATCTGGAAACAAGCCCTGTCATGCCCCTGGTGGAGACTGATTCTGAGGGAGAAGAGGACCAGGGAACAGGGAGTGGAAATGTGGCTTCAGAGGTTGTGGTGGAGGCTGGGGAAGGGCAGAGGCTGGCTGAGCAGTCAGAGGAGGACCCAGGCCCATCCCCTTTCCATCCTAGGGCACGCAGGGAGGAGAGGATAAGGAAGACATGGTCTAAGGAGAAGGAGAGGGCCTTGATCCTCTTCATGGCTGCAGCTGCTACAACTGAACAAGAGGAGGGACATGCGTATGGGCGAACACTGGAAACAAAGCATGGAAATATCTCTAGTTTATGGTTCCTCTCTGAGTTTGGTGTCCTTTGCAGTGTGTGTTATCTGTGGACGTCCTCCAGCCCTTATCTTGCCTGGCTTGTGTTGCTTTTTTCCTTCTTCTTGTAACTGTTTGTGTGGGAGTTTTGTCTTCCTTTAAGAATATGTGGGAGTTTTGTCTTCCTTTAAGAATATGTGGGAGTTTTGTCTTCCTTTAAGAATATTCGGAGCTTGGAAGCTAAGTGAAGGAACAGGCTTCACCTGTTTTCTGTGATTGTGTTTGTTTTGTATCCCACCCTGGGTCATCACAAGCCCATTTCCGAACTTCTGTAAGGCCTCCGGACCCCATGGGAGGCCGATTTCACCCTCCCAGAGGCCCGAGGGAAGCCTCCGAACTGGCAGGTATCTTCTCAGGTATTGAGGTTAGACTGATAGGTTTGTAGTTTCCTTCATCTATTTTTTTCCTTTTTTGAAGATGGGAACTACATAAGCTCTTTTCCAGTCTTCTGGTAGTTCCCCAGTGCTCCAGGATCTTTTAAAGATATACTGTAGTTCAATGGTTCTGAGATAAATTATCCCTATTATCAGTTATATTTGTACCTTGATCTTGCATTGCTCTGCTTGCAATCTCTTGTAATTAGTAGTGAAGAACTTGTGCTTTAAAATAACATGCCTCTGATCCACAAGTCTTTGTTCACTGATTTCCATAGTCAGGTGATTCTCCTTCCAAATCTTGAACATGCACTTTTGAAAACTACGTTTTGTTGGTTCAGATTGATAATAAGCTTCTATAATTGAGTAATTTTCTTCTTCTGGGCGGCAGGTTCCAAAATGGCGGCCGCGCGCCTCCGTTGGAGCTCCCTCCGGCCGCGGCGGCTTCGGGTGCGGCCCCCCCTACCCCTCGGATCCCCCCGCCGGTGGCAGAGGCGGGGGAGGACCGGGGGAGCCCGGCGGGATCCTTCAGAAGCCGGCTGGGGGTGCGCTGGAGCCGCGGGACCGGCTGGGGGAGCGGCGCGGAGGGCGGCGCGGATGCGGCCTCGGCGGATGCGGCCTCGGCGGATGCGACGCCGAGTTGATCCTGGAGGCCTCGGAGACCTTGCCCGGCGGCCGGTGGGGCTGGACGAGGCCCCCGGTGATGGTGATCGCGTCGGGGGCTGCGGGCGCTTCGGCGGCGTCGGCGGAGGTCGCGGCGATGGTCGCGACAACGATGGCGGCCTTGGCGGCGGCTGCGGCAGCGGTGGCGGCCTCGGTGGCCGCGGCGGAAGTGGAGGCGGCCCCGGTGGTCGCGGCGGCGGCGGTGGTCGCGGCGGTGGCGGCCTCGGCGGTGGTCGCGGCGGCGGCGACCTGGATGGCAATGGCGGCGGCGGAGGCCTCGATTGCGGCGGCGTCCTCCGGAGTCATTATGGCAACATGGACGCCAGTGGACCCAGCGGTCTCCGGGATGGGGAGATCACCGCGGTGTGGCCCCGGCGGCCCCCTGGGGGGAGCAATGGCCCTGGATTTTCTGGGGCGGTGCGGACCTGGGGGAGCCGCCTGGGGGGCCCTGGACTGGCCTCTGCGGCATTGTTGAGATCGCAGAGGCCCTGGAACAGCTACCGCGTAAACCCCGGAGTTCCGAGGGGTTATGAAGAGGTCTTGGTACCCCCAGCGAGGCATGACGGTGTGGCAGGCTCGGCGGCCTCGCTCGGGCCGCGGCGATTTCGGGGGACCCCGACCAGTGCGGGAGTGGCCCCGCTGTGGACATGGCGGGCCTGGACTGGTTTCGGGGCCGCCCCTATGGCTGCGGGGACAATACGGAGACTGGGGGTTGGATGGTGTTGTGACCGTTCCCCTCCCCTCCTTGGGGCCCCCACCTGTGGCAGGGGTGGTGGGCCCGGGGAGGGGGGGAGTGACCTTGCCTATGACCCCTTTTCCCCCGGGGGCCCCACCAGTGGCAGGGGTGGGGCGGCCGGGGGGAGGGGGTTACCCCAGTCTGCCGGGACTTCTCCAACACAAAGACTTCGGACGCTGCGGGACCGTCGGGGCGGGGTGGCCGGGGCCACGGAGGTACTCCATGGCGGAGCTTTGGGCCTTGAGGGATGTCCCCCTCTCCCTTAAGTGGCCCTCTAAACTCTCAAAGACCTTCCGCTATGAGGGATCCTGGGATCCGGAGCGATGGTGGGGCCGTGGAAGCCGGAGGAATGGGAGGAAGCGCGGGAAACCCGGGATTGGAAATTTTTTAATGGGATTTTTTAATGGGTTGAAAGGTTCCAGGGTGGGCAAGGGAGACAGCCCACATGGAGTTGGGGGCAGCCGGGCCGGCCCACGCGCCTGGGGGGCCTCGGGGGTTTCCGTGTCGGGGTGGCAGACTGGGGGTGGGCTGCCGGGGGCAAATTTTATTAGCACGGTGACTGGGAGAGGCAGGTATGCTGGGGGTAGAGGGCCATATCCAGTAAGGGGATCGCGCTCCCGATGTTTGCAAGCGGTAGCGCGCTCCGACCCTCCATACCCATCCTGCAGCCCTGGTTGTCTGGATTCTCAGGCCCTGAATACCCGGCTGCTGTTGTGCAATGCCAGGTCCGTGGTTAACAAGGCTCCCCTGATCCATGATTTGGCTCAGGAGGAGGCCGCGGACCTGGTAGGTGTTACCGAAACCTGGTTGGGCCCAGAGGGCGGTGTTCCTCTGGTTGAGATGTGCCCACCAGGTTTCCTTGCATTTCACCAGCCTAGGGCTCAGGGAAGGGGTGGAGGGGTGGCGGTGCTTATAAAGGAGGCCCTTTATCCTAGGGAGGCCACTGTCCCTCAGACGGCTGGCTGTGAATCTCTATTTGTGAAGTGGGGGCAAGGGGTTCAGATGGGTCTTTTGATGGCGTACCTGGCTCCCTGCCACGTCTCATCGGCCCTGCCCGGACTCCTCGAGGTGATAGCCGGGCTGGCGGTTGAGACCCCTAGGCTTTTGGTCATGGGGGATTTCAACCTGCCATCATCCGGTGAAACCTCGGGGTTGGTTCGGGAGTTCTTGGCTTCCATGACGGCCATGGACCTGACCCAGTTAGTTTCTGCCCCCACTCACATTGGAGGACACATGCTGGACCTGATTTTTGTCTCTGGGCAGTGGTTGAATGACTGTATTTTTGGGGATTTAGTCATCACACCCCTGTCATGGACAGATCATTCCCTCCTCAGGTTGGACTTCCGTTCCGCCACCCCCCACCGCAGGGAGGCGGAGCCACTTAGATTGTTCCGCCCCAGGCGCCTGATGGACCCGGAACGGTTCCAGAGGGAGCTTGGGCCATTTCCTGAGTCTCTGGCTCACAGCTCGCCTGGTGACCTGGTGGCCACCTGGGATGGGTTGGCCGCCGGGGCTCTAGATCGAGTTGTGCCCCTGCGACCTCTGACCCGGCACAGATCCCGCTTGGCTCCGTGGTATACGGAGGAGCTGCGGGAGATGAAGTGCCGGAAAAGACGTCTAGAGGGCATTTGGAGGGCGAGTCGTTCTGAGTCTGACCGAACACAGGTGAGATCTCATATTAAGACTTACCTTGTGGCGATAGGGGCGGCGAAATCTTCGTATTTCTCCGCCCTTATTGCATCAGCAGAAAATCGGCCTGCCGCCCTGTTTAGAGTGACCCGCTCTCTACTTGAACCGAGAGCGCGGGATGACCTCTTGCAGGGTAGAGCAGAGGAGTTTTCCCGATTTCTGCATGATAAAATCGCTCAGATTCGGGAGGGGCTCGACTCCAATTGGGTGGTCCCGGGGGAGGTGTCCGGGGCAGGTCTTGAGAATGTTATCTGGGGGGAGTTCGATCCTGTGACCGCTGAGGGTGTGGACAGGTTGCTGGGGGGTCTGAATGCCACCACCTGTTTATTGGACCCGTGTCCTTCCTGGTTGGTTTCGGCCGCCAGGGAGACGACACGAGGCTGGCTCCAGGGGATTGTCAACGCTTCCTTGAGGGAGGGGGTGCTCCCTACCGCCCTGAAGGCGGCGGTGGTGCGCCCCCTCCTCAAGAAGCCTTCCCTGGACCCAGCTATTTTAAACAACTATCGTCCAGTCTCCAACCTTCCCTTCGTGGCGAAGGTTGTTGAGAGTGTGGTGGCACGTCAGCTCCCCCGGTACCTGGAGGAAGCAACTTACCTCGATCCGTTCCAATCGGGCTTCAGGCCTGGACATAGCACTGAGACGGCATTGGTCGCATTGGTTGATGATCTCTGGAGGGCTCGTGACAGAGGGTTCTCCTCTGTCCTGGTCCTATTAGATCTCTCGGCGGCTTTTGATACTATCGACCATAGTATCTTATTGCGACGGTTGGAGGGGTTGGGGATTGGTGGAACCGTCCTTCGATGGTTCTCCTCCTTCCTCTCTGACCGTTCGCAATTCGTGTTGGCGGGGGGGGAGAGGTCCACCTCTAGGCCCCTGGTTTGTGGGGTGCCTCAGGGGTCGGTCCTTTCTCCCCTCCTGTTCAACATTTACATGAAGCCGCTGGGCGAGATCATCCGTGGTCTTGGAGTGAGGTGTCATCTGTATGCAGATGACACCCAGCTGTACATCTCCACTCCGGACCACCCCAACGATGCTGTGGGGGCTATGTCTAGGTGCCTGGAGGCCGTGCGGGACTGGATGGGCGGGAACAGGCTTCGGCTCAACCCATCCAAGACCGAGTGGCTGTGGTTTCCGGCGCCCCGATATAGCCAGTTGATACCTTCGCTGGCTATTGGGGGGGAAGTTCTGCCCCCCACAGAGAGGGCTCGCAACCTGGGAGTCCTCCTGGATGTACGGCTGTCGCTTGAACATCACATCGCGGCCGTCTCCAGGGGGGCATTTCATCAGATCCGTCGGATCTACCGGTTGCGGCCCTTCCTGGATCGGGACGCCTTGCGCACGGTCACTCAGGCCCTTGTCACCTCTCGCCTGGACTATTGTAACGCCCTCTACATGGGGCTCCCTGCGGGGAGCATCCGGAGACTCCAGTTGGTGCAAAATGCAGCCGCGAGGGTGATTATGGGGGCGTCGCGTAGCGCCCATGTGACGCCTCTCCTGCGCGAGCTGCATTGGTTGCCGATGGCTCTCCGGGTTCGCTTTAAGGTTCTAGTTTTGACCTTTAGGGCGACCCATGGCATGGGACCAGGTTACCTTCAGGACCGCATTCTGCCAACGCTCTCCAACAGGCCGGTGCGTTCCCACAGGGAGGGTCTGCTCCGGGTGCCGTCGGCCGCTATGTGTCGTCTGGCGGCGCCAAGGAGTAGGGCCTTCTCTGTGGGTGCCCCCGCCCTCTGGAATACTCTGCCACCGGAACTCCGTACCGGCACGGACCTGAGGGCCTTCAGGCGCGCGTTAAAGACCTGGCTCTTTGAGCAGGCCGGCCTGGGCTGAGATAATGATTTTAAATTTGATCTCCATTTTTAAATTTAAATTTGGGTTTTTAAGGGTGGGGGGAGGGTTTTCTAATTTTAGTCAGCAGCTGATTTAAATATTTAATTACTTTTTAACTTTTGTATTTTTGTGGGGTTTTTTAGATGAGCTGTTCACCGCCCTGAGTCCCTTGGGAGAAGGGCGGTATATAAATGTAATTAATAAATAAATAAATAAATAAATAAATTTGTCCAGATTTTTCATTTTTTTCATTCATCTTCCAGTTGCTTCAACTCTATGCCCTGGTTACCTAGCAGAGGGAGCTGAGACCTGTGGCATATTTTTTACTAAACACTCAGAAGCCATAATATTTAATGCAAGTCTTGTTGATCTGGGTGATACTCAATCTGGCATAGAATTCATTTGACTTGTTTTCACCATTGATTAAATGGCTCTGGGGCAAGTTTAATCTGGCTCATTAAGCGAGCACACAAGCCCTTGGGGGGTCATTGTTATTATTGTTGTTGTTATTATTATTATATAATACTTAATCTTCAATTCAATTCAGTTTGGGACTGGTAAAAACTTAACAGTTCAAGGCCTAGCCAAGGACCTAAGAGCTATAAAGGTAACATCTATATTGTTGTTGATGATGATGTTAATTTCCCAAAGGATCCCAGAATGCTGTATGTCAAAACTTTTGGCTAAATCACTAAGCATCCTTTTTTGACTGCAGTTATTGTTATTGGAGTGTAGTATGCCTAGGGTTTACAATATGTAATTGTTTACATATTGATTCTATTTGTAAGTCTGTAAGAGCAGATTCCTTAGGTACTCACACAATATATAAGAAACCTCACAAATGACATTCCCTTTTACACATTTCTACAAGTTCCATTGCATATGGATTTTGGTCAACATTCCAGAAGTTCTCAAAAAAGATGCTAAAATGTAAAGTGACTTACCTGCATTGAGCTACCTCTACAATTGCTGACATAGCAGAAGGATCAAGAGAAAAATACTGTAAATTAATTAACACCAGACCTCTGGTATTTGTTCATTTCTGTAAACAAACATTTTAATATACAATCATTAATTAAATCTGCCACACTGTCCTCTTCTTCCAATTGATCTTTCTCCTGCTGAGTCTCATCATTCTTTGCTTGGTGAAACAGAGAGATAGACTGGTTTGACAGACTCTGTAAAAACATGCAGATGACAAGAGACACTCTGTGTGTCTTAATCTGCCAATACTTCTCTGTGACATGCTCTCTCTTATAATATTCTTTCTTTCTAAGGTGAGGGTGGTTAATTCTGGTTTTTTACCAAATGTTTTTGGTCCCTATGAAAGAATCAGAAAAGTGAATCAATTGGTCATAAAATGAGCCCAATCTCTGTGTACTTATTGATTTGAATCTGTACTCATTTGTGGTTAACCACAGTACAACCAAGCCATGACAATGCTAATTTTCACCTTTGGACATAACCACAAAGTGAAATAAATTTAAGTCATCATTAGCTATATTGATTTTAAAAAGCAGGATTTTCTCCTTATTCCTATCCAAGGATAGAACATCTATCAACCTTGACCACTTATTCCCTAGGCATAAAGTCATCTGATTAGTTATGGGTAGAATCAATGTTTGTTTTAGGATTGCTGTGAGGTTCAGGTATGGCCTTTCCCCATTGGTCTGAAACACAGCTTTTCCATAAGGTTAGCAGCTTCACCTTTCCCCATTGTGTTTTCCAGAAAAAAATGCCAAATGTGAGATTGGGATTTTGTTGCTTACTTGTTACTTTCCTTATATGTTACTTTCTACTATCTCAATTCCTTTCCCCTCCCCAAAGGAAGAACTGTGGTAACTCAACAATTATTCAGTTTTAGTTCTCCTTATCAGCAGAATCTAGTTAGTTATATAATCATGACAGAGTCTACCTTTCACATCTCTGGGACCATTTCTGCTCTGCTGTCTTCCCCTATAGCCCTCCCATCACAGTCCTTCTACAGTATCAGGTATCCCCTACCTGCTAGTGACATACTGAAAGAGAAAAACAGCAACACTAGAAGAGAGAATCAGTTGCCTTCCTGTAGCAAATGGCATATTCACAAAGGAAAACAATACCATTTGGCAATAGCTCAGAACTCCCAGAACAGACAGCAGAGTAGAATGGGGATTGACAAAGGGTCACAGATGTTATGCTGCCATTGTTGTTGTGCTGAGTTAAAGATAGATAGATAACCCTTGAAATCAGAGCTAGGAAAAAAAAACATGACTCAAATAATCTTGTTTCCACTTGATTTCTAGTCTAGTCTGTTCATTCTCTCCTTGAAGTTTCTGATGAACTTTATTCAAGAATTACTTCAGTAAGACTGAGCATTCAAGAGATTTAAATTTGAAGATGCTAAGTTAATGATCTGGAACTAGAACCAATTCTAAATACCCTCTCCAACCACCACCTTATAAGAGGAAGTCCCTGCAATTGTCTAGGGAAGACTTTTCAGAAGGGATTTGCCATTGTTTCCTTTCCAAGGCTGAAAGAAAGTAACTGGCCCAAGGTTACCCAGCTGGCTTCATGCCCATTCACTATTTCACAGTTTCTTGCCTGATGCCTTCACTACCGCATCAAACTGGTTTTCTATGAAGCCAAATAACTAGATAACTTATTACAGTACAATCTATATCTTATGTATTGCACAAGACAAAGCGTCACAGTCAGTGTTGGATGTATATTTTGTGTATATTCGTAGATACTGCACTCTCAAATTGCAAATGGAAATGTGGGTACTCTATTTTTTTTTAATCTATATTTTTAAATCCTTTGGTATTATTGTATTGCAAACAGTTGCTGGGATGCATCCACAGTTTCATTGTCCTTGTACAATGACAATAAAGTTCTTCTATTCTATTCTATTCTATTCTATATATAAAAAGGAGTTATTGGGAGGAAAATTTACAGAGGGAAGTTAACCCTTACCAACAGAATCTAAACAAAATCAATACAGGAAGTTTATCTAAATTACATATTTATTTCCTCCCTGAATGGGTCTTAATACATGTTCACTGCAGAGAGGAAAGTTTGGGAAAGATCATCTAAGAATCCAGATTTCTTCTTTTTCCTTCTTCTCCTGTTGCCATAAGCAAGTATCATAGTTTTATTGAAGAGAGGGTCATTTTGTCCAGTTGAGAACAAGGTTCCATCATGATCACCTCGGTCTTGTCAACAATTCAGAAATTATCTAGGAACTAAAGTCGCCTTCCTATTAATCCTTGAAGCAAATACAAAGGTGCAATCTAGATTAGCAGTTTTGCCTTTCTTATTGGAATTACTCAGCAGAAGCTCTATGGGAAAACCAAAGCTGATTTCCATCTATTGGAGACTTTAATCTTGGGATTCACTTACCCAATGTTTTATGGGAGTACTACAGTGCCATATTCAAACATGGTATTTGTCAATCTCCTATTACTGCTGTCTCCTCCATCCACTAAGCTTCCTCTTCAGTATTTGTGAATTGATTTTTAAAGGCATTGTCTACTTCATTTGCTTGGATAGATGGCCAATAGCATGATTTTTATTTCTTATATAATGAATTCAACAGGAATTTCATATTCTCAGTCATGAATTTATCCATAGCCATCTAACTTTTTTACCTAATTCCAGAACCACTTCACCTCACTTTTTGTTGGGTTTATTTCTGCTGAACAATAATACATCCCAATCATCAATGAAGTGTTGTTTCAATCAACTGAAACAACACTTCTATCAACTTCAAACAACACTTCAATCAGACTATCTTGAAGTACTTAGGCATTAAAATACCAACAAAATAACAGAGTTGGAAGGGACTTTGGAGGTTTTCTAGTTCAAAGTGCTGCTCAGGCAAGACACCTTATACCATTTTGGATAAAAGGGGATGCAATCTCTTTTTTAAAACCTCCAGTGATAAAACACCCACAGCTTTGAAGGCAACACATTCCACTGATTAATTATTTTCACTATGGGAAATTTCTCTTAAATTTTAGGTTGGATCTCTGTTTGATAGGTTTCCATCTGTTGCTTCTTCTCCTGCCTTAAGTACTTTGGAGAATAGGTTGATTATCTCTTCTTTGAGATAGCCCCACAAATATGGGGAGACTACTATCATGTCACCCCTAGTCCTTTTCTTCGTTAGACTGGAGATACTGTACTAGCTTCTGCAACTGTTCATTATATGTTTTAGCCTCCAGGCCTCTAATAATCTTTGTTGCTCTTCTCTGCACTCCTTCTGATAGATAGATAGATAGATAGATAGATAGATAGATAGATAGATAGATAGATAGATAGATAGATAGATAGATAGATAGATAGATAGATAGATAGATAGATAGATAGATAGATAGATAGATAGATGATAGATAGATAGATAGATAGATAGATAGATAGATAGATAGATAGATAGATAGATAGATAGATAGATAGATAGATAGATAGATAGATAGATGATTAGATAGATTAGATAGATTAGATAGATAGATTAGATAGATAGATAGATAGATAGATAGATAGATAGATAGATAGATAGATAGATAGACAGACAGACAGACAGACAGACAGACAGACAGACAGACAGACAGACAGACAGATAGATAGATAGATGATAGATAGATGATTAGATAGATAGATTAGATAGATAGACAGATTAGATAGACAGATTAGATAGATAGATAGATAGATAGATAGATAGATAGATAGATAGATAGATAGACAGATTAGATAGATTACATAGACAGATTAAATAGATAGATAGATAGATAGATAGATAGATAGATAGATAGATAGATAGAGAGATGATTAGATAGATTAGATAGATTAGATAGATTAGATAGATAGATTAGATAGATAGATAGATAGATAGATAGATAGATAGATAGATAGATAGATAGATAGATAGACAGACAGACAGACAGACAGACAGACAGACAGACAGACAGACAGACAGACAGACAGATAGATAGATAGATGATAGATAGATGATTAGATAGATAGATTAGATAGATAGACAGATTAGATAGACAGATTAGATAGATAGATAGATAGATAGATAGATAGATAGATAGATAGATAGATAGATAGATAGACAGATTAGATAGATTACATAGACAGATTAAATAGATAGATAGATAGATAGATAGATAGATAGATAGATAGATGATAGATAGATAGATAGATAGATAGATAGATAGATAGATAAAGATAGAGAGAGATATATGTGTGTGTGTGTGTATTTCTCTTTTAATTATATAAAATAAAAAATAGAAATAGAAAATTAAAAGAAGGAAAAGGAGCAGAGAAAAGAATGTGTGAGATACAAGGGGGTGGGGGGGAAAGGTGTTGGTTTCCGACTGTTCTTAGCACAGTACAAGATAAAAACACTCCTGCCTCAGCTTTTTGCTTTTAACCATTTATATAACTAGCCATTTCTATAACGACAAATCTTTCTGATCAACAAAACCAAAGTCATCACAAGCACAAAATCCAGAAGAGATATCCAAGCAAAAAACATGTTTAAATATATTTTCTTCTTTGAATATAATAATCAATTTAATCATTCCTGCTTTATCTTCCTTGCTTTGGAAATAGCATGTAGTTCTATTTTCACCTAAAAATCTTTGTAAACCGTCACCATTCATTCAAATTCATTGCATTCTTTCAAACACTTTGACCTTAACCCCCCAAAACCCCTTTTTTCACCTTTTTTTTGAAGTACTTTTTTTAAGTCAAAAATTTCTAATGCATCTTTTTCTTTGACTTCTTAATATCAAGCTTCAGCATTAAATTTAGATCCCTCCCCTCCAAACTGCCCTTATAGATTTTTTTTCTTTTATAAACATCCTTTTTAAAACACAATTTTTTTCTTTAAACTAGTACATAATTTTCTTTAACTTTCTGTTAATACAGATATTCTCAAATACATTTTAATAACATTTGCTTACTTGTCTGTACTTCTTCTCAATATCTTGAGAAGTGGGGGAGGTATCACAATAATCAAAATTGGATACAGTATTAGCCCAAGTGTGGTCTGTCTAAAGCAGTATATAGCAGTACTAATACTTCACATGATCTTGATACTATTTCTTTGTTGATGAAACATTGGACCTCACTGATTTTTTTGGCAGATGCAGCACACTGCTGGCTTATAATTAGCAATAGCAACAGCAATAGCACTTAGACTTATAGTATATACCACCCCATAGTGCTTTACAGCACTCTCTGGGAGGTTTACACTATCAGCATATTGCTCCCAGCAATTTGGGTCCTCATTTTACTAACCTAGGAAGGGTGTAAGGGAGAGTCAACTTTGAACCTTGTCAGGATCAGACTCCAGGTTGTGGGCAGAGTTTGCTGGCAATATTGCATCCTAACCACTGCACCATCAGGGCTTCGACTTAAGTGGTTGTCCACTAGGTCTCTGAGATTCCTCTCACAGTTACTGCTGTGGAGCCATTCTGTACCTGTGATTTGTTTTTTTCTTGCCTAAATATAAAAACTTACTTTTCTAAAATTATGTTACTTTTCTGAATTATGTTTTGTTCGATAGGGCCCAGTATTCAGGTCTGTCAACATCTTTCTAGATCTTGAGCCAGTCTTCTAAAACGTTGGCTATTCCCCCCAGTTTGGCATTGTCTTCAAATTTGATGAGTTCTTATATTCCCACATCTAAAACATTTATGAAGATGTTGAAGAATATTGTGCCTATAACAGAAACTTTGGGGTACCCCACTATATATATAAGCCTCCTTGTAGATGTTGTTCTATTGAGGGCTATATGCTGCGTGTGGTTTGTCAACCAGTTATGAATCCATCTGGTAATGATTCTGTCTACTCCATATTTTTCTATCTTATCAAAAAGTAATGTAACACTATCCCTGAAGGGGCTGCAAGAATCCAGATCTCTCTTTCCCTTTTTCCCAGGCAAGTTGGTGTCTCCTGGTCACTTGCTTTGGCAACTCCACTCACTCACAGAAAATTCTAACGGGGCCTCTATCTCTGCAGAGAAGAACAGTTGCTACAAGTATAAATTTCAAATGGAAGCAATCTGACCATTACAAAAGGAAAAACTGAAAATCCCCTAGAATCAGACTGTGATCTTTTATTTATTTATTTATTTGATTTGATTTGTCAATTGCTTACAAGATAATAGGTATAAGTATATACATAGTTATGAATACATGAAATGGGTACATATAAGAAAAATAAAAGAAACAATAGGACAGGGACGGTAGGCACATTGGTGCACTTATGCAAGCCCCCTACAGACCTCTTAGGAAAGGGGTGAGGTCAATAGTAGACAGTTTTAAGGTTAAAGTTTTTGGGGTTTGGGGAAGAAACCACAGAGTCAAGTAGAGTATTCCAGACATTGACCACTCTGTTGCTGAAATCGTATTTCCTGTAATCAAGTTTGGCACGGTTAACCTTGAGTTTGTATCTATTGTGTGCTCTTGTATTGTTATGGTTGAAGCTGAAGTATTCATTGACAGGTAAGTCATTGCAATGTATGATTTTATATACCATACTTAGATCAGATCGAAGACAGCGTAATTCAAGGTTTTCTAGGTCTAGAATTTCAAGTCTGGTGGCATAAGGTATTCTATAACGAGTAGAAGAGTGGAGAGCTCTTCTTGTGAAATATTTCTGGACTTTCTCAACTGTGCTAATATCAGATATGTAATGTGGGTTCCAGACTGATGAGCTGTATTTGAGTATTGGTCTAGCAAATGTTTTGTACACTCTAGTTAGTAGTGTGATATTACCAGAGAAAAAGCTACGTAGGATTAGGTTAACAACTCTTAATGCCTTTTTGGTTATGTAGTTACAGTGGGCTCTAGCACTTATATCATTAGAGATGAGTATTCCAAGGTCCTTTATAGAGCTTGGATCATCAACAAGGTCTTGACTATTCAGCTTGTATTTTATTTTCTGATTTTTTTTGCCAATATTTAAGACAGAGCATTTATTTGTTGAGAATTGAAGTTGCCATTTGTTTGACCATTCTGACACATAGTCAAGGTTTTTTTGAAGGGTAGCAGTATTGTCTGTGGTATTGAACAGCTTTACATCATCAGCGAAGAGAACGCAGTTGGTCTTGATATGATCACAGAGGTCATTTATGTAGAGTATGAAGAGAGCTGGTCCTAGGACACTGCCTTGGGGGACACCACTATCGACAGGTACAGAATTTGCCCCAAACAAATAATAGCTTGATCAAATTGTTTACATTTGATGGAATGCATCAATCATGATCATCAGAATTGCCATGAAATTCTAGGTTGGCAGTCCTGGTGGGAGGACAGTTCTTCATGAGTTCCTCATAAAAAGTCATAAAAAGAAATTATCAAATGCAGACTGGAGTGGAAACTGGAATTGTTCCTCCTGGGAATGATTAAAGGGGAATACCCTTCCAAAGTGAGATATCTGATCATCCACTTATTAACAGCGGCACAAATCTCTTTAACCGCAATATTGGAAAAGGCCCAATGTACCGTTGATACACATTATTATTCAAAAAAGCTACGAATGCACTGAAATGGAGAGACTCACGCTCAAATTAAATGGGAAGGAAGAGTCAGAGTATTACTTGGCCTGGGATAAGTGGTACAGCTGGATAGAGTACAAGAAAAAAGGTATACAGGATAAATGAACTCAGGATACATACTAGATATAGTTGTATATACTGAATGTGTAATAATAATGATTTCAAGCTTCTTGTCTATTATATAAATATTATGAAGGCTCCATTCGATTAACCAATACAGTTATAATCCAATAGTAATAGCAGAATAATATATTATTTATTAATTAATAGGTAATTGATAAAGGATAAGGAATACTTGTCAGTGATTACTTATTACTGTTTACTATGAGTTATCAATCTTAATATCAAATGTAATAGAAAGAAATATATTTATTGTTCTATTTATATTCTTTCTATTTTTACGTATTTGTATGTTTGTTCGTGTTTTAATCTTTTGTAAATAAAGTCTATTTTAAAACTTTTTTAAAAAAAGTCCAAGCTTCCTCTGTCCATTTAGGTGGGAATCTACTGAGAGGCATGGTGAGTGGTAGCATTCCCCGGTCAGAGCTGGTATTTAATTTGCACATATCCATGTAGTGTCTCAACTGTACCCACCTCTGGATCAGAAGGCCCTGTTCAATGGTCTTAGCCATTTCCCATCTGACTACTTCAATACACTTTACACATGGCTGCCCTTGAAGACTAACTGGCAACTTCACCTGATCCAGAATGTAGCAGTGTGGACAGTTTCCTTCTTTTTTATTATATTGTTATAAATCTTAAGACATTCTATAATTTCAGTACAATGATACTCATGGTATTGATTAAAATAATTGGCATTCCAATGTTTAGAAAATATATGGAAAGAAAGGAAAGGAGTCCCTGTGGATGTTACTCTGCTGGTCATTGCTGACTCTAGGGGGCGGTACTCTGGTCTGTTTTAAGGCCATGAGCCAGCACTGTCCAAAGATATGTGGCTAGCATGACATTGTGGAATGCTGTTTCTTCCCCACCAAAGTGGTACTTGTTTATCTACTCATATTTGCCTGCTTTCGAACCGTTAGGTTGGCAGGACCTAGGTGAAGATGAGCACTCGCCTCCATCTCATGACGCTGAGGTCTTGAACCAGGGTTCTTGGCTTTCCAACCCCCAAATCCAGCATTTTAACCACTGGGCCATCATGCTGCCCCTTTAGAAAATATACAGTATTAGAAATAAAGAAAACAGAAAGGTATTTCTAGCAGCATCAATTATACTTTAGAATATCAGTATTACAAGCTTAAAAATATTTGGGAGGTGTGTGTGTGTGTGTGTGTGTGTGTGTGTGTATTAATAAAAGGGAAAATATAAGCAAACCCAGTTTAACAAAAATTAAAATACCAAAAAGTAATTTAAAAAGGAAAAGGAAAAAGAATGCTACAGACAATACTAGGCACCCTGTTACATACTGTTGCATGAGAAGCACTGGCTCTTAATTTCATATGCAATTCAAGGTGCTGATTATCACCTTTAAAGCCTTATAGAGCATGGGGCCAGGTTATTTTATGTATTGCCTTTCCTTGAGGCATCTGCCCATCCCATCAGATTGGGTATGCTGGGCATGCTCCAGATGGATGCCATTAAACAAGGTCATCTGCGGGAGCTAGGAGGTAAACTTTTTGGTCGTAGTACATGCTGTGTGGAACAGCCTTCCCCCGAGATCCAAAGGGCCTTTGCTGTCTTGGCCTTCCAGTAGGCCATGAATTGCTCTTCCTCCAGGCACTGGGCCAGAAGAGTGTTGAGCTCACCACATGTGCTCTTAGCATGGAAATGGTATGGTACCTTGGTTGTGCATGATATTTTCATTCTCTTAGATTCTTGCTTTATTTTTCTATGTTACTGTTGGGTTATATTGTACATGATGGACTGGCATATATTTTTAATCAATCAATTAAATAAATAATATTCCTAATCTTTATTTGATGCTCAATGAAAGCACCTTTGATTCACCACTAAGCACACATCACAAAGTGAAATTTTAAATAAAAGGGCAAAATGCCATCACCAGTTTTGTGACCAGTGGATCCTAAAAACTGATATTATTTCTTGTTAGCTACCAATCCGATCCTGAACAATTAGATATACCTAAACACAGTCAGCCAAATCTGAAATCATTCAGGCCTGTTCAGGATTAGGCTGTCCATCTGTAGTTTTATTATCCATTTTTCTTTTAATGGTTTACACACATGAGAAGCTCTCATTGAGAGCAACAGAATGAGAGAAGAGGGAGAGAGAGAACTCGTAGCAGACATAAAATGATGGAGTCTGATTAGCTGAAGTTATAAAAATGATTGATGCCTGCAAACATTATTTCTACTTGTCTTGTTTGCCTCTGAGGTTTACATCACTTCATAGAACTACCAGATATATTTAGCAAAGTGAAAAATGGGAGGAGCATTCAAAGACTTATAAATATTTACTGTTAAAAAAAATACCAGGTGTTTACCAGAGGTATCTTCTTTAAATCAAAAACAGTAACAACTGAAATTACAAAATATAGATTTAGGATTAATATTAGGAGGAAACAATATCTATTCTTGACTAGGATTGTGTATCAGATTTGATACAAGGCAGAACGGAATGGTTTGTGACATTTTCTTGATCCAGGAAAAAGCAAAAAAAATCTATCTCCTGCTGTTTCATTACTGAGCCACAGGAGGTTGAGCTGTTTTCCTGAGTCCCTCTTTTTAGTGTGAAGGGCCACAATGTAGAGGTCAGAATGGAGAACTTTCACTGTTCATATAAATACAATTTGATAGGATGGAGTTTCAATTCAGTGAGCCGCAGGTTTGTCCTCAGATTAGAATGATCTTTGTGATAAAAGCCCATCTTCAATTGCTCTAGTTGCAGCAATAGGATGATCTTGGTTGGTGAAAAAGTTCTTTCAGTTAATTCTACTCCAACTCATGCCCCCTTAGAATCTTTCATTACTGCCAAATTTACATGCTATCCATCAGTCCTTGGCAGAAAACTATCCCAGCATAAAATGGGCTATCCTTGTCTCAGCCTCTGGGCCGCTTCTACTATCTCCATTCTGGCAACAAATGATTGTGTCCAAAATTTGTGAAACCCTTTGACTTTTATACCCTCCTACTAGCTGAATGTCCCAGTATCTGCACTCTGATAGCTTGGTGCAGTAGCAAATGTTGACATGTAGCTGATCTTCCTTTCCCGCCTTACCTCATGCATCAAAAATTGACATATTGCCATTTGCAGAGGGGCATGAAAAGTATTCACTTCCCTGCTTCTCTTCTCCCCTTTTACTTCTTTTCTCCCCTTTTACATATAGAGAATCTACCATTTAGAAAGAATTAGTTGGATTTAATTTATTAGTAATGAGGTTGACTGGGAGAAGATTTTTACCTGAGCACTAATCAGTCACAGATTCCAAACCAGCCCCTGGAACCGTCTATGCAGTTATCCCCCTCCACTCTGGTCCAAAGAATGCAGCTCAGCTAAGCAAAGGCCACATTTGTTGTGAGTCTCAGAGAAGAGAGAATCAAATTATTGCTGGGAGGAAAGGGGAAGAGACAGAGAATCTAGCACATGAAATGTATTTGCACATAGAAGAGCACCCAGATCGCTTACTGTTCCTTTCAGAACCAGCAGATCATCAGTGAAGAATTGCTTTTAAGATATTTGAGCATCTTACCTTGTTCTCTTTTGCTTGTTCTTATCAAGTAGGTGTATTTAATTTTGAATCCAAGATAAAAATTAAGATACAACATCTGCTTCAAGATTTACTCCACCATATCTTCCAACTTAGTTGAGTAACATTTAACACCACAAAGAAAAAAAAAATCTTAATCTTCAACAGCTATAGGTCTATAAAAATATAAAAAGATATCTAGAATATTCAAATCAGTAGTCTTTGAGATGAAAAATGCAAGGGAGGGAAATGTGAAGTACCAGGGCGATTACTCGGGAGTATCTTCCCTACAGACATACAAGCAGTCACAGAAATGCTCATTTTTATTCTCTTTTTCCCTACTCTTTTCTTTGGCACTAATTTCCCAAATAGTTCAAAATAAGAAAGTATGGGGAATCTGTGGGAAATTCTAAGACTGTCAGAAAACGTGTAACTTTGCACCATATTTACCATTTGTGGGTTTCTCACTTTTCTTACAAACATTAATATTTAGACCCTTCTCCTATGCTCAAAAATTATTTTCTCTGAAAAAAAAACAAAGATGTGGGGCACCAACTTTTACAGTTCATAATAGTTTAGCACCGAACTGCAGAGTTGTGTATTTTTGACAAAACAGCCAAAGTGACTCTAATCATTTTTCCTATTGATCTTTATAAAGCTGTCTTATTAAGAATTTGTCAAAAAACCCTTCTTCTGCAATTTTAACTCCTTATACTATAGATAAACATGTGGCCTTGAAGAATTGTGCCAAGGAATCCACTGCTACTAACCATATGGATAGTCAAATTGTAAAAGAAGTAGAGGATTATCTCCTTGTGTGTCACTCAAGTGTGGGGCAGGGACATAATTTGGTTAAGATATATGAAACCTAGAGAAGCTTGAAAAGCTGCCTAATAATTGAGAATCTCTAATAAAATCCCTTCCAACTCTACTAATCTGTATAGGTGATTGGGATTCTGGTTCCGATATACCTCTCCTGACTGACAGCAGCAGCACAACTATGGAGAAGGTGGCTTGTGTGAGATGCAGCACAAAAAGTAAGATTGATTTATTCATTCATTCATTCATTTCCTGTAGCTGCCCATCTCAGTCAATGATTCTAAGAGGCTTACAATTCAAAACTGTATTACAATTAAAACATTAAAACATTTTAAAAGTCTAACTGCGGTAAGAATAACATATGGTAATGTTGGAAGCATAACAAGATTCCTTCTAATGAATTGGCAATACAAAAAATCTTGGACTGTGCTGAAATGGATAGATTGACTTTAAAATTAAAAGATAAAGAAGAGTCAGAATATCATTAAATTTGGGGTATGTAGTATAATTGGCTGCAAAATAGGAAATAAAGATAGTTAATATAAGAAAACTATAAATAAATGTATATAACTATATAGTATTGTATATTAAAGTAAATATTCACAAGATATGGATATGTATAATAATGATGCTACAGTGCTGTTAATGTTATGATCAATTTTTTTAAAGTGTAAAAGAATAATAAAATACATTTTTTAAAAAAAATGTAAAAGTCAGATTTTAAAAGTCTGTTAGATCTTGTTGGGTGGGTAGAGACTTGGAAAAAGGTTGTCCTTTAGATAACCCAGTTCCAAGTCATGTAGGGCTTTAAAGGTGACAGCCAGCACTGACAGCATTGTTTTGCACCCCAAAACAAACTGGTAACCAATGCCATCCACACAGAAGTGGTATTACATGTACTGTATATCTTATCTGGCACCATTTATTACTTGAACATCCACGTTCTGCACCAACTGAAGAGCATTTCTGAATGCTCTTCAGGGGCAGATCCATGCATAGTGCAGTGCAGGTTCTCCTCGACCTACAACCATGAATGATTGTTCAAAGTTACAGCGGCACCGAAAAAAATGGCCTGACCATTTTTCACACTTAGGACCCCCCTCAAGCATCCCCTTGGTTATGTGATCAGAATTCAGATTCTTGACAAGTGGCATGCATTTATGATAGTTGCAATGTCCCATGCTCATGTGATCACTTTTTGTAACCTTCTGACAAGTAAAGTCAATGGGGAAGCCAGCTTCAGTTAATAGTTGTGTTACTAACTTAACAACAACGATTCACTTAACAACTGCGATAAGGAAAGTTGTAAAATGGGGCAAAATTCATTTACCTGCTGTGTTGCTTAGCAATAGAAATTTTGGGATCAATTGTGATTATAAGTCAAGGACTACTGGTAATCTAATTAAGAATTTACAAGGACATGAGTTACTGTGAACAAGGCGTCCTGGTCCATGAATAAGTATAACTGGTACACCATCTGAAGGATGCAAAGACTCTCCTACCCATAAATGCTATCTGCTCTTCTAACTTAGAGAGCTGATCATGTTTGTTCATTCTCCATTTCCTGCTTGATAGATAAAGGGATCTATTGCTAAAAAAATATTTTGCACATGATACACTGCACAATAGGGAACAAGAATTACTGAAAGCAGTTTCACTGTTCTATCTTGGAAAAATCTTTTCAACATTAGCTGATTATTGATTAGCATCAACAAATATATACATTTATAGAAATTAATGTGTTCCAGGGTTTTTTTTTTCTTAGAATTGTGATCCATCTGTTCAATAGAGCCACCGGTTTGAGCACTTGACTTATGTGCTTTTTTTCATTTTGTGAATTAGCTAACAAATCTTGATTTATCTAGCATTTAAAAAATAAGCTAAGAAATATTAACAATTACCAAACAACAGATAAGATATAAATAGTTCATTATGAAAAAACCAGTAAAATGCCATTTCACTATCTATCCTAGGAATTTCATTTCCTTAGAGAGTCTGATGAAAATTGAACTTTTGCAATGGATTCATCATGCTAAAATAAATATGATAATAATTAAGATACCAAGCAAGACATTTTTTTAGTCCATGTTATTTTTGCATGTAGTCTACTATAAATCTATTCCATTTTTCTACATTGACACCTGCATGCTTTACATTCAAATATGTCGTATATATATTATTTTTAAGTATGCATTTTTAACAGATTTCCTCTTAAATTGTGAATGCTGAAGTACATTTGATCAATTTCTTCCGTTGTAACTGCATCACAATAAAATTACAGATATTCCAATCTGCTCATTAGTTTGGCAGAGACACATGAAGTCAGTTCATACAATTTGCAAAAATCAGATTTCTCAGACATGTTTGTCTGAAATGAATTGTTTTTTCATAAATTATCTTTTCTTGTATATTTACCAGCTGGTAAGTAGGCATTTTGGTAAATGAAGTTTGATATGCAGAGGTGGGGAAAATAGTGTCTGTGGAAGTTCTTGCTTCTGCACAACTTAAAAGTAGAAGTGTGTCGTCCTCTTCCACTTCTGATCAAAGGGAGGGTCTAAGCAAGTCTAGTAGGACAATTGCAGAAGGGAATGGGTCACCCAGAGTTCTCCATATATATTGACTTTCCTCCATTTTCTGATTCCTCTGCCTGGCATAAGAGCTTGCCAAGTCTTGTCCATGCTTTCTTTTCCCTGCCTGTCTGCCCATCCGTACCCTGGAATTTATTTCCCCATCATCCACAATTCTTACAAAGAGAGCAGAATGAAATGCAGATGCAAAATGTGCTCGTAAGAATCTCCTCTCTTGCACCCATCTGCCAGAGAATAGTTTTTAATCTTTAATCCATGAGCAATCAGTGAACACTAGTGAATTGCACATTACAGATGTTTTACTGTCTTTGGCATTTTAAGCTTTTCCACTGCTACTCACAGTCTTTCCTCTTCTGCATGCAGCCGATGCTACGCACCATCACCAAAACCATATGACACTGTCATCATTTTGTAATTAAACCTTTATTCACTTTAAATACACAAAGCTGGCTAGGGAGGCAGCTATGAGAAAGCATTTTTAACCCTTTCCTGAGACGCCATGCTTGTCTGTGAAAATCTGGAATGGGATGAAAGAGAGGAAAGCAGAGGCAGATGCCACTCCTAGCTTTCACCTACCTATGATTTGCTTCTTTAGTCCTCCTGGTCTGTAGGCCCAACTCCTTCAAAGGGTATGCAAGGGAACTATATTGTATGCATGCCAACAATATGCTAAAAAAAAAAACTCCATAATTTCTTGAAATAATTCCCACTTATGATTGGCAAGCACTAATAAACAAACTATCCTAAAATATAAGTTGTTAACTAAAGATTGTATTATATTTAGTAAATAGTTTGTCTGTAAATTGATTCCTTGTGTTTCCAGGGAAGGTTTTTATGTTATTTTCATTATTATAGCACTGAAAGAAAGAAAAGTAGGACAACAAATTAAAAAAACGTAAAAGAAAATGAAAGAAAAAAAAAACCACAAACAGAAAAACATACAGAAAGGAATTAAAACATTCAAAGCCATGCACGTGCATTAATACACACATTATATATCTGTGTATATGCGTTTGTGTGTGTGTGTGTGTGCATGTGTATATGTATGTAAGTATATATATGCAACACAGTTTTTAAAAACAAATTGACTCTCTTTGATCCCAAAGATTCACATTGGGCAGTCCTTACACTGTGACAATAAAGAACCATTTCAAAGGCACAGGTTGTTACAAAGGAATTTACATCTAGAATAGAATATTTTTCCATAAAAATATCCAAAGCAATCTTGTAAGTACATTCTATGATTAGCAAAGTTTTTCATGAATTGTATCAATAAATTGTATAATTGTATCATGATTCCAAGTTTTCAGCAAATAACTGAACCGCATGCTAACATTTAAACATGATTTCTGTTTCCCAAATCATGTCAATATGTTAGATTTTGCAGCAAAAATTCAAGTCCAGAAAACACACAGATGACTGATTCAGCAAGATCATTAACTTCTTTATAAACTTAACATTTGAAGTAAAGTTTACAATACCATTTGTAGCTTCTTTCAATGTAGCATAAGCAAAAACACAAGCAGCAGCAGCTCAAAACAGATGTCGGTTTCAGTAAGCAAGCAAGTCTAGTTTCACTTTCAATTCTCAGCAAAGCATACAGAGCCAAACCACACCAGGCTGTCAGCTCCCATTGGCTGGTCTGTTGCCATGCTTACTTTGTTAACCATGTCTCTGCTAGTTAATGAATATACTCTGACATAAGAATTGAATGAAAATTAAACTAAAACAGGATAAGTATTAAACAAGTCCAAATCCTAAATGTCCTACCAAAGTTATTTCCTAAATTAGTCAATTTCATTGTTTCCCTAATACAATCCCTTTTGTAAAATTGAAATGATATTTAGAGGTTAAAATGCAATATTTCATTAATTTGTTTTATTTTCAAAAATCAGTTCTAGTATTACAAATTTGCAGAAGATAAAATTCAGTTTTTATTTTGAAAGTTGATTATGTATTCAAATTAATCTCAGTAAATGAGTCCTTGGGTATGTCTATTAGCAATCAAAGTACAATTAGTAGAATGCACAACTTGTAATCATATCTTGTTCCAGTGGATGTAGGCCTTTTCCTTTGATGGAGGTCACCATGTTCCTGAGTCCAGCAAATTAAAACCAACTAGGCATCACAGATAGACATAGCATAGCTACTAGTGTTCGTAATAATAATTACTTCAGATATCTAGTTGATATCAAAGTAGTAGGGGAGAGTTTCTTCCTATATAATTTGCCTAATGTAATCATATACATCCTTTGTCCCACATAGGAAAACTTGCAAATTTAATGTGGCTATTTGAATATTTTCTGGAGAGGCAATTAACTATGGGATGGATGTTTTAATCATGGAAACAATGCAATGGGAAATTGCCACATCTGAAATCATAATCAAATGGGCTCCTATAAATTAATATATTGAATGTTAGTTTATTGTAATTATTTTATATTCTCCTTTGAAAATATCTGAAGAAAAGACATTAGGAACAAAAATTGCATTATTTAGGAAGAAACAAACTTTTTATGGGTGGCAAAAGTATGAATCACTACATCTAGTCCTTGCATTCAGCATTCCAGAGACTTGAGCTTTTCTTAAAGATTTAGGATCTCATGTCAATCACATACTCAATATTTTGCAAAACGTCTCTGGCAAAGTAGCCGATTTCACTCCAGCAAAAGTTAACACTTTTGTTACATATTTTCCATTAAGAAGACAATATTCAAAAAAATATTCATTCCTTGGCAAATAAATCCATTCAAGTTAAAAGCTGCATTTTACCGGATGCACTTTAAACTAGCCTACTATAAAAAAGCTGCCTGCCCTGGTGGTGATCAAGCAGCAGATAGTGAGGAGAAAAAAGCCCTCCTTTCACCAAATGTAGGCTGGCACAAGTTCTATGTGACAAACTCACACTTGCTCCTTTAATTGTAGTATGCTTATCTACCTGCTCAGAAACATTATATTTTATAATCTAACAACCTTGCCCAGTATGGACATCAAACTGAAGCATGTGAAGTTTCCCAAGACCTCCTACTTCCTCTTTTTGAAAATGGAGGTGACATTTTTTCTCTCTAGCCTTCTGGGAGTTCACTAATCTCCAGGAACTGAAAGTGGTTCTGCAGTCATTTCTGATAGTTCCTGATATTTAACCCATCTAGCAAAGTTCTCTCTTCAGAGAAGTCTATGGAGCCACATCGAGTTACCCTATAGTAAGATGGGCAGCTAAATAAATACATACATACATACATACATACATACATACATACATACATACATACATACATACATACATACATACCCCTTTTGCTGTCTATTCTAGTCTATAATTTCTTGCTTCTCCAGCAGCCTTATAATAGGGCTAGATTTTTCTTCTGAGAAAAGAGATACAAAATAGGATTGCAGAAGTTCTAACTTCTTGCCTTTAGTTTTGGTAGTTTTGAAAACAAGGATTGGTGAACGGAAGACCAAAATACCATGATTAAAGCTTATCCATCAAGACAAAAACTTCTTGAATAATAATATGGAATTTATAATTCGCAGCAAGTAGGAGAACAATTTAGCATTTACAACTTATTCAAAGTATAAGAATTGTTGTTCAGTATTCTGTAAAACAGTTAGAAACATGTCACCAAAAGCAAAAATTGACAGCAAAGCAGATCATCCATACATATTGGTGGTTAGTATAAATCTTCAGGCTTCAAGGAAGATTCCAGAAATACAAGCAAGTAAACAAGAGAATGTTGTCCTCCAAGTAGAAACTCTGTAACCGATCCAAACAGAAATGATCCACAATCAATTTCCAAGAGAAAAATAAGGTTGTGAGTGTAAGTGACTCCTTCTTGAAAAGTATATAGAAGCTCCCTTGCATCATTCAGATCTAGCATTGGGATTGGTGGCTACATCTTGCTTCAGAAGAATGGATGACTAAAGAGGTTATGTGGTATTGCATATCATAAAGGAAATTATAGAGGTCCACTGGACTGATGGGATGAAGGCATCAAGGCATCAAGATAAAAGGGAAAGGATTTCTAGCTAGGAGCTTGCTGCAAGCTACCAAACAATTAGAAGTAGATTAAGATTTATTAAAGTTGATAACTGAAATCTCAAAAACTATTAAATGCTTGTGATAGGAGATTACAAATATCCAGGCATCTCTTGGAAGCCTAATTTAGCCAATTAGATAATGGAACAGTCTACCTAAAGAGATTGTGCGTTTTTCATCAGTGAAGGTTTTTAAGAAGGGGCTGAACAACAACTTCTGAAGCATTGTTTAACTGGCTTTCCTGAACACTGCATAGAGACAGACTTTTCTTTTATTCCTAATATATCAGCAGAACAAGGCCATCCATAATGGAGGATGGCAAAGAGAACCAAAATGGTGGAAGCAACTGTAAAGCAAAATTCTGCCCAATTGTTCATGCATATAGAAAGGGAGATGAGGGCTATGACTACAGGTATCTAGTATTTGGCCCACTTTGAGTTCCTGCAGAATCAGGATATAATGTATTGTTCTTTTGGCATGTTTTCCTTCTTACATGTTTCTTTTTCTTTTTAGCATTTTAGAGAGCTCTGCATGTATCCATACCAAATTTTAGACTCTTTGTTTTTGTCCTCCTCGTGGGAATTATTTATGATTATACCATCAGTAATTCATTTAGCAAATTTCCCACCTTCCCTGAACTTCTTTCCCCCTCAGGGTTTTAAGCCATTAGATCCAATCTACCTCGAAATCCACAGTTCTGAAATTCAGAAGTCTGGGATTGGACTAGCCTAAATTGAAAGAAGATGACAGGGAGCAACAGAAAGGGAGGGAGAGAAGGAGAGAAAGAAAAAACGAAGAAAATAAAGGCATTGAATAGTACCTCCCCCTTGCCTTTCCCTTCCATATTTTCCCCAAACTTCTGCTTGCTCGTTCAGTGAGCTCAGAATAAATTTCATTTCACAAACTTCAGTTGCTCTTGTTGTTGTTTAAGGACTCATACCTCCTCTTCCTGTTGTCTTCACAACAACGCTGATGTAAGGTTGAGAGAGAGAGTCTGGCTCAAAAGTCACTCATTGGAGCTTCTGGGCAGGGGTGGGATTCAAAATTTTTAACAACCGGTTCTGTGGGCATGGCTTAGGTGGTGGGTGTGGCTTGGTGGTCAAGTGACTGGGTGGACATGGCTTGGTGGTCATGTTATTGGCTGGGTGTGGCCAACTCAATATCACTCACATCGAGGCACGCATCTCCTCACTGGCCTCTCATGACTGTGGGGATGCTGCAATAGTCGTAAATGTGTAAAAAGGTCATAAGTCACTTTTTTCAGTGCCATTGTAACTTTGAATGGTCCCTCCACACAAGCAAAGTACCAGCAAAGGAGGGGAAAAAGCTCCAGAGAAGTTCCTGAGACAGGAAGTCTAGTCCTGCCAAGAATGTAATAAGGGTTAACGGAGAGGCAGTTTCTATAAGCAATACCAGAATGTTTCCTTCCTGCCTTCCTTACAGGATTAGGCCAGTAATTTCTTCTAACAACCGGTTCTCCAAACTGCTTAGAATGTTAACAACAGGTACTAGCGAATAGGTGCGAACTGGTAGAATCCACTCCTGTTTCTGGGACCAAGAGTGGACGAGAACTTGGGCCCCTCCTTATCTAGTCCCTTCATTACCACAACACTTGGCTCTCCTGCTTGTTGGTTCTTTCCTCCCTTCTTTGGTCCTTGACTCTAAGTACATTTAACAAACTTACCCTCCACCCTAAATAAAAATAAAAAAAATGGAAAATAAAGAATTTTTTGAATATGAATGAAAGCTTATCTGCTCTGGAATTAAATAAAACTTTTGTGCCTATTAAATTGAAGCTTATTTTTTCATTTAGTTGGTTCAGGATATTACAACTACATAAAGCAAATATACTGGAACAAGGGGAAACACTTGGTAAATTACCAAGCTTTGTTTGAAACAGCAATAATAAAGAGGAATCATTTTTAATACTAAAAATACACAGCGCAAAGTACACAGAGTGACCTAATAAATAAGCAGTTTGTTTGCATTTTTATGCTTGATTCAAGACTATTGAGCAAGAAATTAATCGTTTTTAAATTATATCGTTCCTCTGAACCAAATATTTTATCTAGCTGTATCTTTATCATTACATATCATCTATTAAATCTATGAAAACATGAATGCTTGTGGTACTGATAACTATTCTGCTGACTTGTATATAACATTTATTTATTTATTATTGTTGCTTGCATGCATATATGCTGTCTTTTTGGGAGTTTGTTTTGATGTTTCTATGGAATTTACTTTTTCCAGTTATAGCTGTATTGGCTTCTGGTAGCAAAAATCCTTCTGAAAAAAAAACCTAAAATTACATCAATAGATAATATAAAACGATTGAACTTATAGTACATCATGATGTGCTCCTTAGAGACACATATGGTACTCAACATGCTTGTGAGGGAAAGCTGAAAATCCTTCGATGGTATTTATGATATGGGTAGGTTGAAGCCATCAGGACGTCTAGTTGCTAATATTGCCTTTCAGGAAAAGAAAATCTAAAGCTGCAAGACAGATTTAAAATGGATGGAATGTAAGAAGAATAAACATGGGAAAGCTCAGTACGCTGAAAATTGAAAAAAAGCTTTACACTACCTTAAACCTCTGACTGAAAGTATCCTTTCTAGTTCATTTCATTTGTCCCATGCCCAAGATGACAATTTTAGGCATGGGACAAATGAAATGAACTAGAAAGGATACTTTTCAGTCAGAGGTTTACTACTCAAATAAGAAAAGCTTTTGGTCAGAAAGGATATAGTAAAAACAGTAGAATGCAATAAAATAATATAAAAAAAAACAAAAGATATCATTTAGACTTTGTGGACAATCTTTAAGGTTAGGGTTAAAATTAATACAGCACAAGAAGAAATTGACATCTTTAATGGTCAAGTCCATTCTGAAATTAAAATCAAGATGTGCTGCTTGTGACTGAAGACTAGAATGCCAAAGTAGGAAATAGTAAGAAGAAAAATATAACTAGACTGCATGGCCTAGAAACAGAAATGAAAAAAAATGACACCACTTTCTGCCAATCCATCTATTTCCTCATTGCTAACCACAATAGTCAAACAACCAAAATGATGCCTAAATAATGAAGACAGAAGACTGAACAACGTGCAAAGAATTATACAATATTCTTGATTCCACATTTTAACAAACTAATACTTAGAATCATCCAAGGCAGATTAGAAGCCTATGTAGAAAGGAAGTTGCCTGCTCAGTCTAGTTTTAGAAAAGGTTGAGAAATAAGATATATTATTTTGAATAATTCAAATAGCAAAGAATACAAAAAAGATGTCAATGTGTGTTTCATCTGATTAAAGATTGGGGTTTGATTTCAAGCTGTGTCATGTCCTTAAGAAAAACTCAGAAAATCTCAATATCCACATACTAAATCTATGCATTGGAGAAAAAATGTACATCAAGGTAGTTGTTACAACCAACACCCTCATTTAAACCTGGAAGCAAACTGTCAATCAATGAAACTCCATTTGATTCATCATATATTCAAAGAATAAACCCAAGATTGTTTCTGGGTAACTTTATTTAATGCACTGTTTCTTGAAAAACAAATAGCATAAAAAGGAAGTGACATGATATCCCTTTTATATAATAAATTCAGAGTACCCACATATTGTATAGCAACACTAGATACAGTCTAGAAAGTTTTACTTTGATGTAATGGTTAAGGCACTAGTCTAGAAGCCAGGAGACTGTGAGTTTTAGTCCTGCCTTAGACACGAAAGCTGACTGGGTGACTTTGGGCTAGTCACTCTCTCACATAGGATTGTTGTGGGGAAAATAAGAGAAAGAAATATTGTGTGTGTTCACCAACTTATTATTTATAAAAATAATGGCAAGATATAAATAAAAATAAATTAATAAGTCAGTAAGACTTTGAGCATTTGGATGCAGAAAATAGTCTAAAAGTTATAAAAAACCTCAACTCTCTAGGATATAGGTCTGGTCTAGGTTATATCTAAAGAGTACTCCTAAGAACCGTGGTTGATACTTCTAGTTCATGCTTGATTCCATGGAAAGTTGCAATAAAATGTTATGAATCAACAATCAGTAACTATTGGAGTACAAACTATTACAATTGGAAGCTTCATTAGTTAAGCTATTTAAACTGAACTGAACAAAGCAATCAAGCATGGAGTAGAAAAAACAGGTTTCCAGTCGGGAAGTACAAGATGACCTGATGAATCTTTTCTGGTTGTTAGATATTTATCCAAATTCAGATTAGGTGATAACATGACCCAAAGATATAACCTAACAAGATAATCTCCTCTGCAAACCATACTAAAACAAGTAACAGCTAAGCAACACCAAATAAGCAGAACTTACTACTGCAGTGTGTTTTGTATTTGCTGAACACTAGCTAGATGAGCTGAAATGCTTGGCATGTAATGACTTTCAATAGATTTTCATGTGGGGGAGGCATTATTTGTTTTTTCAGTAAGTAATAATGATGTGTGAACCTGTTCATTGATGTCTCTTTTTAGAAGCCAATATCCCAGAACAAGTTACCTTTATTCTCCTGAGCCTGCCTTATTCAGAACATTTTATGGAATTTCCAAGTGATTTCCATCCTCAATTCATAACCTTCTTGTCATTTTTCATAATGTATGGGACATATTTATAGAACAATCCAAAGTTCAAGCAACACAATCAGATATTTAAATATTTAATTACATCAATTCATGATTTTGTTTTTTAAGAAGGAAAATCTGGCTGTAGCAGAATGGTAAGGCCTGTTTTTTTATTATTCAGTTCAGTTTGTGTACAGGGAAACTCTTATAAACTCTCAGAATGATTTTAATAAACTTTGGTCAATTTTGGAGACCTAAGAACATAGTAGTGGAGACAATATCATCTATGTTGGCATGATTAGTATTCTAGGGGAAAGGTTTTTTTTTTTCTTGAGATAGGGAATATTTAACTTTGAAGCTATTTAATGGGTTAAACTCCAATTCAAGATTTTGGATTCCTGCATTAAGTAGAAATTAGGATGGCTTAAATGCAGCATCCCAACTCAGTAATTCCATGACACTATTTTGTTAATTCAAAGATCTCAATAGAGGATTCAATTTATACTTGCAATAAATGTAAACTGGTAAGATTTCTTGAAGAAAAAGTGAAGAATCTCGAGGCAATCAAGCTATTAAAACCCCAGACGCTCCCATAGTAGACACTAAAATTCAATGATGAACGTGATGAATATGAAGAATTCATATATCAGAAGTCTCTATCCAAACAGAGTACATCAAGGAAGACAAAGAGGAAGGGCAACAGTGATGGTAGTACATGCAAAGAAGAAAAAAATCAAGAAAACCCCTCCTGTGCAACTAAGCAATCAATTTTATATCCTCCCCAGGAAGGAAACATGCAGGCATCTAAAAAAATAGTTTTTCAAGTGTTCCAGTGATAAGTAAAATAGCAAAACTTCACCGCCTTCCCAAAAAATGGTCTGCATTGGTGACTGGTGACTTACTACAAAGAGCACAGTCCTCAATTTGTAGACCAGACAAATTCTTAAAGGAAGTGAGTTGTCTCTCAAGTGCAAAGACTAAAGATTTGAGAGGCTCACTAAAAATGATCCACTGATTATTACCCCCTTCTACTCTTTCATGTTTGGATGAATGATACAAGTTGTTTCGGTTTGAAAGGACTATAAACGATTAGGCAGAAAAGCAAAGGATCTGAATGCCCAGTTTATTTTCTTATCTGTATTCACAACGAAAGATCAACAATCATTGTGAGAATGAAGGATTTTAGAAGTAAACCGCTGGCTCAAAAGGATGGTGTCATTGTGAGAACATTGGATTGCTAGACCATGCTAGACGTTACCTACAGCAAGGGCTTCTAGCAAGAGATGGACTTCACTTCACTAGGCTCAAGGTTGACTCAGCCTTCCGAGGTTGGTAAAAGGACCCAGATTGTTGGGAGCTATATGCTGACTCTGTAAACCGCTTAGAGAGGGCTGTAAAGCACTGTGAAGTGGAATATAAGTCTACATGCTATTGCTATTTACTTCACTCTCCATCGTATAGACATAGATCCATTTAGGACCATGCATTTATTAATTTAACTGTGAATCCATCTGATAGTGGGACCATCAATTTGCCATTGTTTCAATGACACTTAAGATAAAAGAAAAGGAAGAAACAGAATATTTTTTAACATGGGATTTATTCTACCAATGGTTAACTACAGAAACAGAATAGAATTTAAAACGATAAATAAGAATTTGTATTGAAATTTTTCCTTGATGGATAAACTAATTGTAATATTATGTTGTGATTAATATTGATATGTTTATTAAGATTACTAGTATGATTTTGGTTGTTGTATCTTTACTTAAAATTAATTGTGCCCAGACAACACACTGTTCAGATAGACATGGAACTTTTTATGTTCTTTAAAAAAAAATGTACCAATAAAACATGTATCAAAAAATGACATCGTTTCAGTTTCTCAAGAAGGAGTGTATGATCTATTTTATCTAATTTTATCTTTTAAAATGAACTAATATTTTAGTTTAAGTATATTATATCCATCCCATTCCCTTAGTCCACTGATTTAGTCATTTAAATACAGGAAAATACAGGTCCATGCTAACTTTCTGTAAACAGCTTGCTTGTTTCAATGCTTTTCCTAAAATTTCCCCAGATATTGTTGTCAAGCTGATTAATCCACTTTTCTCCACTAGCATTTCTGTTTTCTCCAGGAGTTATTCAAGATTTCTGTCAGTGGCTCTGAGAAGACATTTGCCACTTTATTTAATATCATAGGGTATAATCCATCCACTCCAGGAGTTTTAGATTCATTCAAAGCAGCTGGGTGTCCTCTCACTAATTTCTTAGCTATTTTGATCTGCACGTTTCCATGAAGCATCTTATGATAGTCAGACCATTTTTTTTCTTTTGCAAAAAGGCAGGTAGAAACTAAGCAGTTCAGTGTTTTTCCCCAGTTGCCTGTCACTATTTACTCTAACCTATTCTTTTTGGCATTCATAACAAGCCTCAACTAATGCTGTGCTTCAAACTTCCTGCCCCCATTCTTGAAGATTCTGGCTATGCCCTAATATTTGGCTTTTGCTATATGTTCCCTTTCTTTTTTTCAAACTTCTCTTTTTTGTTTCTAATTTTATCAGAGAGCTCCTTATTCTACACTGCTTCCTTCAGCTATCTCCCATTTTATTTTTTTTCTTTTGTATTGTTTCTACTTGTGCCTTAATTAACACATTTTTCAAAATTTCCCAGCTCTCCTGAACTGTTTTTCCCTTCAGGATTTTCATCCATATAATCATCCTTCCTACATTTTAGTTTTCTCTTGAAATCTGAAACACTAACCTGTCTACATTCACTTCTCTCTGCCTGCAATATGGTGAATTCCTGTATCAGATGATCATCCTTCTCCCATGATTCCTATCACTTCTATTTCTTCCAGCACTTCTTCCCTGTTAATATTTACTAATATATTTGTCTGAGATAACTGTTCATCTAGTTTCCTTTTCTATCTTTTAGACAATAACATTATTTGCAAAGCACATCAAGAACCTGTAGGATCTCCTGCTTGGTGCAGAGTTTGATTTCCATTTGATGTCAGGATAACTGAAGCAAAAGTTGGATTTCGAAGAAACAAGATAGAAAGAGTGTTGATGCTTTTGAACTATGATGTTAGAAAACACACTTGAGAGTTCCATGGATAGCCAAAAAAACTAAAAATTGAATCACTGAGCAAATCAACCCAGAGTTTTTCCTCTATCACACAAAGTTTAAATTATTCTACTGTAGACACACTATTAACCCCTTAATGGATAACCCCTTCATGGATTACTGCCTTGTCATGGCAAAGGGGCTTGCATAGTTCAATGAAGCTATGAGCTATGCCATGCAGGGCCACCCGAGACATCATAGCAGAGAATTCTGACAAAATGTAATCCATTGGAGAAAGAGATGGCAACCCACTCCAGTATCTTTGTCATGAAAACCCCATGGACCAAAAGGCAAAAAGATATGATGCTGGAAGATGTCCAATATGCTACTGGGAAAGGGCAGAAGGCTAGAACTAGAGGTGCCGGAAAGAGTGAAGCGACTGGGCAAAGCTGAAAGGATGCTCAACTATGGATGCATCTGGTGATGAAAGGAAAGCCCGATGCTGTAAAGATCTATTCTTCATAGGAACCTGGAATGTAAGATCCATGAATGGTCAAATAAGAGATGACAAGACTGAACATTGACATCTTAGGAAACAGCAAACTAAATGGACAGGAATGGGTGAATTTAATTCAGATGACCATCAGGTATACTACTGCGGGCAAAAATCCCTCAGAAGAAATTGAGTAGCCTTCATAGTCTATAAAAGAGTAGCAAAAACAATACTGGGATACAAACCCCAAAATGACAGAATGATCTCAATTCACATCCAAGGCAAACCATTCAGTACCACCATAGCCCAAGTCTATGTCCCACCCACTGGTACTGAAAAGGACGAAATTAACCAGTTCTAGGAAGCCTTACGGCACCTTATAGAATTAACACTAAAAAAATGTTGTCCTTATCATCATGGGGTATTGGAATGCTAAAGTAGGAAGCCAAAAGATAATCAGACTAATGGGAAAGTTTGACCTTAGAGTACAAAATGAAGCAGGGCACAGGCTGATAGAATTTTTTCAAGATGGTCATAGCAAACACTCTTTTCCAACAACCCAAAAGATGGCTCTATACATAGATATCACCAAATGGTCAACACAGAAATACTATGTGCTCAGCAGGCAAAGATGGAGAAGCTCTATACAGTTAGTGAAAACAAGACAAGGAGCTGACTGTGACTCAGATCATGAGCTTCTTGTTGCAACATTTAGGCTTAAATTAAAGAAAGCATGGAAAAGCAGTAGGCCATTCAGGTATGAAGTAAATCATATCCCTGATAAATATACAATAGAGGTGACAAATAGATTTAAAGAATTAAAACTAATAAGACAGAGAGTGCCTGAAGAACTATGGATGGAGGTTCACAACATTGTACAAGAGGTAGCAATTAAAACCATCCCAAAGAAAAAGAAATGCAAGAAAGTAAAATGACTGTCTGAGGAAGCTTTGCAAGGGAGAAAGAGAAAGAGACACTCAATTGAATGCAGAATTCCAGGGAATAGCGAGAAGAGATAAGAGCAACTTCTTAAATGAACAGTGCAAAGAAATAGAAGAAAACAATAGAATAGGGAGGATCAGAATTCTCTTCAAAAAAATTGGAGATATGAAGGGAACATTTCATGCAAAGATGGGCATGATAAAGGACCAAAATGGCAGGAACCTAACAAAAGCAGAAGAGATTAAGAAGAGGTGGCAAAATTATACAGAAAAACTATAGAAGAACGAGCTTTTAACATCCCTGATAACCACAATGGGGTGGTTACTGATCTCAAGCCAGACATCCTAAAATGTGAAGTGAAATGGGCCTTAGGAAATCTGAGTGGAGGTGACAAAATTCCAGCCAAGCTACTCAAAATCTTAAAATACGATGCAGTAAAAGTGCCACACTCAATTTGCCAGTAAATTTGGAAAACTCAACAGTGGCCACAGGATTGGAAAAGGTCAGCTTAACATAGATTTAACATAGAATAACAGAGTTGGAAGGGACCTTGGAGGTCATCTAGTCCAACCCTCCTGCTTAAGCAGGAGAGTCTATTCCAAATATTAGCCTCTACCTAAGATTGAACTCACAGCCTCCTGACTGTGAGGTGAGAGCTCCACCTCTAGGTCACCACACTGAGCATTTTACATTCCAATTCCAAAGAAAGGCAACGCCAAAGAATGTTCAAACTATCACACCATTGCATTCATTTCACATGCTAGTAAAGTTATGCTTAAAATCCTACAAGCTAGGCTGCAGCAGTATGTGGATTGAGAACTACCAGAAATACAGTCAGGATTTCAAAGAGGCAGAAGAACTAGAGATCAAATTGCCAACATACATTGGATCATGGAGAAAGCTAGGGAGTTCCAGAAAAACATCTACTTCTGCTTCATTGACTATGCTAAAGCCTTTGATTGTGTGGAACACAACAAATTGTGGCAAGTCCTTAAAGAGATGGGAGTACCAGACCATCTTATTTGTCTCTTGAGAAAATATATGTGGGTCAAGAAGCAACAGTGAGAACTGGACACGGAACCACTGATTGGTTCAAAATTGGAAAAGGTGTCTGGCAAGGCGGTATACTGTCATCCTGCCTATTTAACTTATATGCAGAGCACATCATGAGAAAGGCAGGGCTAGTTAAATCACAAGTTGGAATTAAGATTGCCGGGAGAAATACCAGATATGCAGATGATACCACTCTAATGGCAGAAAGTGAAGAGGAACTAAAGAGCCTCTTGATGCGGGTGAAGAAGGAGAGTGCAAAAGTTGGCTTGAAACTCAATATTAAGAAAACTAAGATCATAGTTTCCGGCCCTCTTAATTCCTGGCAAATAGATGGGGAAGAAATTGAGGTAGTGACAGATTTTATTTTCCTGGGCTCCAAGGTCACCGCAGAACTACAGCCAAAAAATTAAAAGACACTTGCTCCTGGGAAGGAAAGCGATGGCAAATCTAGGCAGCATACTAAAAAGCAGATACATCACTTTGCCAACAAAAGTGCATATAGTCAAGGCTACGGTTTTCCCAGTTTCAATGTATGGCTTTGAAAATTGGACCATAACAAAGGCTGAGCGCCAAAGAATCGAAGCCTTTGGACTATGGTGCTGGAGAAGACTTCTGCAAATCTCTTGGACTGCAAGGTGATCAAACTGGTCAGTCGTAGAGGAGATCAACTCTGACTGCTCTTTAGAAGGACAGATCCTGAAGATGAAACTCAAATATTTTGGCCACCTAATGAGAAAGCAGGATTCATTGGAGAAGAGCCTAATATTGGGAAAGATTGAAGGCAATAGAAGAATGGGATGACGGAGAATGAGGTGGCTGGACGGAGTCACGGAAGCAATAGGCGTGAACTTAAATGGACTCCAGAAGATGGTAGAGGACAGGAAGCCCTGGAGGAACATTGTCCATGGAATCGTGATGGATCAGACATGACTTCACAACTAACAACAACAACAACAACAAGACACACTATACAAAGATCTACCTTTCTGCCTTTGGAGAAGGCTGTAATGCTGGGAAAGGTGGAAAGAAAGAAAAAGATGATTAGCAACAAAATGCATAGGCTTGTTACAGTGGCAACAAATGTACTATTGGAAGACTTGAAAGATTTGGTAGGAACTGATTATTGTAAAGCAAATCTATGTCATCACTAAGAGCAGACAAATGCTTTGGTCATTTGTTTTGAGCAGATGTTATCTATAATTTTTATTGGGTTGGGTGATCTGTAGTACCTACAGACAAAAATGTCATTTTTGTTTCTTTTCCCCTTAATAGTGACCCAGATACTTTTGGCAAAGTTTTTATCCTTAGTGTCATGAATTTTATTACAGATATGGTCATTCTTTACATTTAATGCCACTTAACTAATTCAAATCATTTTTTTCTTCCTGGATCACATTCAGAATGTTGCACAATTTTTCTGAAAACTCATTTCTGATTTTTCAATATCATCGATGCACAATATACATTTACACCAATATAGATTCCTACTTTTATGTGCATGAATACCAACCTAGATAATACTAATTCAAACCTTATGGTATTTTAACTCTTTCTATAATTAAGCCTACATATTATCTTCCCTATCTGTATTTATCAATTCCATATCACAATACCTTCATTCAGATCCTTTACAAGCTTTTCTTTTCTCTTGGTTTCACACATGGAACCATAAGGAACCTCCTTCTTTTCCTTTTGTTAATTAAAGCTGTTTACCATTTACACTGTAAGTCACAATCTTCCATATACCATGGTCATCATCAATTCAACCTACATCTATTAACCTCTGCCACTCATCATATCTTTGATCAGTCAAAGTTTTCACATCATGTTTTTCTAACAAGTTAAAAGTCTAGTGATCAGTCAAGCTGTATCATATCACATGCAGCATTTCCTGCTCTTGATAAGGACAGCACTATTTAGGCATATTTTTGTGCCAGTGGTCATTCCCCAAGCATACTTTTACCTCAGAGATGCCCATGTTGTTCAATGCATGATACAATCTCTAACAGTCTCTATTTTTATCATGGGCGGAGATTCTCTACCTTGAAAACCAATATACAATTGCCCATATCCAGGAGTGGGATTCAAATTTTTAACAACCGGTTCTGTGGGTGTGGCTTAGGTGGTGGGCATGGCTTGGTGGTCATGTTATTGGCTGGGTGTGGCCAACTCAATATCACTCACATCAAGGCACGCATCTCCTCACTTGGCCTCTCAAGAATTGTGGGGATACTGCAACAGTCATAAGCGTGAAAAATGGTCCTTAGTCACTTTTTTCAGTGCCATTGTAACTTTGAATAGTCACTCCACACAAGCAAAGTACCAACAAAGGAGGGGAAAAAAACCTCCAGAGACATTCCAGAGACAGGAAGTCTAGTCCTGCCAAGAATGTAATAAGGGTTAACGGAGAGGCAGTTTCTGTAAGCAACACCAGAATATTTCCTTCCTGCCTTCCTTGCAGGATTAGGCCAGTAATTTCTTCTAACAACCGGTTCTCCAAACTGCTTAGAATGTTAACAACCGGTTCTAGCGAATAGGTGCGAACTGGTAGCCTCCCACCCCTGCCCACATCTCCCCAAATAGAAAACACAAGTAGGTTAAAAAGTAATTGTTAAACTTTAATCAGCTATAAATTATGTAATTGGATTGATAAGTAATACAGTGAAATATGACTGTAGTTACATTTTCTAGTTTAAGAGTCTACAGTAAACAATAATAAATGGTTTTGCTTAAAATGAAAACAGTAAAACTAAACCTCCATATGGTATTGCTATAGTATTAAATACCAGCCTAGTTCAAATTAAATGCTCCGTATTGAAAGCAAATTGGCAGGAAACAACAACAATTATGGCATCAGAATCATTTCATACCAGATAAAGTGAAACGGTTAGGTGAATTTGAGATTTTAAATGTATTCTAATAATATTTTTTCTGTTCTTCTATTTTTTTCAGTACGGCTACGAAGAAAACAAAATATTATGTAGTGTATATGATTTGTGACAATTGGTTTATGATAATCAAATCTCTTTAAATTATCAGAAATCTCTGGCCCAAGTAGCTGTATGCTCAGAAGCTGTTTGCTGCCAGTTTATGTAAACAGGCTGTGTCAACCATGCATTGAAATCTTAACCAGAAATAAGAGCATCTTTCAGGTGGTGCAGTTATACTTCACTTTAGTTCTACTTTGATAAAATATGTATTTATTGCTATACACTGATGAACAAGGAATAAAATCCCCTTCCACCATTGCTCTGGGCCAATCTGAAATAGAATCATTGTTGGAAAGATCCCCAGATCACATATCTGTGGGCTTCGTTTTTCATTATGTTCATTGCATACAGCCTTCCTGATCCAATGACGAGTATTTACTTAATGAAGTGTGAAGCCTGTTCTCATTTTCTCTTCACATTCATGTACTTTTTCCTCCACATTTTAACAAGGAAGCTACATACAGTCACTGAAGCTAAAGTTCCTGAATTTTCAAGAGGTAAATGCTATTTATGATATATTACCCAATTTTAAAATGCCATTAATGATACACAAATGGCAGAGTGGTGGATTTTTTTGTGTATCAGTGAGAAGAGAATTCAAATGCTGCTCAAGGTTTTTTATCCATCTGTCCCAGTCCCTACAGTAGTTAATGCATCAGCATTGCAAATAATCTCTTCCTAGGTCCTAGAGGGATCCAAAGAGCAGAACACTTCCCACCCTTTAGAGAGGAAGAGAGACTGATCATCCCTTCCAAGAAAATAAATTTTAAAAATTATTGGATCAGGTATATTGTTTTATGCAAAGTAGCCTTCCTTCTAGAAAGCTTATCAAGCTTTTAATTGATCATTCACAAATATAAAATACAGTATATGGTAGTTGTTATGATATGTAAAGAATAACCCTTGAGTAACAAGGATATGCACATGGAAATGTTTATGAGAGTTTATAATAAAAATTTAATAAAATAAATAAATAAATAATTATTCAGTCACACACAGATACACTAAATTGAGTTAAAGTTTACTTTAAGAAATAGCACAGTCCAATAAATGCTCCAAGTCATATATGTTTTACAGTCCAAAGATTATCCAATTAAAAAATCTTCTTACCGGTTGCCTTTGTCATTTCCAGTAAACAAAAATATCAAAGTATAAGCACAGCATAAATACAACAGAGAACCTTAGATAGCAACAGAATGTCAGAAAGACAGAATGTCAGCGAAACAGAATGTCAGAGAGAGCAAGCTATGATCTCTAGCTCCCTCTTATGGTAATTTGCAATATAATCAACCAATCGGAATATAGTATAAATCAATACAGTGATTTTGTCTTAAAGCTACAAACATACATTGTTGGTTTATATATTGCCAACCCAACTAATTGGTGGACAGATTCCTAATAGTAGTTCTTTAGATTTGAAGAAGACATGTTATTGTGTAGATCGTCTGTGGATAGAGAGGTGGCTCCGCAGTCTCAGTCTGGAAGCTCAGCGTCCAGTTCAATGAGGCACTGAAACACCATTGTTGTAGTAATTGTGGGTCTTACTCTATGATGCTGTTCATGGTTTTCTGTCAGTTTTGGTGGTCCCTGACTTCAAAGCTGATACAGGTTTCATAGCAAATGGCTTTCCATGGGTTCTGCAGTAGCTTCAGTTTCTAGTTCCCATGACTACATAAGGTTTTTTCACAGCATCTTTGTGGTCAGTCTGCAGGTTTCTCCACAGACTCCAGTACACTATAAAGCAATTGATGAGGCATATGCAGAAACTCATCTGGGCTCTGATAATCAGAGATTCAACCCTGGTGGACTCTGTGTGATCCAAGATCTCTAGGTTGGAGACATAATTTTTGCCAATAAATGCCAAATTCGGAGTGGAGAGGGCACATACGAAATTTCTCCAGTTGTTTCATATGCCTTTGGTATTGAATCCAGGATTCACATCTATATAGGAGAGATTGAACACTTTAAAACACAGCTGCTCAAGTGCCTGGCTGGTCTTGCTGAATCTGGAATTTATTTGATCAAAAACCCATAACTTGAATGGGTCACTTCCTAAGTACTTGAACCTTTGTCGGCCTGGTATCATCAACAATGATTTTTGGTTCTAGGGTACTGATATTTCACATGGACTTTTAAAACACTTCTGTCTTGTTCAAGCTAATAGTCAAGACTGAAAAGCATAGTGGAATTTGAAAATTTATTCAGTATCAACTAAAGATCACTGTCTATGTGCACCAGGTGTGCATAGTCAGCAGCAAGGAGGGTTTCCTGAAAGACTGTATGGAGGCATTTTGTTCATGTGTTCAAGTGGACATACAAAATTTTTCAAACTCAAGATATTCTGAATTAGAATAGTCATACCTCCAAAACTCAAAACAATACCAAATTTCATTTTTTGTCCAGAATCTAGATCAAAACCTATCAGTTTTATTCCAGACTCTGAATAAAACTCAAGAACTCAATTTATCCTAAATTCAGGACAACATTGGAGTAAGTTTATAGTTTTGGACAGTCAGTGTATTTTTTTCTATTTTTCTTTTCCTTTGATGAAAGACTACTCCATCATGATTCATCATCTTTTATCCAACATGAGCCAAATCACTTGTGCTGTAGAAGGACAAAATGGATCCAATCCCATTGGCTGGGCTACATAAGGAGAGAGCGAAGGGTATCAACAAAAGCCGGACTTCACAGCAGCAGCATGGCTGGGAGTCCATTCTATTTATTTATTTATTTATTTAATCAAACTTTTATACCGCTCCCTCTCCCAAAAAGGGACTCGGGGCGGTGTACAGCCTACTAAAAAACATACAATAAATATATAATAAATACGATTAAAAATAGATTAAATAATTAGATCCGGCTGTCTATTCAAGATTCAATTAAAAATTAAAAGCTAATAAAACCCCAATTAAAATTAATTAAAACCAAAAACACAGTTACTGGGCCAGGCCAGCCTGTTTAAAAAATAGGGTTTTCACTGCGCGCCGGAAGGTCAGAATATCCGTCATAGCCCGTATCTCCGGGGGGAGATCATTCCACAGGGAGGGAGCTCCCACAGAGAAAGCCCGAACTCTCGGGGCCGTCAGCCGACAGCGGCCAGGCGGCGGTACCCCAAGTAGGGCAACCCTGTGGGAGCGTACTGGGCGGCGGGAGGTTGACGATGGCAGTAGGCGGTCCCGTAAGTACCCAGGTCCCGAGCCATGGAGCACTTTAAATACCATCAGTACCACCTTGAATCGAATCCGGTAGGCCACAGGAAGCCAGTGCAGCCTGCGGAGAAGCGGTGTAACGTGGGAGCTCCGAGGGGCACCCACAATCACCCGCGCGCTGCATTCTGGACCAACTGTAACCTCCGGAGACTCTTCAAGGGGAGCCCCATGTAGAGAGCATTGCAATAATCCAGGCGGGAAATAACGAGGGTGGACGTGACTGTGCGAAGTGCGCCCAGATCCAGAAAGGGCCGCAACTGGTAAATCAGATGTATCTGATAAAAAGCCCCCCTGGCGATGGCTGCAATGTGCTCTTCTAAAGACAGCCATACATCCAGGAGGATGCCCAGATTGCGCGCCCTTTCCACGGGGGTCAAAACCTCTCCCCCCACGGCCAGCGAAGGAACCAGCTGGCTGTATCTGGGCGCAGGAAACCACAGCCACTCGGTTTTGGTCGGGTTGAGACGGAGCCTGTTACGACCCATCCAACTCCACATGGCCTCCAGGCACCGGGACATCACTTCGACGGCTTCGTTGGGGTGGCCCGGGGTGGAGATGTACAGCTGAGTATCATCAGCGTACTGATGGAACTCCACCCCGAAGCCACGGATGATCTCGCCCAGCGGCTTCACATAAATGTTGAACAGCAGGGGCGAGAGCACCGACCCCTGAGGCACCCCACATAGTAGGGGCCTCGGGGCCGACCTCTGCCCCCCTGTCAACACAAATTGCGAACGGTTGGAGAGGAAGGAGGTGAACCACCGCAACACGGTGCCCCCCACTCCCAACCCCTCCAACCGCCGCAATAAGATACTGTGGTCAACAGTATCAAAAGCCGCTGAGAGATCTAATAGGACCAGGACAGAGAAACAACCCCTGTCCCGAGCCCTCCAGAGATCATCAACCAACGCGACCAAAGCCGTCTCCGTGCTGTGCCTGGGCCTGAAACCCGATTGGAGGGGGTCAAGATAACTCGCTTCATCCAGGTACTGCGGGAGCTGACGTGCCACCACACTCTCAACAACCTTCGCGACAAAACGAAGGTTGGAGACAGGACGATAATTAGATAACAATGCCGGGTCCAGGGACGGTTTCTTGAGGAAGGGCCGCACCACCGCCTCTTTCAAGGCAGCAGGCAGCAGCCCCTCTCTCAAGGAAGCGTTTATAATGCCCTGGAACCAGCCTCGTGTCACCTCCCGAGTGGCCAAAACCAGCCAGGAGGGACACGGGTCCAACAAACAGTGGTGGCATTAAGCCCCCCCAGTATCCTGTCCACGTCCTCCAAAGTAACAGGGTCGAACTCAACCCAATTGACCTCACCGATATCCACCGATATCCAATTCTAGACTTGTCTTCTCCTTCTGGACAATAAATCATTTGGACTTTCTTAAATTAATAGTAATATGGGGTGTCCGTGTGGGAGAGAGAGGTGGAGGGAGGGAGGAAGAGATCTCTAGTCTCTTTGCTTATCAGTTATCACTCTTAATTATCTCATCCCTCTCCCTCCACAAAAATGTTTAGGGTCCAAACAAAGCTTGCCTGTTTATTGTAGGAGGGGAATATTCTAATTTTGTGAGATCGGGCTAAGAGTGTGTGTGTGTGTGTACGCACGCATGTGTGTGTATGCACACATGCACACATGCTTACAATCAGATGACTACAAGAAATATGATCCTTCCATCATCCCCACCATCCTTCCAGAACTGATGAAGCTTCTTGGATGAGAAGTGAAATGTCTTCCTCAAGAAAAAAATACACCACCTGCCTTTTGAAAAAGCACCTTTGAGATTCAGAATACATCCAGTTTTGTTCCTTGCAGAATAACTATAATATTATCCCAAAACAGCCAAGATTTCAAATTCTGAAGAAAACTTTTGGGTATACCCTAATTTGAATGAATAAAAATAAATAAATAGCTCAGTTAATTAAGCTTTCCTCAACTACTAGAACCCTCTCACAGCTACTGTTGTTGAGCCAGGTACCATCTGTTCTGTACCTGTAATGACCCGCAGTGTAACACAAATGTAACAAAATCCAAAACGTAAATAAATGTCCTTTAATGCCTCCAACTTGGCCCCACTGTTTAATAATTCTCAGTTGGAGATAAAACGTACTCAAAAATAGTCTTCAAAAGAAAGCAATACAGTCTGAACTTAATGAGCAGATAGAGATGAAATAACAAACCAAACAAACTACACTGGTGAAATTTCCACAACTGACCAGGGTAAGTAAATACCAGATTCAAGGAGATAACAAGGCACAGTCTGTTGAAAGGACGCCAACCAAGATAACTTCAAACCAAAATAAAACATGCTTTGCTTCTGGCAATGCTGTGTTGTAATTGTCTCTCTTATATACTAGTCTCCCCAGCTACAACCAATGAGGTTGTATCATGGCCGCTTCCTCTCTCGTAAGCCAAGTTGTTTCCTTCCTTCCTCTCTCGTAAGCCAAGTTGTTTCCTTCTCCGTTCCTCCCTGCATGTCCTAGGATGCAGAGGAGATGGGCCTGGTTCTTCCTCTGACTGCCCAGCCGGCCTCTGCCCTTCCCCAGCCTCCTCCACAACCTCCGGAGCCACACCTCCACTCCCTGTCAGCTGTTCCTCCTCTCCCTCAGAGTCCGACTCTACCAAGGGCATGACAATACCTGTGCATTTAGTTTTCCTTGACTAAGTTTAAAACCTTACTTTTCTGACTGTTGAATTGCATTTTACTTGATAGAGCCCAGTGCTTCAAGTCCTGTCAAGACTCTTCCGGATCTCGAGCCGATATTCTAAAGCAGAAGTGGCAATTAATTTTCCCAAGGGAGCATATGAGAAGATGGCTCTGTTGTGGAGGACCTCCAGTGCCAATGCCTGTCCTACCAATGCCATGGACACCCTGTCCCTTCCCTCAGCCGGCCCTCCCATGCTCCCCAATGCTGCACCTCTCCCCCCACCCACTGCTGCCACCAGAGGCCAGACATAGACAGCCAAAGGGACAGATGTGGCCCATCAGGTCTGTTCTTAAAGTAATTTGTCATTTTTATTTAAATATGTACGCTCAATAGTGAGGCAGGAGGTGTGATCCAAAGCAGCATTGTGGCATTGTAACAGAAGCCACTTTTCTACTTCTGTCCACCCCAGCCCCAAAGGGATGAAACTTTATAGTGAGATGTTGTGAACGTGCTTTTGTCTTTTGGATGAAAGCAGCAAGGTCTGTGATTGCTGTGCTGGATTTCTGGACAAAGTACACACAAACAAATACAGATCTAAATTTGCTTTTAAAAGTCCAGTGTAATTGAGGTAGGTGATAAGAGTTTTGAGTGAAAACATGAAGTATCAGTCAGGAGGTGCTTTCTTCCCCTGTGTTTAGAGCCGTCAAAATATGGTTAGAGATCCTGCAAATGATAATGTGGTGTAGTTTTTAAACTAATTTCTAACAGGCTGTTAATAACCAACCATTTCTTACTCCTATTTTAAAATATGCTTTAAGTAGCAGAAAGCCTCTTGAGAAAGCTGAAGCAACATACAAAAAGGGCATCCAAACAGCCAAAGATGTATGTTGTGGTTCCAATTAAAACCCCAAAGGTTCCCTTCTCCCTTTTTCTTTCTAATCCCTATCACATAACCCAGGAAAAAGTGCAGCAAGCACTTTTATTTCAACCTTTGTAAGAATGCAAAACTGCTCCTGCATATTTAGAAATGATGAAACTAAAATGAGATGTACATATATGCTGTCCAGCAAAGTTCAAAAGGCATCAAGAGCATCTGCAGTATCCTTGGAGGGGCAGGGGTAGAAGCCATAAGAGACAATTGTGGCATTGTCATCCAAGCTCTGCTCCTTTTCATTGACAGGTGGCATTGCCAAGATGTTTAAAGAAACAAGCTGTTATTATAATAGCATGTCTGCTATCACACACAGGTACAATTGGAAGGCAGGGTAAAGGTAAATATTTCCAGTCATGCCTGACTCTAGGAGGAAGTGTTCATCTCTGTTTCTTAGCTAAGGGAGCCAGCATTGTCCAAAGACACTTCCATGGTCATGTGGCCAGCATGACTATATGCTGAGGTGCACAGAATGCTGTTACCTTCCTACCAAAGTAATACCTATTTATCTACTTACATTTGCATGCTTTCAAACTGCTAGGTGGGCAGCAGCTGGGGTAAGTAACAGGAGGCATTTGGGTCTCGAACCCAGACTGTCAGCTTTCTAGCTGACAAGCTTAGCATCTATAATTGCTGAGGCAACATGTCCGGGAAAGCAGGGACAAAATCAAAGAAAGCCTTACTTCTGTGATTTTAACCAGAAAGACTGTTCGATAAATCATAAAATTCTTTGGTCCACAAAAAATAGGAGTACCTCAGCTAGCAGAATACATGCACTTTGGAATGGAATGGCCAGTAGAAATGGAGTGGATGTTTATGCTGTTCACTGGTCACTATCCTTGTTCAAACTCTTCATTAAGAAGAGATGATCACACTGGGACTTTTAGTGGTCCTTGAATTGAGTATAAGTGATTTTGCTCTTCTGGGGTAAAATAATTTAGAGCTGACCCTGGGAGACAAGAACTCTTAAAAGAGAAAGCAAGGAGGCAGCAGCTAAGGAAGAATTTGAACAAGAGATTGGAGATTACATAGTCTAAAGCAGGGTGTCAAACTCAATTTCATTGGGGGCCACATCAGGGTTGTGTTTGATCTTGGGGGGCGAGGGTGGGCGAGGCCAGCCCAACATCACTTGTGTCGGGACACTTGTGATGACCCAAGCACTCTGCCAGCAAAAACGGGGTCCTGAGCACTGTTTCTGGCTGCAAAGGCCTCCTGCAATCTCTGTCAGCGAAAATGGAACTCAGGAGGGCTTCACACAGCCGTCCAGAGCTCCATTTTGCTGGCAGAGGCACCGTGGGCCAGTCCTTTGCTATTTCCAGGGCAGCCCCATGGGCCAGTTTTAAGCATCCCACGGGCCAGATCCAGCCCCCAGGCCTTGAGTTTGACACCCCTGGTCTAGAGGTAGAAGGAGGTGTGAGAAGGAAACTTAAAATGACTCCACCTTGATTTTTGATATAAGAAGAGACAAAGGGAAACCTAGACAGACTGTGCTGTCCAGCCAGTGTATGGGAATTGGATAGTTAGTTAGCAATTGTGAGCTATCCCCTTAAGGGAATGCATCATGGTAAATGTAGTTAAGGTATCCTGGGAAATGTAGTTCATGTCACGTGACCACATCTGTAATCCTGATTGGTCACTAAATTGACCCTCGATAGGTTGGGGGAGGTTTCTTCACTCTTCCCTGAACTCACGGACTCATGGTAACTATCACTACGAGATGGGAGGAAAGGGATAAGGAGATAACCATCTTTTTACCTACAAAACAGATATGCAAAGGATTGGTCATTAAAAAAGAACTTCATCACAAATGTGAGTTATGAGGATACCTGATGAACCAATAATAAAGACTTTGCATGAATGTTTTGTTGAATTTATCTATCTGCATCTGTACAGAAGACAAAATCTACCACTGTACAGAATACAGAACACAGACTTTCAAGAACTTTTTATTTATACCCTACAAGAATAAAGTGGTATTCCTGGAATCCCTCTAAAATTCTATGTCTGTTTCTTGATCTAACTTAACTTGACCAGTTAGCAACAATCTCAAAGCCCATCCAAGCCCAGCTTTAAATTTCTTTGCACATGTCCTGAAACACTCTTAGGAATTTTAAAGTTATTTTCCTAGTATATGTTGCAATTAATTGGTTTCTAGTGAAGTTGTTATTAAATAATATATGGTTACATTATTAGAGATGTTGAGTATATCTAATGCTGTAGGTTGTGGGAGAAGAAAGAAACTCTTTGTATTTTGAATTTTTTTTAACTCTGGATAAAGAGAAGCAAAATGTGTAGCAGACTTGATGCCATCCATAATGTCATGATGTCATGACCAGATGAATCTCATGCAGGCAGAAAATGGCAGCTAGTACAAAAGGCTTTTATATTTGCATTCCAACAAAGTATTCAACTGCATACATTATGTGGTATGGATCATGAAGTCACAAGCAAAGCTTTAAATTTCACTTTAAGCTGTACTTGTACATCAGGATTTTTTTTTTAACATTCTCCAGATTAAATCAAAACTAGGCACTGCATAAAGTGGGAGAGAAAGGAAACTTTGGGGACCCCTGACTCAGACATACTTACTCAGCCTCCTACTGAGTAAACAGAGACTGTAAAAGGAATATAAGACAACCATGTTCCAAGGAGCAAATTACTTATGTAAGCAAACAAAGTTAAGAGGAGTTTGCCTGCATAGTTCAAAAGGCAAAGGACAAGAAAGAGAGAATAGTACTCAGAAAAACTCTGTATTCTGAAGTGAAAAGGTCATGTTCTCAATAGCCGCTGATTGCAAGAAATGTGTCTAGAAACCTCCTGTTTGCCTGTTATGGATGACTGAATGCTGGCTTCCTGCTGGCCTTATAGTCTGCTCAACTGAAGATCTGAGAAGGAACAAGAAAAAAGCAAATGCCTTTTATTTCTAGATATTTAAAAATAAAAAAAGAAATGGAGAGGGAAGTCTACAGTTGTGATGCAAGACTTGTGGCATATTTGTTTACTTGCCTGAATACCAAATGGTTTGTGCTGTAGCAAATAGCAGCTCTTGAAGAAAATTGAAATAATTAGAGCAATAGGAGTCACACTTCAGCTGATGAGAGATGATGAAGATTTAGTAGTTTAACAAAAGCTGCTTTGCACAGAAACTGACAGAAATCCCTGTCAGAAAAATAGTCAAAAAGAGGAGCAATCTTCACATGAGAGTAATTTTAAAAAAGTTATGTTTTTTCTTATATTTTAGAAAACATTAAGGGTAGCTGCAGCTTCTGCAGGTTATTTTTGGTCCTTTTTTGCGAGAGTCTTATCCTCAACTTTCTATACCAATTTTGTCATCAATCTTGGTATCTGTTTTAGCCTGCCAAGATGCTTCTGGAATATAAGTTGGTCTGCAAAGGAGAATAAGGACTTAATGTATTTTTAACACAAAGTTTTGTCTAATGCAGTGCAGAACGTGATTAGCCCTTTTAGCAACTGTTGGTTAACGTTTAGCTTGTTGTTAGAGACCATATCTAAAGATTTATTCAATACAATACTTCACACTCATGAATTTTGTATGTGTGGGCTACATGTTTCTTCCCTAAGTTTAATATTTTCTATTTTCCCTGTTGAAGGACATCTTATTCCTCTTCCAACCATGCCAGATCAGATGGCAAACTCACCCTGTCATTCTAGGTATTGTTCAGACCTTCCAATTTTATATGATTTGCATATTTGATTGCATATCAATCTCATTATCCAGGTCATTAATAAAACATTGAACAATTCAGATCCCTACAGAACATACTTATTGCTGTCCAACTCACTGCAGAACCATTAATGCCAACTTTATCCAGAACAGTTGCTCTAAGGACTAAAATAAGCCAGTCTTGTTCCACCTCTTGAAAGTTGGTCATTTTTGTAGCCTGTCCTGTATTAATTTGTTATTGGATCAGCCACTAGATCAGCCACTGAGCTGAGTAGGAATTATTTGCCAAATGGTGAAGTTTTCCCCACTTACCCACATATATCCTAAAAGCAACAGGGGGTGTCACCAGCAGGGAGCAAAGGATTTAGTTATTAGCCAGCTAGACTCTCTTTTGAAGATGTAAGACACAGTTTCTCCAGAGATTTGAGATTTGGACCAGGAAAATGAGCTAACTTGAGGCTACCCTTAGGGTTCATATGGCAAACTAGAAGGCCCAGCCAGAAGTCCTCAAAGGCCAGTCAGCTGATTTTTCCCTGAAAGGGACCTCAAGCTCTGCTTCTGACTTGTTGTCTTCATTTTATTTTATTTTATTTTTAAATAGTTTTTAGTAAAAGATTGTACACAGGTAGTAAGAAATGTATTCAAAGAAATAAATCTATAGTAAAGAAAATGTGAAAAAGTAAAAAGGAATTATAAAAAAAGAAGAAATAAATAGAAAAATAAAATAAAAGGAGAAAAAACATGAAATAGATATAGCTTTTGATCTTTCCCTTGGCAGTTATACATACAATTCTAATCAAACCTCCCACTCTAAGTTTTCATCATAATTTTCTTTTTTCTATAAACTATTTTTCTAATAATCCAGACCATAAGTCACAAAATTATTTTTTTCTTACACATAAAGTCCATAAGGGGTTTCGAGTTATTACATAAGAAATGTCAATAATGCACTTTCTCTAACCAGATTGTCCATTTCACCAAGTTTTGTCAATTTCACCAACCATTCCTTTTCCATGGTGGGTAATGCAGAATTGTTGTCTTCATTTCAGATATTTGTTTGTTCTTTATTCAGTTGAGTAGTGGCCCTCAGTAGTTCACACAATTTTCTGGGTATTGCCTCACTATTTTCAGCTGTGGTGACAGTTCTAATGTGTTGCCAGTCAAATATGGTACAAAAAGTAGATGCAGGGAGAAAATGAAGCACACATACACACACTACACACAAACATGAAGAGAGGGGGAGAGAGGGGGAAGGGGGGGATGGAAGAGAGAGGGAGGGAGGGAGAGAGAGAAGGAGGGGAAGGGCAAGAGAGAGAGAGGGAGGGAGGGAGAGAGAGGGAGGGAGAAAGGGAGGGAGGGAGGGGGGAGAGAGAGAGGGAGAGAGGGGAGGGAGAGAGATCTCCTTCTCTCCATACCTCCTGGGCAAAGGTGGGAGGGCTTAGATGGGTGTTTGACTATTTCACAGCTGCTTCCACAATCATTTCCCAGTTCAAAAGGGACACTGGGGGAAAAGTGGAGAGAATCTTGTGTATGTTATTATTATTATTATTTCTGATTAAAGAAGAACATTCCATCTTTCTACATCCTGCCAGGGGCTGAGGTGCCGCCATTGAGGTTAACGGTGCGGAAGAATACAAAAAAAAATTCATTGAGGAGGATTATAAAAGTTACTAGCTGGAACATTAACAGAAGAGTAACTTGTAAAAAATGCAATATTACAATATTCACAAGGACAGTAGAGCGTGATAAAGCTATAAAATTCAACATTAAAGTCTTCTATAGCCTAGATAACCTAGTTAACAAACATTGTATTGGAACTTCTTTTCCAGGTGGGGGGGGGGGGTAGAAATCTACTGCCCCTTGAAGTGTGGGATGGGGTGAGGGAGGGGACACACTTGGCCTTGAGTCTACCTTCCTCCTCAGTGGGTGAGGGAACTTGAAGGAGCTGACACTGCCATCTTCCCATCTTCTTGTGAAAACTCAGCTGCTTTTGATAAGGGAGCCTAAGAAGAGCATCCACTGTAAAAAGTCTTTGCTGATGGTGTTTGCAGTCGTGGTCCTTTAAAAAAAGAAAGTAGAGACATAAGGTTACAAACCAGCTTAGGTGAGTAGACATGCACCTATCATATTTTGTTAAAGAAATGAGGTCACACAATAGATTGAAGGCAGGAATTCTCTCTCTGTTTTCCAAACCTATGCATTTAAAAAGAAACTGTTTGTAAACAGCTTGATAAAAGTTACATTATACCAAGGTTGCAACCACTTTCCGTTCCTTCCATTACTGGATAAGCATGCCCAAGACACTCCCAGCAAGATCAGTTACACCAAAACCAATTTGTCCCCCACGAACAAATTCCTTACAGTAGCTCTCTGTGTTGATATAGGCTGGTTGTGCCCATGCAGAAGGCCAGAAGCCCAACTTGGATGAAGAACCAAGGGAATGGCTTTGAACTTGCCAAGAACAAAGAATCCAAGACTTTTGTGTATGTAAGAGAAGGGAAGAGGAGGGGAGGAGAAGGCATATAAAGGAAGGGAAAGGGGAGGGGACGGAGGGGAGGGCATCCACCTGTATAGGGGATTGATTTTTCAGGTAGTATGAAAAGTTCTGCTTATACTTTCTGGGAACACAACAGTGCATAGTTTTACTTGCTCGGTTTCATGGAACTAGCTAACAACATTAAGTTTAGGGGGACCCTGTCACACACCATCTCTTGCAGGGAAATCCTGGTGGAGAAATTGTGCATAGGCAAACTTAGAGAAACAGGGAAGAGAACATGTTTTCCTTCCTTCCTTCCTTCCTTCCTTCCTTCCTTCCTTCCTTCCTTCCTTCCTTCCTCTTCCCAAGTGAGAAGGCAATGTAAGTGCCTGGGTTCTTTCATTTATTCTAGGGTGAGTGCTAATATATACCCTTCAGGCAATATTCATAAAGGGGCATATCGGTGGATTGATGCCACTGTAAACAACGGCTTCTTAAGCTTCCCCGCAGTTCGGGCCACTTCAGCAACCGCTTCACAGCCGACTCTGAGAGTTTCTTGAAAGAATCGAGGGCCCCGGACTCAGCCCCGCTGGTTAGCCCAGCAGGCTCTCACCTGTCTGGATGCAGCCTGTTTCTCGTTCTCTGCGCGGCCTTTTGAAAAGAGGAACTGGGGCTTTCTCCGTTTGCGCCCTCAAACTCTGTGGCCAGGAACGGTTCGGATCAGCCAAGCCGCAGCCAACAGGCAGAGAAGCAAAGTCCGTCTTCGGATTGCTTCGCTCGCCTGCTGGGAAGATTCAGTTCCCCGCTTCTCTCGCGTTTGGAAAAGGGATTTGGAGGCAGGTTGAACTTAACAGCCCGGAATCTGGAATCCTGGCCGGCTGCTCCCCTTTCCCGGGAGGGTGAGGGACTCGCCTCCCTCCCTGCGCACTCTAGGAAAGGTGGCTCCGGCATGAGAAGGCGCGGGCGAGGTGGCCGGGATCCCGTCCATTCGCCGAAGGAGCGCTAGGTACCAGACCTGGGGGGGAGGGGGGAGCGGGATACGTCTCAACCTTCCGGAGCTGCCTTGCTCTGCCTCTCTTTATGGGCTCCTGAAGAATCCCCCCACCCGACCTGCTAGGCCGACCACCTGTACAGTGAAGAGAGAGATTCGGGAGTAAGGGGAAAGGAATCGGCAAGGATCCCCATGAAGTCAACTTGAAGCTCCGAAAAGAACCCCCGTTAACGGGTCGTTCTTCGCCCACCCCCCCCCCCCCTCTTTCTCTTGCGCTGAGCCGGCGGCGGCGGCGAGGAGGAGGAGGAGGAGAAGAGAGGCTCGTCTCGGGCGTTTGGTTTGAGGTCCCTCCTTCCAAGCATGCTCTTCGCGGGCTCAGAGCCTGGGAGAGAGAGGTTGGGGGTGGGGTGGGGGGTGGAAGATGCGAGGCAATCTATGATAGCTGCTCTGAAGTGTGGTTCACTTCCCTAGGGAGCTGCCAAGACAGTTTGTGGAGACGTAACTCCGGAGTTTTCAGACTATGATAAATATGATAATTTGTATAAAATTTGAATGGGTTCTTGTTTTCAGGGAGCATGCCTCCGATGATGAATGTTCCTGATTTTCAGATAGATGGTTGATAAAAAAAAACAGTGTATTGAATTGTTGAAAGCGATTTTAATTTTAATTCTTTACCTGCAGATGTCTAATAATAATAATGTCTCTGCATAAAATAACAAGATGACAGTGTAAGCAACAGCATCGCGATTGGTTTCTCCGCTTCCTGCGCCCGCACGGCGACAACATTAACCTCTTTTTATTTTTATTTTTTTAAAAAAAGCTTACTTCGAATTATTATAATTACAGAGTTATTAATTTTCAAAAGAGGGTTAGGGGCATTTTTATTAAGCTTACGCATCTTATCCCTGAAATTCAAACAGCCGATTAATTCTGGGATTGGATCGGATTTCCTCCCATTCCTGCCTAGTTCAACCGATTCCCAGCTGGGCCCGAAGGAACAGCATTCCACTTTCAAGCCGGCTTCGGAAAGAGCTTCGAGAGTCCGGCCCAAGGCGCCCAAAAGAAGAGAAAGGCCTCGCCCCGCTCGGGGCTTAGTAAAACTCTCAAGAGCCCGCCCCCCCCTCCCTCTTTTCACAAGCCGCCGCTCGCCGCCAGCAAGGCAATTTTCTCGCACACTGACAGTGACCAACAGTAACTTGCCTTGCGGATATTCGCCACCTCACCCCACCCCACCCCTTCGGAAGGTGCTTGGGAGATGCCGATCTTTATCTTCGGTGCGGTCAAAACTTCTCCTGATTCGCCCGTCGCCGCTCACTGTCCGGCATTCATTTTTTCCTTGCCTTAGAAAGCCGCTTTGCGAGGAGGAGGCTTCTGAGGAAGTAGCCCTTAATTTGCAAGGTTTTCTTCCCCTCCTTCCCTTGAAGCCCTGATGGGTGGGGTGTGGGGGCTTGCAAAACCATACTTTTGCCTCTCAGAGTTGCGGTCGAAAAGAGCCCGGGATTTTGATCGCCCAGGTCGCCAACCGCCAAGGCTATCTATATATAGGTTGGCTGATCAAATGAGGCGCATCCTAATCGTATATCCTGAGAGATCGACCTGGGGATGCTCAGTAGGCCTTGCTCCTGGATTGGAAAAGGGAAAAAAAAAAAGTCATCGTGGAGCGAAAAAGTCGCTGCGGTTATTAAGCCCCAGCTCCCGGCGGTGCGCAATGTAGAAACAACTCCAACCTCCCACGCCAAAGAGTCAAAGGAAGGGGGGAAGCGCTGAACAGCCAAGAAGTCCTGCGAAACATCTGGCTGAGTTTCTTGCTCTTCTCCACCAGATTCTTCACCTCTTTCCCCACCCCAATAGTCCACGAAAGCGATAGAGGCATTTCAAGGCCGTCTAACTAACGGAGACTATCGTGACTTAACAAGGAGAGTCGGCTCTGTCAGGAAAGATCCCCGCGCGAAGCAAGAAGAGCAGCGGGCAGCGTTAACTGCTTCCTCGCCCCTAGTTAGTGGCACTGCCCAACAATCGCGGGGGAAAATATTACAGGCGCAATTTTAATTCGCTACAGCCGTATCTCTCCTTGGCTCCTGGCAATTGAAAGCGCAGCAGGTTATCCCCCCTGGAGTCTTAGATAGTGTGTGGGTGTTGAACAAACGGGATGGTGCATATTTGTGACCAATTGAAACCCTGGCTCCTTGGACCTGTGGTCTGCGGCAGAGAGAGCCCGGGAGCTGCGTGGACCCCGCGGCGAGAAGGCTGGATAGATTCCGAAATAAGCAGCTAAGAGGTGTTTCGACCAACAGCCGGCTTGAAACATCTCTAAGCGCTTGATTCTGAATCTAGCCAGCTTTCTTGCCTGCGGTGGCCGCGCAGCTCCCGGACTCTCTCTCTCTCTGCCACAGCCAACAGGTCTAAGGAGCAGGGTTTCAAATGCAGGGAAATCTTTGGAGTGCTGCTGGAGAAGGAGATGGAACCTTCCCAGGTGGCCAGCAGAAACAGCGAGGCCCAAGGGCGATGTGGTTCTGCTCCTCGGGTCTGAATAGAAGTGGCTTAGGCAAGTCTGTAGCGAATTAAAATTATGCCTATAAAATCTGCCCCTGTTCAGGATAACCAGGGGGAGAAGGAATCCAGTACCTTTTCTGGGGGGGGGGGGGGGGGGGAAGCTTTATAACAGTCTGCCCTGACATGGACAGCAGACCAAAGGAACCCCCGCCCCGCCCCCTCCTCGCGACTTCTAAAGGCGACTAAGTCTTTCCCCGGTCGCTCAGGTCAATAGGGACGAAAGCCAGGAGGGAGGAAGAGTAGGCGCTGACTGTAGGTCTTCTGACTTCGTCCCTGAGATTTCCGGAGTGACGTGGATCTTAGGTGTTTTTGATTTCCTGGGAGGGGAGTTTGAAATTTGGCTGAGAGGCATCAAGGCCAAGCTTGGGAGAAGCATCTCTTCGGGGCCAGACCCCGGCCCAGAATTGGCAGAGAAACGATACCCATGCCTAGCCCCTCCGGGCACCTGTGAAAATCCACTTTCGCCGCCAGCTACGTTTTGAGGGGCGCACTTCTCTATCTCTGCGGCCTAGGCAACCCTTGCCATTTGAGCAAAGGAGAAAGAAATGTGCCAAGCGGGGGAAAAAAGAACCGCTTTGGCCTCTTCTCTGGCTACGACTGCCAGTAAAAAGGCACGCGAAGTTAGCTTGGCTGCATCCTTTTCACTCCAGCTCCTGGAGCGATTTCTCATAGGAAGAATTGCGAATCGGGAGGGTGGAAAACGATTGCTAGAGTAACGCGCCCAGGGCCTTCCCTGGTCTCTAAAGCCGACCGTGCGCCGTGGCTGGAAAAGTTAGAGCAACACCAGAGAATAGGAGAGGGAGGAAAGAAAGCGGCCGGCTGGGTGGGTCCGAGGGAGCGACCCGATCTTTGTAAGGGGATGGCTGCTCTCCGAGGGGAAGAAAGCAACTGCGGCCCCATCGGAAGCGCTCCTATAATGAGGCGACCGGAGGCCACCCGCCTCACTTGCATAAGCCATCAAAGAACTTCAAAGGGCAGCAGAAGATGCTGTTAACAGTTCGGCCGGCTGGCGGATAAAGCCCTTGCCAAACCCTGACCGCCTTCCCGCGGCATTCATTCGGTTCTCGGTAGGAAGGAGGGCCGGTTTCCAGCACCTCTCCATGTGTCCGCCTGGCTCCCGACGGGACCGGTTCTCTGTGGCTCTGGGCCAAGTTCTGCGTGCCTCCCTCTACCTGGAACTCAACACAGTTAATCTGAAATTACGATTTGATTTTTACAAGCAGACACTTTCTGTTACTCCTTGAATACAGTTCGACCTGATATCAGTACAGGGCAGGCCAAGGGATTTTAGTCTAGAGGGTTGCCAGTGAGAACAGTGAAGGCAGCTGGTTTATTTGTATCCACTGTATTTTTAATACAATTGATAGCCAACTTACACAAGAGTTAACCTTAAAATTGCTTTTGAAGAAAGCTGTTAATGGGAAGCAGCAACCAATTCAAAGATCTTCTAGGTCGTGCCTCTCCTTGTGAATTATATTTCCATATTAATTTGTTTCCGAAAAACACAAGTCCTATTCATGCCACTCCAATCAAGGGACTTATATCCGTGGAGATTTTGCAACTAATCTACATGCCAGTTTCAGGCCGTCTGTCATATATAGAAGTTGAAAAAGTTTTAAAGGATAAAATTTAGCTATACTTTGTTGCATTGGAACATAACTATTCGGGTTTTCAACTATTCAGACCACTGCATGGTATATTTGCTTTTTTACATTCTATCTAAGATTCTTGGAAAATTCACTTAGGTCATTTTCTTCCTAGTGATTCATACAGTCCTGTAAGGCCTTTCCCACCCTTTCACTTTACACACGGCACAATTGTGTCCTTTACAGCCACAATCGTCCCTTCTCCAAAACTGTACATTGTCTTTTTTTTTTCCCGCTCCAAAGAATGACTGAAAGAATCTTCAAGTATGTCTAGTCTAGTGAAAGAAGGACCAGGGGTGATATGATTACAGTGTTCGGATGTTTGAGGAGCTGCCAGAAAGAAGAAGGGGTCAACCTATTTTCCAAAGTACCAGAAGACAAGACGAGAAACAATGGATGGAACTAGAAGACCTCCAAGGTTCCTTATAACTCCGTTATTCTGTTAAGTCTATGGGTTGCAGAACCAAAGCAATATTTTCTCACTCAAGCAGATTCTGTTCCCTTATGCTTGGCCACCTATTGCCTTCAGGTGATGATAACGCGGTGGCATGATGGCAAGGATGGGGATTTAGCACTTTGGGTAATATTTGGAGATGGAAGTGTGTTCCTCCTCACTAGCCACTAGCCAGCCACCATTTATCTTTTCATACCAGTCATTTGTCTCTTCCCATAATTTACATCCCCTTATATCTAGATTTCCAACTGAGATAAGAAAGAGCAGCAAATAGCCACTCTTTTATCTGAGGAAGAAGAAGAGCTATATTTAAATAACATCTTTTTTTTTTTTTTGCAAGACCACAAAGCTGTATATTTAATGAAGTACTTCTGCCTTTCCCTGTAGTAGTACCCAGAAAGCAATAAAAGATTTAAAATAGATTTTGTGGTTTATTTTCCATTCCACCACCCTGAAAATTTCAACCACTCCTTCTCCATTTCCAAAAAAAGGGGAGTTTTAAGAATTTTTTTTTTTTTGGTTGTTTGTCTTCAAGTTAGCATTGACTTCTGGCAATTGCCCCTGCAGATTTCGTGTTTTTTGAAAGTGGTTTCCCTTTACCTTCTGCTTCCTAGGACTGAGAAAGAGAGACTGACACAACTCACCCAGCTGACTTCATGCCTAAGGAGGACTCAGTACAGGTTCTAGTGCCTTCACCAGTAGATCAAACTGGCTCTCCTTAAAGAAGAGTGCATTTATTTTAGTTATTTATATAACTAAATTTATTAGAGACATATTATTTATTTTTAAATTGCCCAGTCACCGAAACTCTCTGGCTGGTTTACAATAAAAATTTTCCATCAGCTAATCAGTTTCAGTTCTCCCTCTCTATAGGATTTGTATTTATTTGTCTCTTTGTTCATAGAACGTTTATGGCTGCCCACTCACTTTCAGTGACTTATATGAACTCCCCCCCATTTCCTCTTCTGTTCTATTCTTCCCAAGTTTTATTTTCACATTGTTTTAATTTGGGTATGAGACAAACACAAGCCTGTTTGGCTCTTTTTTAGTGGGTTTTCCCCTCTTAGCCCAAGATTGTCCCCACCTGTCTTCAAGCTGGGGAAGCTGCCTCCTTCCTTATGGTATGTAGCCACTTTTTATTGCTGCCTGTTTCTGTCAGGTCTTGGCTCTCATCTAGTTCTGTTCCCTGAGCCTTCTTTCAACACACAAAACTTTGCCTTTTTGAGGTGTCAAGAAAACATAGAGTATAATCATGATGAAACTGGGCTTTTGATGAATATGGTGCCAATTTCTGCAAATGTCTCAATCCTTTAGTTATTTATTGGCTTTAAAATAATGATGAATACAAAATAAAACAAATCATTATAATGTAGATACTATACATACATTCCAAAGAAAGAAGCAGCGCATAAAAAGTGCTTTAAAAATGAAAAAAATAAAATATACCACAGAAAAAAAATAAAGCATGCAACAGTTACAATTTAATTATACTAATTGAATGTAAATATCCATCATATATTTATTTCAAATACATTTATAAACTTTGATCACAGTTAACCCACTTCATTTTGTATAAGTGAGTTCCACAATTCATTATTCTTGTTCTCCATCACATCTCTGGTGAAGTAACTGACCATCATCTAGGAATCTGTTACTGCCCTACATAATCTTTCTTCTCTGAGACAGTCATTGCTCTAGTGCTTCCCTCTCTGATTACCATCCAAATTAGAATCTGGTACAGCTCAGGCACTTAATGCTTATTTTGTACAGACATTTATGGTTGACACCCATGTTCACATATCTTTCTTCATTTTACATTGTTTTAACATTTTGAGATAATCAAAAAGTGCAGAGAGGCTGGAAACCAGCTTAGAGAAGTCCAATCAGAGTTGGAAACAGCAGAAATCTATAACAATGTCAAACCTACCTCATATGTGCACCGGTATCCTGATTTGATAGATGTTTCCACATTGTCTGTTCGACTGCAGCAAACCCAGAAAGGGAAACAGAAACAGCCACCTTGGCTATGACTACTGGCACACCCACAAATCTAGACAACAGGGTTTTCTGAGGATTCTCAACAGACCTCACAGAAGCAAGCTAGAAGCAAGCAATATGGACAGCTGAATTTATGATTGCCTTTTTTTAATACTGAACCAAGGAGGGGTAGATGGTGCTTTAAATCAATAATGGCAAACTACATATAAATCATTAGTGAGGAAATGTCAGCACCCATAGTGACCAGTGAATTGCGGTCCAAGCACTCAGAGAGTTGTTGTTTTCCCCATCACTATGTGAGAAAAGCAGTATGGGGTGATCTTCATTAGCTTACCCAGAAGAAAAGCTAGTAAGATGCATGGTATTATTTGATATTCCAGAATATAATATTCTTTGCAGTTCCTCTTTGTCAACCTCACATTCTCCTTTCCTCGTTTCCAGTGACAGGTTTCCTTGGAGCACTGTGGAACTACCTAAGAACTAGAAAAGAGCTGATATGTTCCCATCTTCAAAAAAAAAGGAGATTAAAAAAAAAACTAATCCTGGAAATTACAAACCAATCAGCCTGACATCAATATCTGGGAACAGCTTGGAAAAGATAATTAATCAACATGTCTGCAGACACTTAAGAAACAAAGTTGTAACCAGGAGTCAATATGGGTTCATCAAAAATAGATCATTCCAAACAAACCATTTCATAAATAAATTGACTAAATTAGTTGTTTAGCGAAATGCTGTGGATATAGCATATTGAGATTTCAGTAAGGCATTTGCCAAATTAGACTACAACCTCCTTGCTAAGCTAAAAAAATGTGGAATTGACAACCCCAGAACCAGATGGATTTGTAACTGCTGCTCAAACCATACTCAATGTGTAGTCCTTAACAATACTACATCCACATAGAGGGAAGTAAGCAGTGGGATACCCCAAGGTTCTGTTCTTGGCCTAGTGCTCTTCAATAATCTTCATAAATGATCTAGATGAGAGAATAGAAGGGTAACTCGTCAAATAAACACATGACACTAAACTGTCAGAAATAGACAAGACTATCAAAGTGAAAAAATTCAGCTTTATAAATTAGAGGAAATGAATCGTGTTTTTCTGTTGCCAGTATATTTTATTTACACATAGCTAGGAACAAAAGAAAAAGCAGTACATTCTAAGAAGCAAGCAAAAAAAAAAGAAAAGTAAAAAGTAAAGTAAAAGTAAAACTCCTCCCCTGCACACATGCGCAGTAAATCAAAAATCACAAGACACTCATATCTTGTTACAATGGAAACTTGATAACAAGTCTGGCTTATTCTGGGAGCTCAACAGACAAACCCAAAGCAACGCAGTGACAAAGACAGCAAAAGATAGGTTCAAGATCCAGATGGATCTCAATGGATTTGAATACTGGGCCCTATCTAACAATATGAAATTCAGTGTAGACAAAAGTAAGGTTCTACATTTAGGCAAGAAAAACAAAATGCACAGGTACAGTATATGTGGTACCTTGCTCAATAGCAGTAACTGTGAGACGGATGTTGGAGTCCTAATGGACAATGACTTAAATGTGAGCCAACAGTGTGTGGCAGGAGCCAAAAAAGCCAAAACACCCAGGCTTCATTAATAGATGGATAGAATCAAGATCATGTGAAGTTCTAGCGTTGCTTTACAAAGTCTTAGAAAACCACACTTGGAATACTGCATCCAGTTTTGGTCACCACAATATAAAAAAAGATGTTGAGACTCTGGAAAGTCTCTGGAAACCGAAAAGAGCAACAAGGAAGATTAGGCTAATTTTGAGGAATGCTTGCCGGAATTGGATATGTCTAATGTAGGAGAAAGGATAGGGAAGACATGATAGCAGTGTCCCAATATTTGAGTGGCTGCCACCAAGATGAGGAGGTTAAACTATTTTTCAAAGCACTAGAAGGCAAGAGAAGAAACAATGGATGGAAACTAATCAAGGAGAGAAGTAACCTAGAACTAAGGAGAAATTTCCTAACTGTGAGAACCAGTGGAATGGTTTGCCTTCAGAAGTTGTGGGTGTCCCATTGGAAGCTGTTAGGAAGAGATTGGACAGCCATTTATCTGAAATGGTATAGAGTCTCCTGCTGAAGCAGAAGGCTGAACTAGAAGGCCTGTAATGTCTCTTCCAACTCTATGATTCTATGTTCTTTGCAAATATGTCTCACTTTGATTTTGTATTTTCCTCTCCCTGACCACCTCTGTCTTCTTGGAAGGGCGGGAAGGTTGCTGGTAAACACAGTGCATTTCTTTCTACTTAGGCTGGTAGGTATCCTGCCTAAGCTGACACTCAAGAGTATGATATACCCAACTCAATCTAGGTATTCTAGTGTTAATTTCTTATCCCTCCTCAAAGGAAGTGTCAGGTAGAAAAATTCAGGTTGATCAGAATTAGGTATAGTTTGCTCAACTGCACAGTTGTGCTACCTGACTTTCTTCTCTACAACTTTTATCCCCATCTGTGTGCCCACTGCTGTAATTTGGGAGCAAGACCTCTCTAATTCCTTACAAGATAAGATCCATGCAAGCCGACTAATTTGATGAAAAAAGGGGAGCCAGGCTATCTATCTGAAGTTAAACCATGATGCCCAGAGTTAGGAAGAGGTGGAGATTAAAATATAGACATAGTAAGACTGGCTAAGTTGTTGAAGTTTTTTAAAGAGGGAAACTATGGATTTGAATCAGAGGTGGTATTCAGCAGGTTCTGATCAGTTCTGGAGAACCGGTAGCAGAAATTTTGAGTAGTTCAGATGGGCTCTGCCCCCACCTATTCTCTGCCTCCCGAGTCCCAGCTGATTGGATGGGTCTTCTTTTGTTGCCCTGCACAGGAGAGCAGAACTGGAAAACAGGTTAGTGGGGTTGGGAGGGAATGGGGATTTTGCAGTAACCCTCCCCCTGGAGTGGGGTGGGAATGGAGATTTTACAATATCCTTCCCCTGCCACACCCATCAAGCCACACCCACAAGCCACGCCATGCCCATCAAGCCACACCCACAGAACTAGTAGTAAAAAAAAAATTGAATCCCACCAATTATTTGAATTTAAAATTCACTCAAATAGACTACAGTATGGCTTCACATTTTCTGTGAACCCAGCCAAATGCAGTTGATTCAATTATCATGGGTAAACATGTTCATAGATCCTTTTCAAAATATCATTTGATATTTTGATTCTGAACAAACAATTGTTCCTGGGCTGTCCAGCCAGTGTATGAGAATTGGATAGTTAGCAATTGTGAGCTGTCCCCTTAAGGGAATGCATCATGGTAAATGTAGTTAAGGTATCCTGAACAATGTAGTCCATATCATGTGACCACATCTGTAATTGTGATTGGTCACTAAATTGACCCTCAATGTGTTGGGAGAGGTTTCTTCACTCTTGCCTGAACTCACGGACTTGTGGTAACTACCGCTATGAGATGGGAGGAAAGGGATAAGGAGATAACCATCTTTTTATCTACAAGACAGATACGCAAAGGATTGGTCATTAAGAAGAACTTCATCACAAATGTGAGTTATGAGGATACCTGATGAACCAATAATAAAGACTTTGTATGAATGTTTTGTTGAATTTATCTATCTGCATCTGTAAAGACAAAATCTATCACTGTACAGAATACAAAACAGTTCCCCAATTTTGATAAGACCTCTGCCAATGCCCAGCTCTAGCTCCTAGAACTTCTAAATCCAGGAACTCTCCTTGATTGCGATATTGGCTAGAAAAATCCTCTTTGGGATTTTTTTATTTTCAAGCATCTTTCCCAGCATCCCATAGAAAATTGGCCACCGATGGCCTCATAAAAACAGGCCCAGGTCTCCTCTAAATGGACAGCAGCTTTTCCCAAGACAAGCCCCACTGAAGACAGCTGGGAAATAAAAAGACTATAAACAAAAGATTAGATGAGTTGGTGCTACAACTGGACTGAGTTAAAATAAGGCAGCAAAACTCCTATTGGCAAAATTATCCAGGCTATGTTATTATCCTTCTGATTTTTGGCATGCCTTCATGTCCTTCCCTCAGCCTAGACCCCATCTCCCAGAGTCTTGCCTATTGAACACCCTAAGAGATCACTTTAAAAATTACTCAGTTTCCTTCCCCATACTGTGACTAACTAAGTTATTTCTCACAGCATTCTTCTCTAACAAGCCAACAAAACAAAACAAAAATTGGTTACAGACATTTTGACCATTACCATTTGGCAACAAAACCCCTACTCAGATGCATTAATTATAAACTTGCACCTTTCTGCCATGCGCTCATCCCAGGCAAAGTGTTATTTCTGTAGGTACTTTCTGCAGATATTTTCAAACTGAAAAAAAAGTTTCCACATTGCACAGTTAATATTGTATACTAGAAGACAATCAAAATTCAGAAAGATCTCGATAGCTTAGAGAATTGCTGTAAAATTTGTATTTCATAGACTGAAATGTAAACTTCATCAATTAAAAAAAAATCAAGTTTACAGGCGTACGGTGAGCAACATATAGCTTAAAAATCATGGATATGAAAAGGAACTTGGAACTGTGGTTAATCACAAGTTTTATGTGGTTGCATCAACAGCTGTAGAATTTTGTGTTGAAAAGCCTATAGCTGTAGTTCCTAATGTTGTTTGGGGGCAATGACCAATGGCATCCTTGTCCTTATGGTTCTAAGGACCTTTCCCCATTGCATGTTCACACAGCACAATGACAAGGTGTCAACATTGCCAGTTTTCTACACTGTTCCCATGACATTGCTTCTACTTCATCCCCAGGCATTGAGTCAATCATCAATAGCTGTAACAAGCATAAAAGTAGCATTTCCATCGTGTGTGTATGTGTGTGTGTGTGTGTGTGTGTGTATGTGTAAGTGTAAACTCTGCATCACTTTGTCACCTTGGAAGTTAAGCCAGGTGGTCAACAATAGGTAGGTCCAGTAATGTGTTGGGATGCATGGCCCATTTCCTCTGTTCTCCAGCCAACCTCTGCCATGGCTATTTCATTCCTGGCCTTTGTCTTCCCTTGCATACTGTTTCCACACACACACTCCCAGCAATATAAGAAATCATACCTACTCTGTTTTATTTGGGAGAAAGCAACCATAGGAACTCTGTCCTGAAGTAAGCAGAACTCCACCTTTCTAACAGCTAAAGAAATTTTTTCATACACTGCAACAATATTCTGAAATATATGATTTACTTGCAGCTACTCCATTTTTCTTCACTGCAGTGCCTTGAAATTATGAGGGGTTAAATTAGGATTTGCCAATTTTCCTATATTTGTTGATTTAAAGTATTTCCTTGTCCTTCTTCCTGAAGGAAGCAGGAGGTGTAAAAACATCTAATCATACAACCATGGCAGGGCCTCTCTCCTTCCTCCCTAGTGCTGCTTCTGCTCTGGTCTCTTCCATTTTGTTTCTTCCCAATTTTTTTAACTGAGGAGTTGCCCCAGTGAATTGTGGAAGGAGCTGACTAAACTAGCCTCAAGAAACCAGACCATACTAAAGAGAGACTATTCCCCACCAGCTGAAGGACCCTGATTGACAGGGAAGAGAGCAAAGCAATGAGAGAATATCAATTGCTTTGAGTTTAAGTTATGGCACACTCACTGACCAGGGCAGCATTAGAGAGTTAAGGCTCTTCTACATGGCGGCATAGTGTTGCCATGCTGTGCAGAGAGATGGCAGAAAAGTATGCTGGGTTGAAAAGATGCTGAGTGAATTTCAAACCCCTGTTCTGTCTTGACAAAGATGCAGAATAGGGACTCTGTCTACCAAAGAAGTAGGGAGAGAGAATAGGTGTGAAATCCTCCTTTGGTGTCAGTAAATTGTATCAGAAGACCTGCAGAATTTCTGCTGTAAGTTTCTTAGTCATTTGGACTGATCCCTCTAAGGGAGAAAGGATCAAGGGAATAGTTCTCAGTTGTTTCTCTTCTCCTGCCTCCGAGGACAAAAGGAGGGGTAGAAAAGGCAAGTGGGTTTTCTGCTGTAATTCTGTAGGGCTCCAAATGAGCTGTTCTCCCTACTTTTCTTCTATGGGTGGCAAGAAAAGCAGAGAGAGGAGGAAGTAGGATTTTGAATGCCAGAATAACAAGCACACGGAAGATCCACTTCTACTACTGATTGTTTCAAAAAAAAGGATGTGCCCTGATTCTTCCACTGCCAAAGTAATGAGCCCTAAAAGTTATGGCCAGGAAGGAGAGGTGTGCCTGCTACAGCAACCTCAGATGGCCAGTAACTGTAGTGGAGATTTGTAGCTCTACCTTCCCTCTATCCTTTACTTTAATGTCCATACAATGCTTTTCAGATAAACTGGAGAGCAAGACAATTTGTGCCAGAAGAATTGAGAAAGACAAATTTTGAATCAGACCAAGAAAAGAAAAGATGCAATAGTTGGAAGGCAGATTTTGGATGATGTGCATCTTTGGTCTTGAAAATCACTGGAGCATCTTTTCACTCCACCATGCAGAAAAGGGGAACTATTAGAGGACTAGAAAAGAGTTGATGTGGTTCTGACCTCCAAAAAAGGAAAGAAAATGGATACAGGAAACTGCAGATCAATCAGCCTGACATCAATATCTGGGAAGGTCCTGGGAAAAATAATCAAACAACAAATTGTGAACACCTGCAAACACAGCTATTACCAGCAGCCAACATGGGTTTGTCAAAATCAGATCATGCTGAAGAAACTTTTCTTTGAAAAGTGAGTAAAGGAAATACTCTGGACATTGTTTTATTTAGGTCAGTAAGACATTTGACAATTAGACCTCAGCCTACCACTTGGTAAGATAGAAAAATGTGGAATAGACAGCATCACCACGAAATATAATTGGCTGACCAACCCCACTCCTCAACATGTAGTCATCGGTGGAACTAAGACCAAGCCCCTACATGGAAGGAAGCATGGCTCTGCCTTAGGCCCAGTGCTCTTCAACAGCTTCAAAAATAACTTGAAGGGCTAGAAGGGGGAACTCATTAAATCTGCAGATGACACCAAGCTGTGCAGAATAGCCAACAGATAGACTGAAAATACAGAAAGATCTTGATGGGCTTTGAACACTGGGCTCCATCAACAAAATGCAATTCTGGTGGTGAGAAAAGTAAGGCTTTACACTTAGGCAAGAAAAACCAAATCCAGAATAGGTGATACCTGTCAAAGCGAACCCATTCAGTTTTGTAAATTAGAGGAAATGAATCGTGTTTTTCTGTTGCCAGCATGCTTTATTTACAAAATAACTAAGAAACAAAAGAAACAGCAGAACCATTCTAATAAGCAAGCGAAAGAAAAGCTATAATGATGAAGTACAAGTAAAACTCCTCCCCTGCACACATGCACAGTAAACCAGAACATCACAAGACACTCATATCTTGTTACTATGGAAACTTGATAATCAGTCCAGCTTATTCTGTAAACTTCTTTGGAAGCTCTTCAGACAAACCAAAATAAACGCAGTGACAATACCTGTACTTGGCTTGACAGGAGTAACTCTAAGAAGAATCTAGGAACCCTAGTGGACAACCCCTTAATTATGAGCCAACAGCTGCCAAAAAACCAAATTCTGTCCTGAGCTACACCAACAAAAGGAAAATATCAAGATCATGTGATGTGTTACAGTAGTACCACTTTAAGACAACACTTGGACTACTGCATCCAGTTCTGGTCATCCTGATACAAAAATGGTGTTGAGGCTTTAGAAAGTCTGCAGAGAAGAGCAATTATGATCATTAGGGGACCGGAGATTATAATGTATGATGAATAGTTGGTAGGTGTGTCTAGTCTAATTAAGAGGACTAAGGGTGACATATAGGAATCTTCCAATATTTGAGGGTCCATCATAGAGAAGAGAGGGTCAACCTATTCTCCAAAACACCTGAGGATAGAATAAGATAACCTTAGACTGTCTACTATTGACCTCACCCCTTTCCTAAGAGGTCTGTAGGGGGCGTGCATAAGCGCACCAACATGCCTACTACCGTCCTTGTCCTATTGTTTCTTTTATATTTTATTTTTCTTATATGTATCCATGTATTCATAACTATGTTTTACTTATACCTATTATCTTGTAAGCAATTGACAAATAAATAAATAAATACATAAATAAGTAAGTAAGTAAGGGATGGAAAGTTATCAAAGAGAGTTCTAATGTAGAATTAAGGAGAAATTTATTTCAGTGAGAATCAGTGGAAATAATTCCACCCCAAGTTGTGGATGCTCCATCTAGAACTTTTCAAGAGGGGACTGAACAATCATTTGTTCAGAATGGCATAAGGACTCCTGCTGAAGCAGAAGGTTGGACTAGAACAGTGGTTGCCAACCAGTGGGCTGGGGACCGCTGGTGGTCCATGAGAAAATTTTGGTGGTCCACAGAGAAATGTTCCCTCCAAAGCACTCCCCCCAAAGCAATTAATCCAGGCTGCACAGGAACACAAGGCTGCGCAGCCCACATGGCCTGCCCACCCGCTGACCCCCACCCTTCAGGCCGAGTGCAAACGTTACCTTAAGTAGAGCTATAGCGAGTTGGAAGGTAAGATCAATGGCAGGGGAGGGAAATCTGCCCCAGGGTGGCTTGCTGATGTTGGTGGGAAAGTCGGTCCTATATTCCAGAACTGCAGTAGACTGGCCCTTTGGTCATCCCGGAGCAACTCCTCCAATCCATGGCAGGCTGCTGCACCCAGGTGGAGGAGCAGCTACGACCAAAGGGCCAGTCCTGTGACTACTGCAGCTCTGGAATATGGGACCGACTTTCCCACCAACGTCAGCAAGCCACCATCAGTCAAAATTCATATGAGTGGTCTGCGGGATTTAAAATTATGAATTTTGTGGTCCTTGAGGTCCAAAAGGTTGGAGACCCCTGGACTAGAAGACCACCAAGGTTCCTTCAAACCAAAACTCCGCCTTTGGAGGCTTCCTGGAGGCCCGGTGCCTCAGCAGAAAAGGCCTTGTCTGCTTCGGCACAGAAGCAGCATCAAAGTCAAAAGCCTAGCAGCTCCTTTCCCAGCCTGCTTGCAACTAACTCTTAGGCGTTCCTAGGATTTTCCCAGGGGAGAAACCCCAAGCTCTCTCAAACTTTCTCCTGCCGGGAGAGGAGAGGTGGGGCCTTAACATTCCTGCCCTTAGGGCTTCCATGATTCCAATCTCCCGGAGCCAGGGATTGTTGCCTAGGTAGGAAGTTGGCTCTCTCAGGAGTTATGGGGCAGGCCTTCTCGCAAGAAAGTGTCGATTAGCTAGCGTGCAGGGGAAGCTGGCCACGGCCTTCTTTCCCTTTTTCTCTGGGCCTCTCTCTTTGCCTTGGGAACTTTCTTCATGTCAGGTTAATGAATAACTGGTGCCAAAGGAGGCATTTTCTTGGGAATGTGAACTATTTCCTTTCTGGTAAAGAAAGAAAGAAGAAGCAGGTGGGTTATTAAAAAAGGGTCCGCGTTTTCTGCTCGGGAGAGGCAGATCCAGATTCACCTCTTAAGAGGAGGAGCCTACCACGTCATCTCCCCCTCCCTTTGGAACTAAGAAGGGCAGTCTCTCTCCCCCCCCTCCCCCCTCCCCCCCCCCCAAAAAAGAAGCTTCGGGCCACGCTAATTCTGGGAAGGCTCTGGAGAAGGGATTTAGCGTGGCTCAGCTGCTTCAATATTCCCGCCTGCTGGGAGTCCTGGCCTGCTCCCTCAAAAGGGGCAGAAGACAAAAAATTTGCTCCAGTTCCCGCTTCTCTGGGACTGTCCAGCCTAAGGTCTTGGCCTTTTGTTCTCCCAGGTCCCTGCCTGCGACCCAAAGAGGCAACGTCCAGGAAATCAAGAAGACTTAAAGGAAGCCACTTTGTAAATGGGCTAAAGAGTGGCTTTGGGTAACGAGCTGCCCAGCCGCAGCAAACCCTCCTTTCTTGGAAAGAGAAACCTAGCTGGCCGGGAATGGAGAGCTTTCCTGGCAGAAGGCAGTTCTCCCGCGTTCCTTCTCTGGCCAAGAGCGCTGGAGCCTGTCGACACCTCACTTTTCCCTCCGCATCTCTTTCCTTTTGCTCCTTTTCCTTCCCCTCCTTCGCCTCCTCCTCAAGCTCCCCGCTCTTTCCTTCTTCCCTTCCCTTCCGCAGCCCAGAGCCCGGCTTGTGGTCTCTGAAGTTTCGAGTCTAACTGGCTGGTGTCAGGAATCCCTCACTCGCTCTCGCGCTCTCCTTAGCGAGCCTGGCGTGACGGATTAAACATCAACTAGTTAAATAAAAATTAATATCAACGGCTTCCTAACTTCTAATGTCATGTTGTTTATAACTAATGAACTGATTAGGGGATAAACATCTCCGGAAGACGTTGCTGCTCCCCTGCTCTTCGTCAGAACCGGCTGCTTCGCCCGGCTCTTCTGCCGTGGCTTCAGGGCGCCCTTCCCCGCGCCGTTCGCGCCCCCCGCACCATCCAAGCAGCCAAGGAGGGAAGGAAGACGTGAAGCCAACGCTGTGGGGCGGCAGGAAGGAGGGAGCGGGGCGGTGTGTTTGGGAGCTAGAAGGGCTTAGATGGGTTTAGAGGCGGGAGGCTGAGGGTGTTTAAATTGTCACGGTTCCCATGGCAATAATGAGCAGCAAAGCTTGGCCGGAGGGCGGAAAATTATTCTTACAAAGCTGGGGGAGGAGGAGAAAGAGATTCTCTCCTCTTCTAGTTCACGGCCGTGCTTGTTTAAAAGTTACTTTGATGATAGTTATACAAAATGTCCATTCTTACAATGATTAACTTTCAAAAGTCCCGACTTTTTCCAAACTATATTGCACGAAGCCACAGCTATAGAGCTCTTCTGGTCCGACGCTCAAATGGGTTTCACCAGCAGCATCAGCAACGTGTCCGCTTTCTTTTGCTGAGGTTCCTAGCCAAGTCAGGCGGCAGATCACAAACTCTTTGGGTGACCTATACGCGTTTCTCCTCCAGGTCGACAGTTTGAACCCCGCCTGGTTTTCTCTTTTCCATCACAAGTAGAGTGAGTCTAGAAAGAATGAGCACCCCCCGCTCACCCCTCTCCCCGTCCAGACCGCTTTTACAATTTTGTTTGTTCAGTAGCAAGTTGGGTTTGACAAGACGATAATAGTAGGAAAAACAATGTAAAAGCAATTTAGCAAAATGCAACTTTAATGGAAGAATCGATGGGACGATGGTTCATTTTTCCTGGGGTACCTTGTTGCAGTTGAGACAGTTTCAATCAAGGAAATGGGGTGAGGGGAAGGTACTCCCTTGAGCATCCCAAACGCATTCATTTTTGCCATTCTTAGTTAAGGCAAGCGTTAGACAACTATATCTTGGAGAGGAAACGTCTTAGGACCAGTGACTGGCTTGAAATCTTGCCAGATATTGCAAAAGAGGTATAGGAATTTATATTTAAGGGGTTCCCCTTAAATAAGAGGCCGTTTACATCTTTTCCATCACCCCTCTTGATCTCCTCCGAGAGAGAAAAAGGCAGGGAGACTCAGCACAGGTTCTCTTCCCCTTAGTGCTGACCCTTAATACTAAGGGGGAGGAATTTACATCACCTGGGAAGAGGCTTCTCCTGGAATTGCTCTGGCAAGACAGCAATGCTCCCCGTCAAAGAAGTGGCCCCTTTTTGGTCCAGTTTTGATGCCCTCCTACTCAGGTCCTGCTCTGGGCCACTCAAGAAGTCCTCCAAGCTTCTTCTAGCCTAGGAGTCTATTGGATGCCATGGAGCAGAGGGTGGAATTTGCTAGCCAAAGAGTCTTATCAGATGAAGTCCTGAGTTCTGACAGGCAGGAAGCCTACCAAGGCAATGGTGTTTTCGGGGCATTGGCTGTACACAAGCTGGGGAGCGTTCCTTTTGGTCCTCCACTCTACTTGGCTTTGCTCTCTGAGCTCCGTGGAATGACAGCGCTTGCTCTGCTGTAGCTAGGAAGACGCCCCTTCCGTTTCTCCCTTCCCCTTTTCTCGTCTTAGCTCAACAATTTAGTTTGGGGTGGTTGCACCTGGACTTCCCAAGTCAGCAGAGCGAGGAGCCAGCGAGATGGCAAAGCGAAGAGAATGAAAGGCTGGAGCTGATTTGCCGGGCTGAAACCAGTGGGGAGATATACCAGGCCTGGTTCACAGCTGTAGCAGGAAAGCAGAAAAAGGGAGTGGGTGAGCAGTTCCAATGATTATTTATGGACTTAAAAGGGGGCGCATCCACCCCCAGAACAGCTATTTCTTTCTGGAACAAACAGGCAATCCCCAAGTGCGTCAGCCTGAGCCAAACTCTGGTTCTCTGACTTCTAGTGGCTGGAGCAGTGCCCAGGAGTACAGTCTGAGCAACTGGGCAGATGTTCTGGGTTCAGGAACCTTCATCTTCACTCAGAATGCTTTGACTCTGCCGACTTTGGATGGCCTGGTGTGGAAGAAGGCACCTTTCCAATTTCCCCAGGTTACATTTAGCTCCACCTGAATAAAGTGTGCACATCTTTTGCCTAGAAAGAAGGTCTTTGTGGGGGGGGGGGGGGGAGGGAAAGGGCGACTGAAGAAGCAAAAACTCCCCCAAAATGGGGGACAAGACACTTCATGAAGTCCCCAGAAGAGGTTTTCTTTTTCTGACTTAGAGGTGGAGGGTTTTGTAGCATGAAGAAAAAATAACTTGGAAAATTGCTTGCTTAGCCTGGTGACTGTGGATTAGTTACCATATAGGCGGTTTAAAAAGTCGGTTTTAATCGTTAGCGTGGTGCTAAAGTCTATTTTCACCACTTACAAGGCTCTTGGGTAAAAAAAAAAATGTATATGAACCTGGAAAACCAAACCCCACCAAACACCGCAGATTATGTGAGCATATTAAATATGTACATATGGCATATTTGGAGGTTTTAGACTATTGTCAGCTGATGGACAGAAAGCCCTGTGCACACTGCACAAAGGAGACGTTTAATTCAAATAAATGTTTTCATGTGGCTTCCCGCTTATAACACGAAAGAGGTCTTTCCCGGTCTTTTATTCAGCCTTTTAGATTAAAAAAAAAAAGAACATATGCACTGTCCCATTTGCAGTCCCCTCTATTTATTTCCCTTCTGTATCTCTAAAAGATCTGCCCAAGTCGCTTTGCATCTGAGGTTTAAATAGGAAGATCAATAGAAAACAGTTGTAATGATCTAATTAATTATAGCAAAATTAAAACCGAGTAGAAAATCAATCTCTGATGGTGTTGAAGATGGAATTAAATTGATAGTCCATCTGTTCACCTCCTAGACCGTATAAATTTGCAACCCAAGGACGGAGCTAATGGGATCAGGCTGCCGGGAATCTCTTCCGGTTTCACCCCCCCCCCCAATTCATTCTTGAGTTCAAACTTGCAAGATCAGATCCTTTCACCGCTGCTTCTTCCAAACTTGCATTTTTTTTCCTCTCCAGGTACCAACACCTCTCTCTCCCCCCCTCTTTCCCCTCCCCTCCCCTTCCCTTTTCTTCCTTCCTTCCTTCCCTCCCCCGCTCTCTTTTTTAGTCGAAACACTTGCCCGCTGTGACTGCCTGAAAAACCTGCCAGCACAACTAGATAAACATTTACAGGGCCTGTTTTCCCCCCCTGTTTATGAAGATTGGATAAACCACTTCAGATTGCAAACTGCATTGTTGCCGATTCTCCACTATCCCGCACATTTTAAAACAGATGAGAAATAGACTTAAGCAAAAAAAATAAAAAATAAAACTGACTCTTTCACTCCCCGATCCACTTTCTTGAAGGCTTTTCCCAGCGATCGGGAGATGCAGATTGAAACGCCCTGAGCTGCTTTGCGGTGGTCCTGAGACTTGAACACTTGCCACACAATGGACGCGTGTTTTTTTTTTTTTGGGGGGGGGGGGAAAGACACCGGTTTTAAAGGCATTAATAATTTTGTACCGCTCTTAATCGGGGGGGGGGAGGGGAAGACCACGGATATGAAAGGAAAACAGGAAATCTTCTGAGTAATGATTGGACAAGGTTTGATTGAATGTTCGATTGAATTAAATGCAAGGGTACTGTTCGCCCATATGCAAATATTAGCTTCAAATACCCTGCCCAGGGGAACGAAGGCAATCGAGGGAGCCCTGAGAACGGCTAAAGATCTTTGCCGGTTGAATTTGGTGCAGCTGACTGCTGAGGAGGGTGGCAGGCTCTGGGGGGGAGGCAGGGGCCGTCGTAACCCTTTTGCTACACGTACACCTCGGCCCACCCTGGGCACTCACCCTTTCCTCCAGCAAAAAAGCTCCTCTGCCAGCTGAGCCACCCAGGAGGTGCCTGGTGACCTTCCAAGCGAGAAAAGGGGGGGGGGGGGCTTCTTAAAACACAGCACCACAGGCTAAAGCAAAAGTAATGGCACTGTTCATAACAGCAGCCTCCCACCCACCACCCACCCCCACCCGCCCCGCAGCCGCCGTATTAGCCCTACTACTCCAACAGACCGCTTTTTATTGCCGCCGTCCTCCTTACCCCTGGCGGCTTTTGCTGTGCCTGTCGGCCACAGGAAGGAGGCAAAAATCAGGCGGCTATTAGGGGTGGGTCTTCTCCTCCCCTCTTTTAGGGGTAAAAAATGAAAACGGGGTGGGGTGGAGGGCCTGCCAGAGCATTATGAAATTAGTAGAGCAGAAATGCTGCCCTGGGATAGAATCCCCGACATAGGGGGGCGGGCGGGCGGGCGGGCAGCCAACTCAGGTAGGGGGGCTGCTATTGACCGAAAGTGGAAAAGCAAACCAGGGGCACTCTTTAGGGTGCTCCGCACTAGCCCTCTAAGACCGGTATGTAAAGGGGTGGGGGATGGAGGTTAACGAGGTGGGGAGCGTTATGAGAGCGAGAGAGGGATTTCGGTGCGCAGAGAACTAAAGCGACTCTAGATCGATTTGCCTTCTTTGTAATTGTACGTCTTAGAAATGTTGTTTCTAACGCTTCCCTTCCCTCTAGCCTTCCTGCATACATTCTGCCTGAGGAAAACCTGTGTTTCCCAGCTCTCATGAGAAATTTTCCTTGGCCTTGACGAAGACTGTACAGCTTTCCTGTGGCTTTTAATGGCAGCATTGCGACGACCGCCGTATTCCGGTGTAGAAACGTTCTTTAGATATTCAACAATACTTTTCCTCTTACCTTAGAAAATATTTTTTTTAAAAAAAAAGTCTTCTAAAGACGTAGTAATCCTCTTATTAACTGACTTGCTCAAACCGATTTCGACAAATTGCGAACATTTATTTTCATTTTTAAGCATCGCTCACAAATTTGGCTGGACAAAAATAGGCAGTCAATTCTTCTACTTCTTCTTCCCTGTTTTACAAGGGCCAGCTGTGAAAAGCGCGCAAATCGCCCCTCGGAGGTTACTGCATGGAAAGTTTTCAAATGGTCAAAAGTCCAAAAGCATTTTCCCCCCCCCCTCTCTCTCTAGATATTAATCAACAACGAATCCGGCCGGTTGAACCAACTCACTCTGAGCAAATCCTGCCGTTTTCAAGGAACTCAAGTTTCTTCCTCTTTGACATGAAAGAGGTCCCCTCCCCACTGAAGTGTTTCTCCCAGCAGCTTACCCTGAATCCCGCTTGAACGAATGGTGGAGCAAACTTTGCCCAGGCCGGCAGTCGTGAACTTCTCGAATCGGGAGAGCAGAGCCGCTCTTCAAAAGCAGGAAGTCGGCTCCCGCTTGCTTGCCGGCGTCGCTGTTGGAGACGCTCGAGGCCCCCGGCGGCTGAGCCACGGAGCGGAGTCTGAACGAAGCCGGGAAACCACAAAGGACCCGGAAAAACCCGGCGGACGGGCGGGTGAGGGAGGGGAGTGCTGGGGTGATCAGGCTGCCCTCTCCCAGCTCCGTGGTCTTTCGCCTTCTCTCGCTTCTAGTCGAGAGAGAAGCGGCCGGTGCGCCTGGGAAGGGTCCTGATGCCGCCGCCCGCATCCCCGTCCTTCCGCGCTCGCTTGACCCCAAGAAACTCTCGGAGCTTCTCTGGGATCGCCCCTGGCTCTCTTGTAATCCCTAACCCAGGTGGAGGTGCCAAGGCCTTGCATTTGTCCACAAGTTTTATTTTTCGTCCACCTGGAACAATTTTCACTTGCGATTACTCTAACTTTAGCTAGAGAATTCTCCTTTACCCTTTTTATTACGCCTGGTTTGATGGAGGAATTGCACGACCCATGCATACATAATAACTCCAGATCCTGAATCTGCTAATCCATAAGCGTTTTGTTATATAATTGTTTGGGAAACGCTATATAATCCAATTTTTTAAACATTTCTGAAGTTCACTTAACTGAAAAAAGTTTTGCTTAGCGGATTAGTTCTTGGCAGCACCAGATACCAGGCTCCTTTCCTTGAGCTGAATTTTAATGCTTCACTTCTCCCTTTGGCTTCTGATATTTTCTGGTTCCCCATTTCATTTCTCTCTCCCTCCCCCCCCCCCCACTCCATAATAGTTCTTGCCAAAGTCAGGTGACTTGGACCATAACATATTTAATTCTGAGATGTAGCGGTTTCCAGATTTTATACAAAGCAAGAACAATTTGTAACACAATGGTAATTGTCATTTAAGAAGGAAAATAAACTTTCTCTGGCTCTTCAGTCTCCTGGCCAATGCAAGCTTATTACACAGTGGGAGGGTTAAGTTGCAAGGCAGAAAGTGATTTTTTTTGGATATGGAAAGGGGGTCTTTTGCTATGGCAAGTAAGACTTTGACAGTTTACTGCTTAGACAAAGCAATGAATAAAGGCAGTACTGATCATTCTTTGTAGGCATGAACTTCGTTGTCAAACGATAACTTTTATGCCCTTCATTTATTTTTTTAGTAAAAAAGTTACTTCATTCTGTTGAAATAAATTGCCAATGTAATTTAAAGTAAGGAAATATTCATAAGATATTTTGAGAATGTGCTTGTTACATTTAAAACAAAGATATCACAATCATGAAAAGAAATCAAAGATAGAGTAGCAGGTTTTTTTTTTTTCCTATTCAGATAATTTTTTCCTATTCTCATTCCTGGAAATTGTCCAGAAGAAAGAAAGAAAGAAAGAAAGAAAGAAAGAAAGAAAGAAAGAAAGAAAGAAAGAAAGAAAGAAAGAAAGAAAGAAAGAAAGAAAGAAAGAAAGAAAAATAATTAGATTAATTATGCTACTTTGTCAGGAGCCTATGAAATTAAGTAAGTATAAGTAAGTTATGAAGTTCATAGAGAAACTTTTGTCCACTTGACTTCCGGGCTCTGCTTAGGTTTAAGAAGAAGGAGAAGCTTCCTGTCTTTTGAAACCTTTCTTTTAAGGGTGCATTGTTTCAAAATCCTCAGCCCTTCCTTTAGCTCAGTTTATTCCTGAATTTTCCAGAGAATTTTCTACAGCGGGCAAACTCGAGACGTTTTGCTGATCCACAGCACTTTCCACACAGTTTGGTCTGAGTTTTATGAGGACCTTGCAGCGAGAGGCTATCAGGAACAATTTGCTGGCGACGTCTGTAAATCCAAATGTTTGCAAAAAGCCCCCAGGCCACGGAACGCCAACCTTGGATGAAAGGAGGTGGGGGAGAAATGATTGGGGGAAGGGGGAATCTTCCATTACTGCTGATTAAAACGAGGCTTTACTAAGCTTTTCATTCATTAATTGAAAATTTTGTGAAGAAATTAGAGAACTCCAAACTGTATCCAGTAGGGAGGAAATTGTGTATAAGGCCTAATTTCCAACCAGATGCCAGTGCGCTGCTCCAAACCCGAAGAAACATATTGTGGGTGCCAGGAGACCGGTTATTTGTTGGACTCAAAGATTTGGGGCCTAATATACCTATACTAATTCCGACAGCTTCCTAACTATAAGACCTCCTAGCCCCAGCTCATCGCACCTAGTTAAGCTGCCGTGATGACTAGGAGCAAGATCCTTAGCCCCTCGATTTCAGATTATCTTTCATTCCACAAAGTGCGCACCTACAGCTTCCGGCACTATCCTACAGACGTCTAGCCATCTCTAAACTTTAGTTGAAGTTGTGGCTTTCCCCGCAAGCCCTCTGGCTTTTCAGGGGCAAAGACCGAGGCACGGCGGGAGGAGACAGGCAGGCACCACCGCGTGGGGCAGACCTCCCATTTTCTGGCAGGAGCACATTTGGCCCTAGAGCAAGCAAAGCTGGGCTCGCTCGCTCCCTCTGCAGTTGCCCTCCTTAGTCTCCGACCTATTGTTGGCTTCCCCCTCAACTCAAACGAGGCTGTAAAAGGTCTCCGACTTGTCTGAGTTTTCTAGCAAACGCGCCCTTGTCAAGAGAAAGAGGTTAAAGTGCCGGTGCCCGAATACAGAGCCGCGCACGTGGGGCTTTCTTAGATTAGCAGGCAAACAAATGCAGCGCAGGAAAAAGCCAACAACTGCAGGAGGCCATCAGCCCGGCCCGTCTGCTTTTCTTTTTCCCTCCGCCTTGCTAAGTGCCCAAGGAAAGCCTCGCCTTCTTGGAGAGGAGAAGGAAGAGAAGTAGTACGAAATTGCAGCCCGCGGGGCTCCATATTGTACCAGAAGCCTCATCCCCCAAAGTGACTGGTGGGGTGGGGTGGGGGAGCAGAGAAGGAAGGGACGGATCTGGGCTTCAGGCCGACTACAACGCTCTTGGTCTAAACTGCCTGTGCGACGCGGAAAAGACGCGCGAGGGACGCCCTATCCATTTAAGTTTGAGCATTTGAGCCGGAACTATTTATTCACGCTTGAAAGCGGAAGTGTTGGAGGGCCGCGCGTGGGGCATCGCTTGGACCCTGGCACTGAGAGGTTCGCGTGGATTCTTCAACTCCCCTTCTCGGGCTGTTGCTTCCTGGCCCGGTTTAGGCGGCGGCACGAGTTGGCCGGGATGGATGCCCGTCTCTTGATCGTCTGCTCCCTCCGCCATTTCCCCGGAAAAATCTTTGCTCTTTACTCCTAGTGGCACCTCGGCCTACCCATGACGGACGGTACTGCTTATGTCCCAGCCGGATTCCAAATTCGAGCGTTTGCGACGCCACCGTGTTGTCACAGCTATAGTGAAGGTCTTCTACCCCTAGGTGACTTCCCAAGTAGATTGCGTGGTAATGAGAGAGGACTGAAGGAAGAGAGAAAGCCGATTTAACAACATGGAAGGAAAAGGCTCTGCCCAACATTTCCTTTGGTCTGAAAGCATCCTTGGTTGTGTAAAATGCGGCAATCTGTGTTTCCGCTCCCTTATCAGGACAGAGCAATTAATCGGCAGCATTGGAGTCTGCTGAATTAGCAGACCTGTCTCGGTCCCAAACATAACTGGAGGACTCAGAAAAGCAGTAACGGCCGAGGCACCCAGAAACAGCTATGAGCTGCTTGTTCTCTATCCGAGGTCGAAGAAAGAAAGAAAAAAAAATGCAAGATTTTCCGGAAGGAAGAGAAACTACATTGTCCGTAAAGTCCAGGGAGGGCTGAGAGTTCATATTAGTTGGGGCGGGGGAATGAGATCAGTGAGTTCGCTTTGCTTGATCAGTTGAGGAGCTGAGGTAATGAAATCAATGCATAGATTGCTATCTTCTCAACCTCCCAAAAGTTTATTTTTTCCCCCCTCTCCAAATTTCCGCAGAGACGCCGGTGCCGCTTTTGAAGTGTAAATGCTCCGAGTTGGAAGGTGTGTGTGTGGGGGGGGAAGGGGGGGAGAGAGAGAATGAATAAGCAGGGGCAAGAGACTCTCTTTGAAAAAGAAGATTCATTTAAAGTAAAACTAGCGGGAGCAGCCAAGCTTGACCAGCCGCGAGTTGGGCTCGGGGAGTTTTCCGAAAGATAACAGAGGAAGGAGGGGAGGGCAGCGGGGGAGGGAATTCTTCATAGTGATTGAAATCCCTTCGTTCCATCTCTTTGGGCTAGAGGAAGGAGAGGAGCCCGGAGAAGCGAGTTCAGGGATCCTGCTTGAGGAATTAGCATTGTCGTCGCTCCCCACCCCCCCACACACACCCCCGCCCTCGGGCTGATAGAAATTGTTGGGTAGATTTGACTGTTGACAAAGCAATTCCTCCAGGAAGTCCTCCTCAGGAAGAGGTGATAATTTGGGGAGGTGAGCTGAGATTAGAGGCTCCCAAGAGGGGTTGTCTATTTACACAGAGATTTCTATACTTTTCCATCAACAAAGATGGTATCCCTAGACGTCTTTTTTATATCTTTTTTTATTTTGTTTTTTTTTTAATCTCAAGGTGGATTGCTTTTGATAAAGGGGTAACCGTATTTAATTTTTTGAAATACTTCTAGAGGATTTCAGCAATTCTAGCGAAAGCAGCCAACCCGCTTGCTTTGATTCGCTCTTCAAAATCCAACCTTCCTTAAAGAAGCGTGCCCTCACTTGGCCTATGCCACCACGCGCATTTCGACCTTTCTTGACTAGGAAGACCCCCCCCCCCTCTCTCAGAGCGACTGCCATCAACTTATATCGGGGCGAGCCTAGGGCTAAGCGGGTTGGCACGGGAATGGAAACCCCTCTGGAAGGAGTCCCCGGGCAGGAGGCCCGATGTGGGGCAGCCGAGACAGGAGGCAGAGACAGCGCTGGGGCTTGGACTGAGGTTGATCGGCTGAGGCCAGAAGCAGTTACTGGAGTTCAGTGGTAGTCGTTGGTTGAGGATTTTGGCCAGAATAATCCCGACGGCCCAGGTATTACCCGGTAGAGTGTAAAGGCTCTGCCCGGTGGAAAAAGCAGGGATGAACTTTAGTGACCAATTAATTTCGTTTTCTGGAACAGTTCAGACGAGAGCGGGGTCCTTGAAATAGATTGGGAAAAGATCTTGGGTTGGGCAGATAAAGAGGGTGGGATTGTGTTTGATACCTTGCTCAAATACAAACTTCTAAAAAGAAAAAAAGGAGGAGGAGAAGGAGAAGCAGCAGAAGAAGCAGCAGAAGCACAAGAAGAAGAAGAAGCAGAAGAAGAAGAAGAAGAAGAAGAAGAAGAAGAAGAAGAAGAAGAAGAAGAAGAAGAAGAAGAAGAAGAAGAAGAACAAGAACAAGAACAAGAAAGATGACTCAGCTTCGGGAGAGGGGATTATCAAAGCTCCTGAACTGAAGATTCATTTAGAACCCGGTTTAGTTTGAAACTTTTCCCGAAATTTAACGAGAAGCAGCAAACCGTCCAACGCCCTCTGTAGGTGCCGCTTGGAACAATCTCTGTTGCCCCAGAACTTAGTGGAGTGGAGGAAACCTTCCGTCCACCTGCGTCCGGAATAGGGTTTCCCGCCCCACACGCCTCTGCTGCTCCCTCAGGATTCCAGCTCCGCCCCGGAGGGGCGGGCGGGGGTGTAATTCTTTCACCGACCTACCGCTTCGGCTGCCGCCACCGCTCTGGGCCCAAGCAATAAGGGTTGAAGGGTGATTGGTGGAGGGAGGTCAAAGAAACATGTCTCTGCGCGCGTGTGAATTTGTGGGCTTGTGTGCGTCTCCAAGCTACGGTTTTCGTGAAGACTTCCTGGCCAATGTCAAAGCAGGAGAGCTATTTTTCGCCACCAGCCTCGGCATCTCTCAGCCCCGTAAATGGCCCGCTTGATCCGAGCACAAGGGCCATTGCGTTGGGCATTGAGACCGGCCCAGTCACATACACACCCTCTCCTAAACAACCAGCAGTGGCGGCGCAGCAGCAAAAATAATCATTTGCGGCGGTGGCATTTCGCCACGCAGGCTCTGCTGAAAGGCAGTCGGAGCCTTGTAGGGCCCCCGAAGTGGGCAGGCGAGAGACAGAGGGAAGTGTCACTCTGATTGATGTCATCCCGAGAAATATTCCACGCGAAGAGGCGCAGCTGGCTGTGAACCTGAGACTTTCTGCTGGTGAAGTGGAGAGGCAGGAAGATTTAAGCAAAGGTGTAAGGGGGGGGTGGAGTGGGGGGGGGGGGAAGGGAGAGAAGCGGAGTTTCATTTCGCCTCCTTGCCGCTACTTACCCGTTACCTGGAAAGGACGAAAAACCGCGTTGAGGAGCAAATGGCAGGGAGTTTATTGATTTGCCGCAGGCTCTTCGAAAGAGGGTGACTCTTTCGTTCCCTGAACACTTCTCGGAAGTGAAAAACACTCCACTTCGTTTTGCAATCGATACGAAATCTCTCTTTTTTTTTTATGCATAGTAAACGTAAAAAACACACATACCAAAGTTATTCCTGGAGACAGTTGAAAATCGCCAAATAAATGGGGTTTTAAGTTCTGGCTTTGGCAGAATGAAATAGAAAGGCAGGCAGGCAAGCGTGCGTTTTAATGCATTTTCTTAGGAAAATCTGAGGTACCCATTGACGGATAATAACCCCCACCCCCCCTTAAATGGAGCGTCCAGCTAAATGGGACTTACTTGGGTTTGGCACTACAAAAGAAAGTCCCCCGAGAGTGGTTTTCCTTCCCTTCCTTCCTGTCCCTTCGGACCAGCTCGGCGCCGCAACCGGCAGCCCCTAGGCCGGACCTTGAAGCCGATCGTTCCCTTTTCTCGGAAGGAAATTCGGCCTGTAGCGAGCCGCAGCCGTCTCCTTCCTCCAAGGTGAGTCTGGGAGAACTTCCAAGAAGGCCCGATTTCAAACGGCGCCGTTTGCGGAGGTCGCGGCGGTTCTTCGCGCGGAGCGAGGGAGACGCATCTCCGGAGCGGAGCGACCGGCCCGGGCTGTGACTACGCCGCGAGGCCAGGGCTCCTGACGGAGAGGAGCTCTCTTCCCAAGCTTCTTTTAGGACGCGGCTGACCTTCTGGCGGCAAAAGGCCTTGGCGCAGGGGAAGGCTGTGATGATGGCGGCGGTGGAGCTGGGTTTACCGCCACACGCCAAGGTGGCGGGGAAGGTCCCGCTGCCACTGCCGCGGCGTCTGAAAAATGGAAGCCGCCCATTTCCCCCATTTCCACACACACACACACACACATACACACACCCACGGCCAACCAAGTAGCGAGGCGAGATCAGGGATCCCGGAGCAACCAGGTGTTCTCGGGCTGCCCAGGAACGGGTCTGCCGTGGGTGGGCGGATGTCCCGGCCCCCCCGCCAGCCCGAGACCCGGACATCCTTCGCGGGGGTGGCTGGAGGATCGCCGGGGCCGAGCCAGGGAGCCACTGGCCGGGGATGGGGCGCTGCGCTTTGGCGAATCCGCGAGTGTTGGAATCTACTGCCTTTGTCTGACAAGTCATCCATCTCCCGGCCCGGCGCGCGAGGGAGGGAGGGAGGGAGGGGTGGAGGTGTGTGTGTGTATGTGTGTGTGTGTGTGTGGACGAGGGGGGAGCCGGGTGCGATCTGGAGGGGGCTTTGCCGCTTTTAGAGAGACGGGCACTAGCGGCGGCAGCTCCATTCTCCAGGCAAAGCTCGTGGCAAGCACATCCCCACCTTGGCGCAAATTCGCCAGGAAGGCAAGAGTGGGGGGAGGAGGAGGAGGAGGAGGAGGCCAAAAGTCTGGCCGGAGCAGAAGGAGTCCTCCACCGTCGCCAAGGAACCTGGAGCTACAGAGGCGGAGAAGGCTGCCTTGGGGAGGAAGCGCCCGCGTGCTCGGACTGGCCGCAGCGCGCCAACTTCAGCTTAAGCCGACCCGGCCCGGGAAGGAAAGCTGCCGACGCCGCCACCTTGCAGGGACCCTGCCATGCCATGCTTCGGCCCCCCTTTAGCCAGCCAGCCAGGAATCGTGTGAACGCTGCGGCGGGCATAACTTCCCCTCGCTCGGCCAGCAGCGAGCTGAGGGCAAAGGGACTTCCCGCGGCCCGCCGGCCGGGCTTCCACGGCTTGTTCTTCTGATTCTCCCCCAAGTCCTTGAAGTCGAACCTCCGAGGCGAAACGGCGGCTTCAGCCGACTTCTTCCCTTTCCTGTGCCTCCCCATGGATATGCACTGCAAAGCAGACCCCTTCTCCGCGATGCACCGTGAGTACCGGCCGCAGCCTTCCTTTCCCCGCCCGGCGCCTGTCTCCTGAACCCCGCTGCCCAGTAGAAAGTTCGGGCTTTCCGTTTCCCACGGTCTTCCAGCTGGGGCCCGACCGCCCCGCCGAGGTGAAAGCCGCTCGCCGCTTGGATCTGCCAGAGAGGCAGCGAGGACTCGGGGACTCCCGATCCTTGAAACCGGCGCGGCTCCTTCACAAATTCCCCCGGGAAGTCTCGGCCCCGGAGAGGCCTCCCGGAACGCCCGCGGCAAGGCTCCGGCGGGAAGGGAGTCGAAGTGGCAGTTTTGCTGCCTCCTCGACCTTTCCTTCGCTCTTCCGAAGGCAGCCCCGGCGGAGGAACAAAACCGCGATTTATATGCGTTTATTTCTTTGAGGGGGAAAAAAAATATTTCAAGGTCGAAAATATTAATTATGCTGCATTTATGGAAATGTTTTGTTTTGGATTCATATTTTCCCAACCTTGCCCTGCAGTTTAAAATTCATAGATGCAGGAATTATTGATTCATAAGAAATAAAAATGCGAGGTAAACGGGTAGAAAATCCAGAACCTCCGCCACGCTGGTTCCCTCCCCCACGCATTACTGTATTTAAAAAACAAACAAAGAGAGAATCAATTTCGGGTTTTGAACTTTGAAATAAAAATAGAACAGGCGATTGCAGCAAAGCTTTAAGTAGTATATAAGAAGCTAACTTTCTACATCGTTGACTAATTTAGTTTGCCTTAGCTAACAACAGGCTTATAAAGAAACGAAAATTGATCTGTTAAAATTTAAAAATATTTTGAGGTTGGAAAATCTGGGAGGACGTTATATACCAACAAACTGCATTTTTTAACGTTGGGAAGCTTTATTTTTCTGAAAAATTCCATGATTAAAAAAAAACCATGTACAATAGCTCACCTTATTTCATATCTTGTTTATCTCTAAAGGAACAAAACTGACTAGTTCTAGCTTTAATTCAGTTGGAAACTAGATCAGATTTGCAGACCGATTTTCAGATTGGAGCCACCAGTTAAAACTAAAATAAAAGTAACTCATCTTTAGCACATTCTACATTTTTTTTTCTAATGGAGGAAATTTATTTTCTATGAAGTATATCTTCCATGTAATACAAAGAAAGGTCAGGAACAGAAATACAGTTGGAAACCAAGAAAGTAATTGCAAGGTGCAATGCTCTGGTTAGGAAGAAGCAGGTGCAATACTCTGAATTATTAATTCCGTGATCTTTTTGCATCTGTTGCCTTTTAATACTCTGTAATGTGAGTTATCAAAGGTGCTTTGAATTATTCAGAATTGAAGTCTTGGGGAAATTGCTTGCCGGCTTGTAACTTTAGAGGCAACATCTGCAAAAGGCGAATCAGATAAACGAAGGAAATAAACAGATAACTTCGAGAGGTAAGGAAGGCGATCCGAAACTCCCACCAATTTCTACTTTCCTGACACTAAGCACAAAACCGTGGCAGTTGATGAGGGGCGAAGCACATTCGTGGTTCCAATACATGCTGATAAACAGCCACTAACCGGACGCAAGGATAACGGTTCAGCATCCTTGAACGGCTACCGCTAGAAAAGAGATGAAAAAAACGTAATTTGCCAAAGGATTGGGATCGATAGAGGGCAAGAAGAGTTTCACTAAGTTCAGAGACCATAAGTCAGTATCACAAAGGGAGTTGGTAAGCGAGAGGGGGAGAGAGAGAGAGAGAGAGAGACTGGCAAAAATGCAAACAGGTCATTTTTCAGCCAGCCTCCGAATCCGGTTCAACTGTTCCCGTCGGAAAGAAATCTCAGGTGGGTTGTCTATGGGAAGGTTTGGGTGTTGGCCAGGTTTCTCTTGGATCCACCTGCTTGGCCCTCTCTTGTAGCCATTAAGATATCTGGAGATCGAAACCGCCTTGGGACCTGTTTCCCTTCCAGAGCAGCAGCTCTACAGATTTGATTCGGAGATCAGCCGAAATGGAGGTCGCGGGGTTAACTGGGTTGAATAATCAAAAGCGAAGAAACGGAGAACAGAAGAGACTCCGCTTCTCCGTGCTGGGCACGAGTAAAGTCGGATTAAAATCGCCTTCCTGAAATTCTTGCTTCTCCACCTCAATCCTACTTAGATTTTAGCTAATATAATCAAAAAGATGATGAGGGTTGTCCGAGGAGAATGTTTTAGAATGTTTGGAAAGGACTTAAAATCAAATGAAATCAAACCATTGCCGCCGCCCTTGGTTTAATAGCTGGGGGAAAAATTTCCGGAAAACGAGAGGTAATCAGGGTAACGTTAAAAGCAACGGCAGTAGCAGTAGCTGGTGGAAAGGCATTCAGTAAATGAAAGAGTAAACGTTTCATTAACGGGGAAACGAGTCTTTGGATTTCGTTTTTAGACGGTCGATTCCCCCGAGGGGCGCGACCAGCTCGGGGGTCCCACTTGGCAGCCTCAGTCTCGCCCGGTTGCTGGGTCCTGGGGGCAGGAAGGCAGAGGAGAAGCGCCCCCAGACTGGAAAGAGGGTCTGCGTCAAGCGGCAAAGGGACTTTTCTCCCCCACCCCCATCCCCTCTTGGGCCCAGAAGTGCTGGCAGAGTGACCCTCCACCCCAATCCGGCTTCCAGGCTCAGCCGAACTGCCCCGACTAATGCCTTTCTCTCGTCTTTCTTCCCCTCCCCGCCCCGCTCGCCTGCTTTTCTGTCTTTCCGTTCTCTCTCCCCAGCAGGGCACGGGGGTGTCAACCAGCTCGGGGGGGTGTTTGTAAACGGCAGGCCTCTACCGGACGTGGTGCGGCAGAGAATCGTGGAGCTGGCTCACCAGGGCGTGCGGCCTTGCGACATCTCCCGGCAGCTACGGGTCAGCCACGGCTGCGTCAGCAAGATCCTGGGCAGGTATGAGCGGGCGGCGGCGGCGGGAGGGGAGGGGAGGTCCGCTGCTCGGCTGCCCCTCGGGGGTCCCTCGCCCTGCCCGGGCCCGACGAGCCCCCACCCCACCCCCCACCCCGCTCCTTCCTGCCGCTTTCTTTTGTCTGGCCTGTCTCGACACAGGGACCTGCGGTGGGTTCGCAAAGAGGGGGAAAAGCCCGACGAGCCCGGGAACAAACCGAGCGCCGCCCCGCTTGCGGTGAGACCAGCCGGCAAGCATCCCCTCCCCGCCTCCCAGCTAAGCCAGGCCGGGCCCTGCTTTCTCTCCAGCCGCAGGTCAGCAGGAACCCGGCCGCGCGCCGCTGCCGCCGCCGCCGCCGCCGCCTTCAGAGAGCTCAGCTAGGATGGGAGTGGGGAGCCGGCCAGCCGGGGCCGCCAAAGAGACCGACGGCCCGGGGGGCAGAGCCGGGCCCGAGGCCGGAGAAGAAGAGTCCCGTCCCCCTCCCCCCCGAAGGCCAGGCGGCCTTCTCTGACCTCGGTCCCTTTTCCGGCCTTTCAAGCCGCTTGAGCCCTCCTAGGGCCTGGCCGGCCCGGGCAAGGCAAGAGTGGCCGAGAGCGAAGGCGGGGGAGCCGGGCCTTCGAATCGTGGCCCGGGCAGGAGAGCGGGAGGGAGGGTCGCGAGGTGCTGGCGGGGAGGTGGCGGGGATGGACGGAGGTGCGGCTGTGGGAGCGCCGCTGAGCCGGGCTCTGCCCCCCCGCAGGTATTACGAGACCGGGAGCATCAAGCCCGGCGTGATCGGCGGTTCCAAGCCGAAGGTCGCTACCCCGAAAGTAGTGGATAAAATCGCCGAGTACAAAAGGCAGAACCCCACCATGTTTGCCTGGGAGATCCGCGACCGGCTCCTGGCCGAGGGCATCTGCGACAACGACACGGTCCCCAGCGTCTCCTCGATCAACCGGTAAGTCGCCAACGTTTTGCCCTCCCGCAGGACGCTCCGGACGGCTGCCCCGTGCCCGTTTCTCTGGAGCGCGGCTTTTGGATCGAAGCAGCGACGTTCTTGGCACCGAGAAGGCGAAGGGCGGGCAGGGGAGCCCTGGGCGAAAGCTGCCCCAGTTCTCCGCCTCCTTGGAACCTTAGGGCTGCCCGAAAGGCCAAGGCGGTAGGGTGAATTCCTTCTGGGCGGTGTCCTCCTTCGGGCAAAGTATGGAGAGCGTCTGTGGGGTTTGGGGGCCAGGCAAGGAGGACAAAGAATTGGGGTGGCTGCCTGCACAGGCAAGCAGATCGAGATAATAGCCAATAATGGTCGAGGTCTGCAAGAACTGACAGAACTGTTACTGGTTGCTTTGACTGTCTAAACCTCTGAGCTTTCGCTCTCCTTCTGAAGCTTCTGCCTATTTAGGATCTCCAATACAAAATCCCCATTGACCAAACCTTGGGGTGGGTCTGCTGCTGTTTTTCAGTATTTGGTCAGGTCTGCACCCACAGCTTCCCCACTTTCAGTGGGGCTGAAACACATTGCCTGGGACTGATCCAGGCAAGGGCAGTATTTTAGATTTCCATGTGCTTTACAAGGTGATGCTGAGAAAGGAATTGTGCCACCTGTGCCAGGCAGATGTACAAAAATGCCCCATGGAAAGAGCAGAGTAGTGCTGTAGTCTATTCTGTGCACTGGTCTGGAAGAGAAACAGAGGGGGGTGGAAGATGCACAGAATGGTTCTTTGGACATACACATAATTAACGATGCTTGAAAAGTACGAGATGTCACCTATCTATAACCCATTCTCACAAATGCTGAGCTGTCACTAATTACAAATGAACAAATGCAGGCTACATATTGGTTTGGGTTTTAAATTTAGCACTTTTCATGGATATCAAACATTTCCAAAGTTTAAGCTTCATGATCCTCAAGGAACAATCTATAACAATCTACATGGATATCTTTTTGGATACATCAACTGAGATTTTGGTATCTTCAGCAGTGAATTATAGAATGAGCAGCTGCTGCAAGAATGCCATATTATACATCTCTATGTCGAAAAAAGTAGCCCTATAAGGTTATTTCGATTCAGACAGACACAACAGCCAACACATCCGTTTCAACAGCTGTTTAGTTCAATAGTTATATAACAAATAGTAAATTCAGCATTTTTAAAGAATGAAGCAATGTGCATCAAAGATATAGACATAGTGATGTCTTTATGTAAAAAGATCATTCTTTGTTCTTACAAATAATAGACATTTTGTACACTGGCAACCTCAGTGGCTTTTTATAGTTTAGAAAAACGATGTGAAATAATTCCAAATCATTTGAAAATAACAGGTTAAATTAACAAGGGAGCCTCCCTTGGCAAAAAGAGATGCCTCCTCTGTTTGATGGCTCTTTGTAATATATGGCTATGTTATCCCACCAAATTATCCCAGTGTGTGCTATCAATATTAAAATGGTCATTAGATTATGAACAGAGTAAGTTCAGACTGGCTGACTAATTATGCAGCTTCCTTAAAGAAAGGGAGGTTCCACCTGTCTCGGGGATGGAGATAATAGAAGTAACATTGGAGCCTCTTGAAAAGCAGCTGTAGAGAGCTGGTCCAGAAAAGAGAACTGGAGGTTGGGGGCTCAGGCCTCAGAACTAGGCTTCTGGTAAAAAGGGAGATGCTACTTCTCAAATGTTTTCCAGGGCTACTGCAGAAGAGCCATCTCAGATAGAAAAAGTGGTCTGGGTTGTAGAGTGGTGGTGGTGGGAAATAAGTAATTTATCCCCTCCCCAGGAGTTCTTCTCAGAGAGATACCCTCGCCTAGCATCATACTCTAGTGTAGTAAAGTCCACGTTCAGTATAGTGGGAGAATCTTTTGCTATAACTGAGATAATTTTATCAAAGAATAGATATTTATCTGTTTCAGGTAGTCTTGCATGGATCTGAACTGTAATGTTTTATGACTTGGTCATTGCATATTTATCTTTAGAAGAGATGCTAGCTTACCTTTAAATGTTGACTAGATGGCAATTCATTGGAATAGCATGAATTTTCCAGATAAACTGCAGCAACCAACACCAGACATGTGAAAACATAAAAAATAAACACCATTGTTGTTCCTTATAAGCCCAAGGCAGCCATCACGAATCAGGATTCAATTGGTCTTAGTTAAGCCTTGACTTTTCTACCCATTATCTAATCTATCCCTGAAATGAGGTTAAATATACCACACTGGGCAGCATTTTGTCATTAAATCTAAGCCAGTATTTCTTAGGGATACTAGAATCAATATCTGAAGTTTCTGAAATTAAACTAGAAAGAAGATAGTCTTTATATAGTCTCGATGACTATAAAGCTGCTTTGGTGAATACATATATACATACATATGTTGTGTGTGTATTTCCTTGCTCTCTGAAATCAAAAGAAATTGCTCAATTTGTCATGACAGAAAACAGAACTCTTGAAATTATATTGTTGGAAATTAAAAAGAAGTAAATAGATTTCTCTCTTAATAAATATTAGGATTAGGACCAATAATTATTTCATACCCTGCATATACCACATAGACTTATAAACAAAGGAATTATTGTAGAAAAACATAAAAAATATTTTTCCATCTTGCCTGAAAATTTATGTTTGGACATTTCTTTATTTTTATTTTTCTAATTTTGAAATAGTAATATATAGTTATATAAAGAATAATGGTAAGTGATAGGTCAGTACTAAGTTTTACATTCAGTGTCTTGAATTTCATCAACAATATGACATTTTGAATTATTACTCTTAATATATGCCTTCAGCTTCATTGTTATCTTGTTTTCATATACTTTCTGGATTTAAAAGTCATGTGAATAGAACTGATGACACAGAGAAATGGCAGTTTACTATTTGCTAGATGTTTTAAAGCCCAGAATCTGGTATGCTTTAATGTGGACTCCTTCACTAAGTAAATGGTTAGATTCAATGGTTTAAATGGTACAGAAATTTAAATTAAACATTAAATACGGAATTTTCAATACTACTACTACTTCGAGTTGCCACTAATATGGCTACATTATAATAGGATATGTTAAAAGGAGAAGTTTCCAGCATTGCCCCACACCATTAAAACATTCTTTGGTTTTGCTCATTTAGTACTTTTATTTCCCCTTCAAGCCTTCCTTTTTTCAAAGAAAAAAAAAGCAAATCTGACCAAGATGCTTCCTTTTATCCCATTTCTATTAGTTTAGATACGATATAAATTATTTGATAATCAGTGCTCCAACTATCCCTGGCCACATTATTCTCTCTGCTGCATACCTGAACAGTTTATTTGTTAACTTAGTTACTTATTTTTAAAGCAGTGGATGATAAATAAAAGGAAAGTTAAATAAATGCATTAATGAGATATTAATGGAAAATGTCTCAGCTCAGATCAAATTAGTCCAACTGGAGGCACTGACATAGGAATATCACATAACAAAAACTTCTAAAACCTGGAAGTATTCTTCTAGAAAGAAGTTAAGAGTATTCAGACCTTTTTGTGTCATAGTATTTTATCTTAAGGGAGACAAGGAAATTTTCTGATGATACAAACATGTAGTTGAATGTGTGCTTTACCAAATGATACGTCAGGATACTTGGAGGAAGAATCAGTTTTCTGAAAAGGGCAGCTACTGGTGATTAATAGGATAAAATTCCTCATACCTTAATTGTTTGTCAAACTAGGTGGTAAATTACAGCATAGCAAAAGAAGGCAGATTTTATTGTTACACAGGCAATACAACACAAACAGATCATCAAAAGAATTTCAGCCCTATAGATTAGAAATAGCAAGAATGTCATTTTCAGTGCTTTAAACAGCTGGAACACTAATATAGAGGTTATCTGTAGATTTTCAGTATCTTCATAATTTTTCCAAGTGAGTGAATTTCTCACACTTGGATGTCTTTCATCTTGTTTCATTGCAGCTATTTATATGATTCTTAAGATCTATCCCCATCTGTCTTCTTCTGAGCTTCCAAACACTGGTTTGTTTGGCAATTTTCAAAAGTATAAGGATAATTTAGGCAAAGGTAGGGCCGAATGACGCAGGTAGCATTGCAGGTGGCTGGTTTTCTGGAGAATGAAAGTTTAAAAAGTATGCTTTAATTCAATCTTTATGTATTCTTGTGAACTACTTAGGAAGGAGAAAAAGTCTTTATGCAATTTTGCACGTTAAGAATGAAACCATTTGGGCTGGCTATGATCTCTCTAGACTGCAAAGGTGGTAGTGTTTGGTTGCTATACTTCCTGCAGAAAATTTTACATGACTACCCCTGATTCAAGTAGAGTTACACACTTCTGAACTATATCCTGTAATTTGGCTTTTAATGGTAGTTTAATTTTGTAGTAGAAAATGGAACCCTTATCTTTTTTTGCAGATTATATTGCTGCTAAAAGCACAGGGCTAGGCATAATAATAGTCATGTAACTACTTTGAAATCTATTTATTTCTATGTGCACCTGTATCATTCAACATTTGTTCCTTGATAGAATCCAATAAAGCTATTTCATGATCACCAAAACACTTCCCTATATAGGGGAGATACAAATTTGCTTAAAAACTAGCCAAAATACTCCTTTTCTCAGCATTTTCTTTAGAACATTTTTGACCTAAAATGAAACCTATGTGGCAATTGTATGTGATCCATAGGAAAGTAATATTTTTGGTCTGATGCAGGAAAGAAATGTCTTTTTTTCCTAAAACAGTATTTCTATTGTCTTAAATTAGCGGTGGGTAATCTGTGCAAGATTTCCTCCCCTCTCCTCCCCTCCCCTCTTTTCTTAGCTCTAGGAGCTCTTTTCAATCACATTGCTGAAGTTGAAGTTGAATTTCAGCTGTGTAGTTACTGAAAATTATTTTGAAACAGTTTCTTGGAAATTTGAGACAGAAAACACAAGATATATAGTGGCTAATAAGTGTGGTAGTCTTAAAAAAGATAAAAAAGAGCAACAAAACCGTCTTAGCCTGCGCCTATCTCTCCCCCAGAAAAAAATCATTTCCTACCAGTGAACTTGCTTCTACTTCACAAAATTGTTTCGCCATTTTAGTCCTCTCCCATCTAAAGAAAACATTAAGTGTAATCCTTCCAGACACCAAAATGTTGCCCCTTCTATGATAGTTTGACTACATGAAAAAATAATATGACTATTTCTAAAAGTAACAGACTGATCATTATGGTATATTGCATTGCTTTACTGTTTAATTGTCATCCAATAAGTAAAGATAAACTGAAGCACATTATTGTCAATATTAGCATTTTCAATCATCCTGTTCATGTACAACACTATTGTGTTAAATCCCAATATATCAAACTATTGTTTGTTGTCTGTCTATGTAGTAGTACCCCAGGGCTGGCTGAAAATTCTTCAGACTCTGACACAGATGTAGCATGATGGTTAAATACATGGGTAGATAATGCTATTGATTTGATGTAATAGATTATAAAATAACATATCTACAAATTTACTTATATAAGTCTATTACTAGAAATTGTTAGTGACTTTAGAGAATGATTTTCATTTTACTAGTAACTGACTAAGAGGCTTCCACAGCAGTTCTTATCTCTATTGCCTCAGAAATAAATTCAATAGGACTTCTTGTTAAATAATCATAAATTGCAGTTTTATTCATAAATGTCTTGATTATGTGGCCTTTATTAATGAATCAATTCATTTTGTAGAAACGGCTAAATTATAATTAGTGATGTAGTTTTCATAATTTACAAACCTGTTCTTCAAATTAGCTATTAAACAAAAGGATGTTTTCACTGCATCCTTTACCATTAAAACCTTGGAATAGATGCTTATGAAAGGATCAAGCCATCTTACTGGATCAAGGTAGAAAATCCAAGCCATCATTTGTGGTTCAAATGCTGAAAATAACAATTGCAGTAATATGCTAATGAAATTCTAGATTTCATGAATAGTAGTATAATGTGAATCTGGCATTAGCCCCATCATATATGTCCAATTCAGCAATATTGCTTAGGCAGGATATTATCTAACTTGAGTACTTTCAAAAATGACCAATCGTCATGCTATGGCATGGAAAAAAATGTTTATTATGAATTATTGAAAACAACAAAATAAATAAAACTTAAAGGTTGTCATACAGAAAATGGCTGCCTAGTGTTCTTTATGATAAGGAAGTCGTTTCAGCTTAACATTAGGTTAACAATCTTAATGCCTCATGAGATGTAGTTTCACATTCATCTAAGATACTTAAGGAGAAGCTAGACAGCGAATTTTAGGGCTGTTGTCATGTGCAATTGGTTGAAATAGCTTGAGGAATGCTATCTCTTAATTGTCAGCTTTTGAGAGCAACAGGAACAGGGAATGGTACTTAGAACAAGAGCTAGTCACAAATATTTGAAAACCCAAGAGAAAAAGATCTTTTACATTCCCTAGTTTATTTGTGAATGCTTCCAGTTCATATAGGCTGAATCTAATGTGCAAAGAAGACTAAATTGTCTGGGAAGTCTCGCATCCTAGAGGCTTCCTCTGGCACTTGGTATATTCTATCTGCCAGTCTTTTACTGCTTTTTTCCCTTGGAAGAAATGCTAATTACTTATTGCCCTTGGTTTTATTCACTAAGGTATTAAAATATACACTATACACTTTCATTTTCTTTTAAATAATGCCTCCATGAAGATACCTGTACATTCTGACTGGAAACATTTAACTAATGAGACATAATTCAAAAGCACACTTGCAAAATTTCATAAAAACTTTAAAAACTGATATTTTAAACTCTATCTTTTCAGTGGTATGAGGAGAAGTCAGCACCACACAGCACAGCTAAATGTTAAGCAGAGCCCTGACATTGAGTTTATAGAATTCATTGGGGGCTATGTCTCAACAGAAAAGGAAGTCCAACACTGGGTTGCTTTTTATAGTAGTTTTTTGTGGTATCCATTGATTTTGTGTTTTTCTATTTTACTTTTTGAAAGTCCTTTTCTCCTGTTTTATCTGTGGTTAATAAATTTTGTCTTGAAAATTAATAAAATTGTCAGGTGGAATATGATTTTTAATCAATAAATTATTTTTTTTTACATAAAACTATTGACAGTTTTTTTTTTTTAAAAAAAACTAGGCTTGAAGTTTGGTGATGCTTGTCTTGACCACTCAGTACAGGTCAAAGTAATTTGCAAGCAGAGCTCCTAATTCATGAGGCATTCTTTTTGGTCTGTTCTTGCCAATTATACATTATTGGCAAAGCATCTACAGTACTTTTAGAATCAGGACTGAAAGTGAAAACACTGTGAGAAAAATAAGTACAAACAGGCCTCAGGAGAATAACATCACCTATACTATGAATATCTGAGAGCTTTTGCAAGAGTTCTGTGTGATTTTCTTCCCAAAGCGATTGAGGCATATTTATTCAGATTTTTCAATGCTATATTCCATGGCTGTAACTTGAAAGTCAGGCTAAGAGTGTGATCCAAACAATGGAAATAAATTTGGGAATAAAGGATCTAGCCAAAATCTGAAAAGTAAACACAAGAACTAAAAAATAACCTCCTTAACAATAAAAAGAAATTTCTAAGAACAGAACAAGGGAAAATAAGTGCCAGATACGTTTTTTTAACAGCTAAAGAACTTTCGAAAAGTCGTATGTCATCAGTTGCCTAACAAGCACAGGTTCAGGTTTTAAACGTCTTGAGTTGCAAAGTATGTGAAGTTTTGGAAGAATTTTCTACTTGCAGGCACAACTGTTTTAAGCAGGACTAAATTAAAAGTGTCATTTAATTAGCTATTCCAGATCAAGTGTTTTACTTGGTTTCACCCAGCAGGGGGCTTGTTCTGAAAATATTTTGGCATTCCTCCTTCATTCCAGGAAGTGAAGAGTTCCAGATCAACAAGAGCAAGTTCTAAGATAAAAGTATGCAGATATTTCCTAAAGAATTCCATTCAGGTTATTGTTTTGTGTGACAACAATATCTCACAACAGAAAGGCATACTGGATCCAAGAAGCTACAATCACTTTAAAATCCCCTCTGACGATATTATCTATTCAGTTGAGTTAGACTCGTGGCTATTTTATAGCCAGGTCTCTCCATGTCTTCTGATCTTACACAACTTTTTTGAGTTTTTCTATGCTCTTGATGGTGTTCAGTGATGGTGTTCTTTGATGGCCTGGTTTCAAACCACTGGCCTGGTAAAAATCACTAATTCTTCCTACAATTTGCTTTCTCCAGCGAATTACCCTGCATGACATGGCCAAAGCAAATAAGACACCTTATTTGTGTCTTATTTTTTTGCGTAATTTTTGCCTTCTAGTGACCTGTTGTGTGTTATGTGCTCCAATACTTAAAATCTCCACTAAGTAACTGTCTCTTGGTATCTTATACAGTATCTTAAAGTCAATTAGAAAAAAAAACTGAACTATTCTGCTTGGTAAATTTCTCAGTAATGTTAAACAACTTCCCCATCTAAATAATAAAAATACATATACAAAAGTAAGGAAAATCAAGTAACGTGGAATTAAAAATAAACTAATATTGCAATCCTTGTCTATAGATTTACAAGAAAAGTTGAAGATTAAATAAAGGAAAATAAAATCATCAGAAAGGAATAAGCCCTGTGTCTGAGCATGTCCAAATGCTTTTTCTCTAAGGTTTTTCATGATAAAATAATTTTCATCAGTGTTTTCCCTTGGCTTTAGAAAGCTAAAGAAATATTCTTACATCTAACTCTAAGCAGTCTCCTCCCCCCCCCAGCCCTGTCCCCAATAATCTTAATTGCCACATTGGTACAATGCTTGAAAAGAAACATGATTTTTATTGGACTAAATGAAATACTTTCCATTGATTGGGTAATATTTTATATATGGATAGGGCGGCAAGAACTGCTTTTTCACTGTGCCTTATGAAAATTTCCACACCACACCACACCACACACAAAGCAAAGGTGCCTAGGAAGACACCTTCTGCTGGCACCAGGGGTGGTTCTACTGGTTCTGTCCACCTCTGTAGAACCAGTAGCTCTGAAGAGCAGCAGACATAGAACCGGTTCTATGTCTGCAGATGTTTTTGCCCCCCCCCCCCCCCCCGGGCTCTTACCTGACCTTTATTTCCTGATTTTTTTCAACTTCAGCTGCCATGCGAGGCACAGCTACAGTTAAAAAAGCAGGAAAAAAGGGCTTTTTGAAAGGCTGCTTCTCTGCACTCAGCATGCTGATGACGATTTACAGGCACGCACCGGGCAGCGTGCAGGGAAGCACATCGTAAATCACCAAACCTTGTAAATGACCAAACTAGTAGTTAACCCTGTCAGATCCCACCCCTGGCTGGCATCCAAATATTATGCATAGCTGGATATTGCATTTTAAGCAGAGGCAAACAAATAGGTCTGACAGTCAATCCACAGACTTTCAAAGGTAGTTTCCAAAACAAGGAGCAGATGCAGTGGTGGGATTCAAAGATTTTTACCACCCGTTCAGTGGGTGTGGCTTGGTGGGCGCGCTTTGCGTGCATGCACACACTTTGCGTGTACGTGTGTGCCAAACGTGCACTTTGCGCAGGGGCAGAGGAATTCCAATTCACCTCCTGCAAGCCTACACTCTCCCTGTTGCTTCAGCACCTGCCGCGCAACACTCTGCTGTGCTGCGCAAAGCAGCTGCGCTTCAAAAGCAGGGAATAAAGGTGAGTATGGGAGCCCAGGCAGGCACGTGGACCCAACAGCAGAGTGGCAGAGAGAACCGGTTCGGTCTCCGCAGTTCATCAGAGCTATCGGCTCGGTAGAACAAGGCCAAACCTATAGAATACCATCACTGAGCAGATGGTAACTGCCTATTTATTTATTTATTTGATTTGTCAATCGCTTACAAGATAATAGGTATAAGTCTATACATAGTTATGAATACATGAACTGGGTACATATAAGAAAAATAAAAGAAACAATAGGACAGGGATGGTAGGCACGTTGGTGTGGTTATGCACGCCCCCTACGGATCTCTTAGGAAAGGGGTGAGGTCAATAGTAGATAGTCTAGCCCAGAAGAGAGTTGTTTCTAGTTTTTGGCAAGTGGGAGAAAGAGGAGGAGAATTTGAACATGACTTCCACCATAAACAGAGATATACACTACAGTCGCTGGAATTCTTTCATCAGTGGTGTATTAACCATTAAGCAGACTAAGCACGTGCTTAGGGCACCAGGCCTAGAGGGGGCACCACAAAATTGAGAATATGGCTTCATTTGTACAATATGTACAAAGGAAGGGGGCACCAAGATTTGTCAGTGCTTAGGGTACCAGTGAGTCTTAATCCACCACTGTCTTTCACAATAGCCTTTTAGCTTTTCTACAATAAATGTTACTTACCAAAAATTTTTGGCCTGTTGCGTTAATTCGGTCTGATAAATATGTTCAGAAAAGGGCTGCTTTAGGGAAAAGTGTGAAGAAAGTTTGAATGATCTGTGTTTATGTTTAAAAAGGGATTGTTGAGGAATAATGTTAGCTCTTTTTAAATACCACATGTATTTAAAGAAAAGAGTGGTAAAGATTTGATCTAATGATTAATTCTAATAGGTTGAGAGTTCCCGGTGTGCATCAAAATATTCCTTAAATAGTGATGGGAATTAGAAAGTGGCATCACTTATTCATGAATATAATATTGATGGAAGTTGAAAAATTAATAGTGGGAAAACTGAGTTACTTCTTTAAAAAAAACTTAGTGTATTTTATTTAACTTTAAAGAACTGATTTAAGAGAATGGGAAATTATGCTGGAAGTTTATTCATTCATTTTTCATATTTCTTATATCACTACATTCCAGAATGAAAAATATTTTTATGTAGTTTTATGTAGTTATGTAGTTATTTTAACCACCATAATTTTGAATCAATTGTAAAAAGGCCAGTTACACATCTCTGTAAAAATGTACCGTTATGAAGAGGACAAGAGCAAACATGATGAATTAGTAGTAGTTTAATACCTACCTGTATCTTGAGCTTGCTTATGTTTCTTCTAGTATTGCAAATATGTAATTGACAGGACTTGCAGAAGATTTATATGCTTTCATCTCTTCCTCAGTTTTCCCTTTTCCCAGAATTTTCTGGGTACTAAGTGTGCTCTGTTCTTCTGAAGCACTCTTCATTTCAGCACTTTTCCATTTGTCCATAAATTCTGTTCTTTTTGCAAAGTATTCATAGCAACTTCCCTGTATATTCCCATGTCCATCAGCCAAAAGCAAAGGCAGTTTGCCCTAATGAAGTGTTATATATTTTAAATAATTGGCTGTGATACTCTCCTGAGATTTTTCTCTAGTCTTCAGTAATTTAAAATCAATTGCTTAGTTCTTGACACATTTTTCTAAATCCATTTCAAGTTAGGAACAAATGGAAATAAAAAAAATAATTACCTTATATTTAGTATCACTTAATACATTTCTAAAAAATACAAATAAAGCTAGAAAAGATGTCTATAAAAATAAAATTATCAGAGACTTAGAACACCTTCCCGATAATGAGAACAAGGAGAAGCTTTAGTATTTTTAGTTTAAAGAAAATGGAAGGGACATCAATAAGGTTTAAATATCATAGACAGTATTGAAGATAAAGAACAGGGAGAATATAATTGCCCTATCTCCTAATACAGTGACCCAAGGTCATTCACTTGGCAGGAGGCAGAGAGTAACAAGAACAAGTGGTTTTTCATGGAAACCATAATTAGTAGGGCTGTGCAGGCAGCACTATTCAAAGCCAACAAGATGTTTCAGTGCATAGGATCATACTTTGGGGCCCAGTACCTACTTGGAAGTAAACATGGGGCAATCAAGCTCTAATCTTTCTCTTGTCTCATCCCTAGTCCATGAGTAAATCAGTCATAAGTTATGTCAGTACAAACATTTTCTCCCTTCTGACAACGTTCAAAGGCAATCTCAGGATGTATAAATTCTGGTGTGCTGTGTTCCATACTCTTCCAGCCTTTCTCTTCTCCATTAATTCTTTGTTTCTGGAGTTGCTTTCTAATCTGTCACTTCCATGCTCCAGAACTTTCTAGTTTGATTCCATTTTCTTTCCAATGTCAACAACTGAGAGCAGAGTAGAACACAGCAGAGCTTCATTGTTTCATCTGAAGAAGAATATATAGTGTATTGGTACTTATTGCCAGTTTCTCTGCAATTGTTAATGAAGCCAGAAAATGGTTGCCCAGAAGCTAAACATTTCAGTCCTCTTATATAGCTACTTGCACAGCCATACCAGATTCTGTCTCTTTCCTTTCTGGAATTATTTCAGCCTTGGAGTTTTCCCACTGGTTTCTAGTACCCATTATTTCATTTTAACTTGGGAAGTGGCCAAATAGGTTGTGTGAGGAAGAGGAGACCAATCAGTCTATGCAGAATCTAGAAGTTTAAACCTTTCCCATTCCTGCTGCAGTCCCTCTGATTTTCCCAGCAAAGTAGGGATCTGCTGAAAAGGAAAGGTAGCAAAGTCAGAGAAGAAAACCAACAATCTTGTCTGTCACAAGTGCAGGGTTGCAAATCAGGCCACACCGTCTGATTTAGAATGGACACAATAGAAACAGGATAGAAATTGGCAGTGGGGTTGCAAATGCTATGCCAACATTGTTTTGTGCTGTCCCAAAGACAGGAGGTTAATACTTTGACAGTCTCTCTCACTGCTATATAAATAGTTTATGGTAAGACTGAACAGTGTCTATAGTTCTCTGCCATAACAATGATTAAATGGAGTCTCATCCACATCTGTATATTATGGTACAACAGTAATGTTAACTGCTTATACATTGTTAGATACTTAGGTTGTTTGAGCATCAGTAATAAAAATATTACATTTTAAACAAGAAGCAAAAATTGAGCTAATGATTCCTAAACTACTACAGATTAGAAAAAGATCTTGGCAAGGTAATGTTTAATGGATATTATGCATGTAGAAAAAGTTTGTAATATTAATAGTTAATGCACTGTTTTTCAAATTGAAGTCTTGATGTACCATCCATTTTGCTTCCGTATGTCCACAAGTTGTATCCACAAGTGTGGTCTGTGGGTTGACACAGAGGTTGCTTTAGCTAAGTAGTGTTGCCATAATCACTAACATAAAGATTCCTAAGCAAGTGTGTTGGTTGTTTTCTAGTAATGTCTTTGTAGCACATATAATATTGGTGTTTCATCATACCTCTCTTTACATGGGTGTCGGAGAAAAAAAACGACGAAAAAGTTTTCCTCACCATTTAGCCCTTTATTGAATAATATTTTTCCCTTAATTGTAGTATTTCTTGTCAAGGATGGCTATTTCTCAAGCATTCGAACATGCACCCTTTGCTTTGCTGCTTCCCCCCCACCCCCCAGCCCCAGTAAACAGGATATTTCTCCTTTCTGCTGCAAGGCATCTCCCGCTTCTGAGCACACAGTTTATGTTTCTTTAATGATCACACTATTTCTGCCAGGATCACAGCTAGAGTCACTGTAGGTAAGGGAGGGGAAAAGGATGTTCAGTATATAAACAGCCCTCCTTAAAGGGCTCATTTCCAGAGGATGCCACTTCTTTCACAATCCCATCAGAGAAATGAAAAGAGGCTAGGTAGCACAACAAAAATCCATAAATAAATAAATAAATATATAGCATCCTAAGCAAATGGAGAACTCAATAAAACAATCACTTCAAATATGAAAAGATATAAATCTTAGCCCTGTACAGGTAACCCTCTCAATTGCTTTTATTATCACTCAGTCCAGCTCTATTTATTACAGTCACTGGCCTGTGTGAAGGATGCTGCGTAGAGGGTGGTCTCCCATTGCAACCCTATCCCCTGGAGAGGCACAATCAGCCCATACACTGGCAGATTCCAAAGGAGGGGGGAGCAGACGTTGACAAGCCCATCTGTCTGCAGGAAAACCAATCAATAACTTTGTAACAAGAGCTCTTGTTGCTGTGAAAAGGACAACAAGAGTGTTGGATGCTGGTGGACCATGGAAGGGAGTTACTGCTCGAAGCTATAATGGAGAATGGAGCAGAGGCTGTGTGCGCTGAAGAACAGTGCCTGTATTTGCACATCGACACAGTGGGGAAAGGCGAAAAAAAGCCGCATTTCATCAGTGAAACCATTCCTTCTCAAGTTGTATAGTGTCTTGTTTGAGCGGATGTTAAAAAATATATGAAATGCCATCATTTCAAAGGCACCTGCCAGATTAAGAGATAGACTTTAGTCTGGCTCTCTGTTTGTGTGGTTGGGTATGTGTCTTCTAAATTGGAACATAGGCTCAAGGAATCTGTGTCCTTAGATTCATGTGAGCACAGAGTTAAAATTACCTTTGCAATTTTAATTTTAAAATTACAATTTAATTGTAATTTTAGAGCCCTTCTCCTTGAGTTGAATACAATTTGTTTGAGAGACAGTTTAGTTATATTTTTTAGCTGAGCCTCGGGGTATTTTTTCCTCAGGCTACCAGTACTTCTTCAGTAATTGTACAGATGCTCTTCATCTGTTGCAGTTGCTCTTTTTGTGGACAAATCTGAATCATTTTATCTATGGAAAATACAGTCTCTCTTAGCAAGTGAGGAAATTAGCCCCACTTGCTGAGTGTGGTTGCATGTGTAGGGTGTGGTTGCACTACTATCTCAAAGGTGTTGCTGCACTCCTATCTCAGGAACCTACTAGCTGTAAGGTTTGCTGTCACTCTAGCACAAAATCCAGAACATTTCTCCTCCCACATTGGCATTATTTTATCTATATCTTTCAACATTTTTATTGATTTTTTTTGTCCTTATATTTCTATAAAAAAGAGAGACAACACATTCTCCAGTTTTAGCCTGTTGTATTCATTTTCCAAAATGGGATGGAAGGAGGGGAAGCTTTTTATGAAACAGTTAGGAACTACTACCATAGAAAGTTAGCCTACACAAATGAAATATTTTTTTTTCTCCTGAAAATTAAAGATGAAAGTACATTCAGTTCCTGGAAATTCTCAAAGGAAGGAAACCTCTCAGGGGTCTCCTCATGGCTGCCATTGCAGTTTCAAGTTCAGGCAAAAGGTACCAGAGGAGAATAATCTTCCAGAGTAGCTTATGTTCTTCGATGTACAATAGCATTTGCTAAATTATTTTCCTATTGACAAATGCACAGTTGTTACATGTTAAAAGAATAAAATATGCATAAAATTATTGCTATCAATAAAAAAGATTAAGACCATAGCGTTACCTTAAACTATGCATCTATGTCATGTGCCTTATTCTTCAGCAATAGATGAATATATTTCAATTATACAGACAATATATTGCCCATAGAAAGGTCACAAACAGCATCATTTTCCTTTTTTATAAGCAAACAAATAATCCTAAAACAACTGTTTAATACTCCATAATTCATAACCAAGAGTTTGAATCAAATATAGAAATGAATTAAACATACACACACACACACACAGACACATACATACATATACAGGCATGTGCATGCACACATATTGATAATAATAATAAATCTAATACAAACTAAACTTAAAAAAATATAGCAAAAAGTGCAGAGACAAAGAAAAAAAAGGCAAGGAGAAGAAAAAGTACAAAAATAAAAATAAAATAAATATATAAAGAAGTAATTTCTAACCTTGATTAGAAAACTAGAAACACATTTAGTGACTCCTCATTCCTTCTAAAGGATTGCCAGAACTAACATCACATCTTGTTTTAACTTAGATCCCTTCTTTATATGTCTAATAGTCTTGATCTTAGTTCATTCAAATGTTATTGTAGGACTTGTTTTCTCTTCATTTTTTCTTTGTCCCATCACACAGAGTTAGTTAAGTTATTTAAGACGTCATAAAATCTCTTTTGTAAATTTAGTAGGGAAAAAATGTACTAGTCATTCTGTACTAGTTTTATTAAATGGAGTCAAAAATTAGTAGTCACAATATCAACAAGGTCAGTAATGATGTTTGCTTTTATGGATAGAGCACGGGTGTCAAACCCATGGTATCACATTGCTGTCACGTGATGTTTCAATATGTTTTTTTCCCTTTGCGGAGCTCGGGTGGGCATGGCCTGCATGTGACACATCCAGCCGTGGGCTGCCAATTTGACACCCCTGATCTAGAGGATGTTATTGAAGAAATGACATACAGAACAAATTTTAGCTGATGAATACAGATGGTATTGAAAGTAGATTTACAACTTTCAAGCCAGAGGAATGACTTGGAAAATGATGTTTCATTGGATCTACAAGAGAAACTGGTCAGGGTTTTAAAATTTAAAAGGAAATACTCAGAGAAGGCCTTCTGGAGGGACAAATTTGCTTTCTTTGAAGTGGCTTTTTTGCATTTTCCAAATGGACAGATCTCATGCTTATTACAGTACAGTATGTGCATGTAAATATGTATTTTACAGCCAATGTTTCTAAATCAGTGTGCAGTCATTTATAAATGTGCCCACAACAGGCTCCCAAAGCACCAATTTCTATATTTCCTCTCCACACACACACAATTGTCTATCTTGTCTCTGTGTATTTATATGTGGCTTCAATTTCCAATTGAACGTGAGAAGCATATGAAAACTTCAGTAAGCTCCAAAATGTACTTAAAAAAACAATGATCTCATTAGTTAAATTCTGGCCTGCCTGTATGCATATTGAAGAGCCATGGTGCAGTACTACAGGCTAACTCGCTGTTCAATCCAGGAGTTTGATCCTGATTGGCTCAAGGTTGACTCAGCCTTCCATCCTTCTGAGGCTGATAAAATGAGGACCCAGATTGTTGGGAGTAATATGCTGACTTTGTAAATCACTTAGAGAGGGCTGTAAAGCACTGTGAAGCTGTATATAAGTCTAAGTGCTATTGCTATTATTGCTTTGCCCAGTTTGCTTCATCCCCCTCCCTGCAACAGTATTAATTATATCTGGTCTGAATCACACAAACATTGATAATCCTGTCGGAGATCTTGATTTTGCAACTTTGAAAATGACTATCTGAAGCGTGGACCAAAATGTCTTTCTGAAATCCTAACACTGTAGCTTGTCTGAGTTGGAAGAGACTTATTTTAATGCAACATCTTGCTCAGTGTAGGAATCTGTTAAATCATCCTGGATAAGTGGCTATCTAATCCAATCTGAATGTCTCTGGGGAAGAGGAGGCCACTACTGTCCTACAAAAACTTTTCCAGAGTTTAGCAGATTTTATTGTCGAGGCATATTTCAAGTTAGTTGCCACAAGTTCCCTTTCTTTGAATCAATACCTATTTCTTCTTTTGTACACATGTAAGCAAGTGTCCATCCATTCACCTGCTCACCTACCCACTCATACAGAGTGTTGACCAGATAGCAGCAATCCATTTTTGCATCAGATCTCATATGCAAGGATTGTCTCTCCTTACTCTGAAAACATGACAAGAGATCCATTAACTGGATTTCATTTATCTGATGAAATCATATCACAAGTCATGAAAAATGATTCAGATTGTGATCTCTCTCTCTCTCTTTCTGAGATATAATCTTTATTTGTTGTGTTTTTGATCCACCCACTACTAGGTAAATTACAAGTTACTAAAACATGTTTAAAAATCAAGAAAATAGTAAAACAATGAAGAGAATAAAATCCTATTACAAGCTAGCAGTAGAAGGGTATAAAACTAGAAAATGTATAATTCTAGAACTATAAATCTGAGTTACTAGAATATGAGTGGCAAGTAAACCCTAGTGATATGTCGTCTGCTGTTAGGAGCTTTGGTAAAAAGGAGCTTTCGAAGACACTAATTTAAACACTTTCAAGGTCAATAATGCATTGAATACAACTGTATAAGTAACCTTTCTGAAATAGGAAAATGAATAGCAATGAATGACAAGGAGAGTTGATTAATTCCACTTAATTGATTTATTAATGAACATATCTCTGATCATAGCAGACTACACAAAAGACCAGAGATAAAGTAAGAGAAATGAATGGTGTAGTATTCTTGTGGTGGAGCTCTCACCTCACAATCATGAGGTTGTGAGTTTGATCTAGGTAGCGGCAGACATTTCTCTCTGGGGACAATGAGTTATTATCTGCTGCGAACTCTGCATTGGCGACAGGAAGGGCATCTGGCAGTAAATACTCAGCTCCATTCAGTTGCCCTGTCTCCACTCTGATGTAAGGGATCATGGAGTCATTAGACAAAATAAGTAGGTAGATAGATAGATAGATAGATAGATAGATAGATAGATAGATAGATAGATAGATAGATGATAGATAGAAATATAGTTCAAAGGTAGTCTCTTTAGCAGTTTCTTTTCAAATCTATTAGAATTTTGCCCAGGTCTGTATTATATTTCAACATTGAATATGTTGAATGAATGAATATATAGAATCCAATGTACATGAATATATTTTTATTGATATATTGATATTATTACACCCCATAATTAAATTACTAACATGTTAGATATACAAAAATTGGGATTTATTAACAAAGTTGTGAAATCAAACTTTTGAGTTAAAGAGGCAAGATTTTCATTATAAGACAGAAAAATATGCGGTAAAAAATGCTGGATTTTTGAAGAATAGACTAAAAAATGTAGGTCTTCAAGGAAGTATCAGGGTGGAAGCAGGCTCATTCTTTAGATTTCACAAATTATCTGAATATCTGAATCAGAAAATTGGCTTTTGAATCAAATTGGAAATTGCTTTAATTTAAGGCAATGTCTGTTTCTACAAAGTAAAAAAAAAATATCATTAAAGTAGAAGTCCTGACTATATTCTAATTTTCATCACAGGTTTCATGTGACTTGAATATCCTACATAGAAATAGCATAGGATACCTGCCAATAATGGTTCTTTCTCACTTTCAAATCCTGTTAGCAAAAAATCATTTATATCACATCAGAAATAAAAGTATCACTTTAGCCCAGATGCTCTGGACCATGCGCAGTTTCCCAATCTGGCAAAGTAAATCTGCTCAGTTGGGAGACATTCCAGAGAAACAGAAAGTAACAGGTAAGGATTTCTTATAAAAAGGCTGTTTAGATTTGCCTTGAACTATGAGATGGCTGGCAGATAGATAGATAGATAGATAGATAGATAGATAGATAGATAGATAGATAGATAGATAGATATGATGCTAGATGATAAAGAAGCATAATGCCCTTCTCACTGCAACATGTTATCTTTTATATTTTTCATTTGTGGTTGGTCGGATCATGGGGTCAGCAGAAACAAATTTGCATAGGTTTTGGATATGACTAATATAACTTTCTGTGAAACTTAACTTTCATAAATATAAGTAAAAAGAACAGGATATGCAATTTTTTCTCTAAATTTACTGAAAAAATATAGTCTGTTTCCTGCACTGTTTTTAATCATATTTTGTCGAATAAACTACATTGGCTTGTATTTTCTATCATGCTAAGCAGAGGTGGGATTCAACGAGTTCTAGCCTATTCACTAGAACTGATAGTTAACTTTCTAAGCAGTTTTGAGAACTGGCTGTTGGAAGAAATCTCTTTTTGTTTTCCCCCCCACTTTACAGGGCTAATCCTGTAAGGAAAGCATTCTGGTGTTGTTTCTAACCTAAACTTTATTGCCCTGCTTACAGAAACTGCCTCTCAGTTAAAAGTTATTACATTGTAACTGTTAAAGGTTCTTGGCAGTATGCCCAGACTTCCTGATTCTAGAGGGTTCCCCCCCCTTTGCTGGTTCTTTGCTGGGGCTTGACTTTCTTAAAGGGGAAGGTTGTTTTAAGCTTTTTACACTGCTGTTTGGAGGAAATACTCCCCTGTTGGAGTTCTTCCAGCCACGATGCAACAATCAGCACTTTGAAAAACTAATTTAATAGCGAAGTAGAGCTGCCAGAAAGAAGCTTTTAATGACAAGGAACCAAGATGAGTGACATTCAGCAAGGCTTCTTGACTAGCTAGAAAGATTGACATTCAAACATGAGTTTACATACCCTGAGTTTTTGCCTAAAACTGGCTTTTGGTGAAGTTCAATTCTGTGCTTGATGATCTTGTGTTAATCCTGTGTTTATTGATGGGATAATTTTCCCTATTCAGCTTTGTTTGGAAGGAAAAAGGTTAATCTCTGTTTCTTAAAAGAAGTAGGGTTGAGAAATCTGTCTAGTTCCTGTGTCTATTTGTTCTGGTAATTGGTTTAACAAGCAACAGCTACTGTGTTTGCTCCTTTGCTACATTCTAGTGCTAATTGCTTTCTTTGTTGTTAGGCTTATCTCAAGTGTTTACACTTGAGCTTGCCTGGGGTGTGAGCTCTGGAAATGAGTGTTTGTGTTTTAATTGTAAAAGGATTTAAACTGCTGTGATTTAATTATTTGTATTGTGTTTGAATTTTTCCTGCCTTGTGGTTTCCTTTTCTATCTGGGGAGGGAGGTTAGTGCAGCTTTAGTGGTTCTGGCACTGTCCTTTTGGGATGTACTTCCAAGAGGCAGGATGCAAGCTTGGCACTGATTTTTTTACTGCCTTTCTGGGGGGCATATGATCTTTCCTTAAATCTGGATGATTTCCTTAGGATATCTTGTGAGGTGAGTGAGACCAGCTGATAAGTGGTGCAATTGGATGTAAGGATTGCTTCTCCTGGGTGTGCTCTTTTTGGAGAGCTTAAATGACCTCTCTGCCTAAGGGTTTCACTTAATGAGCAAGAGTTGGCTGCTGATAATTATCATTGCATTTTAACTATTTTAATTCCTCAAGGTGCTCTTGTACCCTGCCTGTTTTGTATCTCCAGCTTGCAGGTATTTCTAATCTGATTGGTATTTAGGGAAACTTTAGGTGGCATTTATGGCTGCTTATTTTGTTTCTACTACTAATAAAGAAATGAATGAGAAATCATCCCTTTTATAATTATTCCTGAAGTGATGTGTGTGTAAAAGGCAGCACTGATCAATGATCATAATAGCACAAGAGCAGGCACCAGATCCATAGAAGTAGGGATTTACCACACTAGATGGAGCCCAAGGGGTAGATCAGTGTTTCACAGCTGAAAGATGTATGGACTTTAACTCCCAGAATTCTCCAACCAGCCATCAAGGAGTTTCTACAGAAGATTGTGGAGAATAATAGAGGTAAGAATCTGTGGAAGTTCTGGATCCAGAAGGACAGGCAGGCATTAGATAATCAACCAGACACTGTAGTAGTAGACAAATTAATAGACAAAGACCAGAAGAGCTCAGGAGGCCAGGCAAGCAGGGTGAGGCAAAGCACCCCTCGATGTAAGTGATGTGGAGTTGGCCACACCCACCCACTCACATGACCACCCAGTCATGCCCACCAAGCCCCGCCCACAGAACCAGTAGTAAAAAAAAAAATTGAATCCCATAATATGATAAGCTATAATATGGTTTGTTAATTTTAGTTTATTATATTACCTAACAGTGACACACCTCCCACAAGTTAAAAACCTCAATTTTTCCTTTTAATAAAGTAAACAGTATTAATATTTTCACAAACAAATTACAATTAAATCACATATACACCTCATTTTTATGAACTGTCAACAGCAGCTCATTTTTTTTATTTGTCAATTCGTCAATTACTTACAAGATAATAGGTATAAGAAAAACATAGTTATGAATACATGGATACATATAAGAAAAATAAAAAATAAAAGAAACAATAGAACAGAAATGGTAGGCACGTTGGTGCGCTTATGCACGCCCCCTATAGACCTCTTAGGAAAGGGGTGAGGTCAATAGTAGACAGTCTAAGGTTAAAATTTTTGGGGTTAGGGGAAGAAACCACAGAGTCAGGTAGAGTATTCCAGACATTGACCACTCTGTTGCTGAAGTCGTATTTCCTGCGATTAACTTATTTGGTGCGATTAATCTTTAGTTTGTATCTATTGTTTGCTCTTGTGTTGTTATGGTTGAAACTGAAGTATTCATTGACAGGTAGGACATTGCAATGTATGATTTTATATACTATACTTAGATTGGACCGAAGGCGGCATAGTTCTAGGTTTTCTAGGTCTAGAATTTCGAGTCTGGTGGCATAAGGTATTCTGCAACGAGTAGAGGAGCGGAGAACTCTTCTTGTGAAATATTTCTGGACTTTCTCAACTGTGTTAATATCAGATACGTAATGTGGGTTCCAGACTGATGAGCTGTATTTGAGTATTGGTCTAGCAAATGTTTTGTATGGTCTAGTTATTAGTGTAATATCACCAGAGAAAAAGCTACGTAAGATTATTTCATAAAAACATATTTTTCTCTGGAGTCCTTCTTGTTCTCTGAGTTTGGTTCAGAGCACAGATGATGTTATCTAGTTTGGTAATGAAACATCTGCAAAAGAACAACCAAGCTTCAGAGCACCAAGGACTCCAAAATTCAACATTGAGCTACAAATAGTATTCCTCTTTCTTTTGCAGTCTCAGAAAAAAAAAAAACAGATTTAATGGTTTCTTTATTATAAACAGAGGTGGTATTCAGCAGCTTCTGACCAGTTCTGGAGAACTGGTAGCAGAAATTTTGACTAGTTTGGAGAACCAGCAAATGCCACCTGTGACTGGAGATTTTACAGAATCCTTTCTCTGTCACATCCACTAAACAACACCCAGAGAACCGGTAGTAAAAAAGATTTGAATCCCACCACTGATTATAAAGAATATGTTTCCCCACTTCTGCTTTCACCACGCATATCCTGGTTATACCTGGCAATTGTGGGATGGTAGATTTTCTGTTATTTTCAGTAAAACAGAAATAGAAGGTCCTAAAGGACATTTCAAATCCTTTCAACTCTTCTCCCTTCATGCCCCCACAGGGCAATATCACAGAATGACATCATAAAGGCCTAATAAAGAAACTATGCCCTCCCCACAAGTCATCCTCAGGTGAGGCAAGAGAGAGAACAGTGGTACAGTGTTGTTTTTGATCCTGCAGATGCTTCTGTCTCCACCTTCCTTCAAAATTGTCTACCTCTAATCATACCAGTCTCTATACCTCTCCAGAGCTTAGTTTTTAACCAAGATTTTCCCCAATTTAAACAGCTACGGTACATTTCTTTCTCATAAATGGGTATTTGTTGCACTTTGATTTCGAGATAATGCGCATTAAAAATAAACTCGCACAGGGACAGGCTGGAAAGGTTGCCATTCTGTGAACTGGGCAGATTATTTGCTTTTCAGAAATTGTTTTCTTGTAAATGGATACTGTAGCTACAAATTTCCCCTAAAAATAATTAATATGTAATCCTTTCACATTGAATGTGGAACATGCTTCTTCCTCTACCAACCTCTCATTTTAATGAAAGCTTGTAATTCTGTTTCTGAATAACTTTATCTTACAAATAGTAAGTTGCTAAAAATATTTCTCCAGTTGGTAAAAAATATTTTCCCAATTTTAAAGTAAGAATACAAAGTAAGTGTACAAAAAACTTTGATTACCCCAATATCCTTGTCAAATTCCAAATCTTCTAATATCACACAGCCATCACTGTGGGGGTCTATTTTGTAATGAAGGTGGTTTTTCTATTGTCACAACGATCACTGGGTAAGGCTGTAAGATGCTATGAATCGTCCTGTGAAATTGGCTTTTATCAACATTTTGAGAAGAATATCCTGAGTGGTGCGAGTATGATAGGAAGACATGAAGAAGAAAACCAGGCAGTATAAATTAGAAGGAAGAGGAAACATGCCTGATGCATTTTTTTGGACAATGCAACATAATTAAGATGATCAGAGAAGATTATTCATTTCTGGCTTTTTAACCTACACAATCTTACAAAAATTCTATTGACCTAAATCTAGAATGAGATGCTCCCTTTCTGAGAATGCTAAAAAGCTAACATTTACCAAGAGATTAATTCTTTGCTGTTGGGAGGCTAGATACAAATATTTGGTTGTGTATCTCATATGCAGCTTTTGTACCCACTAATCACCCTCATTTTTCAAATTTACATTCTTAATAGGTTTCTAGGAAACCTATGTTTAGGTGAAGAGAGGCCAATAATAACAGACTCAAATTACATATAATACTAAAGGTCATACATATATTAATAAGAGACAAGGAAAGCAAGAAGGTAAAATAATGCACAATACTGTTTACCAATATAGTCATATTATATAACTACTGTTTTTATCATTGTAATACAACATGGCTTCTAATCTATAATTCATATATTATAGCTATTGTGTAACTATAGATAATGTTGTTTGGTCTCCTTGCACAATTGAGTTTTCTTGTAATTGCAAGAAGAATAAGTATTATGATAGGTGGTAGCGTGCAGCAGGACTTCAGTAATGAAGGGGGAGTAGTGCAAAGTGGTGGGTTTGTTATGAAAGTTATGAAAGTGAGCTTTAAGGAGTATCAGAAAGGAAAAAAAGAGCCCCAAGTGACAAAGAGGTCAAGCTTAATGAAAGTCTTGTTCCTGGGGTGCAAGTACCATCACCCATGCCCAAATCATCACTCCAAGGGGAAATACATGCAGATGGAGAATTTGAATAGTTCTGCTGCAAATACTGATCAAATAGAGTTGAAGGGAAGAAAAAGATTAGAACAGAACAGACCCCTTCTATGTGGGGACATGGCAAATAATAAGGTGTTTCTCTAACATGAGCAAAATGGTCTGGTCAATGAGTGAAAATTCCTTGAATATGGAACTGGGTATGAATCTGCTTGAGTTCTTTCCGGGAAACTGTGTGTAAGTTGCATTTTGAATGTGAAAGTTTTACTTCAAAAATTACATTTGAATTCTTTAAATTGTGGCTTTTTCTGGATTATTTTAGTTTTAGAAAGAAAATTTCTATTGAAAAATACTTCTTTCCAAGACACAGGAGGTATTATATCGTATTGCTTTATTTTGCATTATATTGATTTCCAATATGACGTGGTCAGTCTCTCCCAAGGTTCCAGCAACTTCAACTCCCTCTATTACTCTTCTCTATTAGTAAGAATTAAGTCCACTATAGTTTTTCCGGTGGTTCCCTCCTTTATTTTTTGGATGAAAAAGGTGTCAGCTAAATTGCTTAGGAATCTGTTCAATTGCTGCAGAGTTTGTCTCCCACTCAATATCAGAGTAGTTAAAGTTTCCCATTACTACTGTGGTATGTTTCCTACATACATTTGTTAATTGATTAGCAAAGAGTTCATCTATTTCCGTAATGGCGAATCTATGGCATGCATGCCAGAACTGGCAGCAGAGCCATCTCTCTGGGCATGCCAGCTATTGGCCCTTGCTCTTCCGGGTTCCGGCACACGCATGCGCACCAGCCAGTTGGTCTTCGTGCATGCGCTCGCTGGGAAGCTGAATGTCTGCTTTTGGCATGCATACCGGCCAGCTGGTCTTTGCGCATGCATGTACGTTAAAAACCGAAAGACTAGGTGACTGGCGCGCATGCGCTTGCAGGAAACTGGAAGCTCAGCTTTGCGGCACATTCATGCGCACTGGGGAGCTGGTTTTCCAGTTTCTAGTGCTCCCACATGCACAAAAAACAGCTCTTCCGCTCTCTGGTGCTCCCCCACACATGTGCCAGAGAGCTGCTCTTCCGGTTTTTGGTGATCTCCCATGTGTTTGGCACTTGATGCTGAAAAGGTTCGCCAATACTGATCTATTTGTTCTGCTTGGTTAGGTGGCCTGTAGTATATGCATATACCAGTGTAATTTTTTTTCCCCTTTTATATCGACCCAAATGGATGCTAGGTGGTTTTCATCCTTGGTTTTGTGTATTTGTATAGAGCTGTGGTGATTTTTTATATATAATACAATTCCATCTCCTCTTTTGGTAGGTCTGTTTCTTTTGAATAGTTTGTAACCTTCCATCAGTACATTCCAGTCATAAGTTTCATCCCACCAAGTTTCAGTAATGGCAACTATATTGTATCTGTCTTCATGTAGTAATACTTCAAGTTCATCCTCTTTGTTCCCTAAACTTTGAGTGTTAGTGTACAGGCGTTTGAGTCCTTTATGGAACTTGGGTATGTTTCTTATCTATCCTAATTTATAAGCTAGTGGTTTTTGCTTGGAATTAGGTTCTAAAGGTTGTGAAGATTGGCTCCTCTCCCCCCTCAATTTTAGTTTAAAGTCCTTTTGATAAGATGAGTCAGTCTTTTCCAAATATATTATTTCCAGTTCTTGTGAGGTGCAGTCTGTCCCTTGGCAGTAGCCCTTCATGTAGGTCTGGGATGTCAAACTTGATTTCATTGAGGGCCACATCAGGATTGTGTTTCACTTTGGGAGGACTGGGGGGGCTGCGGGCAGGGTGGGCGTGGGCAGCTTGACATCACTCGTATCAGGGATGCCTGTGGTGGCCCGAACGCTTTGCCAGTGAAAACAAACTCCCTGGCTCTGTTTTCGGATGCAATGGCATCCTGCAACCCTCTCCCAGAGAAAATGGAGCTTGGGAGGGCTGTGTGTGGCTCTCCCAAGCTCCATTTGCCCTGGCAGAGGTACCGCGGGCCAGTCCTTCACTGTTTCCAGGGCGGCCCCACAAGCCACAACTAAGCGCCCTGTGGGCCGGATCGAACTTGCGGGCCTTGAGTTTGACACCCCCGATGTAGGCAAATGATAAGAGATAAATAGCTTCATGGTAGAAGAGAGAAAAAAAGCTATCACCTACATGCATATAAAAACCCATGTATTAGCTATGGCTAATGCTGTGATTTTTATAATGTATAGTCTTGTTTACTCATTTGCAATGAAAACGTTCATCTTCATTCACTACATAGTCCTCATAAGTTTTTAACAAAAGCCACAAATGAGGCACTCCCTGTATGGACTGAAATAGCAGGAATATTTCATTAGGTTAATCAGGTTACATATTTATTAAATTTCTATGGATTTCAGTTAATTTCATCAAGTGAGCTGAATATCATTCAATAGAAGTGTTTTATAGATTCAGCTATTGGTGGCCAGGGTAGGGGATGAAAAAGAAAGGGAAACGAGACAGATAAAATAATGGACATTAATAAAGTTGCACTTAAGTGAGACATGTTTATTTATTTAAGTATTTACAAATAACTCAAGATGGGGAACATATTCAACATATCGTCCTCCTCCTATTTTCCCCATCACAAAAACCAATGGCCAGCCCAAATTCACCCAGTTAGCTTTCATGACAGGTGAGAATAGAACTCCCATTGCCTTTCTCTTTCTAGCCTGGTCTCTTAACCATTAGACCAAACTGGCTCTTATATCTCAGATATCTTTGCCTTGCTAAGTTGGCTAACATACTTGTATTATACAAAAAGTAAGAAACTTCTCTGCTTAATCAGTGAGAAAATATATTAAATCTTCCAATAAATGATTAACTCAGCTGTTTTACATAAAACCAGACTCCTTTCTAACAAAAGTCAGTTTGAGATCAGAGTTGAAATGTTTTATGACTGTGATCAGATATTTTTTAATCTGAATTCCTACATCGAACAGCAATTCAACATGATGATCCTAAATGGATCCTTAAAACTTTAGAATTCATTCCAAGTTGCTTATTTATTCTTCACCAGTTATCTGTCATAAGACTATAGCAGAATATTGTAGACAGATTTGTCACTTTGAAAGATAAGCAACAACAATACAGACTCCTGTGATGCTGTAGGTGATGGTAATACTTGTGATGGTGTTTACAGATTAGATATGGAGGCAGAACAATCATTTTGGATAATCATGTGGTATATTAAGTTCTATGTGCCACTACAGCTTGGTCACATCTTGTTAGTTAGCAGTTGTTTGAGGGTAAGTGGCTGTCTGCAAGCAAGGTCTGTGAAAAAGAAGTGTCTTCATCCACAATGGACTGTGGATCATTGAATGATATTACTTAAGGAAATCTAAGTGATAACAGATGCCATTTTACTGTTTATTTTTGCAGGTCTGCCTGGTAGGAAATTCTTTCTGGAACTCTAGGCAGATTCGAGGATCTACTTTTTTAACTTTTTACCTTTTAACTTTATTGGATGGATATTATAGTTTGAGAATGCCTGATTTTAACATTTTTATTCTCTCTGTGTCAAATAGATCTTAACTGATGAGTCATAAGTTTGGCTGTAAGTTCTGTCATATGTTCTAGATCAGGGCTGTCAAACTCCAGACCTGGGGGGTGGGGGGCTGGATGCATCATGTGCTGGCCATGCCCATGCCAGGTTTAGTGAAGGAGAAAAAAGTCCTGATATGTCACATTATGCCACCGTGATGATGTGAGTTTGACCCAGGGGTGGGATTTAATTTTTTAACAACTGGTTCTGTGGGTGTGGCTTAGTTGGTGGGCATAGCTTGGTGGGCATGTGACAGGGTGGGCATAGCCAACTCAACATCACTCACATTGAGAGGTGCTTCTCCTTGCCTGGCCTTTCGTGACTGTGGGGATGCTGCAATGGTCGTAAGTATGAAAAACGGTCATAAGTCACTTTTTTCAGTGCCATTGTAACCTTGAATGGTCACTAAATGAATGGTTGTAAGTCAAGGATTACCTGTACAAAAATACAAAAAGCTTCTTTACTTGCATAAAGCTGCCCTAAATACCAATCATTAGATTAAAAATACCTGCAAGCCAGAGTTACAAATCAGGCAGAGTGTCAGAGCACCTTGAGGAATGAAAATAGTTAAAATGCAGTGATAACTATCAGCAGCCAACTCTTGCTCATAAAGTAAAACCCTTTAAACAGAGAGGTCATTTAAGCTCTCCAGAAAGAGCACCCCTAGGAGAAGCAATCCATTTGCACCACTTAAAGACATCAGCTGGTCACACTCACCTCACAAGATATCCTAAGGAAAACATCTAGATTTAAGGAAAGATCACATATCCTCCAGAAAGGCAATAAAAATATCACTGCCAAGCTTACATCCTGCCTCTTGGAAGTACACCCCAAAAGGACAGTGCTAGATGCCACTAAAGCAGTGAAAGAAGACACCCTCCCCAGATGAAAAAAAAAACATGAGGCAGGAGAAAATTCAAACACAGTACAAATAATTAAATCACAACAGTAGCTGTTGCTTGTTAAACCAATTACCAGAATAAATAGACACAGCAACTAGCCAGATTTCTCAACCTAATTTCTTTTCAGGAATAGAGATTAACCTTTTTCCTTCCAAACAAAGCTGAATAGGGAAAATTATCCCATCAATAAACACAGGATTAAATATCACCAAGCACAGAATTAAACTTCACCAAAACCCAGTTTTAGACCAAAACTCAGAAAGGGTATGTAAACTCACACTGAATGTCAATTTTTCTCGCTAGCCAAGAAGCCTTGCTGAACGTCACTCAATTTGGTTCCTTGTCATTAAAAGCTTCTTTCCGGCAGCTCTACTTTGCTATTAAATTAGTTTTTCAAAGTGCTGATCGTTGCATCTTGGCTGGAAGAACTCCAACAGGGGAGTATTTCCTCCCAACAGCAGTGTACAAATCTTAAAACAACCTTTCCCCTTTAAGAAAGTACCAATAAAGTACCAGCAAAGGAGAAAAAAAAAACTCCAGAGAAGCTCCGGAGACAGGAAGTCTAGTACTTCCAAGAATGTAATAAGGGTTAACAGAGAGGCAGTTTCTGTAAGCAACAACACCAGAATGTTTCCTTCCTGCCTTCCTTACAGGATTAGCCCTGTAAAGTGAAAAAAACAAAACAAAAAGAGATTTCTTCCAACAATTGGTTCTCCGAACTCCTTAGAAAGTTAACAACAGGTTATAGCGAATAAGTGAGAATCGGTAGAATCCCAGCCCTGGTTTGACCCCCCTGTTCTAGATAGAAGATGAAAGCTTATAAATGCAGTTAATACTGTGCTGGTTTTCTATATAGGTAGAATTCCAAAAGTTAATCTGCTGTATGAATTGGTATGTTGTAAATACATGTTTTTCCCCAGATGTAAAATAAATGTAGGACAGCATGAAGTGCCAAAACTTGGTATTCTATAGCATCATCAGGAATGATACTTCTGACTGTCTGTCATCACACCAAATTATAAGACTGAAAAATCAAACTAAATGTATCACAGAAGCTGTAGAATTCTGGACTAAAGTTTTCCTCGTTACCATCATTCACTAGAGTCAGCTGTTATCTGATTAAGTCTAGTAAGTGAAATTATTAATGATACCTATGACTGATTGACCTGGCTTTCAAAATAATATTTCCTAAGTGGAACAATTGTAGAAAAGAGCACTACAACTGTTTTAATTACATGATTTTTCAACATAGTTCCTCACTTAAATTTAGTAGTATTTTAAAAATTAAATAGTTGTATTGTAGTTACTTGAATATGATAAAAAAATTATTGCAGCTGTAGAAATAAAAAAGCAAAATCATATTTAATATTGACAGAATTATGATATTTGATGTTATTATTTAATAGCTGAGAAACCTGAGATTCCCTACTAAGTTAATATTGAAGAATTACTAAATAATATTGGCAGGATCAATGAAAATGCAACATTTAAATATGATAATGCAACGATAGTTATTTACAACAGAAGAATCTAAAAAAGCAACCACGTTTTTAATATATGGGGTAGTACATATTTAACATTTACCAGACCTACTAGAATATGTGGGTTTATTTCTTCATTTAAAAATTCTAAAAAAAGAACTTTAGAAATTGGGGGGGGGGGTGCAGAGCACTGTTTATTCTTGATAGATTTGATAATCTACTCATGTTAGATGAAAAGAGTATGTTTATGCGATGTCTCTGTGAGACACCTTTAAGAAAGATACATGTTGCTGTTATAACTGGATATATAATAGTTAAATGCCAAAGGATTGATTCCTTAAATATCTATGCTTGTCCTTGTTGAATATAATTAAGGCCTTGAAACACAATCTTTATAGCTGGCTCATAGAACAAATCTGTTCCAGGCCCTCTATTCCTTTAGGAATGATGACAATCTATGGCTAGTTCCATTTTTCTTGTCTTAAGGTAGAAGACATTTGGGGTTAAAAATATTGTTGAATGAAATACAAACAGTTCACCTGTACATTAAATATCATCAACTGTCTAAAACAGTGGTCGCCGACCGGTGGGCCATGGCCCACTGGTGGGCCATGAGAAAATTTTAGTGAGCCGCAGAGAAATCTCACCCCCAGAGCACCCCAAGTAATTAATCCAGGCTGTGCAGAAACACAAGTCTGCGCTGCCCACATGGCCCGCGGGAACCCTCCCCGCCCACTCACTCCTTACCCGGTAAACTTATCTGCTAAATTGCTATTTTTCCTTTTTCCGACCATCATTTGTTCTGCAGTGCTGGGAGATTTAGATTAGCTAGGAAGCAGGAGATGGTTGGATTTCTTGCTTTCTAGCTAATCTTTAGATCTTTAGATTCGGCTCAGCACAGCTGAACCTCCCTTAGGACTTAAGGTTTGTTTGCAAACAAATTTAGTGCAGACTCACGGCAAGCAAATTTGAGAGACTGAGCTAGCCGATGGCAGATAGATAGATCACTGAATGATTCTGTGAGCAATTCAATATGCCTGCTTTGCCTGATTTTGGGTAAAAGTTACTCTTTTTTAATAAAAAAATCAATATTTATATAAATATTTATTATATTTACATACAAGCAATGCCCAGCCAGTCACATGACCACCAAGCCACACCCACAAATTAGACCACACCCACAGAACCACTTGGTGGTCCCTGGGATCTAAAATTATGAGTTTGGTGGTCCCTGAGGTCCAAAGGATTGGCGACCCCTGGTCTAAAGTTTGTCTTTATGTTCCTCTAGTTGTGACCAGAGAATGCCTTTTTATTGTATTATGTCTGCATGATGATGCCTTTGGCTAATTTTTTGTCTGTTCTAGTTTTAAAACAATTGTGTTTCTTTTTCTTCCCACACATTTTATGATGAGTATAATCTATGATGTTTCATTAATGAAGAGACTAATGATATAGTTGGAGATTGGGATCTGCCCAGCCCCTTTTGGCCAGTTGAGGCTGCTACAAACATGCCTTCTTCCATCCAGACACCGAAGACTGCCTTCTGCAGGAACAGCTGTCTGTAAATTGTCTGGTCAATTCTTGCTCATTTTTTTGACAGGATTCTTATATACATAATGAGATGACATTCTTGAAAAAGCTACTAGATCTGAAATTTAACAGGAGTACAGCATTATCTAGAAAAAGTACCAAATTGTTTTTCTTTTTAAATAAAAATAGGACTAGCTGTCAGGGTTGCCTCTGTCCATTTCCTAGGGAAGAAAAATCCTCAGCTCCATAGATTTAGAGAAAAGTACTTTTACTAGGAATGAAACAGAAGCAAGAAATTTTAGGCAAGCTCTGAGGCAAAGCATGTGAAAAAAGAAACTTGAAACAAACTGTACAGCCCAACCCCCTTGTAGCTAGGCAACTAGAGGGCTTCTGCATACCAGCGCTAGAAGAACTGTCCCTGGAGAGATAAGCAAAGTTCAGGCTGCAATGAAAAATTCTTCACTGATCCCTCCCCCCTTTTCTATTTTTATTTATTTATTTTTTAATAAACATTTATTTGACATACATTTAAAACAGACAAATCAACACACACACACACATATATACATATATAAATTTTACAGCATATATTGAGCAATGGTTTCTCTTTTATCTTTATCATTGATGTGATCTACCTTGTTAAAGTAATCCTTCGTTCTTTTGATGTTACAGTTTCTCTACATCTTTTTTAATTAAATGCACGTCTGCTATCTTTTCAATAGCTTATCCAAATATCAGATATTACCTTTTTCTTAACCACTCATATCACATATTCCATATTTCATAGTATTCACTATTTTGTTTGTCTTTCAACAATTTACTTAAGCTATCCATCTCAGCACATTCATGTATTTTTTTAATTACCATATCATCTGAGGGGATAAGGGATAGTTTCCAGTTTTGTGTGTACGTTATTCTAGCCGCAGTTATAATATATAAAATTAAGTATTGGTATTTTTTTCTCCATGTTTGTATCTATCATGCTTAATAGGAAGATTTCGGGTTCAAGTTTTAATTTTTGTTTTGTTATATCTAAAATCCAATTTCTAATGTTTTTCCAGAATTTCTGAGCACATGGGCAAGTCCACCACATGTGGAAATATGTTCCTTGTACGTAATTGCATTTCCAACAATTGGATGGTAGGTTAGGGAACATCTTAGCCAGTCTCGTGGGGATCCCACCCCCCCTTTTCTATGGCAACAAGCAGCAGGCTAGCTGACAACCCCCCCCCCCCCCCCACACACACACATCATAGGCTTTTGTCATACAGACAAAAATTATACAGGTAAAACACACAATATATCACACCAAGAACAGAGATTCCTTCAAGGTTTGTTGGGGGTATTTTCTATGAAAAATCTGGAGGAATTTAGGTGCTCAGACATGTTTAGCATCCACCCATTCAGACTGTACAAGAGGAAAATGTTTCCAGGCAATGAGGTATTGGATCTTCTCTCTACATTTCCTTGAATCTGGAATTTCTTTAACTTCAAAATGCTTCTCTCCTTTAATTAGAATGGGTACAGGAGGAGTGTCACCTTAAATGGGGTGAACCCTGTGCTACTATGCATAGAATTGTTATATGCTACTTCTGCAAAAGACAGAAGGTCAGCCCAATTGTCTTGTTGGTAATTAATGTAGCACTTGAGGTATTGTTCCAGGACTGAGTTGATTCTTTCACATGCTCCATTATTTTGGGGGTGATGGGAGGAGCTTAAGCCCTGGGCTGTTCCCAACAGCTTCAAAAATTCCTGCCAAAACTGTGATGTAAATTGCACTTCTCTATCTGAAATAATGTGCTCAGGTGCACTGTGCGACCTGTATATGTGTTGTATGAAAAGTTAGGCTAACATTTTTGTGGAGGGAATCTTGGGGCAGGGAACAAAGTGCACTTGTTTTGAAAAAAGATCAGTAACAACCCAAATAATTGTGTTCCTCCCACTTTCAGGCTATTCCACAATAAAGTCCAGAGGCATTTCTTTCCATGGTGCCTGGAGGCTAGCCACAGTCCATAAACGCCTGTGGGCTTCCCCAGAGGTCTGTTTGCTACAAACTGGACATCTGGCCACATAGCTTTCAATGTCTTTCTTCAAATAAGACCACCAAAATTGCCTCTTAACCAAGTGCAAGGTTTTTACAAATCCAAAATGTCCTGCTGACTTAGAATCATGGTGCCCCTTAAGCTTGAGGGCATGTATAATTTGACTCTGATCCAAGCCAGTCCATCACGCATGGTGCAGTCATTCTTATGAGTAGTAAGCCATTCATCAACTTTTGATAACACAGGGTGAAGTTGAAACAATTGAAGTATTGAAATTTATTTAGGGGATAGCCTGTGTGGAGTTTTCAGGGCTTCCAGATTTTTATGGTCAGTCCATACCTCAAACGTGGCCCTTGCCCCTTCCAGGAAATGCTGCCATGTAAGTAGAGCTCACCGCACTGCATATGCCTCCTTCTCCCATATTGCCCACCTCTGTTCAGTCTCCATGAGTCTCTTAGAGGTGTATGCACGTGGCTATAGCAACCCATAGGCATTTTTTTGCAATAACACCATCCCCACAGCTACATCACTTGCATTGGCCTGAATTACAAATGGAGCATCTGGATCGGGGTGCTTCAGCATGAGTTCTGCCACAAACAGTCATTTGAGTTTTTCAAAGGCTGCTTGGCACTCCATGGTCCATTTAAGTGGCTGACCTGGCTTCGGCTTCACCTCACCCTTAGTTTTTTAAAAGGTTGTGATTGGCAATGCAATCTTTGCAAATGAAGGTATAAACTGCTGGTAGAAATTGGCAAAATCCAGAAAGCTTTGCAGTTGCCTTCTAGTGCGAGGAGGGGCCTACTTTTACACTGCCTTTACCTTTTCTGGATCCATTTCCACTCTTTCATTTGAGATACAGTAACCCAGATAATCAATTTTATCTTGGTGGAGCCTCATTGTTCAGTTGCATGAATACCATGGGGTGGGGGTGGAGAGAGGGGTGGGATTCAAATTTTTAAACAACTGGTTCTGTGGGCGTGACTTATTTGGTGGGTGTGGTTTGGTGGTCATGTTATTGGCTGGACGTGGCCAACTCAATATCACTCACATCGAGGCATGCATCTCCTCCCCTGGCCTCTTATGACTGTGGGGATGCTGCAACAGTCATAAATATGAAAAATGGTCATAAGTCATTTTTTTTCAGTGCCATTGTAACTTTGAATGGTCACTCCACACAAGCAAAGTACCAGCAAAAGAGGGGGGAAAACTCCAGAGAAGTTCCAGAGACAGGAAAGCTAGTCCTGCCAAGAATGTAATAAGGGTTAACAGAGAGGCAGTTTCTGTAAGCAACACCAGAATGTTTCCTTCCTGCCTTCCTTACAGGATTAGACCAGTAATTTCTTCCAACAACCGGTTCTCCGAACTGCTTAGAATGTTAACAACTGGTTCTAGCGAATAGGTGCAAACTGGTAGAATCCCCCCCTGGGTGGGGGCTGTAGGCCAAAACAGAGCACCTGGAATTGGAAACATCCCAGAGGACAATTAAATGCAGTTTTTCATTTGTCACCTTCCTTGATTCAAATCCAGTAGTAAGCTTCCCGCAAGTCTAACTTAGTGAAGATTTTTTCTTTGCCTATATGCACGAACATGTCTTTTATCAGGGCAGTGGGTAGTCATTTTCTATGCACACTGCGTTTAGCCCTCTATAGTCAACGAATAGACAAAGAGAATCTTTAAAAAAAAATATTTATAATTTTTTTTCTTCTTTAAAATAAGTGCTTAATAAACAATGTATTGTCTGGATCAATTTTTTTTATACAAAGTATTAATAAACTAGTAGTAAAAGTAAAATTATAATAACATCCATAGTTAGAATACTAAAATTTACTTATTATAGTAAAATTTCTTGCATCATTTACTTATATATTCCAGTAATCTTTCATCCTCTAATTTCTACCTCTTTTATCCAACCATTGATAAAACATATACCATGTTGAAAAATATTCTGTTTCTTCCTTATCTTTTATTATTGTCAATCTGTCCATCTCCACACAGTCTAATATTTTTCTAATTATACTTTCGTCTGTAAGTGTGTCCTCATTTTTCCAATATTGTGCAAATACAATTCTTGTTGCTGTCAACATGTGTATTATTAAATATGTAGTCCCTTTGTTGTAATTTTCTGGTAATATACCTAACAAAAATATTTCTGGCTTTAAGTCTATGTGTTGCTTTACCATTTTCTCTAACCATGTATGTATTTTTGTCCAATTTCTTTTTGCTTTTGGACAAGTCCCCCACATGTGGAAGTAAGAACCCGGTATCTGATTACATTTCCACCATTTCACTTTTAAACATCTTTGCTAATCTTGCTGGTGGCAAATGCTACCTATAAAACATTTTATATAAATTTTCCTTGTAAGTGATTGCCATTGTCCATTTGTAATTTCTATCCCAAAGTTTTTGCCATTTATCTAATTCTATGGTATATCCAAAGTTTCTTGCCAATACTATCATCAATTCTTTCACCTGTTCATCTTCCATTTTAATATTTAACAGATAATTATATATATTCTTTATTACTTTTTCATCCATCCCTCAAAATATCTGTTGGCTCTTTATAGAATCTATGTTTTTGCATCTTTCACATATCTTGATTGTATTTGCAAATATGGCCACCATGATTTTGTATGGTCTACCCCTTGATTTTGCAATTCCCATGTCATTTTGAGTTCCCTGTCTTCACTTAAAATGTCTTTATAAGTTACAATTCTATCCAAGTTAATAACATTTGGAAGTGTCAGTACTTCCATCATAGAAAGCCAGATTGGTATTATCCTATAGTTTTTTGTTTTAACTTTTTCCCATACTAAAAGTAATGCATTTCTTACATAATGTCTTTGGAAATATCTTGCATTTTATTCTTATCATGCCACAAAAAAGTGTGCCACCCCAATTGAAGAACAAGTTCCTCCAATAGTAATAATTTATGTCTCAGATTTACCCACTCTTTTAGCCAACTAAGTACAGATGCCTGCTGATAAAGCTCCCAATCTGGTAACCCCAAACCCCTGTTGTTTTTAGATTCTTGCAGCATTTTCAATCTTATTCTACGAAGAGTCCCATCTTTCTTCTCCCAGAACAAAACTGGGGCTGCCACTCGTGGCCTTGCTGGTTGTGTAAATCTACATTTTAAGTTCTTGTCTATGAAAATGCAAAGCCCTCCTAGTTCACATGAAGTCATTGAGTAAAGTTTAGGCTTCGGGAGTTTAGCTCTGAGAAGTATTTCAATACTGCAATCTGTGGGATGATGGGGTGGAAGTGCATTGGAACCTTTCTCACTAAACACATAAATCCCAATACTCCTTCAGGATTCTGAATTGACTTATTGGGTGATCCTGAGCTGCTGTCCCCAGCTCTCTTTGCTCTTTGTTTCTCCTATCCCCAGGCTTTGGGATCTTTTCCTATTTCTTGGTCACTTTCTGTCGAATCTTTAAAAGCTCTCTCCTCCAGTTCACATAAGAGTTCCATTTCTGCAGCCAAGACAATCTAAGTAGAAGGGGCCTCTTCATCCTGGCACCACTATAAAACTCAGAGTCTCTTTATGCTTTCCCATCTTCTCTTGGATTTGCTGGGTTGGCAAACTGCAGTTCAGTGCCCTTCCTTCCCACATCTGAAGCACATTGTGGTCCTGAGTGTTTTTTTTACATGTGGGAGGGATGGACTTGCCCCATCCTCCATTCCTGCAGCATCGGTCCTGGGCGAGGTTGATCTCCACTTCCTCCGCCAACGCATACAAGTGTTGCAGGATTCTTGGGGCCTTATGCGAGATGCAGGTGTGGTAGATATCATCATTGAGGCATCATTGAAGCAGTTGATAAGGATGTCTTTGGACCATGTGGCTAACTGACCTGCCAGCTCCCAGAATTTTTGGGTGATGCTCTTTATCTGGATTTGAACCTTGTACTCAGCCAGTGGATCCTTGAACTGTTCTGACCTAGGCTTCACAAAATCATGAAACAGACTGCTTTTCTCAATAAAACCTGTACAAACGCAACGCTGTACAAGGAAAATCTTGGCAAGGAGTCTCTGTGAGTCACAAACAAATCTTCACATTAATTAAATGAACTAATTGTCTCCTGCAAACACCACTCCCCTTTCACTCCTATTTATTTTCTATGGGAGGGACCATTCACCATCTACTTGTGCCTTTACTCCTGAGTCGACCCTTGTTCCTTAACTGTTCCCTTTGCCTGATGGCTCTGTGTACATCAGGAATAGGCTCTAGCTGTTCTTCTGCGCCACTGATTTCCGACTCCAAAGGCAGCTGATAACTGTCAGACGGCCCTGGCCCCATCTCTGCCTCTGATGCAGAGCACTCACCAGAGCCTTCCCCAGACTCCAGGACTGGCCCATGTCCCTCCCCAACCTCCTCACTGCCTAAGTCTGCTGCAAACTCCAATGGCTACTAGTGGACCACAACAGAACCATTGGCAAAGGGCTTGACATAAAGTGGTCATAGATCCACAGTTGGAGGACATTGTTATTGTGGAGGGAGTCCATCCACTCAGCCACTGCACCTTCTAGAGCCATAGTAACCCATCACATTTGGGCTTCTCCTGTCTCCAGTTCAGCCGCATACTCCTGCATGTAGTTCCAGGCTTGCACCAGGAAGAACCCCAGTTGCTTAGGGTCTCCCCCATACTTAACCAACAAGGCTGGGACCTTTGAGTTATGATGACTTTCAGTAGCAGTCCCTGCAGATAGAGTGGTGGAGCTTGGTCTGAGGTGAACCAAGAACCTTGGGTAGCTGTCTCTGCAACAGGTTCTTGGGCTCTTTGATTCCCCCTCAGCTGTTGTATCAGGAACAGGTCCTAGTTAAGGGCCTGGGCTTTCCTGGGTGGGGGTGTTCTTCCCTTTGCCCTCACCCATGTAAACCTGATGGGCTTCTCATTGAAATCCAGCTTCACTCACCATTCTGCCTTATTTTGAGCACAATGTGGTCTAGTGGGTGAGCTGACCGTAGTTTCAGTTTCCTCCATTTCATTCCCGTAGTTGGACATTGGATGCTTGGTCCCCATGGTAGACTGCTATCTCTGGGTTGACAATTAAAGCAGAGCTTGCCTAATGTCAGGGTTGCCTCTGTCCCTTTGCTAGGAAAGAAAAATCCTCAGCTCCATAAATTTAGAGAAAAGTACTTTTACTAGGAAAGAACCGAAAGCAAGAAATTCCAGGTAAGCTCTGAGGCAAAGCATGTGAAAATAGCAATTTGAAACAAACTGTACATGGCAACCCACTTGTAGCTAGGCAGCCAGAGGACTTCTGCATACCAGCACTAGAAGAAGATCAAAGGGGGAGGTTTAAGTCTTTATGTGAACAAAAGCTGGTGTATCAATACAAAGACTGTAGACAGCCACTGCTCCATGGATCCGGAGTATATTACTCTTAAATGTATATCTTCCGCAGGAATTCAGCGTGGTTTTGATTGCTGCAGTCTATGTCCCACCTGATGCCAATACTACCATAGCTTTGGGGTTCTTATATAACATTGTTAGTAATCAGTAGAATACGTATCCTGATGCTGTGCATATCATAACAGGGGACTTTAATCAAGCTGATTTAAAAGAAGTGCTCCCTAAATTCTATCAGTATGTTAAGTGTGCTACTAGAGGAACAAACATATTGGACAAAGTATAAGCCAACATCAAACATGGCTATAAGGTTATACAATTACCACATTTGGGACAATCAGACCATATGTCACTGCTTTTAGCACCAGCATACCTCCCTCTTAGGAGACGGGCTCTACCTATAATAAAGACAGTGAAATCTTAGCCAGAAGATGCTTCCCAACAACTTCAGGATTATTTTGAGAACACAAATTGGGACATCTTTTACTACCCTGACTTAGAGGTACACACTGCAACTGTTCTGTGCTATATCAAACATTGCACAGATACTATCACTGTGGATAAACGTATTAGGATCTATCCCAATCAGAAACCCTGGATGACAAGGAAGTCCAGTGCCTCTTGCAAGACAGGACCAAGGCCTTTAGGTCCAGTGATGGGGCAAGATACAATGCTGCCAAAGCTAATCTGAAGAAAGATATTCGGAAGGCCAAGACTGATTATAAGAAGATGAGAATAATTTTTATAGCAATAACGTGAGGCAGGTGTGATGAGCGATTGAACAAATTATAAACCATCAATTACCAATGTCATCCCTGCTAAAGAGGATGCTTCATTGGCAGAGGAACTGAATCATTTCTTTGCTCACTTTGAAGTAGAGACATCAGAGATAGATAAAACACAACTACCAGCCAATTGCAGCCCCCATCTCATTGTGGAGGAACAGGAGGTGAGGAGCATTCTGAAGGCTGTGGACCCTAGAAAGGCTGCTGGTCCTGACGGTATCTCTGGCCGAGTGCTTAAAGACTGTGCTGATCAGTTGGCTGGAGTCTTTACCAGGATCTTCAATCGGTCTTTATCCCAGACCACTATTCCATCTTGTTTGAAAGCTTCCACCATTGTTCTGCTGCCAAAGAAGTTCCCTATCAATAACCTCAATGATTACAGACCAGTGGAACTCATTCCTATCATCATGAAGTGATTTGAGAAATTGGTCTGCCGGAACATCATTTCTGGTCTTCCGCATACATTTGATAAACACTAGTTTGCATACAGAAAAAATAGATCTACAGAGGACGCTATAGCCATCACTCTTCACACTGCTCTGACTCATCTAGAACAGCAGGGGGGAGGGGGGAGGGCTATGTGAGGATGCTTTTTGTGGATTTTAGTTCTGCATTTAACACAATTCTTCCACATAGACTAGTGTTTAAACTTCTGGACCTTGGGCTTTCTAATTCAATCTGCCTTTGGATTATGGATTTCCTGGCTGGCCACTCACAGAGGGTCAGATTAGGTAATCATACCTCTTTAGCCCTTATTCTTATCACTGGTACACCACAGGGTTGTGTGTTGAGTCCCTTACTCTATACTCTTTACGTGCATGATTGCACTCCCACTCACGCTAGTAATACTATTGCTAAATTTGCAGATGATAAAACAGTGGTGGGACTTATCTCTGGGGGGGGGAATGAGTCTGCCTACCGAGATGAGGTGGACCGGTTGCTTTCGTGATGTGGAGACAATAACTTGGTCCTCAACACCAATAAGACCAAGGAGCTTATAATGGATTATAGAAGGAACGGATCAGACATCCAGCCCTTGTATCAATGGAGACCGAGTGGAGCAAGTGGCTAGTTTTAAGTTTCTGGGTGTTACCCTAAAAGAGGACCTGACCTGGGGTGCCCACATTGCAGCCTTGGTCAATAGGGCCCAGCAGAGATTATAGTAACATTTTAACATACTGCACTTCTGTATGGTTTGCCAATTGCCCAGTGGCAGATAGGAAAGCACTCCAGAGAGTTAATGTCATTGCCCAGAAGATCATTGGTTGCCCTCTCCCCTCTTTGGAAGAGCTTTATAGCTCCCGCTGCCTTAAGAAAATTCAAAACATTCTCAAAGATCCATCTCATCCTGGGAATCCTTTTTTTGAACTATCACCATCTGGCAGACAGTACAGAATAATAAAAAGAAGGACAAATAGGCTGAAAAACAGCTTCTATCCCAGGGCAGTAGCTCTTTTGAATTCTGCTATATAGTGAACTGTTGGTGTGGTGTCAGGGGTTTCCGGGTGAAGGGTGAAGGGTGTGTGCTTGTGTTTATTTTCATGGTCATGGTCATGGTTATGATGTGTACTGAAGATGGTGTTTGATTTCATTGTATGAGGTGCAATGACAATAAAGTAAAGTAAACTAAGAACTATCCTTGGAGAGATAAGCAAAGTTCAGGCTCTAGTTGCAAAGCTGCAATGAAATATTTTCCACTGATCCCTCCCTTTTCTATGGCCACAAGCAGCAGACTATCTGACATTAGCACTCTTCAGAAGGCAGTAAGGCCAAGCTGCATAGGAAGTCAATTTAAAACTGGGGACAATCTGGTTCTGATAGTTCTGTGCTGTGCTTCTGTTACCAACAACTGCACTGTAGGTTTTCCACTGCTCTGGCTGAGTAAGGGTTCAGATATCCATATCATTTCTGTTTATTATTTGAGGGATGCCACTTTTTGGACAACTTCCATATGCTGCTAGCCATACCTACCTATTGTCAACAGTGCCATTCTTTTGCAACATTAGATAAGGGCAGAATTCATTCATTATTGATCTCATCACTCCCATAATATTTTCTGCACCTATTAGCATGGAGGCGGGTGTTGGTGAAGCAGGAGAGAATACCCCTGATGTTCCTCACAATCTTTTCTCTGCACTGTCATCTTCCAGTTTGGCTATTTCTGAACATGGTTTAGCTCACTTTTGAAAGAGTGCTAAACCAAAGAGCCCTGACTGGTCTTGGGAATAGCGGAGGCCGCAGAATGAAATAGGAGATAACTCTTTTCTTTGCGGTGATGATCTATTAATGTGGCAACTTGACAGGTGGCTAACAAACAAATCTTTATAGACCGGCATAAAAAGGATAAACCACCATTCATAGTACCTGCCTACACACCATACAACTTAACCCTACTATATTAAGGTGACCAACTGTCCTCCTTTAGGGAGGACAAGTCCTCCTTTTGTAAGTTCTGTCATCCCTTGAAAAGTGTTCTCCTACATGTCCTCCTTTTTGATATTTGAAGACTAATCTGTATATCTCCGTATTTGATCGATGCTGATCTGATCCGTTGTGTGTGATGTGACGTATTTGTATTTGACATGACAATTCGTCAAGGCTCAGTACAGTGCGGTGAGACGTGATTATGAGACGCATGTGCTCCACACAGGAGAATTGTTTTGAGAGAGTGTGCCGCACACAAGAGTGCGCCGTGCACAAGATTGCGGCATGCCACGCGCAAGTGGCTTTGTTTTTTTTCTTCAATTTATTTGTGTCCTCCTTTTCACTGTAAAAAAGTTGGTCACCTTAACTATATGTTAGAAAGAATTACTAATATTCTAATATTACAGAATAACTACAGAATACTACTGATAGGTAGTACTCCATGAAGGAGAAATGAAACCAGGGAAATTCACTAACTTGTCCCACTTTAAAAGACAGGACACTCACAAGCCTCATTACTGAGACAGTAGAGGGTTTGGCCTAAGACAACAAAATTAATGCTAGCACACTTTTCTGATGACTGTAGCTCTGGTGAATTGCTCCTTAGTATGCTATGCAGTTGCACTCTAACTTATTATGGTCTCCCCACAGGGATTGATGTTTCTGAGAAATCTGTTAGTCAAAGCAGATTGCGACCCTGTGCCACTCTGACCAAGTAGCTTTAACCTTAGTCAAAGTAATCCTACCCAACTTCATTCTTCTTGTTTGTCAGAATATCAGAAAATACTACATATCTTTGGGAGCTCTCGAAAGCTAATTGTTTTTTCCTTGACCTAGCCTAGCATAAGGTATATATTCTCCTACAATAGAAATAAGCTTGTGTAAATATTTTAACGTTTATATATTCTCACTTGTTCTTGTGCACATTTCAGAAAAACCTCTGGATAGCTGCGTTCTTCTCTTGAAAAGAGTCTCAATTGTCCACTTATTTGTTTTTCTCCTAAGGCTAAGTTGTTAAACATTGAGGGGTTTTTTCCCTTCATGCTGCTGTTGTGCCAAACTCTTTTCAACAGCTTTAAATGTTGGCATATTTTTGGCATTGTCTAATCCATGAATATTTGTCTTTCTAGTAGATGGTTTTTCTTTCATGGCATTTTTATATTCTTGTGGTAAGCAATTTCAAACTGTGCACACATTTAAAAAATACAAAGTATTTAAAATAAATCTAAGTTCCTTGATTTTAGTTGAAATGAATGGCTGGCATGCAATATCAGGACTTGATCTCTCCATCCTGTAAAGGTTGTCAGGTTAGGATGATCTCAGATGCATGGTATGCCCAGCTGCTGTTCCTGCAGAAACACAAAGGAAGAAGAATTACCTTTCTCTTGTTCCTAAGTCAGAAGGCAGCACCCTTTAAAAACTTAAGTAAAAGGAATCAGCTGATTCTTTTAAAACAATGTAGTAGGGGTGAAGTGGATGGTTTATGTAGGAATTCCTCTTCCTTTTCCAAATGCTTGTTTCTCCAAGATCTCATGCTTTGGTGTTCAGTGAGTATTGATTCAGTCTGCAAGCAATTTTAATATTTCTTCAGGGACTTTCCAGCAACAGCAGAAGTCATTAATTCATCCTCCCAAATTGCTTATTCAATAGCATGAACATGGCTCCTGAATAAAGTCTCAGAATTTATATGACTTGTGCGAGTCAGGAGGTCAAGCAACTGTTATGGAGTGAAGTTAAAAATCCAAATAAAATATTGACACTTTTTGGAAGAGTGGGAGGAGGAGATGGAAGGAAGCAAAGGTGTTTAAAATAGGGGCATACCACCATGCCTCCAGGATTACAAAAGAAAAGAGATACAAGACAAGTTAGCGTTTGAAAAATCAATGGGTTAAAAAACACTTTTAACCTTCTATATAGATACAGAAATAGAGATTTACCTTTTGAGATTACTTGGCTAAGAAAACACAGGCATGGTCTCTTGATCTGCTTGTTTCACATAGTTTGCAGAGCTAAACTAGAGTTAGCTACTTTATGACTCAATATATTGTACAAACTCAGCATCTAAGAATTTCATCTAGGGATCAAACTGTTGTGTGAGCCTGAGTAACTGAGTTAATCCAATAAATCATGCTTTAGTGTTATTTGGTTTAGATGCCGTTTTTGTACTATATATATCCATTGTATTATGCAGCATTGTGATATAACTCTGGAATTAACTCAGAATAAATTTATATCTGCAAATATTTCTCAGCAAATAGATGTTGGATAATATTTTGAACAACATCTGCTAGGAAAGGAACAAGTTTCTCTATATTAGAGCAGCTTTTTCTTTAACTTCTGTGGCGGGAGGAGGTTTCTGTACTGGTTATTTTCTCCCAACACAAGTTGGGACACTTTTCTCCCAACACAAGTTGGCCCCAAATCTTTTAGATGTATTTGGAAAACAAAGGATGTAGAAAACGGGGTGCACTTATGTAAACCTATGTTCACTGAGGAGACATAGAGAATAGGACAAGTAGGGGACAGGATTGAATTGCAACTTATCACTAGTAGAATGCACTGATAACACACTTCTTAGGAACACAAAACACACAAGCCATCATTCAATAAGCCCTCATTGAATTTAAAAAAAGATTCATAACATGAGAACTAAAAATACTACTATGATGATTTTTTACTAAAATATACTATTCTATTTCAACCTTTATTGGTATGAATTACACTGCTTTCCACCTTGGCATGTAGTTTTTCTATGTAAGCTAATATTTAAATTTGTCATTTACATAAAGAATATAGGCAGCAGTAGTGACTAATTGTTCCTAGTTATATACTGCATTAATTGATGTGAACATGTGAATTTAAAAATAAAAGGCATTGTATTATCTGATTTTATAAAGTGGTGTAGAAAAAAAATCAGGAAGGAAATGTGCATGTAAAAAGCTTCAATGTTAATGTGTACTATATATTGTTGATTGATTTATCAATTTAAAATACATAGTTTTGGATTACTTGCAAAAATCCATTAAAATATCTATACAAACAGTTATTAAAAGATAGAACAACAGAACAATAAAAGCAAATGCAAAGGCTTAAATAGATCCATCTGTTTTAAGCACTCTCTTAAATCTGGAGAGAGTTGCTGTTTTGTGAGCTTCATTAAAAAGAAGAGGGACATTTTGGTAGGAAGAAACACTGCATGGTTATTGTTGTTGTTTTATATAACCCAGAATGAATAAAAAATTAGGGTTGGTCACTTGAAAGAATAATCTTGAATGTGGATATGATCAGGGTGGAAATTTAATTTGCCTCTCTTATGCTGATTGCTGCAGCATAGACCTTATAATTATCCCTTGTAGTTAGTCAGACTCACTTCTGGATATTCACCATAGTTACTCAAGCCATATGTTCCTGCATTTCATCATTTATAAAGCCTTCAAATACTGCTAAAATAATATTTTAGAGACTCCAATATAGGATAGGAAAACTGGAACTCTGTCCTTGCTAACAAAGGTGATAGAGGGGGTCCAGGTTGCCAGAACTTTGGGGGAGAATGACCATGTCATGTTGGAATTCAATAGAATGCAAACACTAGCAATAAAACATAATCAAATTAGTGTCTAAGCCTATAAAAGAACTGACTTTAACAAATTTAAAGAGAGTTTGGGAAGGATTCCATGAATGAAAATCATAAAAGGGAAAACAACTTAAGAAGCTTGGTAAACTCTAAAAAATATTATTATAAAAGTCCAGACCAGCTCAGTACCAGTGAAAAGAAAAATAACACATCCAAGAAGAAACCAGCATGCTTGCACATAATAAACAGATAAACTGAAAGGCAAAAAAGATGAGTACAAAAAACAGAAAGAGGGACATATAAGGCAGAATACGAGGGATGGGATCCAACTGCTATAACTACCAGTTCTGTTGCTCTGTATCACGCACACATGCACAAGTTGCGTGAGTGCAATTTATGACCTACTGAGCTGCCCAGACAGCTGAGCAGTTCTGCGTGCAGGTACACAGTGGTTGGAAAAGCCCTTTTTTCCTACTTTTTCAACCGCAGCTGTGCTGCGCAAAGCAGCTGCGGTTGAAAAAGCAGGAAATAAAGGACAGGTAAGAGCCTGGGTGGGCCAAAACAGCAGCAGACACAGAACCGGTTCTGTGTCTGCTGCTCTTCAGAGCTACTGGTTCTGTAGAACCAGACAGAACCGGTAGAATCCCATCCCTGTAGAATATAAACAAATAGCCCAAACTTGCAAAGATGAAGTCAGAAATGTCAAAAATAATAATTAAAATTTTGTTCAACATATAAAAAAACAAGAAAAATATCAAGGAAACAATTGGTCCACTAATGGGAGAAGATGGCAAGTAAGTATTGGCAGTAGAGAGAAAGAGCTGCTTAATTCATTCTTTCCATCTGTCATCTCACAAAAAGAAAAAATAGCTCAACCTAAAAACATAACTATAAAAGACAGTCTAGGAATACAAATTAAAATAAGCAAGAAATTTGTAAGAGAACACCTATCTGCTTAGAGAAGTTCTGAAAAAGCTGGCAGATGTGATCTCAGAACCACTGAACCATATCTTTCAAAGATCCTGGAGTACTGAACCAAGGAACTACCAGAGGACTGGAAAAGAAGTGATATGGTTCCCATCTTCAAAAAAGGGGGAGAAAAAAACAGATCCAGGAACTTCAGACCAATCAGCCTGACACCAACACCTGGTAATATCCTGGAAAATATGATCAAGCAACAAATCTGTGAATACTTAGAAGCAAGCAAAGTTAAAACAAGAAGCCAACATGGGTTTGTCAAAAAGAGTTCATGCCTAACAAATCTTACTTCATTCTTTGGCAAAGTGACTATATTAGTGGATCACTGAAATGCTATGGATATAGTATACTTGGATTTCAGTAAGGCATTTGATGAAGTAGACTTTAACCTACTTTTTGGCAAGCTAGAAAAATGTGGCATAGACAGTATCGCCACCAAATGGATTTGTAACCGGCTGACAAATCACACTCAATTTGTAGTCCTTAATGGAACTACATCTACATGGAAGGAAGGAAGCAGTGAGGTACTCCAACATTCTGTTTTAAGTTCAGTACTCTTCAGCATCTTCATAAACAATTTAGATGAGGGAATAGAAGGGGGAGTAATCAAATTTGCAAACAACAATAAGCTGGCAGGTACTGCCAGTATTCAGGAAGATAGGCCCAGGAGCCAGATGGATCTTGACAGACTTGAACACTGGGCCCTATCTAACAAAATGAAATTCAGTGGAAAGAAAGAAAACAAAAAACAAATGTGCAGGTTAGATTAGCTGAAACCTGGCTCAATAGCAATAACTGTGAGAGATATCTTGGAGTCTTTGTGGATAACCTTAGACTGTCTACTATTGACCTCACCCCTTTCCTAAGAGGTCTGTAGGGGGCGTGCATAAGCGCAGCAACGTGCCTACTGTCCCTGTCCTATTGTTTCTTTTATATATATTTTTTATTTTTCTTATATGTATCCATGTATTCATAACTATGTTTTTACTTATACCTATTATCTTGTAAGCAACTGACAAATAAATAAATAATAATAATAATCAATTAAATAAGAGCAAGTAGGGTGTTGCAGCAGCCAAAAAAGTCAATACAATCCTATTAACTGCATTAAGAGAGGGATAGAATCAAGCTAATTGGCCAGATAACTTGGCATTCTGAACTAAATGGCCAGGTTCAAGAAAACATGTTCCAAGGCTTCCTGCAATATGTCAAGACCTGTTGATTCCTAGGCCCAGAACTTTCTAATTTGTTCTTCACTCTTGCAGTAGGCAATATGCTGCAGCAATACAAATTTCATCCTTTAGTGGACTGTCCATGGGTAGCTTGTAAAATAATTTTTGTGAAATTCATAGGAGACTATAAATTATGAACCATTAATGCTCAAGTGACCTTAACGTGAATGATGAAATCTTCCAAGACCTCTGATCTCCAATATCACATACAAGCCCATTCATTCTAGCTGATACGACTCTTGACAGTCAGTGAGATTACTAGAATTTTGATACAGTTCAGACATTCTATTTGCCAGTTTAAAATGAAGCATACAGCTTTGAAGCTGGTGAGATCCTGGAAAGGGGGAGAGAGATGAAATCCTTAATGAATTAATGAAATCACTCTTTTCCAACCAGTAGGTTGACAGTAAATAGATCTAAACAAGTCCTGTCCTACATACAGTTAGTCCTTGATTTATAACCATTTGTTTTATAAGTATTGAAAATTACAATGGCACTAAAAAAAGTGACTTAATAGCAGTTTTCACACTTATGACTGTTGCAAAATCCCTAGTCACATGAACAAGCTTTCGATGCTTGGCAACTGGATTCACTTAATGACTACATGATTCACTTAACAACTTCAATGATTTGCTTAACAACCATGGCAAAAGGGTCTCTCTCCACTACTTCTATTGTACAGGAGGCAGGGATAGGAACTGTTATAGCTGAAGGGATCTCTTGCCTTTAAAAGATTTTCTTTTCCAACCAATTTCCCTTTCCCATGCAATACTGGCTTGGGGTCACTGATGCCACTTTCTAGGCCTAAACATCCTCTCTTCAAGTGAAAAAATTGAAGCACAAACAGGAAAGGAGAACAACAAACCAAGAAACAATTAACAAACATAATAATAAGGAAACCATTATCCCATTAATCCATTATAAACTTTATAACCCCAGCTCATAGGCACCCCAAATCCACACTGAACCTAGATGTTTATTACCCATCTAGATATGCAAAGGCAAGTTGCAACCATTACTCTTCAGGTCCCTGACACTAGCTTCATTCCTCTCTTCTTTCCACTCTTCTCCATTTCTCCCATTCCTCCCTTCCAGAAGCTCTGTCTGGAGAGTGGAGAAATATCTCAACTGCTCTACAGATGAGATTATGGATCTCCGTGGATAATCCTCTAGTTTGCCCAATGCTCCCATTCAAAACCTCAGCAAAAGAGCAGGTTCTTACTCTCTGAAGGAGACCAAACCATAGTGACAGGCTTCCTAGAAATACTCCAGTCTTGAAATATCCAGAGCTGGCTAGATGGTCAATGAATTGCTGTTAAGGCAGGTTGCTTTGTAGAAATTCCTTAATCCTGCATTCAAAGCAATGGCTCTTTTTTTAATTCTCTGCAATATTTCTTTTATTTTTTTCTTATTTTAACAAACATATCATTGTGTGAACAGTGTGGCACCGGAGTGTGTTACATTTTAAAACAAATATGACAATGTTCTTCATGTTTAATACAGTTGACAATCTTTTGAAATTTAACATTAATACACATGTTTTGTTAAATTATAATCTTTCATTCTTTTATTATTCAGTGTTTCAGTATGTTATTTTTGTGTCAATCTCTATATTATAAATGTCACTCCTTTCACTACAAGTAGGATATTAATAATCATATTTGCAGTGTGACAGACTTATATAATTCTAATAATAATTCACAAATTTATGTTGAGTTATAATCTTCCATTGTTTATCTCCTTTTTAATTTTTAATTATGCCACTATTATATTTAAAGAATATCTCCTTTCTAATCAGATTTTAATACAAATAAAATAATATTCATCGTGTTTGTGTTTGACAAGTTATATAATTCTAATAATAGTACAGTTGTTTTTATTAAATTATAATCTTTCATTATCTTATTCAATATTTCAATATGTTATTTTCAGGGGTGGGATTCAATTTTTTTAACAACCGGTTCTGTGGGCATGGCTTAATTGGTGGGTGTGGCTTGGTGGTCATGTGATAGGGTGGGCATGGCTAACTCAATATCACTCATGTCAAGGGGCGCTTCTCCTCGCCTGGCCTCTCATGACAGTGGGGATGCTGCAACGGTCATAAGTGTGAAAAATGGTCATAAGTCACTTTTTCAATGCCATTGTAACTTTGAATGGTCACTAAATGAACTGTTGTAAGTCAAGAATTACCTGTACAAAAATACAAAAAGCTCTTTGCTTGCAAAAGTGCCCTAAATACCAATCATTAGATTAAAAATACCTGCAAGCCGGAGTTACAAATCAGGCAGGGTGCCAGAGCACCTTGAAGAATTAAAATAGTTAAAATGCAGTGATAACTATCAGCAGCCAACTCTTGCTCATAAAGTGAAACCCTTTAGCAGAGAGGTCAGTTAAGCTCTCCAGAAAAAGCACACCCAGGAAAAGCAATCCTTAGATCCATTTGCACCACTTGAAGATACCAGCTGGTCTCACTCACTTCACAAGATATCCTAAGGAAATCATCCAGATTTAAGGAAAGGTCACATGCCTCCCAGAAAGGCAGTAAAAAAAATCAGTGCCAAGCTTGCATCCTGCCTTTTGGAAGTATATCCCAAAAGGAAAGTGCCAGATAGTACTAAAGCAGTGAAGAAGACCCCCTCCCCAGATAGAAAAAGAAACCACGAGGCAGGAAAAATTCAAACACAATATAAATAATTAAATCACAACAGTAGCTGGTCTTTATTGAAGCTGAATAAGGAAAATTATCCCATCAATAAACACAGGATTAAAGCTCACCAAGCACAGAATTAATCTTCAACCAAAAACCAGTTTTAGACTAAAACTCAGAAAGGGTATGTAAACTCCCGTTTGAATGTCAATCTTTCTAGCTAGCCAAGAAGCCTTGCTGAATGTCACTCATCTTGGTTCCCTGTCACTAAAAGCTCTGCTTCATTATTCAATTATTTCTTCAAAGTGCTGATTGTCCAGGGAAGTATTTCCTCCCAACAGCAGTGTAAAAATCTTACACTTCCCCTTTAAGAAAGCCAAGTCTCAAAAGCTCTGGAGACAGGAAGTCTAGTTGTACGAGCAAGAATGTAATAAAGGTGGAAAAAAACAAAAGAGATTGCTTCTAACTACCAGTTTTCTGAACTGCTTAGAAAATTAACAAGGGGTTCTATAGAACCGGACAGAACTGATAGAATCCCACCTCTAGTTTTTTTATGTCAATCATTTTCCTACAATAAAATGTTGGTATTCATATTTGTTACATTTGACAATCTTATATAGTTTAACTAATAATACACATATTTATGTTAAATTATGGTCTTCAATTGTTTGTAACCTCCAGCCCTATTTTAACTTATCTCACTATTGTTTTTAAGAAAAGCTCCTCTTTTTTTTAACCATCATCTCTCATTCACATTAAAGCTTTAATTATTCCTTTCTTAGCTTGTCTCCTATATTCCTCTCTTGAATCTTTATCTCTATCTGCTTCCACTTCTTGATCAATCCTCTTAAAATTTTCCCTTCTCTACCCTGTTCCATTGTCTCATTTTCAAGTTGTCTACTCTTACTCCTATTTCTTTCCCAAAAAAGTCTCCCTGCAGTTCCAGTTCCTGTTTAACTTCCCTTAGAATACTCTCCCATTGATTTATTTCATTGATCATTATCATTTTTATTTTTACCTCCTTCTTGTAATTTCTTTTTGTTTGTTGTTTTGTCTGTTTTATTTTTCCAGCTGTTCTTTCAGTTAACTGTACCTGACCACACTTGTAAGTAGATCATAAGCTTCCTAACAGACAGGAAGCAGTAGGTGAAGCTAGGCATAATCACATTTGATACCTGTACAATTAGCACAGCCCCCCCCCCCAAGGCTGTGTGCTTTTTCCACTTCTCCCTATATACCAATGACTGCATCTCAAATGATCTATCCGTTAAACTACTGAAGTTTGCAGATGATACAACACTGATTGGTCTCATTCAAGATAATAATGATTCTGCATACAGACAGGAGATTGTACAACTTGCCACATGGTGTGACCAGAATAATCTGGAACTGAACATACTCAAAACCATAGAAATGGGACCCTCCCATACTACTACCTCTTACAATACTAGACAACCCAGTATCAACAGTAGGGAGCTTCAAATTTCTAGGTTCTATAATATCTCAAGACATAAAACGGACACTTAACATAAAAAATGTCATCAAAAAAGCACAACGAAGAATGTTCTTTCTGCACTAACTCAGAAAGCTCAAACAGCCCACGGAGCTGCTGATACAATTCTACAGAGGAATTATTGAGTCTGTCATCTGCATCTCTATAACTATCTGGTTTGGTTTTGCAATCCAACAAGACAGACATATACTACTATGGATAATTAGATCTGCAGAAAAAATAATTGCTACCAACCTGCCTTCCATCGAGGACCTGTATATTGCATGAGTCAAAAAAAGGGCTGTGAAAATATTTACAGACCCCTCACATCCTGGACATACATTATTTCAACTCTACCCTCAAAACAATACTATAGAGCATTGCACACCAGAACAATCAGAAACAAGAACAGTTTTTCCCAAATGCCATCATTCTGCTAAACAAATAATTTCCTCAACACTTGCAAACTATTTACTAAGTCTGCATTACTATTACTATTAATCTTGTTATCCTTCCTTTCACCCATCTCCTCCCACTTTCTGCCAAGATGACTGTATGAATATAACTTTGTTGCTTGTATCCTTACAATTTTTTAATTATTATTTTATTGACTGTTTACTAATATGATTTGATAGGCCCTAGCTTATTATGTTTCCTAGTATGATTTATATGTTTTATATGTTTCCTATATATATGTTTCCTAGTGACTACTTCTATAAGTGTTATACCTATGATTCTTGATGTATGTATCTTGAGAGCATATGCACCAAAACAAATTCCTTGTGTGTCCAATCACACTTGGCCAATAAAGAATTCTATTCTATTCTATTAACTAATTTCCAGCTCTATATCTATGCTTTGTATTTTATTCAAAATCTCCTTGCATCTTCTTCTCAAGTTGTCTTTCATATCCTGAATTTCCAACAATTTCTTTCCAAATTCCACTCATCTTTGTTTTTGTTTATTTTATTTCTTTTTGTCCAGTAATCCAACAATCTTTTATTCAAACCAAAGCCACTTTTCGAACAAAAAATTCAATGTCCAGTGTCCAGGAGTTAATAGATCTATTCTTCTATATAGTCCAAAAGTGGAACCTTCATAAGTCCCTCTACCAATTCGTACTTATATTGAAGCTTTCAAGGGTCTTTTTGATAATAAAGTTTTTCTCACCTTTAAATCACCAAAGGCCAGACTTTTCCAGGACCTTGGGAATATATTGTGTCTTCCTTTGACAACAGGTGGCACCTTAAAACAGTTTTCACTTTGTCTTGTCTTTCTTATCTGACTTTATTAAAATATTCCAAAAATAGCTATATTAGCTTTTTATGTAAATGATTCCAGCATTTTAAAATGCCTATTCAAAGCCAACATCTATCCAATTTGAAAGTCCAATTTTCTGTATTTTGACAAATTTTCTATTTTCTTCCTTTGATTCCTTTCCCTTTTGTTTTAGAATTTTAAGATTTTACTCAAAGTGTTAAGTCACCTCCACTTTAAAGATAATTATGAGTCTCTCTTTTTCTGAATATTCTTTTTTGGGGTTGCACTTTAAATAAAAAGGATTCTTCTCACTCAGTTCCAGACACTGTTCACCAAATCCACTCCAGCATTCTTCTTAGATGTTAAACTGTCTCCAGCTTTGTGGCAGCCATCTTGGCTGCCTCTTCTCTTTTCCATGGCATACAGGACAGAAAAAGCCCCAGGGCTCTACAGAATTGTGTTTTCTCCTGGAACCTCACACGACGCCCCTCCTTTGCTTTGCTGCCCCTACAAGGTGGTTTTGGCTCTTTCCAGAGCCCACAAACAGGGAGAAGCCAGTGTAGCGATGGAGAGCTCTGTTATCTTGTGGTATTGCCGTGATGTCACTTCCGGTCAGTAGCAATGGCTCTGCTCACTATTTTATTTGCTTCCCGCAAACATGCATGCCTTTAAGGAATGATTGTGCCTAAAATAGTCTATCTGTTTTTCTTTATCTCTTAGTCTTGATGCCTTTTTTCAAATCAAAACTTATTTATTACAGTCACTGACCAATATTATAAATAGTAAGTGTTAACATGCAGAGACATTTTGTCCTATTAACACAAAAATGAGTAGCAGTCTTTCTTTCTGAACTTTTTGTATTCTGCTATAGCAAAATACCGAACTTCAGACAAACGCTAAGAAAGAAAAAGAAAAAAAAACCTAAAATTTTAATTTCAAATTCCCCTATGTAAATTGAAGTTAAAGGTGAATTCTGCTTCTTGGGTAGAAAAAAGAGACATTAATTGTTGTGTGAATCTAATGTATAGAAAACAGAATAATAAAACATGGCCCATTGATTTGACTGATCCACTGCTCACTGCTGTTCTGTGGCCATTCAGCTGCTTTTCTAATGTCACATATTGTACTAGGTTCAGTCTGGGATTCCATTGTTAGAAGGTTCAGTCTGGGCAGTGCCTTGGCCTGCTTGTGAATCAGGTCACAGTGCTTCCCTTTATTTTCAGTTCCAAGGACTGATAGTTGTAGACCAAAGTTCAATGTTTGTCGCTGAAAAATTGGCTTAACTAAAATGTAGAGATAAACTATGTCTTCTATTCCACCTTGGTTATATGTGTCTCATCCCAGAAAGTAAAGTTAGATAACCAAGTTTCCTCAAATTTTTAGATTAAATGGCATCATGGGTAAAATCTGATGCCGTACAGTGACTGAACATGATGGCATGATTTAAGAAATTTACTAGTGGGAGTGGGTAGGGGAAAGTAAACTTGTCCAAAGACACTTGGCTTGGTAAAAGTACTTGTGAAAAAAAGATTTTTAAATAGCAATTAATTGCAAATTTAGCATGAGCTGAATAGAATAGAATATAATTTTTATTGGCCATGTGTGATTGGACACATAAAGAATTTGTCTTCAGTGCATAAACTCTCCGTGTACATAAAAGTTATAAGTGATAAATCATTATCACAGTCATCATAAAATACATTGATCATAAACCATAAGATACAACCCTTAGTGATAGTCACAGGGTACTAAATAAGCAATCAATATAAATCATACTTAGAGAACTAAATAAAACAATATAAATAATAAAGATACAAGCAATAGAGTTATAGTCATAAGTAGAACAGGAGATAGGTAATAGGAAAGAAGAGAAGAAAAATAGTAACATAGCCTTACTAAATAGTTAGACAGTGTTGTGGGAGTTAGTTGTTTAGCAGAGTAATGGCATAGGGGGAAAACTAATGTGATGTATCTACAAAAAAGTTAAATAAAATTTTGACCTGGATCAACAGAAGTATATTTTCCAAAACATGAAAAATCTAGTTCAGACCTGGGCAGCTCTTTTGTTCTCCCTGTCTGACCTGCAGTGAAGGCTGCAGCAATGATGACCTATTGGTGCAGCCCTCTACAACAGTTGCAGGTTCACATGTGGGAAAATTAATTGCCCACCTCTGTTCTAGTTTCACATTAACTTGCTTTGCTCAGATCCTGCCCTAAGTACTGAGTCCCCTTCTGAGGACAACACTTCAATAAAAATTCAGAGATCCTGAAAAAGATTCAGAGAAGATGACCAATAAACAAGGTTGAAGCAGTTGGGATATAGATGACTGGGGAGGATATGTTACTGTCTTTCAAATCCAGAAAGGAAGGTTTCTTCTTGTTCAGAGTATAAGACACAATATATGACCTGGGTTACAGGAAAGCAGATTCTAATAGTGTACTATGTGAGGAAAAAACAAACAAACCATCCTTCCTAATAGTTTGACAATGGAATTTATTATGAAGAAGGTACTTGAATTTCCATTCATTTGATAGGTGCAATTAGAGGGTAGACAGCTTCCTGTTGGAATGCTTTCATTTCATACTCTGCTTATTTTTATTTTATTTATTTATTTTTATTTGTCAATTGCTTACAAGATAATAGGTATAAGTAAAAACATAGTTATGAATATATAGATACATATAAGAAAAATAAATATATATACAGTATATATAAAAGAAACATTAGGACAGGGACAGTAGGCATGTTGGCGTGCTTATGCACGCCCCCTACAGACCTCTTAGGAAAGGGGTGAGGTCAATAGTAAACAGTCTAAGGTTAAAGTTTTTGGGGTTTGGGGAAGAAACAACAGAGTCAGGTAGAGTATTTCAGACATTGACCACTCTGTTGCTGAAGTTGTATTTCCTGCAATCAAATTTGGTGCGATTAACCTTGAATTTGTATCTATTGTGTGCTCTTGTGTTGTTATGGTTGAAGCTGAAGTATTCATTGACAGATAGGACATTGCAATGTATGATTTTATATACTATACTTAGATCGGACCGAAGGCGGCGTAGTTTTAGGTTTTCTAGGTCTAGAATTTCAAGTCTGGTGGCATAAGGTATTCTGCAATGAGTAGAGGAGTGGAGAATTCTTCTTGTGAAATATTTCTGGACTTTCTCAATTGTTAATATCAGATACGTAATGTGGGTTCCAGACTGATGAGCTGTATTCAAGTATTGGTCTAGTAAATGTTTTGTATGCTCTAGTTATTAGTGTAATATTACCAGAGAAAAAGCTACGTTGGACATTTAGATAATATAAGTGGCCCTGTTTAACTTCAGGTTTTTCTGAACCTTAACTTATATCTACTAAAACTTAACATCTCTTTGAAGTGCTGAGAAAAATCATATGTGGATTTTGAGCAAATCATCGTCTATACACTAAGTTAGCTATACTTTTTTCCTGCATGCTTCAGAGTTGTCTGTCTCTGAGATTGTATGTGTCTTTGGGGTGTAAAATATTGGATTGTCAGGGCAAGTTGAGATTTAATTCAGACTTGAGAAAGATGTCACTGATTACAGAAGCTGGATCTGGGGCATGTGCTTCAGCTCCAAATGTTGTATTTCCTTCTTTGGATCAAGGTTGCAATTTAGAAGTTTCCTTGGATGTGGCACTGATGCTGGTCAGCCACACTGAATCACTTACAATGAGGTTTTAATAATCTTTAATTAGTCTGTGTTGCTCCTCTGTGTCATGTAATATATGTGAGTAAATAGATAATTTTGTGCCATGTTTCCCCAAAATAAGACCGGTCTTATTTTCTTTTGACCTCCGAAATAAGTGCCAGGACTTATTTTTGTGGGATATATATATATATATATATATATTTTTGCCCTAACCTTCAGGGCAGCTCAGCATCCCAGAGAAACAGAAAACAGCACTTCGGCTCTGGCCTCTGAGGTCACAAAAGGCATTGCTGGCACTCTCTGAGCATGCTCGAGGCCAGCGAACAGGTGCTGTTGGAGCCACAGCGGCAGCTTTTTCCTGCTTTAGCTTTGCCCTCAATCGGGAGCAGGCTGGTTCATGGCAAAATGATGGGTGAATTTGCTTGCAAGGTATTCCTAAAACTGAGAGAACTGTGGTTAGCCAGCAGCAGGTGCAGACGGCTGAGGAGAGCGAGGACTCAGATGAAGTGCCAGGACCATTAGGGAGTGGACTGCTGCCTTCAGAGATTGTGGGGGCTGGCAGCAGTGATGAGGAGGTTCCTGAGGAGCCTGTGCCAAGTGTGCGTGTGTGCAGGATTGCTCGTAGGAAAGAGCAATTACAACAGCATGGATGACTCAGGAGTAAGGCTGCAAAGTAATGGCCCCTCCCTCACGAAGATAAAAGCCAGCTGTGAAACTAACCTTCTTTGCAGAAGGCAAAGACGTTTTGAACTCAGCCTCGTGGACATTACAGTTGGTATTTGAAGACTCTTGTATTGTAAACTATTTTTTATCTGTTGTGTTTTGGCAGCCTTGCAAAAACTTGGCAAGGTCCTTTCTTGTCGGAGATAATTAGTTGGAAGCAGCCTTTTATCTGTGAAGAAACAGAATTCTTAGCTGAAATTTAAAAAGGTTGTACTTCTGCCTTTGTCTTGTGTTTGCTCTCTTGGAACCAGGTTTGGGTCAGAACAAACACACACACACACACACACACACACAAGCTGGGTTGAGAAAGTGGGGTTAATATGCAAGGTGTGGGTATGGGCTGAGCTTGGTATTTTACCTTCCTGCCTTTTGTGAACTTTTGACTGCATACAAAGAAAGCAGAAGCAGCAGACAACTCCACCAAAAAGGGGTCTTTGTGAGGCTTGTCACACTGGCGCAGCCTCTTGCACCAGGATGCTACAAGGCTTGCCATGGTGTTGTGTGCATGAGCGATGGCACAGCCACAAGGTTCGTCACACCACCGCAGTCTCTCATGGCAGAATGCTACAATACTTGTTGCGTTGTTGTGTGCACAAGCAGCAGCAGCACCATGAGGTTCATCCCACCAATGCCTCCATTCATGGCAGGACACCGTGAGGCTTGTTGCAGCAGTGCCACTGCTCACGTGCACAATAGCACAACAAACCTTACAGCACAGGGCCGTGAGGTTCATCCCGGTGGTGCAGTCACTCGCAGCAAGACGCTGTGAGCCTCAGCGTGGTGGTGCTGCCATTTGTGCACACAACGGCACAGCAAGCCATGCAACATCCTTCCATGAGAGGTTGTGCTGGTGTGACAGACCTTGCAGTTGGTGCTGATGCTCGCTTGTGCACACAACAACACAGCAAGCCTTGCAGCATCCTACCATGAGAGACTGCACTTGTGTGATGAACCTCGTGGCGGTGCCACCATTCATGCATACGCCACACAATGATCCTTGCAGTGTCCTGCTGTGAGATGCTGCAGGAGCACGATGAGCCTTGTGAATACCCATTTCTGGCAGAGTATGGTGCAGAGAAACAAGCCAGAATCTCTGTTGCTTTTGCTTTCCTTGCATGCAGCCAGAAGTTTGCAAAAGGCAGGGAAGTGAAATGCCAAGCTCAACTCATACCCATACCTCACATATTAATGCCACTTTCTCAGCCTGCTACCTCCCCTCCTGCTAAAGTTTTAGGAATACTTTGCAAATGAATTCACCCACCATTTCACAATGAACCATCCCAATCCCACCTGAGGGCAAAACTAAAGCAGGAAGAAGCAGCCATTCATGTCCTGCCATGAGTGGCTGTGAGCAGCTGCAGAAGTTGGGCAGCGGCATGACTGGTATTGGCGTGTGGGAGGCCTGGCTGCAGCATTCCTAAGGTAAGTGGGTATGGGGCATATGGGACATCTCCTTTCCCTCACCCCTGCCCTAGCTTGAATTTTGAGTCTGCACCTTATTCCATCTCATATAAGCAGACAGTGGCTGGGGCTTAACTTGGGCTTATTTTTTGCGCAGGCATGAAAATCAAGCTGGGGCTTTTTTTCACAGTAGATTGTATTTTCAGAGAAACAGTATTTATTTATTTATTTATTCTGTCATAGTTATATAATGTATATTGGAGGTAGTGACCCTTGGAGAGCTGTATGCAATGAAATTTCATTTTAACGTATGACGATTAGTGTACATTCAAAGTGACAATAAAGTTCTGTTCTATTCTATTCTATTCTATTCTATTCTATTCTATTCTATTCTATTCTATTCTATTCTATTCCATTCCAAAAAGCCAGGTGTGCCTGTTTATGAAGAGAGAGACCTGACATTGGTGACGTGCACTTGGAATTGATTCAAAATATATTATAAAATTTTTTTGTGGGTTGACTCTTGAAGATGGTCTACTGATTAAAACTGCCTCGGAATGCAGCTGGATGGATGGATGAATCTTGTTACTGATATCTAGTTCCTGTTTATTTTCTAGGCTGAATTCAAAGTTCTCACTGTGATATAATAAACCTAGCTGTATTCACAATCCAAAATTAACTGCAAAGTACTTCTATACCACATGCCCTGCTCTCTTTCAGCAGGCACTTTTTGTAGGTCCTGACACAAATTGGTTTAATACTGTACCAACACCAAACTGCTTTTTAAATATAGTAAAAAAAAATACCATGATTTGTGGATGTGGCTAGCTTCCCCTTTGTTCAGGAGACAGTCTAAAACATTTCTAACCAAGTCTTTTAGTTTGGAAGGTTTTATTTTTATGGGTTTATTTGATTGGACTTTAGATGACAGAGACACAGAATGAAAGAGGGTAGCAAAAAAAAGATGCATATGCATGTGTGTGTATTTAAAAGTAGAAGTAGATGCAGATTACTGCCCAGTGAGAGATCAAAATGAAGACTATGGGGTCAGAAGTTGGGAAACTGTTACAATTGTCAGGAGGCTTGTAAAAGTTGAGTAGCAAGTATATGCAAAGTTTTTGGAAGAGATGTTTCACAATGTCCAGAAGTGCATGCCAAAGGCCATTTTGAATTGTGAAAACAGCTGGATACATCAGAAGGCTTGGGCAGCTGCATTGGAAAAGGCTTTAGCTGTCTCTCCAGAAAACAAGCACTATTCTCAAGATTAACTGAGTTGCAATTAAGTTGCAAGTCTGTTGATCAGAGCTTAGTTTAGTGACCACAGAATGGCTGGTATCTACAATGGCCCCCAATAGCAGGAAACACTTTTAATTGTGTGTTAACAAAGGTTATCAAGAGGTTTCAGAACTCATTCATTACCATGAGCATATTATTATATAACAGAATGTTCTATAAAGGATAGGATTAATTCAGAACCCCTCAGGCAGATTTTGGGTGCATAGACTGATGAATAGATACATTTATACTAAGTATACATACATTATATTGTTGTATTGATTTTTGAAAAGTTCCAGGTCTGACAAGCTGTAATGAGATTTTCGAACTTTGGGCTGTGATCAATGAAAGGAATATTATTGGCCTGCAAAATTGATATAAACCCTCTCTGTGGATTGCACTGCTCCCAGGCTGCTCCAGCCCCCCACATATAGGATTCCATCAGACACTTAACCTCTTTTAGAGTGTCATCAGGCTAAAAGGAATCTAATAGTGACACAGGACTTGCGCGTATCTCTCCGGCACTATTGCTTTCCTGTCACAAATAATTTATAGCTTTCTATTTCCATTCCTTTTCCTGCACCCCATCACTGCTTCCTGGGGCTGCTGCAGGGGGAGGCATGAGCAGAGATGCGGGATCAATATGTTCATGCATGCAGAACTTTATAGTGCAGCCTGGCAGCAGAACAGTGGTGAAATTTGTCCTTTCCTACTTTCAGTACAGAATAGTTCTAGAATGTACCTCCTTCACTACATGCTTTGTGTTACCTCAAAGCTACAGTGGAGGGGACCTTTCCCCTGTGCTCTGCTATAAGGTCCTTTGGTTGAGGGTCTCCAGAAGGATGCAAAAAAACAGATACTCCTAAAGAAGTCATATGGACATAATGACCATGGCTTCTTACCGTGGTCTGCTGTTTTGAAACAAGCTGCCTCTGAGTATAGACATTCATTTCATTATGCTGAACAGCTGTTTTAAATTGTATTACCGGAGACAAGATACAGATTTTCTTTACAAACACTCAACTATTGGTCATTCGTACATCTTGCACTGCTAAGAAATGCAATAACAACTACACTTTCTGTAAAGAAATATTTCTTTTGTGGGTTAGATTAGCAAAGAATTTAACATATTTCAGATTACTTTTTAAAAGATGAATTATTGCGTGCACCCTTCTACAGTTACAATCTTATTTAAGATAAAAAATAAGGATATATTGATTATTCAAAGGTGCACCCACTAATTGTGTAGCTACATAGAGAGACCATTTTGGGGGGAAGTAATCTTGGCTTCTTATTTTCTCTTCTTTGAGATAAAAGAAGATGGAAGAAATACTGCAAAATAAGTTCATCAGCTCCAAAAGCACTGCCCTAATCTGAAGTATAAGGTTATATTAGCAAACATTCCTCTAGTCCCTGGATCAGCAGAAAAACACGCTGACAAAAATTGTGCTGTCCAATGGAAGAGCTCTATTCTGCCTCAGTGACATGTGTTGCCCTTAAAGTTATAATCTCCAACCCTTTAAGAGCAGTGATTGGTGGCTTGTCCAGCTGCTTTTTCCCTCCTATGAAGTTTCTTGTACTAGTGAGAAAAACAACAATTAATCATTGACCTTAAACTGTGGTGGCAGGCCCCTGGGATGGAAATTTTAGATGTCAGGAAGGGTCAGAAGATGCAGCCAATGATGCAAAGGAATGTCAGAGTATTAGTACCCAGCAGCCATGGCCAGCAACATTAGACCCAGCTAGAGCCCTTGGACTAGGCCTTTGGAATATATTTTTTTATTGTTTACATATAAATATATCGAATACAATGAATACATGGCATTCCAATTGCCATAAAACAGAAGTAAAAACAGAATAACATATGCAAATTTATATATACAAATTTTTGTACAAAAATTTCTGACTATCATATAATATATCAACTCCTCTATCATTCAAATACTTACATTCCTCTATCAATAATTCAAATAGTGTCTCTTTCCAAGTCCCACTCACCTGATTCTTTCACCTTCCAACTTCTACCTCGTTTCCGATTTCTCTCTCTGAGCTTTTGCCATTTATCCAAATCTATACTATGTCCAAAATTTTGATAAATTGATAAAACCTATTCCATGTTGAATAATATTTTGTATCTCCTTTATCTTTTATTTTTAGTGTTAGTCTGTCCATTTCTGCATAGTCTAGTATCTTCCTTATTGTCTCATACTCTAATGTGGTGTTTTCGTTCTTCCACTGCTGCGCGTATACAATTCTTGCTGTGGTCAAAACACGTAATATTAAATATATTGTCCCTTTGTCATAACCCTCTGATGTGATACCTAGTAAAAACAGTTCTGGTTTGAAATCTATATGTTGCTTGGTCATTTTTTCTAGTCACATATGTATTTGAGTCCAAAATTTTCTTTTATACAGGTCCACCACATGTGGTAATATGTACCAGGTAATTGTTTACATTTCCAACAGGTTGGGGATGTATTTTTATACATTTTAGCTAATCTCGCCAGGTGCTGATGCCACCTATAGAACATTTTGTAGAGATTTTCCTTATAGGATTTGGCCATTATCAGTTTCCGATTTCTCTCTCTGAGCTTTTGCCATTTATCCAAATCTATACTATGTCCAAAATTTTTGATCCATACTATCATCGTCTCTTTGACTAATTCTTCTTCCATTTTATAATTTAATAAGTAATTGTATAACCACTTTATCAATTTGTCATCTGTCCCCACTAATATCTTATCCAATGTCATTGGTTCTCTATAAAAACCCCATTTTTACATCTTTCACATAACACGATTGTATCTGCAGATACGTCCACCACTCTAGTTCCATCCCTTGGTTTTCTAATTCTAATCTAGTTTTCAGTTCACCATTCTCATTTAATATATCTTTATAAGAAACATTTTTCCCATATTTATAGCATTTGGAGGTATCATGCTTCTAGAGTGGAGAGCCAGACTGGTATTTTCATGTAGTTTTGTTGCTTAATTTTATCCCACACTGATAACAATGCGTTCCTTACATAATGTCTTTGGAAGTACCGATGTGCCATATTTCTCCTGTACCAAAGAAACGCCTGTCACCCTAGTTGAAGGTCATGACTCTCCAATACCAAAAGTCTTCTATGCCTCAAAGTTATCCACTCTTTCTTTCGTATAGCTGCTTGGTGGTATAGTTCCCAGTCTGGTAGTCCTTTTATTCTCCGTTTTTTCCCTTGCCAAATATATTTGGCAAATATATTTTGACATTATTTTATTCAAGTCATCAAAATATTTTTTCTCTAATTTTATTGGTATTGTTTGGAATAAGAAAAGCACCTTCAGCAATATGTTCATCTTTATTGTGGCTATTCTACCCATCATAGAAAGTTGCAGGTTTTTCCATCTCTCCAAAACCAACTTAATTTGATGCCTTAATTTTGGATTGGGCTAAAGAAGAAAATGCAGCAAGCAGGACTCTTTCAATTGCAGTATAGCTTCCACTTATCACAAATCAGCAAAGTTACAAAGCTAGCAACAGAGAGCTATTGCTAAGAAATGTCAATAACCTTGCTGATTTGTATGGTGAGTTCTGTTTCTGGCAGCACCCAGAAGAGTATATGGAATATGAAAATGGTATTGAAATGTGGAAATGAACTCTTCCCCCTCAGCAAGTAATAAAACCAAGAGAAAATACTGTCCAACTATTAAAATCTGTTACAACCTGGATCTCTTTCTTGATTAAATTCATCATTCTTAAAGGTCTAACCACTTTTTGAAAAGTCCACTAAACATATATTCCAAAACAGATCTAGTGCTGTTTTCAAAAGAGCTCTAAGCCTTTATGGAAGCAGCCCATTAATGTCATACATTAAAGCCATACATTAATGCCATACATTTGCAGAAACCAGATGCCCAGTTTCTCTGGCAGTCCAAGCCAAATGCCATGACGACAGTGACCAGTAAGTGGAGGGAATGGGCATTCCTACAGTATCCCTTAACATGATGCCAGACCTGTGTTGCAAAAGAGAAGATTACTAAATATGTCCTCTAAAGTTACTACAATAGTGAGGCTATCTTTGTACTATGATGGGCAGGATATGATGATACTGTTGCTAGAGTCTGGAGAAAGTTTATTATAAGGTCCCATTATTTTCTGCAATTGCACAGCCAATATTCTTAAATGGAACAGTAGATGTAATTCCTAATCATTAGATGTTCTGATGGAAAGAAATGGGAAAAGTTCTTGTTCTGATTTACTTAAAAATGACCTAATGCACACAGCATTTATTTATTTATTTATTTTTGTCAATTGCTTACAAGATAATTGGTATAAGTAAAAACATAGTTATGAATACATGGATACATATAAGAAAAATAAAAATATAAAAGAAACAATAGGACAGGGACGGTAGGCACATTGATGCACTTATGCACTCCCCCTACAGACCTCTTAGGAAAGGGGTGAGGTCAATAGTAGACAGCCTAAGGTTAAAGTTTTTGGGGTTTGGGGAAGAAACCACAGAGTCAGGTAGAGTATTCCAGACATTGACCACTCTGTTGCTGAAGTCGTATTTCTTGCAATTAGGTTTGGTGCAATTAACCTTGAGTTTGTATCTATTGTTTGCTCTTGTGTTGTTATGGTTGAAGCTGAAGTATTCATTGATAGGTAGGACATTGCAATGTATGATTTTATATATTATACTTGGATCAGACCGAAGGCGGTGTAGTTCTAGGTTTTCTAGGTCTAGAATTTTGTGGCATAAGGTATTCTGCAACAAGTAGAGGAGTGGAGAACTCTTCTTGTGAAATATTTCTGGACTTCCTCAACTGTGTTAATATCAGATACGTAATGTGGGTTCCAGACTGATGCGCTATATTCGAGTATTGGTCTAGCAAATGTTTTCTATGCTCTAGTTATTAGTGTAATATTACCCGAGAAAAAGCTACGTAAGATTAGGTTAACAACTCTTAACGCCTTTTTGGCTGTATAGTTACAGTAGTTACAGCATGCAGTGTTTGTTACCATCCCTTAGTAAGCAATGATACATAGAGCTGAGCATAAGGCAGTGAGCAGTCTGGTTTCATGGCCATAATACTGGAATTGAGTCAGAAGTGTTCTTACCATATTGGCTCTTTCTTCATGTTTACATGCTTGGAAAATTTCAGAAGTTAGATAGGCGGTTGAAAGGAAAAGACTCGGAGCTGGAATCTGCAACTGTTTGTTTATTGAGCTAAGAAGGCTACAGAGTATCCATCTGCAAAGCTGCTGGCTGGCAGCTCTCTTTATAGAGAGCTGTCAGCTGTTAGAAAATACATTTAAATTATTTTCCCTGCTTAGTGCAAACAGAGGGAAACCTCTGGCCATGCATGCGCAAACACAATACCCCTCCCCACCTTGCTGGAACTTTTGGTCCCTAACTTCTTACTCTACAGGCATAGTACTCCAGGTAAGCAGGTCGGCAGTGGTTGTACATTGACTTGCAGTTCTCCCGTATTCTCAAATTAAAGTTAAAGACTCTTTGTATTCGCAAAGAGTCTTTAACTGGAGTGGAGAGGTTGTTGGTGTCCTCTTGGAGATTTAACTGGGTGTGGCCTTCATCCAGAGTCAATTGCAGCAGTGACAGGGCCTCAGTGGCAGGTGTCTCATGCATTGCGGGGCTTAGCCCCCCAGGTACTGGTGCTCGGCTCTCTCGTTCATCCCGTTCTTCGATACTCACTAGGGGTTTTGTTTCTTTCTTTCTTTATTATTTATTTATTAATAAAATTTCTATACCGCCCTTCTCCCTAGGGACTCAAGGGAGCCCCATGTAGAGGGCATTACAGTAGTCCAGGCGAGAGGTGACAAGGGCCTGAGTGACCGTGCGCAGGGCGTCCCGATCCAGAAAGGGTCGCAACCGGTAGATCCGACGGATCTGATGAAACGCCCCCCTGGAGACGGCCACGACATGGTGTTCGAGCGACAGCCGTACATCCAGGAGGACTCCCAGATTGCGAGCCCTCTCTGTGGGGGGCAAAATTTCCCCCCCAATAGCCAGCGAAGGAGTCAGCTGGCTATATCGGGGCGCCGGGAACCACAGCCACTCGGTCTTGGATGGGTTGAGCCGAAGCCTGTTCCCGCCCATCCAATCCCGCACGGCCTCCAGGCACCTAGACATAGCCCCCACAGCATCGTTGGGGTGGTCCGGGGTGGAGATGTACAACTGAGTGTCATCTGCATATAGATGACACTTCACCCCAAGACCACGGATGATCTCGCCCAGCGGCTTCATATAAATGTTGAACAAGAGAGGGGAGAGGACCGACCCCTGAGGCACCCCACAAGCCAGGGGCCTAGAGGTGGACCTCTCCCCTCCCGTCAACACAAATTGCGAACGGTCGGAGAGGAAGGAGGAGAACCATCGAAAGACGGTTCCCCCAATTCCCAACCCCTCCAACCGTCGCAATAAGATACTATGGTCGATAGTATCAAAAGCCGCCGAGAGGTCTAATAGGACCGGGACAGAGGAGAACCCTCTGTCACAAGCCCTCCAGAGATCATCAACCAACGCGACCAATGCCGTCTCAGTGCTATGCCCAGGCCTGAAGCCCGATTGGAACGGATCGAGGTAAGTCGTTTCCTCCAGGTACTGAGGGAGCTGACGTGCCACCACACTCTCAACAACCTTCGCCACAAAGGGAAGGTTGGAGACTGGACGATAGTTGTTTAAAACAGCTGGATCCAGGGAAGGCTTCTTGAGGAGGGGCTGCACCACCGCCGTCTTCAGGGCGGTAGGAAGCGACCCCTCTCTCAAAGAAGCGTTGATAATCCCCTGGAGCCAGCCTCGTGTCATCTCCCTGGCGGCCGAAACCAGCCAGGAAGGGCACGGGTCCAATAAACAGGTGGTGGCATTCAGACCCCCCAGCAACCTGTCCACACCCTCGGCGGTCACAGGGTCGAACTCCCCCCAGATAACATTCACAAGACCTGCCCCGGACACCTCCCCCGGGACCATCCAATTGGAGTCGAGCCCCCCCGAATCTGGGCGATTTTGTCATGCAGGAATCGAGAAAACTCCTCTGCCCTACCCTGCAAGAGGTCATCCCGCGCTCTCGGTTCAAGTAGAGAGTGGGTCACTCTAAACAGGGCGGCAGGCCGATTTCCTGCTGACGCAATAAGAGCAGAGATATACGAAGATTTCGCCGCCCCTATCGCCACAAGGTAAGTCTTAATATGAGATCTCACCTGTGTTCGGTCAGACTCAGAACGGCTCGCCCTCCAAATGCCCTCTAGACGTCTTTTCCGGCACTTCATCTCCCGTAGCTCCTCCGTATACCACGGAACCAAATGGGATCTGTGCCAGGTCAGAGGTCGCAGAGGCACAACTCGATCTAGAGCCCCGGCGGCCAACCCATCCCAGGTGGCCACCAGGTCTCCAGGCGAGCTGTGAGCCAGAGACTCAGGAAATGGCCCAAGCTCCCTCTGGAACCGCTCCGGGTCCATCAGGCGCCTGGGGCGGAACCATCTAAGTGGCTCCGCCTCCCTGCGGTGGGGGGTGGCAGAACAGAAGTCCAGTCTAAGGAGGGAATGATCTGTCCATGACAAGGGTGTGATGACTAAATCCCCAAAATTACAGTCATTCAATCACTGCCCAGAGACAAAAATCAGGTCCAGCATGTGTCCTCCTATGTGAGTGGGAGCAGAAACTAACTGGGTCAGGTCCATGGCCGTCATGGAAGCCAAGAACTCCCGGACCAACCCCGAGGTTTCACCGGGCGATGGCAGGTTGAAATCCCCCATGACCAGAAGCCTTCTGACCCACTGTGGTCAGTGAGATCCAGGTGGCTCCCGAGCGGGTTGATGTTTTGGCGCCACGGCCTGCTGTTTCTTAGCTCCATGCGATAGGAGCAGGGACTGGTGACTTCCACAATTCAGGCCAGCATCCAGGTGGGGTAGTCTGTGTAGTTCTGGGCACATATACAGTCACCTTGTTAGAAAGTTCTGGCATGGTTTGTCCAGCCCTTGGGGACTTCTGTTGAGTAGTTGGGATGTATTCTATCCAAGTTTGTTTGTAAGCAGCAGCCCATTAGTAGTTTGGCTGGACTCCAGTTAGTGGTGGCACAAGGAGTGATGTGTTGTGTTAATTGGTATTTTGTAAGCTTCTCCTGTCAGTCTCCTGGGTCCATTTGGGCCAGCACCCCTTTTGTGGTGTGCACTATTCTCTCCACTTGTCCATTACCCACAGGGTGGAATGGCACAACGAGGGCATGGCATATTCCTTGGCTTGCCAGGAATAGCTTGAATGGTGTTGCCATGAATTGTGGCCCGTTATCCGATACCAACACATCTGGTAGTCCATGGGTTGTGAACAACTTGCTTAGCATTCTGATGACAGCATCTCCATGGTTGTGCCACCTCTAGCCATTTTGAATATGCATCTACCATGACTAGGAATGATTGTCCATGGACTGGCCCAGAAAATCAATGTGCACCTGGGACCATAGGGTCTTTGGTGTCTCCCATTCCCATGGTGGCACGGTGGTGGGTGCTGGACTTGTTCCCTGGCACAGGTGGCACAATGCTACCCATTCCATGATGTCTTTGTCCAGATTAGGCCATCATAGGTAGCTGTGGGCCAGTGCCTTCATCTTCATGATTCCTTGGTGGCCTTCATGCAATGTCTCTAATAATGGTTTTCTTAGCTTTGGGGGAATCACTACGTGGTTTCCCCACAGCAGGCAACCTTTCTGGATGGATAGTTCATGTTGCCTAGTGTGAAATAGCTTAAATTCCATGCTTTCTGGCTTTTTGGGCCACCCCCTCCACCTCCAGTTTAGTACCTGTGAAATTGTTCAGTCTTTCTTTGATTGGTTGGCTATTTTGGCATTTGCTGGGGCTGAGCCCTGTACAGTTATTGGAAGTGGGCATAAGATGAGGGTGTCTGGGTGACTTAAAATTCTGCTGGGTCAGTGTGTGAGGCAATAATTATAGGCTATTAGGAACACTGTCCAGCACATCATTCGAGGGGACAGGACCTGCGGCATCTATCGGTTCTCTGCAATTAGTCCCAGTAGCAGCTTGTGGTCTATCAATAGCTCAAATTCCCTCCCATAGACGTACTCGTAGAATCTTTTGATGCCAACGACTGCAGCCAATGCTTCTTTGTCAAGATGGTTGTAGTTGGAGGATAGCATTCTGGAGAAGAATGCTATCAGGGCCTTATGACCATTTTGGAAATGATGGCTCAGGACTGTTCCAACCCCAAATGGTGATGCATGTCAGGACTAGCGGCAGGTTCTCATTGTATTGTACAAGAATGCTGTCTGAGGAGATTAAGTTTTTCAACCCCAGGTCCATGGTGCCTTCTTGTCCAAAAGCCAATAGAGGGGTTCTGCGACAGACACTTTATGTCACAGAAATACACTGTAAAAGTTGAGGAGCCCCAGAAATGCTTGGAGCTCTGTTTTGTTTTTTGATGCCGTTGTGGCTTTGATTGCTCGTATTTTCTCCTCTGTGAGATGCAATCTGGAGGCGTCAACTAAGCATCCCAGGAATTCAACTTGGTTGACAGCAACCTTGCACTTCTCCTTTTTGACTTTGAATCCCGCTTCCTGGACCCTTTGTAGGACTACTCGTAGTCAGCTGAATAGTTCAGTTTTGTTGACAGCTGATATCAGCATGTTGTCAAATTACAGGATGATGCCTGGGATGCTGTGTAATAGGTGCTCCATCAAACTTTGCAACAACCCTGGGGCCACACTTACCCCAAACTGCAGGCAGCAGCATTGGAAGGCTACCCTGTGCGTTGCAATCGTTTGGGCTTTGGCTGTGGCATCGTCTACTGGGAGTTGCGGATAGGTTTGGGTGAAGTCTAACTTTGCAAAAGTCTTGTTGTCAGGGTTCCAGAAAAACCCAACTCCAATCAAAAACTTGAGACAGACATTTTCTCAAAGTTTCCTTTTATTAGACTAGGTATACTGGCACATCTGGGAAAACCCGTATCTGAGAGTTCCAGGTTTTCCCTTAGTAATTCAAAAATCAAAACCCAACCCCTGCACCCATCAGACCATCACATGGTCCAATCACCAACAATCCCAACTTAAGATATCCCTCCTCCTCCAGGTGCAGGAATAACATGGCTTGACTGTAAAGAAGAATGCTATTATGTCTAACTGCCAACACTCTAAAATTTCCCCCCTCCTACTTTCCCAGGCACAGGAATGTTGCAACATGGAAGCTTCTGGCTCTAATATGGCTTCCAAAGCTGACACATGCCCTCACCCAAAGAGTGCAGTAAATGTTGCACCACTGGTACCGGATATGCATTTTGCTAGAGGGTTTTATTGAGGGTGCATTTATAATCTGCGCATATCTGAACTGACCCATCTGCTTTCACTGGGATAACTATAGGAGTCTCCCATTTTGTGTGGTCGACTGGTTCCAGTATGCCCTGTTGAATGAGCTTGTCCAGCTATTCATCAACCTTGAGCCTCAATGCAAAGGGCACTCTCCTTGGTTTCAGTCTGATGGGTGCCACGTTGGGGTCCAGGTTAAAGGAGATTGAGGTGCCTTTATATTCCCCCAACTCTCCATCGAAGACTTCTGCAAATTTCTTGCTCAAGTCTTTGGCAATTAGCTCATGGATGGTGTTCACCCCAGTGACTCTTAGCCCCAGGGATGCAAACCAGTCCAGTCCCAAGAGACTAGGCAGTGAGCCCTCTACCACAATCAGCTGGAGCAGTTTGGAAAACTACTTATATTCCACATGGAAAGTGCCACTTCCTATAATTGGGATGTTATTCCCTTGATAGTCCCGGAGGTGGACGTGACTGCAGATTAGGCTCCTCTTTGTCCCTTTTGGTACCAATTTCCTAAAGGTTCCCCAAGACACAATGGTCATCATCGATTTCATGTCTACTTCCATCTGACAGGGTGACCCCTCGATGCAGATGGTGGCATGCATCTTGCTGCTTCCAGGGATTTTAATTTGCCTGCTTACTTTTTCCGTGTGGCATGACTCTGTGTGAGTGGTGAAGCATTTATCCTCAGGGGCTCTCTGTTTTGGCTGCCAATGTTTTCCCTCAGCTTGGTGAGAGGGTGCTGGAACTGTGGCTGTAGCAGGTAGAGCTGCATGGCAGACCTTTGCTAAATGTCCCTTCTTGCCACACCATTTGCAAGTGATGTTTTCGTGTTGGCCCATGGCCCATGGGTGTTTCCCACCACAACCCATGTAAATGGATGGCTTCCTATCGGCGGCCATGTTGTGAACCTTGTTTGCCACCTTCAATCAATGGACATCATCATCATCATTGTCTTCATCCTCCTGGGTGTCTTCCTTGAGTTCTATTTCTTCGTGATCCATGGTTACTCCCTTTCTGGACATTTTCAGGCTATTTGATCTTTGGGTCTCTTCCATCAATCTGTTTGATAATTTGGCAGCTTGGGCCTCCTCCAAAGCTGTCTGTGATGTGAAAGTCAGTCTTGCAAGTAGTCATCTTTGTAGTTTTATGTCCCTCACCCTGCAGACCAGCCTGACCTGGAGAGCCTTGTCCAGGTTGCGGAATTCACAATAAATGGCTACGTTCCGAAGGGCTGTCATATATCTGTTGATAGATTCACCCACAACCTGTTTCCTATGGTAGAATGCATGCCTTCAGGCAATTCAAGAGGGTCTGGCTGCATAGTGCTCCTGCAGTTTGTCTTATAAAGTGTCCCAGGTGACTGTCTGTAGCAGTTGGGGTGCAATGAGGGCCCTTGCCATTTCAAATACCTCTTTGCTGCAGTAACTTAAGAATAGCGGTTGTCGGTAATGTTTGTATAATCATTGGCACCCAGTATGCAATCAAAATGGACTATGTATGAGTCCCACATTTCTGTTGTGGGATTGAATGGTGTGAACTGCAGTGGCCATCTCCCCTAATTTCATGTGATTGATATCTGTCAACATGCAGTGATTACTTGTGTGCTTCTGCTCAGCAATCAGTGCAGATGGCTCCCGTTTCCAACCAATCTCACCTTCATCACCAGTTTTAGATCAGCGGTTGGAAGGAAGAAACTCAGAGCTGGAATCTGCAACTGTTTGTTTTTTGAGCTAAAAAAGCTACAAAATATCCGTCTGCGAAGCTGCCAGCTGCCAGCTCTCTTTATAGAGAGCTGTCAGCCATTAACCAATAGATTTAAACTATTTTCCTGCGCTTAGTGCAGACCGGAAGGAACCTCTGGTCGTGCATGTGCATACAAAACACTAATGAGATAGCAACATTAGTAAATCTTTTACAAAGTTTGCTAGCTAATAATTCTAGTTTTAATCATGCAATTTGTAAATATATTTGTAAGGTATTAAATGTTTAGATTTTCATTTGATCCTTATTTTTTAAAATTTTATTACTTTTCCCTCCATTGCCCTTTCTCCCAATTTAAATAAATTCTCTGTTATTAAATAACAACAAACTCACATTTGAATCATGTTCATCCTGCTAATGTTATCTCTAGACCTACTGACTCGCCTGCTGAGTCATTCCTCCTTTAGCTCTCTTGTCTGCCTGGTGGGTCTTTAGTGAATTCTCTCAGATGCAGTGATATTCCCTTATCTTTTGGACAATTTATTTTTCTCATCTTCTGCCACCTTTACAATATAATATGGTAGCTGGCCTTCTCAGGTAGTGTCTTATTTTGAAGTTGTAATGTAGTATTTTGTTAATGTTCTGTTTTTAGCTGTGCTGTGCATTTCACATTGAATTTTCTTTGTGTTAACTTGTTTTGTAATATTATTCTCCTGCAATACTTAGCAACTTTTCTTGTTTTTTTACCAGCATCACTAATTTTGTATCTTTTATTCCAAAACGATATTAAATTCATGAGAGGGTTTATTTAGCTGGTGTTAAAGCCTTTCAGGAAGCCTTAAGTGAAAGGGTCTTTTCATTTTTCTTTTTAATTCTTCTATTTTTGGCAAATAGTTTTATTTTTATTTATTTATTTGATTTGTCAATCGCTTACAAGATAACAGGTATAAATATAAACATAGTTATGAATACATGAGATGGATACGTATAAGAAAAATAAAAAGAAACAATAGGACAGGGACGGTAGGCACGATTGGTGTGCTTATGCACGCCCCCTAAAGGCCCTATTTTGAAGTGAGAAAAAGTATTTTTTAGGCTGACTGATCTGGACTGTTGCTGTAAAGAACATTGCTTCTAAGTGGCTTGGTGATTCCCAGAACGAATCTTAAACCCTTGGGTTTAAACCAATTCTTTGATTAATTATGCCTTGGAACAGTTACCTCTCCTTAAGGACAGGCCATTAACTAGTTTGCTCTTTCCCAGATCTTTCTGTATGTTTAGATTAGTGTGAGAATACCAGGTTAGCTTATGACTGGTATTGGCCCCCAGATGGTATTCACTGTCCTGTGATATCTTGGGGAATAAATATTAACCATATAGTTAAATTTTAATTATTTATTATCAATGTAGTTAAATGAATTGTTTTATTAGTGCTATTTTTTTTTATTTTGCTAATGTAGTACATCGTTATGCTTATCTATTTTGTGGGAATTTTTCCAGGGAGAGGCAAAACTGCAGTGTAGAAGCTAAAACACACCTAATTCCCTTTTTGTGTTGCTAATTTCTTCAGAGTCATTGACAGGCAGCATGCAAGTTGAATATATCATGAAGATGAAGATGCACATAACAACATGAAATCACAGCTTCTAGTTCTTAGCTCTGGTTAGCCTTCATATGAATCAAGTTCTTCCAAAAACCTAGGATGTTGTAATGTATATGAGTAGTGTATGTGCAGATCCAAGCAGCATTGCCTTTTGTAATTGACATATAGAAATATTGTCAATGCACAGATGTTCTAAGTATTATCCAAGGCTTTTTGTATGGCACCCAGTGTGCTGATAATAATAATAATTTGCCAATCATGAAATAGATGCAACATTTTTAGGAATATCACATTTTTTTTAAAAAAAATCACATTGATTTGCCAGGGGAAAAGTTCCATACGGCATTCTATTAAGTGAGATATCTGTCTCCCTCAGCATTGTCTGCCCAACTGGTAGCAACTCTCTAGGGTGAAATCTCGAAACTTCTTTGTGCAAAGTGCTTGTTTCTTCATCTGGGAAATATTGTCAAGCATCCTTTAGAACAGAGTTTTTTAAGCTCAGCAACTTTAAGCTATATGGACTTCAATTCCCAGAAGTCCCCAGCAGAAATTCTGCTATAGAATACATAATTGTGTAAAGGATGTCGGTTGTACTTGAGAGCCAGAAAAGTAAATATTCTAGGCCAAAATTTGAGAGGACTTTACTTTTACATTTTAATCAGCCTTTGTAGTCAGTTCACATCATATAATTTTTGCATTAGCGACACTTTGCTGGACATGTGCTTTTTAAGTATTGATTATTTTTCATGGAGATAAAATTGTTACAGAATATCTGGCCGCACACTTGGTAAGAAAGATTGATACTATTAGAGAATAGGTCTATCATTTCTTGGTAACTCTTGTCACTGTGCAGGCTGCATAGGAGGTCTATCAGGCCAGATCTTAAGAATTTGATACACTTCTTTTTCAATAAGTAACCTTGGGGGCCCACACAATATAGTCCTGCTAATGGTTAAAATCAGGGGGGGATTCAATTTTTTAAACCGGCTCTGTGGGCGTGGCTTAGTTAGTGGGTGTGGCTTGATGGTCATGTGACTGGGTGGACATGGCCAACTCCACATCACTCATGTCAAAGGAGCACTTCTCCTCACCTGGCCTCTCATGACAGTGGGGATGCTGTAATGGTCATAAGTGTGAAAAATGGTCATAAGTCACTTTTTTCAGTGCCATTGTAACTTTGAATGGTCACTAAATAAACTGTTGTAAGTCAAGGATTACCTGTACAAAAATACAAAAAGCTTCTTTGCTTGCAAAAGCTGCCCTAAATACAAATCAGGCAGGGTGCCAGAGCACCTTGAGGAATTAAAATAGTTAAAATGCAGTGATAATTATCAGCAGCCAACTCTTGCTCATAAAGTGAAATCTTTTAGCAGAGAGGTCATTTAAGCTCTCCAGAAAAAGCACACCCAGGAAAAGCAATCCTTAGATCCATTTGCACCACTTGAAGATACTAGCTGGTCTCACTCACCTCACAAGATATCCTAAGGAAATCATTCAGATTTAAGGAAAGATCACATGCCCCCCCCAGAAAGGCAGTAAAAAAATCAGTGCCAAACTTGTCTCCTGCCTCTTGGAACTATACTCCAAAAGGAAAGTGCCTGATACCACTAAAGCAGTGAAGGAAGACCCCCTCCCCAGATAGAAAAAGAAACCATGAGGCAGGAAAAAATTCAAACACAATACAAATAATTAAATCAAAACAGTAGCTGTTGCTTGTTGAAGCTGAATAGGGAAAATTATCCCATCAATAAACACAGGATTAAAGCTCACCAGGCACAGAATTAACCTTCACCAAAAACCAGTTTTAGACCAAAACTCAGAAAGGGTATGTAAATTCACGTTTGAATATCAATCTTTCTAGCTAGCCAAAAAGCCTTACTGAATGTTACTCATCCCTGTCATTAAAAGCTTCTTTCTGACAACTCTGCTTCATTATTCAATTATTTCTTCAAAGTGCTGATTGTCCAGGGAAGTATTTCCTCCCAACAACAGTGTAAAAACCTTAAAACAACCCTTCCCCTTTAAGAAAGTCAAGCCCCAGAAGCTCTGGAGATAGAAAGTCTAGTTGTACTGGCAAAAATGTAATATGGGTGGAAAAAAAACAGAAGGAGATTGCTTCCAACTACCAGTTCTCGAACTGCTTAGAAATTTAACAAGGGGTTCTATAGAACTGGTCAGAACCGGTAGAATCCCACCCCTGGTTAAAATGCTCAAGAATGCAAGTTGTTTAAAACAAATATATCCTGGCTAAAGGATAACAATTTATTTTAAATCCAGATGAAATGGTAAAAAAATCAGATAAAAGAATTCCTAACTATCATTTTGGAAAGAAAAGCAGAATACAAATCTGCTGAGTAAGCTAGGAATTGAAGTCCATCGATCTGTAGGGCACAAACTAGGGAAGATGAGCTTTCAAATATATTTATTATATTTATATAATAAAGGCTTCTATGTATCTTAATCAACAAAAACTCAGTGGCTTAAAAACCCTAAACAATGAAAGATTTAAAAACAATAATTTCTATCCATTAAAAAGAAAAAGACAATTACAAATAAAATCTACCAGACCGTGAGTATCCATTTGGAGAAAATCAAACTGTGTGAGAGGATTTAATGGAGAAACTGTTACTAAGCATGAACAGACAGGGAGAGACTATACCTACACATTCAATTATCATTGAAATGATATTTTTCAAGCATGGGGCAGTAAGCATGGAGACATTGCAGCTGGAGCCTCCATCTTTTTTTCATCAGTACACACATTCATACACAAATTCTGAAATGACATGGTAGATTAGAAGATCAGCACCTTCCATATAATACTTTTTAAGAACAGATTTCTGATCTGATTGAGCTCAGGGCAAACAGAGGTTCTACATATTGTAGAGTCAAAGAATTGGAAGATGTCTCAGAGGTCCACCCATCTGTCCATGTAAGATCTGCAAAATATTTTAGTCAGATGGCTATGGTTGAAAGTCTGCAGTACTACTTCATGAGGTACCTATTTCATTTTATCAGAATCACTTATTGAGATGGATGGCTATAGAAATAAAATAAATTCATAAATAAATAAGCTGACACTTTTACCTCTGAAAATTCCTCCTAGTAACCTGAATTTATTTTCCTGGAATTTTTGGTTCTGCCAACTGAAACAATAGAGAACAATACCACCTCCTTTTTTTATCTGATACCCCTTCAGATATCTTTAAAAAACTGCTTTCTCAACTCCCCTTGCTCTTCTTTTTTATAGGCTAAGTGCAGTGAACAGTCCCTCACCATTTTGATAGCCCTCCTCTTAACTTGCACCAGATTGTTACTATTCTTTGTATACTGAGCTGATCAGAACTGGACACAGTCTTTCAAATGGCAGCTGACTCAAGCCAAGTAGAATGAAACAATTTCTTCTCATCATCTGAATCCCACGCCCTTGTTATTCATCCCAAAATAGTATTTACCTTTTAAGCAGTTTGTGTCTCATATTCAGGCTCATGCTACTTTTGAAACTGTATGAGGTAGCTGGTTATTTCTTTAACTTCTTAAATTACTGAATGCAGAAGGAAGGAAGGAAGGAAGGAAGGAAGGAAGGAAGGAAGGAAGGAAGGAAACATAGAGAAGCATGCAGTTCATGTATCAAACAAAACCATTCCTAGATATATTGACATATTATGTAATTACATTATACATCCACTGCAGGATGAAGACCCTTTGTTGAAGGTTTATCTATTATGGAAGACCCATGTGCGTTAATAAATAGAGAATTTTTAGCTTACCACCAGGGAGGCTAAGGGACTAGCATAAAGTCATTTCAGTTGGCTGAAATGGGAAGACTAAAGGAAGATTAAAACTTGGATCTCCTTGGCCCTAATATACTATTTTAACCATTATATCACACTGGCTCCTATAATTACATTCTTAAATCAGTTTGCTTAAGACTAAGGAAAAATGAGAGCTTGAGCATATAGATAGTACATGAAGTTCACATTTCTAAAAAGTCCTTGCAGACAACTTTGTTTCCCAAAAAGTAGAGAAGGTAACGGGGATCAGCCATACTGGACTTAGTTCTCACTAACAAAGATGAAATGATAGAAGGTGTTGAAGCTACAGAAACCTTGCCGTGTGTCTGTGTGTGTGTGTGTGTGTGTGTGTGTGTGTGTGTGTGTGTGTGTAATGATCATGCAATATTGGAATTCAACATTATGCAAGCACAAGCAATAGAACAAGGTCAAACTAGAGTCTTGGACTTTAAGAGATCTAATTTCAATAAACTTAGAAAGAGCTTGGGGAGGATTCCATGCATGAGAATCCACAAGGGGAAATCAACTCAAGAAGCTTGGGAAATTTTGAAAAATGAGTTTATAAAAGCCCAGTCTAGCATAATACCAATGAAGAAGAAAAATAACAAGTTCCCAAAAGAACCAGCACGGCTGCATAAAGAACTGTCTGAAAAATTGAAAGACAAAAAGAACAAGTACAAAAAGTAGAAAGAGGGGCACATAACTAAGGCAGAATATCAGCAAATAGCCCAAGCCTGCAAAAATGAAGTGAGGAAAGCTAAGGCTCATAATGAACAAACGCTTGCGACAAAAGTAAAAAATAACCAAAAAAAGCTTCTTCCAACATGTTAAAAACAAGAAAAAGTTAAGGAAACCATTGGTCCATTGGTAGGAGAAAGTGGCAAGAAAGTGACAAGCAACAGAGAGAAAGCAGAACTACTTAACTGTTTTTTTTTGCATCTGTCTTTACACCAAAGGAAAAAACAGTCCAATCTATCAAAAACAGTACCACAAAAAACAGAATAGGAACACAAGACAAAATAGGGAAGAAAATGGTAAGTGAGCACCTGTCCATCCTAGACAAGTTCAAATCGCCAGGACCAGGGATTATACTCCAAGGTTCTAAAGGAACTGGCAGACGTGATCTCAGAACCACTGAACTATATCTTTCAAAGATTCTGGAGCACTGGGGAACTGCCAGAGGCCTGGAAAAGTGCTGATGTAGTTCCCATTTTAAAAAAAAAATTTAAAAAAACCAGGAAACTACAGACCTATAAGCCTGACCTCAATACCAGGGAAGATTCTGGAAAAGATAATCAAGCAACGAATCAGTGAACACCTAAGAGCAAACAAAGTAATAACCAAAAGCCAAAATGGGTTTATCAAAAACAGATCATGCAAAACAAATCTTATTAGCATTCTTTGACAAAGTGATAAAATTAGTGGACCGGAGGAATGCTATTGATATAATTTACTTGGACTTCAGTAAGGCATTTGATAAAGTAGACCATAACCTACTACTAGATAAAGTAGAAAAATGTGGGTTAAACAGCATCATCACCAGATAGATTCGTAACTGGCTCAACATGTAGTCCTCAATGGAACTGCATTTACATGGAGAGAAGTATGCAGTGGGGTACCCCAAGGCTCTGTTTTAGTCCCAGTACTCTTCAATATCTTCATCAATGATTTGGACGAGAGGATAGATGGGGAACTCATCAAATTTGCAGACGACAACAAGCTATCAGGAATAGCCAACACTCCAGAAGATAGGCTTAAGATGTAGAAAGATATTGACAGATTTGAGCACTATCTTACAAAATGAAATGCAATGCTAAAAAAAGTAAGGTTCTACATTTAGATAAGAAAAACAAAATGCACAGGTACAGTATATAGGGGAACCTTGCTCAATAGTAGCAACTGTGAGAGGGATCTTGGAGTCCTAGTGGACAATCATTTAAATATGAGCCAGCAGTGTACTGCAGCTGCCAAAAAAGCCAACACAGTTCTAGGCTGCATAAACAGAGGGATAGAATCAAGATCATGTGAAGATCACTTTATAGTGCCTTGGTAAGGCCACATGAAAAGAAGGACTAGGGGTGACATGATAGCAGTGTTCCAATATCTCAGGTGCTGCCACAAAGAAGGGGGAGGTGAGCAATTCTCCAAAGCAATTGAGGGCAGGACAAGAAGTAATGGGTAGAAACTAATCAAGGAGAGAATCAATCTAGAACTAAGGAAAAATTTCCTGACGAAAGAATTAATCAGGGGAACAACTTGCCTCCAATTCTTTTATTCTATTCTTTCCATTCTGTTCTGTTCTGTTCTGTTCTGTTTTGTTCTGTTGCACTCCACTCCACTCCACTCCACTCCACTCCACTCCACTCCATTCCATTCCATTCCATTCCATTCCATTCTATTCTATTCTATTCTATTCCTCCAAATAATATTTTTGATTGCATCTTCAAAGGGAAAAAGAGTTTTTCGGATCATACAAAATGAATAGAAAGCTTTATCATACCTTGCACATATATTTTCAAGTTAGGTCAAGTAGCCAGGTGCTGCTCTTGTTAGATTGAACAAAGTTAGCAATCAGGGTTAAGATTTGAGTAACAAAATCTTAATCTTTTTCTGGTTTTGGGAATTTATCAGCAATAATGCAGATGCACTCACCTAGCAGTAAGTGTTCAGTTGGTAGTGTCTTGTGTTTTTAATCTTAAATCGATTTTTTTCTCATGAGTGACTCCGATGTAGTTTCTAAAATCTTCACAAAATGTATTAATATTTTCATATACTTTTCTGTATTTATTATACAATGTAAGAATTGAAATATATAATTGAGATCATTTAGTACAATCTTTTACCCAGAAACTCTACTGTAGCATGTATAACAAATGGCTACCCAATTCTTACTTCTAGCAGAGGAGAGTCTACTACCTTCCATATTTATAAATATGTTGAACACGATAGCCCAGCGATGTACCACTTGATACCTTCTAATCTGATGCTGAGCATTAATGTATTGTACATTCTTTGTGCTGTCCCAGCCAGTCTATGGGAAGTGGATAGTTATTTAGGAATTATGAGCTGTCCCCTTAAGGGAATGCATCATGGTAAATGTAGTTAAAGGTATCCTGGGAAATGTAGTTCATGTCACGTGGCCACATCTGGAATCCTGATTGGCCACTAAATTGACACTCGATGGGTTGGGGGAGTTTCCTCAACTCTTGCCTGGACTCACTAACTCATAGCAGCTTCTTTCTATTGCTATAAGATGGGTTAGGAGATAATGACCTTTTACCTACAAAGCAGATATACAGATTGGTCACTATTGTGCAGAGACAGAAAATTCCTGGAATATTTGTTCATCCAGATCTATATTCAGCCTACATTTTACCATCTTGTCTTGGAGACTCTCATTTATTTATATACTTTACACAATCTGTAACTCAGCTCAGCCTTGATAAAGATTTTGACAAATGCTTTGTTGAAGCTAAAGTATACCGTGACAACTGAGATCATATAAGTTTATCATTCTATCACAAAATATTAGATTGGTTAGGTTGGTTTGGCATGAATGGTTCTTGATAAACTCATGCAAGTCCCTGCCAAGATATACATCCTTTACTAAGTGTATACAAACCAACTGCTTAAAAACTGTTCCACCCTTTTTATTTTATTTATTTATTTTATGTTGTCAAGCAATTATAAGATAATAGGTATAAGTATAAATATAGTTATGAATATATGAAATGGATACATATAAGAAAAATAAAAAGAAACAATAGGACAGGGACGGTAGGCACGTTGGTGCGCTTATGCACGCCCCTACAGACCTCTTAGGAAAGGGGTAAGGTCAATAGTAGACAGTCTAAGGTTAAAGTTTTTGGGGTTTGGGGAAGAAACCACAGAGTCAGGTAGAGTATTCCAGACATTGACCACTCTGTTGCTGAAGTTATATTTCCTGCAATCAAGTTTGGTGCGGTTTACCTTGAATTTGTATCTATTGTGTGCTCTTGTATTGTTATGGTTGAAGCTGAAGTATTCATTGACAGGTAGGACATTGCAATGTATGATTTTATATACTATAGTTAGATCAGACCGAAGGCGGCATAATTCTAGGTTTTCTAGGTCTAAAATTTCAAGTCTGGTGGCATAAGGTATTCTGTAATGAGTAGAAGAGTGGAGAACTCTTCTTGTGAAATACTTCTGGACTTTCTCAACTGTATTAATATCAGATACGTAATGTGGGTTCCAGACTGATGAGCTGTATTTGAGTATTGGTCTAGCAAATATTTTGTATGCTCTAGTTAGTAGTGTGATATTACCGGAGAAAAAGCTACGCAGGATTAGGTTAACAACTCTTAATGCCTTTTTGGCTATGTAATTACAGTGGGCTCTAGCACTTAGGTCTTTAGAGATGAGTACTCCAAAAAAAGTACTCCAGTACTTTTTTCTAGAATCACTTTCAAGCTGATTAATCTGCCATTCTTAGGTCTCTTTCCTGTTTTTGAAATATGAGCAACATTTATCCTTTTCTAAATCTCGTGTCCATCCTCCATGGTTTCTTACAGAAAGGAGTTTTGAGATAACATCTCACAAGTTCCTTCTATAAAACTGAATGTAGATATATGTGGCTTAATTAGAGTGTGTGGTCAAGTAAAAAGAGAGAAAGAGAGTGAAGAAGGAACTGTAGCAACATAGGTTAAATTGCCATAAATATATGCCAGTTGTCAAGAGTCCAAATTCTGATCATGTGACTATGTGGATGTTACAACAGTTCTGTGAAACATCGTCATAGGTCACTTTTTTTAGTGCTGTTGTAACTTCAAAGGTTACTAAACAAATGGTTATAAGCTGAGAATGCCTTTGAGGCCTTAGTTCAGAATGCAGTCTCCTCTTGCATGTTGTGCTGATGATCATATTAAACCAAGGAATAAACTCTTGGGTTATTTCTCTAGAATGGCCTGGGCTCACTGAAATGGGAAGTATAGTTGCAGAAACTAGTAAAAACTGAATTATTCCAGAAGGCTTTGGGGTATGAATGTCATAATCAGGTCTTATGGTTTAATTGCTTGCTTTTTTCATTGTGAATGTTTCATATGCTACATCTTTGTAGAATAAGTCACAAAAATTGATGGTATATAAATATGTAATAAATAAAAAATAAGAGATGTGGAAAACTAAAATATCAAAAAGAAATGTGTGAATCAATGAATAGGCATAGTGAAAACAAGGCTGGGTAAGAAGAATGCTAAGCTATGGAGGACTACAGTGAATAATGTCAGCATAAATTAAATTTAGACACATATCATTTTCTCTTATCTCCCACATTCAACTTCTTTTGCTAATTAGTTCTTATTGTTTTCATTTTATATAATATTGGGTACTCCAAAAAATTATGTAATGGGTCTCTATGAATCTTCTTTCTTTAGCTGATGTCAGGTTAGCCCTTTTTTGCAATTTGCTTTATAATTTATTTTGGAAATAATTTGTGCAGAGGGGCTACACAGCTCCATGTTTCTCTCCTAGGTGAAAAAGGAATATGGACGCCTGCTGTTAATCAGTTGTTAAGAATTAAATTTATAAAAATAATTTATTTATCATTAAAAATAATTAAAATGTTTAAGAAGATAAGAGTGTCTTTTGATACTCTGCAATTTCTTATAATAGTTGATTGTGTTATTATTGTTATCATTATTATTTTATCAATATATATAGGCACTGTGCATGAATCAACCCATTCATATAATCAAATATTTTATTTGCAGTGCCTATATCTCAGACTAATGTGCTGTGTTGTTATTGTGTTATGGTGACAGGATCATCAGAACCAAAGTACAACAGCCTTTCCACCCAACACCGGATGGGAGTGGAACAGGGGTAACTGCACCTGGACATACTATAGGTAAGAGAAAAATTGTTTAGGTAACATTAAAAAAATCATGAAAGCATCATTAATACCAAAGAAGACTCTAGCTGGATTTTACTTACTTAGCGCATGGCATCTAGTTGGATTGATGTCAACTGAATTAGAATTCAGATCCCAAATCACTGAAAACTTTATGAATGAATTTAACATTTAACCAAATAAATCTTTTGATGAAATGCTAAACTAAGCTTAAATATTGTGCATTATGCATATTATTCCAAGGATTGAAATAAAATCCTAATATATTTGTATGTAATGAAACCTCACAGTTGTTTCTATTAAGAAAATATTTATTTTCATCAAAGAATAAGAGTTTATGCCAGCCGCATTTCTACATTTGGATCACTTATTTTTGAGGCTGGTGTATGAGAAAATAATGCTGGATAACAGATGGCTTGTTTTTGAGGCCCTGGAGTCATTTGCAGCTGTAGTTGCTAGGAATTTGTAGAATGTTTTGTAAAAATATATAAAAATATATTAAAAACTTAAAAACAATCTGCTTTAATTTTCCAAACCTGAGAGAATTGCAGCCCATGTGAGACAATAGTGCTGTCTGATGTAGCCTTCAGCCACCAGAAATTATTCACCTATTCCTAGCCTCAAAACAGAGACTTGAATGTCAAACCCAATAATAGCATGATACATGATATGCATAATATACATAAACATCAGGTTTTGCATGAAAATCTACAATAGCTCTTGATTTATATATTACAAGTAGAAACTATGTTCTGTTTTTCTTTACTTGCTAGTATGCTGGGGCTTCCCAAATAAAACTCCTCTCCAAATTTTATTGTTGAAAACATTTGCTTCTCTGTCATCTTGGTACACAATTCTTGCAGTGCTTTTATTTAAATGATTATAAACATACCTACTTAGAAAGGAGAAAACTATACGGAAAGATAGTATAGCATTTCTTAGATGGAGAGAGAATCTTTAAAGAATGTCCCACAATTTTAATTTAAGAGGACTTCATGTAAATACTTGTACTTGACAAGCACTAGCAAAGGACTAGATATAGTATGAGAATTGGATTTGTATCAGATTTCCATTAATTTACAACATATCTAATTTGTTAAAAAGATTTGGAACAGGAAAATATATTTGATTTTGTTTCGTGTGTATAGTATAGCTGCTTCCCATTGGGTATTGCCATTGTTTTAAATATACAGGTATATGACCATAATGACTTATCATTATAACTGACTCCAAAATTTCCATTGCTAAGCAAGACAGTTGTTAAGTGAGTTTGGCCCCATTTTACCATTATTTTGCCATAGTTGTTAAATCACTGCAAGGTTAAGTGAATCATGTGATCATTAAGCGAATCTGGATTTCCCCATTGACTTTGCTTGTTGGAAGATGGCTGAAAAGATTACAAATAGTGATCACATGATTTTGAGATGGTGCAACTTTCATAAATATATGTCATACCAGAATTTTGATCACTTGATCATGGGACGGGAACAATGGTCATACGCATGAAAATGATCATAAGTCATTTTTTTCAGTGCCGTTGTAATTTTGAATGATCAGTAAATGAATGTTTCTGTCAAAGATTATCTATACATGCTTTTCCTAAAAGTCATATTTTATAGGAACAGTGGGATTCTTATATAAATAAAACTTAGGTAATGCCAGAAAGAAGAAAAGGCTTTATAGCCATTCTTTGCAAAAGAGCCAGCATGAACAGAAATACAGCTATTTGAAAATGAAATACTGCACAAGCATGAGGAACACTGCAACCAAATTCACAATTTAGTGCAGGAGGTCCAACTCAGCTTCCTAATACACAGATTACATCAAGGAAATAACTGAAGTAAATTGTTATTCGTTTCAATTAAATACTCAACACATTTGGATTTTAAAATCTTTTAAAAAGATAAACCAGGTGAGAAAGTAGAGCTGAAAATTAATATATGACATTATTGACATTAAATGTATCAGATTTAAGGAGAAAGTAAGGAGGTAGAACACGGAATAATACAGGTGGAAAGGACCTTAGAGGTCCTCTAGTCCAGGGGTCGCCAACCTTTTGGATCTCAGGGACCACCAAACTCATACTTTTAAATCCCAAGGACCACTAATATGAATTTTTTTAAAGCTAATATATTTAATATAAAAATTTTTATGTTAAATATAAATTTTATATATATACTGTATATACATACATACGTATACATATACATATACATATATATATATATATATATATACTTAGTGTTACAACACCCTGTTAAGCCCCAATTAGGGGAGAAAGTATACTGCTTTCTTTTCTGTCTTTCGGCTCATCACCAGAGACCATACCGACAGAAAGCTATTTGTTTCGTTGTCTTTAGTTTACATGTGTGTAAGGTTTTTGAGCTGATAATTTTTAAATAATAAATAAGGGAGACTAGTATAGATCTATTTCGAGCTAGTTAGCTCTCTTCAGCTAGCCATACCCTTACTGGGATTCGAACCAGGGAAGTATTACATGTGAGGCAGTTGTAATTGCCACTACACCACTGGCTCTATCCTTATCAGCAGAGGCAGGGGAATAAGTATATACTTTGTATTATAACACCCTGTTAAGCCCCAATTAAGGGAGAAAGCATATTGCTTTCTTTTCTGTCTTTCGGCTCATCACCAGAGACCATACCGACGGAAAGCTATTTGTTTCATTGTCTTTTCTTTACATGTGTGTAAGGTTTTTAAGCTGATAATTTTAAAATAATAAATAAGGGAGACTAGTATAGATCTATTTCAAGCTACTTAGCTCTCTTCAGCTAGCCATACCCTTACTGGGATTCGAACCAGGGAAGTATTACATGTGAGGCAGTTGCCTTGATGCACAAGGCCGAAGACACAAGCCTGAAGACGATGAATGAGACTTCATCGAAACGTCGCCTAGATATTTCCAATTCTACGCGGGAGAAAACTGAAGAACCAAAGATCCACATACAAATACCCGCGAAAACCTCCGAAAACATATATATACACATATACACACACACATACATACATGATACACACACATACACACACACACACACTTACCTATTTATTTAATTATAACAAAAATGTAAATGCTTAATGATAACAAAATAAAATGTTCCGGGCTGGAAGCCTCCCCCTATCTGGCACCTTCCAAAGAAACAGAAGAGCTGGTGTGTGTGTGTGTATGTGTGTGTGTGTGTGTGTGTGTATATATATATGGGGACTCTTAATTAGTTTCCAACCATTGTTTTGTTGCCTTGCTGTCTGGTGCTTTGTAAATAGCTTGACACCCTCGCCTCTGTAGCAGCCACACAAATATTGGAACACTGCTATCATGTCACCCCTAGTCCTTCGTTTCACTAGACTAGACTTACCAATTCCTGCCATCATCCTTCATATGTTTTAGCCTCCAGTCTCCTAATCATCCTTATTGTTCTTCTCTACACATACTCAAACAGATTTTGGAATAGACTGCAAACTGAATATGAGCAAACAATAGTGGCTCAAAAAGGTTTAAAAAGATATAATATATCTAATTACCTTAATAATAAGATAAATTCAGTGGTAAGGTACATCAACAAAAATGTGTTTTCTTATTATGTTTCATTCTCACCCTACTTCAAGTACTGAGTCCATTCTGGGGACACATTTTAAAAACAGTTCAGCCAAACTGGAACAGATTCAAAGAAAGATGATGAGGATAATGAGATGATTGTTATATGATGGGAGATTGAAAGAGCTGTGTAGCATTGACAAAAAAAATGATTGAAGGAAAAATTTCTGAAAGGAGGTCACAAGATTTCAAGATTTGTTTTCTCTTATGAAACTTATGAGGCTAATGACTTTAAGTCACAGGAAGGCAGATTCTACCTGATTGCTAGAAAACTTCTAAACAGAGCATGTTGTCAATGAAATTAATATTATAGAGATTAACCCTTTTGAAATCTTTTAAAGGAAGGATTATAGGCTTGGTGACTTAAATATTCTTTTTCTCCTTTGAAATTCTATAATTCCAAAAAAGAAGCGTGTCATTCTCTAAATCTGGCATATTTTAGTGTTTTTTGTCTCTTGGTGCATTAATAAAAACAGAAACATTTCAAACAGATTATGTGACAATCCTCACTACTTCCTAAGGCAATTGAAATATTTATACACCTGACTCAAAAAGAATAACAGAATAACAGAATTGGAAGGGATCTCAGAGGTCTTCTAGTCCAACCCCCTGCTCAAGCAGGAGACCCTATATCATTGTGGACAAATGTTGTTCAATCTCTTCTTAAAAACCTCCAGTTATGAAGCATCCACAGCTTCTGGAGGCAGGTCTTTCCACTGATTAATTGTTCTCACTGTCAGGAAATTTCTCTTTAATTCTGGGTTGGATTTCTCCTTCCTAAGTTTCTATCCATTACTTCTTGCCCTGTACTCAGGTGCTTTGGAGAATAAATTGATCCCTTTTTCTCTGTGACAGCCCCTCAATCAATGGTGGGATTCAAAAAATTTACTACTGGTTCTGTGCGCGTGACTTGGTGGGCGTGGCGTGGCGTGCATGGCGTGGCTTGGTAGGCATGGCAGGGGAAGGATGCTGCAAAATCTCCATTCCCTCCACACTCTTGGTGGAAGGTTACTGCAAAATCCCATTCCCTCCCTACCCCATTAACCTGCTTTCCAGCTCCGTTCTCCTGTACAGGGCAACAAAAGAAGACCCAGCCAATCATCTGGGACATGGGAGGCAGAGCATAGATGGGGGCAGGCCAATCAGAGGTGATATTTGCCGGTTCTCCAAGCTACTCAAAATTTCCACTAGCGGTTCTCCAGAACTGGTCAGAACCTGCTGAATACCACCTCTGCCTCAAATTTTGGAAGACTTCTATCATGTTATCCATAGTCCTTCTTTTCATTAAGTAAACTTACCTACAACCATTCATTATATGTTTTAGCCTCCAGTCCCCTAATTACCAGTAGTCACCTCAAAAAGTACTCACAATGCTCATCATCAAAATTAAGAATAGGTATCAAGTGGGATATCACAAAATTCAATCTTGGGAATGTTCTTTTTTTTAAACAGACTTATGCTTATATTTTGAAAGGTTACAGCATTTGATAGAAAATTTACATAAAAAATCTAAATAACAGTATGAAATTTAATAGAAAGGCAAAATTCTTCATAGGAGACAGAAATCAAATGAAGAGCTATAAAATGTTGATTTCTGACTATGTACCAGTTGTTGCAAAAAAGATCTTGGAAATGTAACTGACAAATTGAATATGACTCACCAGCGCAATATGAATGCAAAAAAAGCAAATACAGTTTTATATAAACAAAATATGTATTTCCTAAAACACAGTAAATTATTTTTCCACTTTATTTTGTATTGGCTCACACTGCATCTGATTTTTGTATTAAATCCTGGACACCACACTGTGAAGAAATAAAGAAAAATGGAATTCAGATAGACAAGACAGATGAAGAGGAACTAGTCTAGAAGAGAGATTGAGGAAACCAGAAATAGTAAGCTCTGAGAAGACTGATGAATGATCTATTGACACACTTTAAATACTGTAAAGGATATTAAAAGTCTAAGACAGATTCACGTTATTGAAAAACAAATTCTGGTAGCATGTTCTCCAATCTTTATTAAGAGGCATAAACTTTTGTGAATTGTACCTCAGTTCCTCTGATGTCTCTGCCTCTTAATAAAGTTTATGCCTCTTAATAAACAATGTTGCTCCAAAAAAGTACTACCAGGCTTCTTTTGCCACCATAGACTAACATGGCTCTACCACAAGAAAAAAGTTACTTTCCGTAACTGCAGTTCAAGAGAGGAAAGCTAGATTATATCTGATAGAAGTAAAGGCTAAACAGCCTTATTCTGAAATGCTTTAATGTAGATTCCTGCACAGAGCAGCAGATTGAATTTGAAGATCTTATTGGCTTGCTCCAACTCTACAGATCAAGACCAAAAATATTTTCTGAAACTGGGCCAGATAAATATACTGTAATATAGACAGAGCCTCTCTTCATAGTGTTGAAAGAAATATCCTTCTGGGTTCAGTTCCAAATGGAGAAAAAAGACACTGGAAACATGGAAGCTACTTGGAAGGTTTAATGGTGGACAGGACCACATGGCCTGGTGCTCCAGAGTGAAAAGGAAGAGATCAATTTAAAAAAGGGTGAGAAGAGAAGGTCCAGAAGGGCTGAATTGCTGAGTGTGCCCGGGTTTTACAACCTTTGTTGGGCCCCACCTTAGTGTTTCCTGTTCCTGTGTATTTATTTATTTATTTATTTATTTATTTTTATATACCGCCCCCTCTCCCAACGGGACTCAGGGCGGTATACAAGTAAAAACAACACATTTATAAATACAATTTTAAAATAGAATTAAAATGGATTAAATTAGTGGCTGAATACAATAGGACTAAAACTAAACAAGGGAAAAAATTTAAAAACTACTATTAAAACCAATTTAAAATCCTACCAGTAACTCTAGGCCAGACTGGCTTGATGGAAAAAGTGGGTCTTCAGCGCACGACGGAAGGTTCGTAGGTCAGGGATAGTTCTCATCTCTGGGGGTAATTCATTCCAGAGGGAGGGTGCTCCCACAGAGAAGGCCCGCACCCTCAGGGTTGCCAGCTGGCATCGCCCAGCTGACGGCACCCCGAGGAGACTTGCCCTGTGAGAGCGCACTGGCCGACGGGAGGCCGATGATGGCAGCAGGCGGTCCCGTAAGTACCCAGGTCCCGAGCTATGGAGCGCTTTAAAGATGACCACTAACACCTTGAATTGCACCCGGAATGCCACTGGAAGCCAATGCAGCTCACGCAGGAGCGGTGTAACATGGGAGCTCCGAGAAGCCCCCAAAACCACCCGCGCGCCCGCATTCTGCACCAGCTGAAGCCTCCGGATGCTCTTCAAGGGGAGCCCCATGTAGAGAGCATTGCAATAGTCTAGGCGGGAGATGACGAGGGCAGATGTGACTGTGCGGAGTGCATCCTGATCCAGAAAGGGCCGCAACTGGTAGATCCTACGGACCTGACAAAAAGCCCCCCTGGCAGTGGCCGCTATATGGTCTTCTAATGACAGCCGTACGTCCAGGAGGACACCCAGATTGCGCACCTTCCCCGTGGGGGTCAAAATTTCTCCCCCCATGGCCAGCGATGGAGTTAGCTGGCTGTATCTGGGTGCCGGAAACCACAGCCACTCGGTTTTGGCTAGGTGTGTAAGAAATGTATCCCATTGGTTGTCAGGCTCCCAGGGGCAACTCTGTAGGCTGTCCTGAGTTCCAGGCTTGGCCTAGCCTTGCTGGATGATTTATGCCCTTAAAAGGGCTTTTGGCAATAGTTATAGCTTTACCTGGAGATTTTTCTTATGTAAAGTATTCTGGCCCAGGCCTTAATGGTCCATTAACAAAAGTGGGGTGAGATTCTGCTTCTGGGGTAAGTTTCTGCTTCTGAGTTTCTACTCTTTTTAGAGGAAATACTCTGCCTTTTTAGTATTTCCTAGACTATTTCAATTTTCTAGGAGAGGGGTGGGTGCTAACTTCCTACAATAGCAAAGGGCTACTTTAGTTCCTGAATCCTTTCCTTCTATCATTCTGTAGAAGTTAAAATTGTTAAAATTCTAGCTTTGAAGAACAATATTTTAACATGAATAGCACAATCTATTATTGCAGGACATCTATCAACTATTATTTTTTGTAAAACTTTATGTGGACTACATTAAAAGGAAACAGAAATGCAAACAGAAACTGAACGGATTCTAGAAACGAAATTATTAGCTTAAATAAGTGATATTAATCCCAATAGATTTTAAGCATTAGGTCTACACCAGGAAACTGCCAGAAAAAGTTAACTCACATTTATTGTAAGTTTAGCCATCACTGTAGAAGCCAATAGGTCAGTCACTCAATTTAGAGATGATCATCTAAGAAATTGTAACTGATGTAGCTAATTTTTCTTCCTGGCAGTCCTTTGATGAAAAGCAAATTGAAAGACTTGAAAGACTTCCTTTGCATCATTTGGCCTAAAAAATTGCCTAAAAATTGTCTCTTGGCAGTGTTTGGGTTGCATTCTCTCCCCCTCTCCCCCGCAAAATACTTTTAAAATTGATTGTTTGCACCTCGTTTTTTCCCTAAGCTCCTTCATGTGGAGTCTGCAACTTTTGTATCTCAATGAACTGAAAACTGTGTGTGCAAACACTGTTTTAATCATATAAAAGATTTTAATCTAGCTCTTTACAATATTGATAGGCATCAATATTTTAGTATTTATAAAAGTAAATAGTTCTAATTCTCAATTTGACTTTTAAAAATATTTTTTTTAAAAAAGTTCTTTTATGGATTAATATTACCTTTGGTAATTTTCTTTTACAGGAGGGAAATTTCCCTCTTTATAGATAATACACCAAATGACAAAACATTTAAAGCAGGGGTGTCAAACTCAAGGCGGGGGGGTGGCGGATGCAGCCCATAGGGTGCTTAGATCTGGCCATTGGGGCCACCCTGAAACAGCGAAGGACAGGCCTGCGGTGCCTCTGCCAGCGAAAACGGAGGTCCGTTGGCAGAAGGCTGCAGGAGGCCGTTATGACTGAGAACAGGGCCCAGGAGGCATGCGCAGCCTACCTGAGCTCCATTTTTGCTGGCAGAGGGTTAGGATTTACAGGAGGCTGTCCCAGCCAAAAATGGGGCTCGGGAGCTTGATTTTGCTGGCAGAGTGCTCAGGCCACCACAGTTGACCCCCGATACAAATGACATCATGCTGGCCATATCCATCCCGGCCCCCTGAGGTCAAACACAACCCTCAGTGAAATTGAGTTTTGATACTCCTGATTTAAAGCTTCCAAATTATTTAGCTAAATGTAAATAATGGTAATATTTCTCATGATCCTATTATAGTAAGCTCAAATTGGCTTATCTGACACAATGCTAGAGAAAACAGTCAAAAAATTCTTACTGATAACAGTTACATTGCAATGAAATTTCTTCAAAACATTTGCTAAACCCATACTGTTTCTTACACCTTTTAACAAAGATGACCTGATGACAAAGTTAAGGACAGATTGTTGTCTTCACAACAAGAGAACAGTGGAAATATAGTTTTGAGGCAAAATTACAACTCTTTGACCTTGACTGACAAAGCTTAAGTTTCATGGAACTTTTATCACATTTTCTTCATTATTCCAAAAAATATTTTAAAAATACTTTCTCCCTCAAACAGAAATGTGTTTAGATTATCTAGGTTCAATGATCTACTTCAGACCTCTTAAAGGGAACCCTCAATATTATTCAGGGGTGGGTTCAAAAATTTCAGCGAACAGTTCTCTACCCAGTTGCTGGGTGGGTGTGGCCATAATGGGCAGGACCTAGTTGGCCTCCTGCACCACGGGAGGGGAGCCATTTTCACCCTCCCCAGGCTCTGGAGTCTTTCCTTGAGCCTCTGTCCTCATCCTATTTGACTGACCACTCTTATCAGCACACGTCCTGTCTGGATTTACCTGAGATGCTGATCCTTGCATTTTAATATTGTTATATTAAATATTAATGGCCAACAAAATAGGATGCATCTCTCTTTGCTAGATGCAATGGCTGGACTGAATCGAGACTGTATAGTTCCTATCAGGAAAGATTTCTGCAGAAACCTCTAAGAAAGTTGCTAGGTTCTACTCTATTGCAATTGCCATGGGATTAATGGGATTTCATTTGCTGTAATCTGGATTAAATAGTCATTGCTGTAGGAATTGAAATGATAGTTACAATCTTATTGGATTTATGCATGTATCTTGATCTATATGTTTAAATTTACATATTCTATTTGCTGTTTAGGCATTTATATTTCACTAATTTTCTAGGCCATGATACTCCATTTTATTATTATGGTATCGGTGATCTTAGTAAGTGTGTAGTAGACATAGAAGAGGTCACAATGTGCATAAGTAACTACAATGTATTGCCCAAGGGGGGAGGGGCAGGGATATTCAGGGAGAGTGAAGAGGGACTATACTAAAAATATCACTTTCTTCTATCTATTTAAAACTAAAATAATAACCAGTTTTAACCTGTTTTAAAACTCTCAGAAATTAACTGACGTATGCCTAAAAGTTAGCTCAGGCAAGAAAGACCAAGGTTTGTTTGTTTTTTTCCAGAAAGTTGCATAAGGTTTATGTTCAAAATCTGACAGTTTCTTTTTCCTGTCAGAGAAGATATGTACAGTATATCTGAAAAAGATCAGGGTACCTTAATGGTTTACAAGTGTTGATATGTTAGCAAGGCAAATCTACCGTGGGATATATTCATTCGACTTATAATCCAAATTGTGGGAAATAATTGTCCCTGATTCGGTCTTCTTCGGGCTTTTCTTGGAATACTAGGTCCAGTATCATAGAACCATAGGGCTGGAAGGGACCTTGGAGGTATTTTAGTTAAACCCTCTGCTCATGGCAGGTGTCCTTATATTATCTTGGACAAATGGTTGTACAATCTTTTCTTGAAAACCTCCAGCAATGGATCATTCACAACTCTGGGAGGCTAACTGTTCCATTGATTAATTATTTTCACTGCTAGGAAATTCCTCCTTAGTTCCAGTTCACCCTCTGACAAATTTCTACCCTTTGCTTTTCGTCCTGCCCTCACTCTGGAGAACAAATTGACTCCCCTCTTCCCTGTGACAGCCTTTCAAGTGTTGGAAGACTGTTGTCATGTCATCCCTAACCCTGATCTTTGTTAGGCTAAACATGCCTAGTTCCCTTAGCTGTTCACTGTACAATTTAACCTCCAGATCCTTATCATCTTTGTTGCTTCTCTCTGCATGCTTTCTAAGGACTCAGCATCATTTTTGTATCATGGTCACTAGAATTGGACTCAGTATACCTCCTGTGGCCTCACCAGTGCAGTATAAAGCAATAGTATCACTTTCCATGCTTGCCATGACCATGACATTTGTTGATGCAGCCTAGAACCATTTTGGCTTTTTGGGAGGCAGTTACAGCACATTGCTGACACTCAAGTAATGGTACACCAGGACACCTAGATGCCTCTCACAGGAACTAATGTTGAGCAAAGTACTGTTTATTCTGTACCTGTTCATATGGTTTTTTTTCTGGCTAAATGTAGGATGTTACTCTTCTCACCACTGAACTGCATCTAGTTGGCTAGGGCCCAATGCTCAAGTTTGTTAACATCCTTCTAAATCTTAGGTCTATCTTCCAAAGTGTTTGTAATTCCCCTTTGGTATCTGCAAATTTGATGAATACCCCTTCCATTCACCTTACCTAAGTTATTTACGAAGATGTGGAAGAGCACTGGGCCCAAGAGAAAACCTTGAGGTATCTGAAGGAGATGAATAGGCTGAGCCCAAAGGTGGGGTTAAACGTGTCATCTGTTTGGAATTGCTGTGCAGCCACAAGAAACCCAAGTCCAGTCCCCTGTGAATATTGTGGATCTTTATTGTGCCAATTTAGCTTGACCATTAGTAGATCAGATTCTTGAATATAGGTAACATGTAATTTTTAGTGTTTTGAACTCAATTCCTGTTCCTGGTCACTCATATCTGTCATTGTTTGCTTTCTTCCATGTAGATGTGGTTCCATTAGGGACCAAATGCTAAGTGATAGGTCAGCCAACTGCTAATCCTAGAAAAGGTCATACTGTATTAAAAAAGGAGTGAATTTGTTCTTTATTTTCTCAGAGAGTAAGTTCTGAACTAAGGAGTAGATATTGTAAAGAAATAGATATGAAGAGGAATTTCCTGACACTCAAAGATGTTAACCAATGGTGTGGATTGTCTTACCAGATGGTTAGATATATATTCAAAATGCTTGCAATTCTGCACTGAACTAGTTATTAAGCTTCTAAAAAAGAAAGAACAAGCTGTAAGTTCTGGGTTAGTTAATTTTATTAATTCATTTCTGTTTTAGTGCTGCCACAATCAAAAGATTCTTGCCTGTACACAATACATTTCAACCTGAAACATATACAGTAAAGACCATTTAATACATACATACAATATATTTTATATATACAATATATAAAATAAATAGTAATAATAAATAACATGTATAGATATACATTAAAATACTTAGCACAATATTCAAAAACAATCATATAATGTCATTGTCCTAATTAAGCCAAACTAAAGAATTCTGGAAGAATTCTGTCACCATCTTCCAATAGGTGATAAACCTCATAGGGTAGAGATGGTAGAGAAGTCTGACTGATAATGACTGATCACCATTAATTTTCCCTGGGTGTTCACTTAAGTCAATTCCAGTTGGAGAATATCATCCCAAAGGCTTAATAGGTCGAAGCACATTAAACACACTGCAGTTCTCAATCTAATTTTGTGCCACCCTGGGCAAGAGAGACCTTTAGTAAGAAGACTTCTATATCCCATTATCAAAGCTGCTTGAGAGAAGGAGTGGGAATGGATTAACAGGGAATTCTTCTATGCAGTTCTTAAAACAAAACAAAAATTAAGAGAGGAAAGGGGAAAGAGAAATAACTAATAGTCCCCTCTGGTATGTATGATTCGGTTTCTGCAAAAGCCTCTGATGATTTGATAGATTAATTTAGGATTACTTAAACAGCATTTCATTTCTAATGAAGACTTTGGAGCTCTTAGTCCAACCCCTTGCTCAAGGCAGAAGACTTAATTTCATCCCAGACAAATGGCTCCCCAATCTTTTCTTGCTGGAGGCTTTCAAGAAAACATAGGACATTGTTTGTCAAGGATGGAATAAGGTGTTGGGCAGTGGGTTGGACTAGAAGACCTTCAAGGGTCCTTCAAGCCATATGATTCTGTGATTCTATGATTTGCTTGAAAAAGAATTCCATTGCATAAATGGACTATAATATTACAGTGAAGCTACAGTAACAATGCCAATTAGGAATACAGAGCAAGTATATGTTCATCCATGATCTCCTACAATTCTGGGCCTTAAATGGGCCCTATGCCTTCTGTATCTCTCTCCACCACCTGCAATGCCAAATATAACAGCTGGAAGATATAGCTGGAAGGAGGCATCATCCCACCAGCTGCCACATTTCGGCTCCAGCTGCAACATCCACATCAGATACCCAAGTTTGGTAATGAATTTCCCATTACCAAATTCTAGCTAGACCTGGAAATATTAAGATAGGAAATGTAATGCAGAGAGACATTTTTGAAAGTGATTCACAATTGGTGACACTCTTAAACACATATTTTTGGATCTTGGCTTAACTGGAACTGGTCTCTTGGCAAGGTCTTCAAATGAGGTTGGGGGTATATGTCACTTCCTAGCTGCTGGCTCCTGCTCTTCTGAGCCCTTTTCCTTTCTTATTTTGTCCAGTTCCCAGTACAGCTTCCCCTCCTGTCTCCAGTGCCTCCAATGATCCAGTGGGCTCCTACTCCATTAATGGGATTCTGGGGATTCCTCGATCAAATGGTGAGAAGAGGAAACGTGACGAAGGTAGGGGAAAGCTTTTTCTCCTTTTTTGGTTCACTTCACTTCACTCCTTTGGGAAAGTAGTTGGAACCCTAATAAGCTGACAAACTATTTAAAATAAAGTGAGAAAGCATTTGAATATCATAATCGAGAATACTTTTTGAAAGCAAGTCTCGATGAATAGAGCAGGCAAAATTCACCTGTAAGCACTGCACCATACGTGCTGTATCAAAGCAATTTTAATTCTGCTTGGAATTACAGTAGTCCTGGACTTATAACCACAATTGAGCCCAAATTTCCATAGCTAAACAAGACATTTTTAAGTGAATTTTGCCCCATTTTATGACCTTTATTGCCACAGTTGTTAAGTGAATCACTGCAGTTGTTAAGTTAGTAACATGACTGTTAAGTGAATCTGACTTCCTCAGACTTTGCTTGTCAAAAGGTGAGCCCAGGACACTGCAGCCATCATAAATACGTGCCAGTTGCCAAACTTCTGGATTTTGATCCTATGAACTATGGAATGTTGCAACTTTTGTACTTATGAAAAGTGGTCATAAAACACTTTTTTCAGTGTCGTTATAATTTTGAGGGGTCACTTAATAAATGATTGTAAATTGAGGACTACCTGTAATCTTAGAAGACCAGAATCTTGGTAGCACGAAAGGATGTAAGTGAAAAAGTGTCCAAACTTTAAAAGAGAAATTTAGTAGGATTCTAGTTTGCCCCATTATTTCAGTAGCCTCTATTTTATTCTACTTCCAATGCAGCTCTATTCTTATTTATGTATTTCTTTGATATTCCCTGGTTCAATTCACATTTCATAAAAATACCCTAAATACAAGTTAACAAAACCTGATTCTTGTGTCCACATAACATGTTATTTGTTGTGTCCAAACAAATAAGTAGTCAGCTAAATCCAATGGCCTGATATTTTATATTTTATTTATTTTTATTTATTAGAAATAAGAATAAACATAAGTATAACTACAGGAAATGGCTATGAATAATTGGGGACAATAGGACAGGGACGGTAGGCACGATTGTGCGCTTATGAACGCCGCTCACAGACCTCTTAGGAATGGGGTGAGGTCAATAGAGATTAGTTTGAGGGTAAAGAAGTGGGGGTGACAATAGAATCAGGTAGTGAGTTCCAGACATTGACCACTCTGTTGCTGAAATCATACTTCCTGCAATTAAGTTTGGAGTGGTTTATATTAAATTCATATCTGTTGTGTGCTCTTGTGTTGTTGTGGTTAAAGCTGAAATATTCATTAACTGGTAAGACAATTGAACAGATAATTTTATGTACTATGCTTAAACCCAATCTTAGCCAGCATAGTTCAAGGTTGTCTAAGCCTAGAATCTCAAGTCTGGTGGTGTAGGGTATTCTGTTGTGAACAGAAGAGTGTAGTACTCTTCTTGTAAAGTACTTCTGAACTCACTCAATTGTATTAATGTCTGATATACAGTGAGATTCCAGATAGTAAAGCTGTATTCAAGTATTGGTCTAGCAAAAGTTTTGTATGCCCTAGTTTGCAAATCAGTATTACCGGAGGAGAAGCTTCGTAAGATTAGATTTACAATTCTTAAAACCTTTTTGGTAATGCTGTTACAGTGAGCTCTAGCGCTGAGATCATTCAATATGAGAACTTCAAGATCCTTGACAGAGTGAGGGTCATCAATAAGGTCATATCTGCCTAGCTTGTATTTGGTGTATAGATTTTTTTTACCGATGTGTAGGACAGAGCATTTGTTAGTCAAGATTTGGAGTTGCCAACTGTTTCCCCATTCAGACACATAATCAAGGTCACTTTGAAGGACCGTAGCATTATTGGTGATGTTGAATAGTTTTACATCTTCAGCGAAGAGGACGCAGTTGCTTAAAAGATTATCACAAAGATCATTTATATAGAGTGTAAAGAGTGTGGGTCCTAGAATGCTCCTTTGGGGGACATCGCTATTAACTGGTACAGGGTTTGATAGGGCATTTCCTATTTTAACTATTTGTTGCCTGGAATGCAGTAATCCATTTATGAAGGGATCCAGAAATGCCTTAAGAGTTTAATTTTAACAGTAGCTTGTTATGTACCACTGAGTCAAAGGCTTTGCAAAAGTCTATGTAAATTACATCTGTTGCTTTACCCTGGTCAAGTAGTGTAGTCCATATGTTTTTGCAGTGTAGAAGTTGCAAATTGCAAGACAATTTTTTTCTGAACCCAAATTGTTTATTGGAGAATAGGTTGTTTGACTCTAGGTGGAAGTTAATGCATTGGTTAATGATTGATTCCATGACTTTGCAAGTGACATAACACAATGAGATTGGTCTGTAGTTTTCAACTAGGCAGGGGTCACCTTTTTTGAAGATAGGGATGACAGTTTCTAAAGACCATAGATTCAGTAAGGAGCTGGTTCTGAATGATATCTCATACATCATGCTTAGGGGTTCTGCTATGGCAGTGGAGAGCTTTTTGAAAAAAGTATGCAAATAACCATTAGGGTCAATAGATAAGGATGGTTTTAGATAACTAATACCTTTTCTACATTATCTTCAGTAAAGTCAATGTATAATAGATCATTGCAGTTAGTTGTGGTACAACTTGGAAATGAGGGGCATGAGTCATTGCTGTTTACAAAGACTGAACTGAAGAATGTGTTGAAGAGGTTTGCCTTAATGGCTTCATCATTATAGTCTTTCCTATTAGGTTCTTTTAGGGATGGGATGGTTTTTGAGTCTTTCAGATTGGTGTTTACAAAGTTATAGAAGGTACAGGTGGATTTTGTGCGTAGAAGATTTTCCTCTTGCTTGCAGTGGTAATTGATGCATTCTGCCTTTATCTGTCGGCATAAGTTGTTGTATCAGTTTTTAAAGTTAGCTACATGTTTAGTTTTGTTTTTACGCCATAAAGATTTTTTTTTGAAGTTTTGTTATTATTTTAGGTAATTTTTTTGTTTTGTTTTTGTGGGTTACCAATGGAACATATAGTTTAATGCCATATAGTTTAATGTCTCTTTCAAGTTCAAGCAAGAAAGTATTATAATGTTCTTCTGTAGTATTACAGCCAGAGAACAGAATGTGCCAATCAAGACATGATAAGTCAGCAGCTATGAGTTCATAATTGGCTTTTTTAAAATTGTATTTTGAGGATCCATCATTATGATCCTCTTTGAGAGGGTGTAAATTGAGAGAAAAGTCAATCATGCTATGGTCACTGTTTGAAAATGGTTCCTGTATTTGTTGGCCATAAACTGAGTTTGAGCTGTTGCAGAAGATAAGGTTGAAGTAGTTGTTTAGTCTAGTGTTGTTATATACTAATTGATCCAGTCCCAGTATGGTAACAGCATTTTACAGGGTTGCATGAATGGGTTCAGATGTGCATTAATTTAGTGTCCAATTTATAAGAGGTAAGCTGAGGCCACCAAGAAAAATAAGAGGGTGTGGATATAGGCAGCCCACATCACTAGTGAAGTTAGTTTGTTTGCATGAATTATATCATAGTTAGAGGTTCGATAGCATAGAAAGAAGTGGATTGAGGTATTTAAGGACAGTTCACAGACGATGGACTCAGGAAGAGCAAGCTCTTGCATAATTTGAATCTTTTTTAGATTTAAAGACTTTTTATAGAATATAGCAACTCCACCTCCTCTACAGATTCCACGATCAGACCGATAAACGTGATATTCTCTTATAGTGGTAATGGAGTCTGGGAAAGATGCATTCAACCATGTCTCACAGACAAATATAATGTCAAATGTGGCTGTGCTTAGTAAGATGAGGAATTCATGCATTTTATTTGCGAGGCTTCTTGCATTGAGTAGTTTGCATTTAAGATATGTAGTAGTGGGTCTGGAGGAAGTAAGGGGCATGCATCCCTAATGTTGAATGTTTGGGTGATGGTTATTGGGACATAGGTTGTTGCTCTTGCTTTTGATACATTCTGCACAGTAGTCAATGTATAGGTTAGTTAATTCATGTAGTCTTTTGAGCTCAGAGCATAGTTTTTATACTTGTCCTTTTTCTCTGAGTAGTTTGAGAGTTCTTTGTGCAATCATGTTGGTTTCTTTTGGGTCTTACATTTTTCTTTTTTAGTGTTTTTTAATACTAGTGGTGGGCTTCAAATTTTTTAACAACCGGTTCTCTGCCCTAATGACTGGTTGGGTAGGCGTGGTTGGGTGGTCATGTGACTGAGAGGGCGTGGCCAACTCGACATCACTCATGTCAAGGGACGCTTCTCCTCGCCCACCCTCTCATGACCTTGGGGTTGCTACAATGGTCATAAGTGTGAAAAATGGCCATAAGTCACTTTTTCAGTGCCATTGTAAGTTGAATGGTCACTAAATGAACTGTTGTAAATTAAGGATTACCTGTACAAAAATACAAAAAGCTTATTTGCTTGCAAAAAGCTGCCCTAAATATCAATAATTAGATTAGGAATGGGGGAATAAACGCTGAAGATCAATGAGTTACAGCTGTCATGGAAACTTAAACCATTCTGTCTGAATACTTTCCTTTTCATCAGAAATACCTGCAACCCAGAATTACAAACCAGGCAAGGTGCCAGAGCGCATTAAGGAATTGAAATAGTTACAATACAAGGATAACTATCAGCAGCCAAGTTACTCTTGCTCATAAAGTGAAACCCTTTAGCAGAGAGGTCATTTAAGCTCTCCAGAAACTTGGTGGGCATATTTGGGCTACAAAATGCCAAGCTAAAGAGACAAATTAACAAATTAGCATATTGAGTGAGGGCTAATCCCATTCTGCCTTTGTTCAGACCTTGCTGCAGGGAATTTTTGCCTATGAATATAGCTATCTATCTCTTTATCTCTTAAGTATTGACATCTTCTGTGGGCTATTAAGGAAGATGGGGGCTGCTTTCTCCTTCTAAGAAAACACGTGTCTCCATTTCTCATTCAGGGAAATTTATTCTTCCTTTTTAATATTTCTCAAAACATTTCATTCTTCTAGGAAGGGGTGTGTACTAACTTTCTACAATTGGTGCCATGTTACTATGCCATATTATTGTGAGAGAAAACTAATACAAATTGGAAGGATGATCCACTTATTATCAGTGGAGCAATCATGTGCCTTGCCCATTCCGAAGCAATGCAAGAGACTCTTGTCCCAAAAGTGCTTTTTCAAGAGGCAACTGGACTTTCTAGAAACCAAGAAAATTCAGTTGTTTCTTGAAAAAAGCACCTTTGGGACAACCATGATCTGGATGACTGAAGAATCCCTATAGACAAGAGACTCCTGTGGTCAGTGAACTGACAAAACACAGTTTCCCACCCAGGAGAAGCAATCCTTAGATCAATTTTCACCACTTAAAGATACCAGCTTGTCTCACTCATCTCACAAGATATCCTTAGGTAATCATCCAGATTTAAGGAAAGATCACATGTCCCCAGAAAAGCAGTAAAAAAAATCAGATAGAATGCCAAGCATCCTGCCTCTCTGCCATTTCTTCTATGGCTATGCCAACCCTTCTGTAAATAGCTGTTCCAGCCGTGTTGGAAATATATTCCAAAAAGCCTAAAATAATCCTTTAACAATGTTTAAGAAAGTCAAACCCCAGGAATGAAAGTACCACAAAAAACTCCAGGGTGGGAAGAACACAGTCTACAGAAAGAAAGTCTGGGCGTACTGCCAAGAACCATTAAGGCTTATAATGTAACAAGCTTAACTCAGAGGCAGCTTCTGAAAACACTTAAAACAGCAGGGCAATTAAGATAAGGATTAGTCTAGAAATACATGCATACCAGAATGCTTCTCCAAACTCAGGGGTGGGATGCTACCGGTTCAGCCCAGTTCTGTGGAACCAGTAACTCCGAAGAGCAGCTAACACCAAACCGGTTCACTGAGACAACCTTCTGGTCATCTGTTTGGTCCACCTGCGAAACAGTGCAAACTGGTAGCAGCTCACCTCTGGAATGAACTGGGCTTTTATAATCATATTTTTCAGTGTTTCCCAAGCTTCTTAAGTTGATTTCTCCTTTAAGATAGTTATCTATGGGATCCTTCCCAAGCTCTTAGTTACTGTTTGGAATAGGACGGTGACTAGGCTCTGGATAGGTTTGCACCCATGGGATCCCTCCTCACCCATACACCTCTCTGTGCCCCATGGTATACAGAGAAACTGAGAGGGATGAAACGCATGGGGAGACATCTAGAGCGCCATTGATGGAAAAAAAGGGATGAACTCGATCGAACACTGGCAAGTGTTGCTATTAAAGCCTACCTCATGGCAATTCATAAATACTTCTCCACATTAATTGTGTCTGCAGATAATCACCTAGCGATCCTCTTTAAGATGAGCCTCCTCCTCCTGGGCAAGGAGGAAATTGAGGTCTACCTGAAGGGGTGCGCTGAGGAATTTGCGGATTTTCTGGAAGGCAAAATTACTCAACTTCATTCCCAGTTAAACGCCGGCATGGTTGCTGGTCCAGTGGAAGCCTCTGAGGCAGGTTCTTGCCCTGTTATCTGAGAATGATTTGACCCTGTTGCTTATAAGGAAGTGGACAGGATAAAATACAACACCTGTATTTTAGATCCATGTCCCTCCTGGCTTGTGAAAGCTTTCCAGGAGGTGACAGGTGGGTGGACTCTGGCGGTGATTAATGCCTCCCTACAAGAGGGGGCAGTGCCCCTGCACTTTAAGGAGGCTGTGTTCCACCCTCTTCTTAAGAAACTATCGCTAGAATCCACCCGGTTGGATAATTTCTGACCTGTCTCCAATCTTCCCTTTTTGGGGAAGGGGGTTGAGAAGGTGGTTGCACGGCAGCTCCAAAAGTACCAATCAGGATTCAGGCCTGGATTTGGGACAGAAACAGCATTGGTCACATTTTTGGATGATCTTTGGCGGGTGCAGGTGGGGGGTAGTATATCCATCCTTGCTCTACTTGACCTCTCAGAGCTTTCGATACCATCGACTATGGTATTCTCCTGGAGCAGCTTCGGGGGATAGGAGTGAGAGGCCTTGTGCTATCCTGGTTCACTTCCTTCCTCTGTGGCCATTCTCAGTCAGTGTTGATAGGAGGGGAGAGATCTAACCCTCATCCACAGCTTTGCAGGGTTCCGCAGGTGTTGGTACTCTCTCCGCTCCTGTTCAACATTTATATGAAACTGCTGGGTGAGATCATCCATCACCATGGACTGAGGTATCACCAATATGCTGATACACAGCTGTATGTCTCAGCCCGTGATGAGTTAAGTGATGCCATGTCCTCCCCTTTGCAATGCCTGGAGGCTTTTAGGGGCTGGATGGAGAGCAACAGGTTGAAACTAAACTCTGGCAAGACTGAGTGGCTCTGGGTTTGGGGTTCATTGGCTCAGGGAGAATTGCCATCTTTGGTCTTGGATGGGATGGCACTACCCCAAACAGGCCCTGTATGTAATCTGTGGGTTCTCCTGGACTCACGACTCCTGCTCGAAGTGCAGGTGACAGTTATGGCCAGGAGGACCTTTACACAACTGTGGGTTGTGTGCCAGTTATGCCCTTTCCTGGACCAACAATCCCTACTAATAGTCACTCATGCCCTAGTTACTTCCCAACTTGACTATTGCAATGCGCTCTACATGGGGTTGCCCTTGAAGAGCATCTGAAAACTCCAGTTGGTGCAAAATGCAGCGGCCCACATGGTTTTGTAAAGACCCCAGTGTGCATATGTATCACCTCTTCTGTGAGAGCTGCATTGGCTGCCAATTTGCTCTCAGGTGCAATTCAAGGTGCTGGTTGTCACCTTTAAAACTCTTCATGGCTTGGGACCAGGCTATCTGAGGGACTGTCTCTTGCCGGTCACATCTACCTGACCCATTAGAGCAGGGAGACAGGGAATGTTGCGGGTCCCATCCCCGAGGGAGATATACCTGGTGGGACCCAGAAGAAGGGCCTTCTCTGTGGTGTCTCCCTCTCTCTGGAACATCATTCCCCCAGAGATTAGAATGGCCCCCACTGTAATACTCTTCCAGAAGGCGCTGAAGACCTGTTTCTGACAGCAGGCTAAGGAACTAGAGCAGGATGGAGCCCATTAAATGGCTCATGCCCATTAAATGGATCTGCTGTCGCTGGAGCGGGGGGTGGGGGTGATTTTATTATGTTAATTTATTTGATTCTTTTTATTCTTTTTATTGTTTTAAATGTGATTTTATGTTTTGTAAGCCGCCTTGAGTCTCCATGGGCCTTGGTGGTGCAGGCTGTTAATCATCTAGCACTTAGTGCAAGCTGCCTGCAATTAGTGCAGGTTCGAATCCCACCAGGCTCAAGGTTGACTCAGCCTTCCATCCTCTCGGAGTAGGTAAATTGAGGACCCAAAGATTATTGGGGGCAATAAGCTGACTTTGTAAAAATGCCGCTTGAGGGGGGCCAAAAAGCCCTAGTAATAAGCAGGCATATACAATGGAATGAAGGCTATTGCTGAGCACTTAGCGTGGTGCTCCATAGACTGTAAGCCGCCCTGAGTCTCCGAAGAAGGGCGGCATATAAATGTAATTAATATATAGCAAAATTATTATTTATTTAATTTATATATATATATATATATATATATATATATATATATATATATATATATATATATATATATAAATTAAATAAATAATAATTTTATATATAATTATATTGTATAATTATACACTACATTAATGTTTCAGTCAGAAACTCTTTCACAGTGCTATTCATGTACATGACAATGAAATGTTTGAGTTCACTCCCACTGATATCAATGCATTGCCGTTTTAATAAATTCCTTCACTGGGTGGGGTATTTGATTAGATGATCTACAAGAGTCTTCCCATTCTGATTTTGTGAAATAGATTGGTGCGTTGATTTGTCCATTGTCACAACTATACACAATAATACTGTTATACAATAGTATTTTTTGCTCAGTGGGTTCATCCAAATGCAAACCTGTGCTGTCAGGAATACCAAAAAATACAGATAGTTTGCATTGGTTTATTGCTGGCATATGTTTGATATTCATCAGCATTTGTTTACTGTTGGGTCAATAGTTTAGACAGATTTTTGAAGAACTGGTATCTTTTGTCAGGATAGGAAATATTTTTAAATTGGCTAGGTCAGTTGATTAAAGAGACACACATTAAACTTGGTCTTACAAGTTCAGCAAATAAAACAAGACTTAGATATAATATTGTGAGAGAGAGGGGGGACTATTACTTTTATTAGTCCCAAAGAGACAAATAGCATTATTTTTATCTGATGTTAAGTCCTCCTAAGGCCAGATGTTCTACTTTCTTGCCTGCCCCTTGCAATTCTTTTTAAATAATTTCCTCTTCTATCTTTGGGGCAGCTTTTCAAGTTATATATTAGTACTACAATTTCAGTGTCCTTAGAAAACATTACCAGCTAGGCTTCTTTGCTACAAATCAAAATGTATAAAAACAGTTTAAGTTTACAATCACTGAATATATTATTTACTGTTACTGTTACTATGATAAGTGCTTTTCAGGCTTACAACAATGGTATACAAGGAATCTGCATCCCAACGAGCATCATTTTTTGAAATTCTACTTCAGCCATTTTGATTGGTTAGCTGTGAGCTTCTGGGCACAATTATAATGGTAACTCTGTGTACCACAAATGGGCATGTATGGTTCATTACCTCCTTTCCCAATGTTCCATCTGAGACAGCTGACTTTGGTTACTATGGTAAGGCCCTTAATTTCATGGAGGTTTTTTCCCTGAAAAGTGCACTAGAACTGAAGTAAAAGACTTAGTAACACAGACATGGAAATAAGCTGCCTGTCTGTCTGTCTGTTTCTATGTCTTTGTGCAAGTGCAGGCAGTGAAAAACGTGGAACATATACAAGGTTTTTAATGCCATGTAATATGTCTGTGGAAATTCTCATTCATCTAGGTCATAGTTGTCTCTATGGTGCTTTTTCAAAAGGCAACTGGATTGGGGGTTTTTTCTCCTTGAAGAAGATGTTTCGCTTCTCATCCAATAAGTTCATTAGCTTGTGACTGAATGGTGGAGGGAAGAATAGGTTCTGACAGGATGGTTGGGTGAGCAGGAAGTGGAAGAAGCATCAGTACCATTCCATTTCTTAATATTTCATGGCTTGAAATACACAGGCACAAATTTTATTTGAAGAACTCCATTCCAGTCTATTTATATCTAGAACATTTATTTGTGTGCTTTTAAAATGTATTTTGTACGTCTTATCTTTAAAAATCCCAAAGCATTACACAATAAATTTTCAATTAAATTGTTTAATTAAATAGTTAATGTAGTCATATAATAATATTTATATAAAATATGCAATGCATTAACAGGACAATAGGTGATTAAAACTATCAATAAAAAATTAAAAGTATCATAGCATTGTTATTACATTTGTAAGAAAATACATATGTGTTCCTTCCCTAGTAATTATCTCTATATTTTTGCAGTAGCTTCATATAGTTAGCTCATATTCAGCCTGTTATCCATCAAAGTCATATTTGATTTTTTAATGTAGGAATTTACATTTGCCCTTAGTAAAATTAATCTTGCTGACCACTGCTCTAGCCCACCATAATTTTCTTGATATTGTTTTGTAAGGTGTTCTGATTCCAAATATAATAATTATAATTTCTACAATCTCAGCCAAGTCATTTCTAAATAGCACCTAGCTAAATAATGAAGTACTGTGTATATCTCTTGATCAGGAGCCACTGACAAGTACTTGTTAATATAACTGTCCAACCAGCTCTGAATCAATCTCATAGTAGCACTGCCAAGCATTTGGTCAGTTATTCATTTGATCTTAGCATTCCTTCCGTAGCTAGGTGGGTAAAGTGCAAAGTTAAAAACATCAGTCTTCTCTCCATCATGTTAATAACCAGAGGTGGTATTCAGCAGGTTCTGACCAGCTCTGGAGAACCACTAGTGGAAATTTTGAGTAGTTCAGAGAATCGGCAAATACCAACTCTGACTGGCCCTGCCCCCATCTATTCTCTACCTCCCGAGTCCCAGCTGATCGGCTGGGTCTTCTTTTGTTGCCCTGCGCAGGAGAACGGAGCTGGAAATCAGGTTAGTGGGGCGGGGAGGGAATGGGGATTTTGCAGTATCCTTCCCCTGGAGTGGGGTGGGAATGGAGATTTTACAGTATCCTTCCCCTGCCATGACCACCAAGCCATGCCATGACCACAGAACCGATAGTAAATTTTTTTGAATCCCATCACTATTAATAACCTACAATATTCTCAGTGCTCAGGACTGCCCTTTTCTTTTTACCAGTAGCAGTTGCTTTTTTGCTTTTAGATTTACCATATTTACAAATGTAATTTTCTTTTGGATTTTTCTAGCTTCCCCACCCAATATGAGTGACTTGCTGGTGTACCTCTTGGGTGAATTCACCTATCTTTCATTTCTGATGCAGTCCCGTTTTGCTCGTAGCTCAGTCAAAATCTGCCAATGCACCAGTAAATGTGTTTTAAACTACTTTCCATCTTTTTTTGTCACCATAATGGTGATTGCTTGCACTTCAAGTGTTTTATTGCTGAGAAATTCTTCAGCTTCCTTGACCTGAGGATTTCTGCCCATTATTCCATTATAGCAATAGCACTTAGACTTATATACTGCTTCACAGTGCTTTACAGCCCTCTCTAAGTGGCTTACAGAATCAGCATATTGCCCCCAATTATGCTCCAATTTCTCCACCTTGCTAAAATTTATTCCTATATTATCTTGAACGCCCAAATTGATGTATTCGCTTCCCCACAAGTTTCCAAAAGTTTTATTTCTTCAGCCTCATCTTCTTTGTTCATTAGGATTAGGATTCAGTAGAATTCAATAGGAAGTAAAAAGAAAGAAGAAGAAGAAAAGGAAAAACTCAATGAAGTAGAGAGAGATGGAAAGGATAGAAAACCCAGTTACAAAGTAGGAGATATAAGAAACATACCCATGACCCATAAAGGATTCAAATGCCTATACACGAATGCTCAAAGTTTAGGGAACAAACAGGGTGAACTTGAAGTACTAGTACATCAATGGCAACTATTACTGAAACATGGTGGGATGAAACTCATGACTGAAATGTATTGATGAAAGAATACAAACTATTCAAAAGAAATAATAAAAGAGGAGTTGCATTATATATGTATAAAAAATCACTACATCTCTATAAAAATCTACAAAACTAAGGATGAAAACTTCCTAGAATCCACATAAGTCAATATAAAAGGAAAAAAGAATGGCATTCCTAAAGGCATGTACTACGGACCACCCAATCAAGCTTAAGAAATAGATGAACTTTTTGCTAAACAACTAACAAAGGTATGTAGGAAACACACCACAGTAATAATGGGAGACTTTAACTACCCTGATATCAATTGGAAGACAAACTCTGCAGTAAGTCAGAGATCGAACAGATTCCTAACCATCTTAGCTGAAAATTTGTGATCGAAGGTTAGAGGAAGGAACTAGAGGAGAAGCTACATTGCACCTAATTCTTACATAGAGAAGAAGTGATGGAAGAAGTTGAAATTGCCGGAACTTTGGGTGAGAGTGACCACATCATACTGGAATTCAATATAATGCAAACACAATGTTAGAGTTTGCAGCATAAATTTAAGTCCAGAAAACACACAGATGACTGATTCAGCAGAATCATTAACTTCTTTATAAACATAATATAACTAAATGTACAATACCAGTAGTTTCTTCCAAAAAGGAAAAGTTACAAACAAACATAAACAGAAGCAGACATGTTACAGCTCCAGTTCAGAGCAGAACTCTAGTTTCATTTTCAATTCTCAGCAAACACACAGAGCCAAACCACACCCAGGCTGTTAGCTCCCATTGGCTTGTCTGTTGCCATGCTTACTCACTTACTGACTTTGTTAACCATTTCTTTGCCAGTTAATGAATATACTCTGACATACAAACAATAGAATATAATCTAGCCATTGTCTTAAACTTTAAAAGAGCTGTGTCAAGATTCCGGACATTACCCCAATTAAATAATGAGTCTCGAGCCAAACTTCCAAAACTTCAAAGAATTTATTGGGAGTTAATATGTCCGGCACTGCTTGGGTGTAGCTGACTCTGAGACACATAATTCATTGTCACCCTTGACCCTGGTTTTCCTTCACCCTCTAGTCCTTAATATTACTACATTTACCTGAATGAAAGTAAGCAGTGGAGTACTACAAAGTTCTGTCTTAGGCCCAGGTATTCTTCAATATCTTCATAAATGACTTAGCTGATAAACTAGAAAGGGAACTCATCAAATTTGCAGATAACACTAAGCTGGCAGGAATAGCCAACACCCCAGAAGACAAGCACATGATGCAAAAAGATCTTGATGGATTTGAACAATGGGCCCTAGTCAACAAAATAAAATTTAATGTTGAGAAAAGCAAGGTTTTACACCAAGGCAGGAAAAACCAAAGGTACAGGTACAGATTAGGAGAAATGTGACTCAAAAACAATAACTGTGAGAGGAGCTTGGAATCCTAGTAGATGATCACTTAAATATGAACCAGCAAGTGTATGATAGCTGCCAAAAAAGCAAATACAATCCTGGGTTTATAAACAGAGTCATAGACTCAAGATCATTTGAAGTATTAGTAATATTTTATAAACCTTTAGTAACATCATACCTGCATCCAATTTTGGATACCACATTGCAAAAAAGTTGAGACTTTGGAAAAATGTGAAGAGCAACTAAGATAATTAAAGACCTGGAGATCAAAGCATATAAAGAACTTGGGTTTGGCTAATCTAAAGAAAAGAAGGACTAGGGGGATATGATAGCAGTATTCCAGTATTTGAGAGGCTGCCACAAAGAGGAGGGGAGTCAACTTATTCTCCAAAGCACCAGAAGGCAGGACAAGAAACAATGGATGAGAACTAAACATAAAAGCAACCTTTCCTTGAATCCCACCCCTGAATGACACTCAATTCTTAGTAATGTATCTGGAAGAATGTAATTAAATTAAAATTTAGTCTATAGAAGATAATCCTAAATCCATCTGAGTGAAGGAAAAGTCTCTTAGAGGGTGCTGTATTTATTATTTTCAGACATTATGGATAATAACATCCTCTTGAATGGCCCTATTAGAGCTGAGACCAGAACTGTATGTTATCATACAGTTGATTTGTCAGTTATACTGTTCCCTGGGAAAAATATATTAAACACTGCAGTGCATACTCAGCAATCTCTGTATTTTACCAACACTGTGTCTTTAAATGTTTTATTATCTTCGTCTTCTTGAGAACACATCTTCTTTGTTCTGTCCTCACTACACATTAGTCTGTGTGTAGCTTGACATGCAGCTAAACCCACCTATTCCCCAATAAATCAAACCATGTGTGTAGGTCTGAATGCTTTATTGAAAGAACAGAATATGGTAAAATGGAAAAATAGGAATACATACAATGAGAACCAAATACAAGATAGGCAGTATTGAGTTACTGCTGAACATAACAATTAATAAATACAAGTAATTTAATTCTTACCAGCTATGATGCTCTGTGTGTGGGATGTGGGTTTGTCCTTGGATGACCATGTGCCACAGATTAAGATAGATTTGTCTTTGTGCTTCTGCCTTCTCCAAACACTAAAGGAAATAGAGTCTGTCTTCCCAGCATGCACTTGTTTTGAGAGTGCAGGCTGATGGGTAAAGAGTAAAGAGTTGGGTCAGCTTCAAACAATATAATTGGTATTTGTCTCTCTGGCCACTAGATGGGGCTAGAGAGCAACAACAGTATATAAAAGTTATATACTGGGCCAAACATAAGAATCTTTTTCTTCCTGCTTTTTGGGATTGAAGCAGATCCATTCTGTAACAGCTGTATCACACTCCATATTTGTATTTTGGTTGATAATTCCCAAGCCCTGAAATGGATTACCAATAATCAAATTTGATGACTAAATCCAAATGACTGGCAGATTTAAATAAAGATGTTCTCAGGCAATCTTTTAATAACTGCTATCAACAACTTTCTTTGATTTGATTCTGTTGCATTTGAGGAAGGGAAGAAGGTTTCTGATTTTCCCTCCCAATCTGATCTTATCGAACTCCCAGAATTACAGCCCCAATTCATCTGGAAGACCCCAAGATAGGGAAGATTATTTCAGTTATAAGAATCTATATATAGCAAATCTAACCAAGGAAGCCAAATCCCCACCCAGGTAATATAAAAAAGGTAGAAAGGGATGCCCCAAGTTACTAAAATTCAGAATGAAAACTTGCATCCTAAATTCCATTATGATGTTGTGAAGAAAAGATGGTGGTATTTTAGTTGCATAAAGCAGTTATCTGTTCCCAATACAGGGATTCAAACAAGTGGACCATAAGCACCACAACAGCAGCAAAGGCTGATTGGCATGTACAACAAAACAAAGATAACTAGAAGAGCTTCTGACAACCTTAATTCATCATTGTGCTGGTTTACTTTTTTTCTTTTCATTATATTTGTTTGCAAAAGTGGAATTCAATTTTGAAGGTAATTTTCTAGAAAGAATGAAAGGGTGGTAAGATGGCTAGGTAAGACAAAGATGGGGAAACAGGAGAAAATTTAGGCCAGGCAGCAGCCCAGGGGCACCTCCTGGCAAGGTGAAAGAAAATTGAATATTCAGTCTCCATCCATGCATCTTCCTTAATGTTGCCCGCCTTCTTCTCAGAAACAATAAAAGCTTTCTCCCCTTTACAAGACAGGCTAGAAGTCCAGGACATCAGCATTCACTTTAAATTCAGGATCATTAATTCACCTGATTACCAGAGGAGACTGCAGTAGTACCATTTTGAGAGAGACCTTCTCTTTCCATCCTCCAAATATACTGTTATTGTAGGTGGACATAGAATTGAACTCAAAGAGAAGCTTGTGCATTCTCAGGCATGTCTGAAATGAACAAATGAAAGCATAACCTGAGAGTCATCCAGATTCTGTTAGGGAGGATAGTAGCGTGGATAGTAGCCATCACTACAGTCTCTATTGTACTGTTACTACAAATTAAAAGGAGCATGTTTTGCCCTACATGATTGTCTCCTGAGCAGAGAAGTCAAATGTATGTCGGGGAGGGGGAAGAAGGAGGATTTATCATTTCTTTCTCAGAAGCCTAGGCGCTGTATCACCATGTGAGATGACATTTGAATTTACAATTCTGCTGAGAAAAGCTATTAATTCACAAATTAGCATCCTCCCCCCTTCTCTTTTTCTCCCTCTTACTTGGCTGTGCAAAGCAATTGAAAAGACAAAGGAAATAGCCTCAAGGAAGAGACTTTACTACTTGTCTGTCTGGGTTGAGATTGCTTCCAGGTAGATAAACCAATTACCTGAGTGACTGCTCATGGCAGACTGCTATTGCCTTCCTTTGTGCCATGGCTGGATTAAGCTTTATGTATCTCATTAATGTATGCTGGTAAGGAACTGACCAGGACCCCTCATCCAGTGTGTTTTTCAGGAAGGCTGAATTGGAGAAAGGGAGGGGTGGATGCTAAAGAATATGGTTGAAGTTGGAATACTCTTCATTGGGGTGCTACTACTGGATGTGATGCAGGTTTGCAGAATCTGGGGTGAATCTGGTTTCTTTTTCTTTTATATCATATTCCATCTATTGTTTTGCAGATATTATAAATCATGCTTAAATATTTATAATCTGAAAAAAGTATTTCTCCATTTAGTAATATGCTTACTAAACGAGAAATAGTTAATATATGAAAACATGAATGCGTTCATGAAAATGATAAATGACAAGAAGCAGGAGTAGTTGAAACTACTTCTAGAAGTTCAGATTAATAAAATGAGGTTTTAAAGACTGTTTCATATGGCAACATGTCTAATCTTAGCTTTGGTTTCCCTTTTTTTCTCAGCTCTTTTTTCTAAAAATTATTGCTATCTATGGGGATAAACTTCAAAATACATAAACTACTTTTATTGTTGAACTACAGTATAGCATTGATGGTTTTTCCTGTTTTCAAAGTTAATGCCTGTTTTTAAAAGGCAAAAATTATGAGATGCTCCATTCCTTAGAGTTCATTAGGAATTAGCTCCACTGCAACATAAATTAAAACACATGTAAAAGTAAAGTCACCAAAGAAATATATAATTATGATTAAACAAACTATACTTTCAAACTTTATAATTTTAAAAGTACTAAAACTACTGTAAGTAGTGACTATATTTCAATTTCTCAATAAATCTTCATTTTTCTCAAAGCTTTTCCATACCAGGAACAATTTTTATCACTTCCTTCAAAATTTCCAGAAAATTCATTCAAACATTAAGCAAAGCACTAGATCATTTGCACATGCATAAAATCCCATTATCTTCTTATCTTTTTATACACAATTAAAACCCCATTTGACCTTTTGCTCCAATTCAGATTTAATGCCAGATTAAGTGACAATTCAGATTTAATAAAAATTCTACTTTGAAATTTTATGCTTATTAAAACATAAGGTCATATTCATAGGCCTATTTTTTTTTAGTGTGCACAATCTTTCTCCAAGTAGCCTGTTTACTGAGGATTTCCTGTAGAAGAGAGAAGAGTATTGAAATAGGGAAATTGTAGGCAACATCTCTTAATAAGTACTTCACTGGTCCACACTACAAGTATAGCAAAGCAAAGTATCATAGCTGTTCTACAGATTAGAAACAGAATAATCCTTGCTTTACAAAGGTGTTTCAAAGAGGTGCTTTACTCACATCTCTTTTCAAAGATCTGCAGAGACTTATAATTTTTTAGTATCTATTCATTTTTTCTATTTTCAATCCATAAACTTATTTTTTTTCATCTTAAGTAAACTTCCAATGTATTTACTGTAAATTAAACAATGAACCTATAGAACAAGATCATATTCACAAGAGAGTTAAGGATGGTAGGTTGCACTGGAATGTGCCAAGTGAAACACAATTGAGATTTTCTGGAGAGAAAGCAAAAAAGAAATTAAGCACACTTCCGTGCACTGCTCATAGACTGTTTCCAATCCAGTTTACTTCCAGCTCAGCTATGGTGCAAGAAAACTTGCTGTGAAGATAGTAAATTGCTAAATCTCCATAGATTTTCTGGGTGTTTTTTCCTCCATTTGCCACAACCTGCTTTGTAGGCTTTTATTACTCCATGCAAGGGTTCAGGCCACTATAGCACTGAGGTGGCTTTTCACTGGCCATTTAAAATTGGCCAGAGACAAAATTCATTGTCAGTTCAGATGATGAAACTGTTCAAATGTAGCATATGGGAGTAGGACAGGAGACTAGCCAGTTGCTCCTTTTTGTTGTGATCAGCTGTATGAAGCTTTCAGCATTTTAAAGAGCAATGAGAGGAAAAATGATCATGACTCACCTTCAGACTGTTCAGAAAGCTCAGGAAGTAAAAGAAGAGGTGATGTAAAAATGCCTGAAAACTTGTGCAGAACAAGGCAAATGTGAAGTACAAAAAGTGGACTTAGGAAGTGAAAAGAAAAGATAAAGGTGTCTCTCTCTGGGTTTTATCTTGCTAGTTGTGACCAACTTTAAGGGGCTGTGCTCATCTCCACTTCCTAAGCCAAAGAGCCAACATTTTCCGGAGTAGTTCCATAGTCATGTGGTTGGCATGATATCACGCTGCTACACAGAGTGTATGGTGAAATACGGATCACTGTTACCTTCCTGTCTGCTTATATGTGGTACCTATTCATCTACTTGCATTTGCATGCTTTCAAACTGGTAGGATGGCAGGAGCTGGGACAAGCAACAGTAGCTCATTCCAGTTATGGGAAAATGAGCAGCAGATAAAGGAGAAGTAATAACGTGACAAACAGAGGGCATTTGTCCACATTACTGCTGTCTAAATGAGAGATGGAATTCGTGGAATGGTTGTTCCAATTTTGCCAGGTTTTGCCTATTATTCAATGGATGATAGCTGTGGTCTGTATATTAGGCAAGTCTTGCTATGAAACGGGGGGAAACTGAATGCAGTAATATCAATTCTTCCAGTTGTTTAACTTTAATAAAGCTCTTAACACCAGAAAACATAACAGAAAATTAATGGCCTCTACTGTCACTTGATGCAGTCATTTGCAACCCAGCTTTCCACACCAAAGACTTCATAAATGGAAGCATTTTCTTTAAACAAATATAGTTAGGAACTGAAAGCAAAGTCATTTCCTTCCTATCTCCAGTCCCCTGTATGTCCTTTGAATGAAAGAATTATATATTAATGTCTATAATTTTTTTACAATTAACATTAATGTCTCAGGAGGCTGCTCTTATAGGATAAATATAAAGGAGGCTTAGAACATAGAATAATAGAGTTGGAAGGTATCTCAGAAGTGTTTTAGTCCAATTGCTTGCTTCAGACAAATGGTTGTTCAGTCTCTTTGAAAGCCTGTAGTGATGGAGCACCCACAACTTCTGAAGGCAATCTATTCCATTGGTTGATTACTCTCACCATTAGGAAATTTCTCCTTAGTTCTAGGTTGCTGCTCTCCCTGCTTAGTTTCCAACCATTGTTTCTTGTCTTACCATTTAGTGCTTTGGAACACAGTATCATGCCACCCAGTCCATCTTTTCATACCCAATTCCTATATCCATTCTTCATATTTATTTAGCCTCCAGCCCCCTACTTATTTTTGTTGCTCTTCTCTGTATTCTTTTCAGAATCTCAACATCTTTTTTGTATTGTGGTGATTTATAACTGAATGCAGTATTCCAAGTGTGGTCTTACTAAGACATTGTGAATTAGTATTAGAAATTCATGTGATTTTGAGCCTATCCCTTTATTAATGCACCCTAGGATTGCATTGGCTCATATTCAATTTACGGAATACGAATTATAGAACCCTTTTCCAACAGTGACCACAACATGATTGACTTTTGTCTCAACATACGTCCACACAAAAATCACCACAATGATGTAATCCACAATTATAACTTCAAAAAAGGCAACTACGATCTTATAGACAACGATCTCTCATCCCTTAATTGGCAATCTCTATTCACTGGATGCAATACTGTTGAAGACTATTACAACATATTTTTACTTGAAGTCAAAAGAGTCATCAAACTATATGTACCAATAACAACTCCCAAAAGCAGAAAAAACAAATTACCCATAACAATAAGGAAGCTCTAATCCAAAAAGAGATCACTTTGGTGGAAAAACAAATCTGGTCATGTTGCCAACTTCAAAAGCTAATACAAAAATTTATACCACCAGATAAAGACTGAATGCATCAATTATCACATTAAACAAGAGGCAAACCTTCTACGCACCAATTCCACCCGCGCTTTCTACAGTTTTGTAGTCAGCAAACTAAAAGGCTCAAGGTCCATCCCACCCCTGAAAGGACCTAATGGTAAAGACTACAACGATGACACCATTAAAGCCAACCTCTTTAACACATTCTTTGGCTCAGTATTTGTAAACAGCAATGGATCATGCCCAGTATTTCCTAGTCGAACCACAGACAACTACAATGATCTCATAAATATTGATTTTACAGAAGACAATGTTGAAAAAGCACTATGCAATCTAAAACCATCTCTATCTATTGGACCGGACGGAATAGGTGCCTACTTCTTATCCATTGCCATAGCCAAACCTCTAAGCATAATCTTTGAAAAATATTTCAGGACCAGCTCCTTGCCAAACCTATGGTCACTAGCCATGGTCATTCCCATCTTCAAAAAGGGAGACCTAGCCTAGTTGAAAATTACAGACCAACCTCTTTATGCTGTGTTACCTGTAATGTCATGGAATCAATTATAAACCAATCCATTATCCTCCACTTAGAGACAAACAACCTACTCTCTAATAAACAATTTGGTTTAAGAAAAAAAACTATCCTGTAATCTGCAACTTTTATACTGCAAAAACATATGGACTACACTACTCGATCAGAGCAAAACAATAGACGCAATCTCATAGACTTCTGTAAAGCCTTTGATTCAGTGGTATATAACAAACTACTATTAAAACTAAAATCTTATGGTATCTCTAGGACACCTGCATAACTGGATAGAAGCATTCCTGTCAAACAGACAACAAATGGTCAAAATTGGAAAAGTCCTATCAAATTCTGTACCTGTCAACCGTGGTGGCCCCCAAGGCAGTGTTCTGGGACCAACTCTCTTCATAATCTACATAAATGACCTCTGTGATCATATTAAGAGCAATTGCATTCTCTTCACTGATGATGTAAAGTTATTCAACACCACAGATAATTCTGCTACCCTTCAAAAAGACCCCGACTATGTATCAACTATGGTTGATTAACTATGGTTGATCAACTATGTATCGACTATAGTCAAACAAATGGCAACTTCAAATCAATGTTCTGTCTTACATATTGGCAAAAAAAATCAGAAAATAAAATACAAGCTGAATAGTCAAGACCTTGTTGATGATCCAAACTCTGTCAAGGACCTTGAAGTACTCATCTCAAATGATCTAAGTGTCAGAACCCACTGTAACTACATAGCCAAAAAGGCATTAAGAATTGTTAACCTAATCCTGTGTGGCTTTTTCTCTGGTAATATCATACTACCAATTAGAGTATACAAAACATTTGCTAGACCAATACTTGAATACAGCTCATCAGTCTGGGACCCACATTACGTATCTGATATTAACACAGTAGAGAAAGTCCAGAAATATTTCACAAGAAGAGTTCTCCACTCCTTTACTAATTGCAGAATACCTTATGCCACCAGACTTGAAATTCTAGACCTAGAAAACTTAGAACTACGCCGCCTTCGGTCCAATCTAAGTATAGTATATTAAATCATACATTGCAATGTCCTACCTGTCAATGAATACTTCAGCTTCAACCATAACAATACAAGAGCACACAATAGATACAAACTCATGATTAACCGCACCAAACATGATTGCAGGAAACACGACTTCAGCAACAGAGTGGTCAATGTCTGGAGTACTCTACCTGACTCTGTGGTTTCTTCCCCAAACCCAAAAAACTTTAACCTTAGACAGTCTACTATTGACCTCACCTCTTTCCTAAGAGGTCTGTAGAGGGTGTGCATAAGGGCACCAATGTGCCTACCATCCCTGTCCTATTGTTTCTTTTATTTTTCTTATATGTATCCATGTATTCATAACTATGTTTATACTTATACCTATTATCTTGTAAGCAATTGACAAATCAAATTAAATAAATAAATATTTAAGTGTTTGTCCACTAGGACTCCAAGGTCCCTCTCACAAGTACTGGCATTCAGCCAAGTTTCACCTACTCTATACTTATACAGTTGGCTTTTCTTGCCTAACTGTAAAACAGTTTTATCTACATTGAATTTCATTTGCTAGATAGGGCCCAGTGTTCAAGTCTGCCAAGATCTTTTTGAATCTTGAACTTTTCTTCTGGGAGTTAGCTATTTGTGCCAGCTTAGTGTAGTCCACCAATTTGATGAGTTTCCCTTCAATTCCCTCATCTAGATAATTTGTGAAGATATTGAAGAGTATTAGGCTTAAAATGGAACCTTGAAAACCCCATTGCTTACTTCCCTCCTTGTGGATGTAGTTCTGTTGAGGGCTACATGTTGAGTACAATTTGTCAGCCAGTTGCAAACCCACCTGGTGGTGCTATCTATTCCACATTTTACTAGCTGCCAAAAAGTAGGTGTCAATCTGCAAAATGACTTCAGCTGAAGCTACTCTTTCTCATGCTCTCTCCCTTTTCATTTCTTGGTTGCAGTTCACAGGGAGAGGGATGGGCAGCTTAGGAATGTGGTGCCTCAGCTGCTAGTCAAAACATCTACCAGCTGCTGGCTGAACCAAGGCCATATCAACAGATACCTGTTGGAGCTTAGCAGGAATTTTTTGGCTGACATAATTGGCCCATGTGACCAAAAAGACATGAGGTGGGTGGGAAAATCCTATTTTTTTAAGTATCCCTCTGATGGTGATTGTTGGGAGGGGCCCAACAGCTGGACATCTGCTGAAGAGACAAATGGAGGGGACAGAGGTGCCAGTAGTCAGGGGAGATTTGGCAATGATGGAGGGCCTGTGGCCAACCAAATCCAAAGGATGATGGTAGGCGATGACAAAGACCTTTGAGACTGAAGCCCCAGTGGGATCTCTGGATACCTCTAGGTCGCACCTAACCAAGTGAAGAGAGTAGAGGAAAACTGAAGAGGACAAGGGGGAGGACTGGAATTATTCAACTGTCCCAGTCAACCAGGAGCTGGAGCAGCTCATGAGAGGCTCGATGGGATGAGCTTCCATGATGCCCAGTCATGGCTGGGATGGGAAGCTGCAACCAGGGTGCCCAGCTACCTGGCAGAGCCATATGCAGACCAGAGAAGCCAAAGTCCTGCCAGCTGATTCTGACTGGCCAGTTTGAAGTTTCATCCAGAGGCAGCTCCAAGCTAGCTCAGAAGCCTCGGATAGAGCGAAAATGGAAGGCAGAGAGGTAGAGCAGTGATCCCAGCCAGCGGCAAGAGGTCGGGAGGGGGGAAGACCGGTGCCCATCCTGGCTCAAGGGCACTGGCAACAGCCAGCCAGCTCAATGGTGTGGTCATGACAGCCCCCTCCTGGGGTTCCTGAGCCAGGTCAAGTCCACCTGCACCAAGATGCTCTTGAATGGTAGCCTATTCACTGGCAGCCACCACAGCAGGTGGTGGATTCCCCCCTCCTTCTGGCCACCTTTGATGGGGAACCAAATCAGCTGGCACTTTTCCTGAGCCAGGAGGTTGCCTACCTAGATCACTACACCCACACCTATCCCAAACAGAGAGCAATGGTCAATGCAGTGGCAGCGGGCTTGGAAGGGGAGGCTGCTGAGTGGGCATCCAACCTCTACAAAGTGAACAGCTGGGAGTTGGGGAATGTAGGCATGTTCCTGGATGAAGTTCGAAGCCGTTTTGAGGATGTCACATGCACCCAACAAGCGGAGACTGAACTACAGGCACTGAGACAGAGTGGCCGATCTGTACAAATATACATATGCGAGTTCCGCCAGATCACAGGAAAGCTGAGGCACTGGCTGGAGCAGTTGTTGGTCCACTACTTCAAAGCGGGCCTTGACTGGAAGCTACACCAAGTTTGTGCCTACTGGGGCCTGCCTAATCGACTGCCCGACTGGTACCATGCAGCCACCAAGTTGGATACAGAGCTAAGGGAATGCAAACCCGAGAGTGACGCCAGCCTGAAACCATGATGGACTCCAGAGAAGCCATCCACTGAAAAGTGGGAGAGCAACCCTGCCATGACTGGACCTTCTGGGAGAAGCACCCGAGCACCATTCCAGTGCTTTCAGTGTGGCCAGCTGGGCCAGTGGGCTACCGAGTGCACAGTGCTCAGCCCCAAGCTGAAGGAAATTTAACCTGGCCCCGGGAAGCCAAGGAGGCCACACCAAAAGATGCCTGAGAAACCTCAAGCCACCTGTCAGGCCATGGAGTTCCCCTCTGCAGCCAGGAGGAAAAGGGAACTCTGGCCAATGAGGAGCCCGTTAACCCACTACGACAACAAAGACAACAGGAAAAGTGACCCTAACAGTCTTCACTTCATAAAGGGGAACTGCCTATCAACCTACAAAATGACTTCAGCTGAAGCCATTCGGTCTCATGCTTACTCCTTTTTTGTTTCTTGGTTGCATTCATGGGGGGAGGGATGGGGGAGCTTAGGAAAGTGGTGCCTCAGCTGCTAGTCAAAACATCTACCAGCCTACATACCAAAACATCTACCAGCCAGCATGTGAACCAAGGCCATGTCAATCTGTTGGAGCTGAGCAGGAATTTGTGGGAAACAGGGGTAGGTGGGAAAATCCTATTTTTTTAGCTATCCCTAAGTGCAGGATCTATTTGGAGCTAGCTTCATCCTTCTAAGTGCTGATGTGATGTAATCAATAAAGGATTTCTTGAACCTGCACAGTGTCAGAGTCCTGACTTCCCTGGGTTCATTAGTCAGAATGATGTCAGCAGGTTGTGGTCTACTTTATCAAATGCTTTATTGAAATCTAAGTATACTATGTTGCTGATCTAGCAATTTGGTCACTTTGTCAAAAAATGAAATAAGATTTGTTTAGCATGATCTGTTTTTGATGAAGCTACTGGTTATAACCTTGCTTGCTACTTTTGATTATCTTTTCCAAGATCTTCCCAGGTGTTGATATCAGGCTGGCTGGCATGTAATTTCCTGGCTCTGTTTTGTTTCCCTTTTTTGAAGTTGGCGGGCACAGCTTTCTTCTAATCCTCAAGTACTTCCCCAGTGATCCAAGAACTTTGAAAGATATGTTTGAATGGTTCTGAAATCATGTCTGCCAGTTCCTTCAGACCTCTGGGATGTAGTCCATCAGGACCTGGTGATTTGAATTTATCTAGAGCGGACAGGTGTTTTCTTACATTATTTTTGCATATTTTAATTTGCATTTCTAACCTGTCATTTATGGTTCTGTTTTTGGTAAGTTGAGTAGTGTTTTGTTTTAGTATGAAGACAGATGAACTAAGTAGTTCTACTTTCTCTCTACTGTCCATTACTGCTTTGCCATATTCTCCCATCAGTGGACCAATTGTTTCTTTGAGTTTTTTCTTGTTTTTTATGTGTTGAAAGAAACTTTTTAAACTTGTTTTTGACATTTGTTGCAAGACTTACTTCATTCAAAGCCTTAGCTTTTCTAACTCCATCTTTGCAGGTTCAAGCTATTTGTTGCTATTCTGCCTTACTTATGTGTCCCTCTGTCCATTTTTATACTTGCCTTTTTGTCTCTCTCATGTGTTCTGAGAGTTCTTTGTGCAACCATACTGGTTCTTTCTTGGTTTTCTTTTTTAATGGTATTGACCTGGACTGGGTTATTGTAATAATATATTTCAGTTTTCCATACTTGTTGATTTGCTTTTTAAGATTTTCATCCATGGGATCCTTCCCAAGTTCTCTGAGTTTGTTAACATTAGCTCTTTTAAAGTGTAAAACACTGGTTTGGTTATGTTCTATTGCTTGTGTCTGCTTTATATTGAATTCTAATATGGCATGGTCATTCTCCTGTAAAGTTCCTGCAACTTCAATCCCCTCTATCACTTTTTCTCTGTTGGTAAGAATAAGGTCCAGTATAGTTGTCCCTCTAATTGCCACCTCTACATTTTGGGTGATGATGTTGCCAGCTGAGTTGATCAGGTGTCTGTTTGATCTCCCATTGTTTGCAGAGTTTGTCTCCCAGTTGTATCTGGATAGTTACTACTGTGGTGTGTTTCCTATATACCATTGTTTAGTTGGTTAGCAAAAAGTTCATCTATTTCTTCTGCTTGGTTGGGTGTCCTGTAGTATACACCTATGGCAATATTATTCTTTTTTTCCTTTTATGTTGACACATATGCATTCTAGAAGACTTTTGTCATTTTTTTCTACATTTCTGTAGAGAGAATATGATCTCTAACATGTAATGCAACTCTACCTCTTTTGTTAGAACTGTTTCTTTTGAATAGTTTCTAACTTTCTATCAGTACATTTCAGTCATTAGTTTCATCCCACCAATTTTTTGTAATGGCAACTACATCATACTTGCCCCGTTCACTAATATTTCAAGTTCACCCAGGGGTGGGATTCTACCAGTTCAGACCAGTTTGGTAGAACTGGTTTTATGATTCTGTGCATTTTGGAGAACCAGTAAGTCATACCCTGGCTGGCCCCAGCCCTTCCTGCCCCCCCACTTATGACTCCTAGTCATTCCTCATCTTGCCTGCCATTGCTAACCTGCCTTCGGCCACCATTGCTGCCTGCTTTCCACCATGGTCCTGATCTCCCTGGATGAGTGAGCTTACAAGCAAGCTCTGGTCGAGTCGACTTCCGGGCCAGCCTGGACCACTCCACTGTCCCCCCTGTCTCCGGGCTTGCCTGGTTTGCTTCGCCATGACTTAGCTAGCTAGCTGTCCCCCTCATTGCAAGGCCATGGCTGTGCTGGCTGGGATAGAAGAGAACATTCTCCCCCTGGTGATGAAGAAGCCATGGGGCCATGGCTGTGCTGGCTGGGAGAGAAGAGAACGTTCTCCTTCTCCCCTGGCCACGAAGAAGCTGCGGGGCTATGGCTGTGCTGGCTGGGAGAGAAGGGAACATTCACAATCTCCCTCTGGCCACAAAGAAGCTGCGGGGCCATGGCCATGTTGGCCAGGAGAGAAGGGAATATTCTTCATCTCCCCCTGGTGCTGCCATGGCTGGATCTGGCCAGGGGAATGCACCCCCAGGGGAACGCCCTGCCATTGCCACCCTGGTGTGCTCTGCTGCCGCTATCACCGAAGCCGCCCAAGAAAACTCCCCACCACCAGCACAGTTCCAGAACACGCCACTGCTACCGCTCACCTTCTTCGCCCCCACTGCTCACCTTTTGCAGCAAAGACCGCCACCGCAGCTGCCCAAGGAAATTCCCCACCACCGGCGCAATTCCAGGATGCACTCCCACTCTCCCACTGCTCACCTTCCTCCCCCTGCTCACCTTTTGCCACCACAGCCACCCAAGAAAACTCCCCACTGCCAGGAAGTTACAGAGCAGGCTGCCACCATTTGCCTTCTCGGCAAGAGCCTTCCCATCGGCGAGAGAGGCTCCACAGCCTCTCTCGCCAATGAAAACAACTGGAGCATGCCGCCACCACCACTGCCATCCCCTGCCTCCAGGTATGGCGAGCTCCAGATCGGGACTCAACACACAGGGCATTGCTGGAGATGAAGGGGCTGGCCTTCCCCTCTGCCATCAGCCGTGGGAGGAAGGTTGGGCAAGATAAAGCCAAACTGATGCCCAGGCAAAAGCTGCCAGCAGGGGTGGGTGAGGCTGCAGGGCGAATCTGGCTTGAAGTTGTTTGTAAATCTTCCCAAAAGAGGGAGGGGAGAAAGTTCCACAACTGTCCAGGATTTTATAATAAGAAAAGACCTGGGTACGTTTTTATTAGACAACCTTTCCTAACAAGACTGATTTTTGCTTGTATCACTATTGGTCTCAATGCCTTTTGGTGCTAAGCAGTTAATCATGCATTGCTTAAATAGTTTGTTAAATCCCCATCTTTTCTGAGAGCAAGATAATTATATTTATGAAGTGCTAATATCACCCTCCTGAGTAATTCCCTTTGGAGCAGTAAAAGAGAAGCACGTTTTTGTACATACATAACAGAAAGAAAAGGAAAGGAAAACATTAAGAAGTGTTGAGGAGCTGAGGGGTGTGAGTGTGAGTCAAGGAATTCCAGACCAGAAAGATTGTTTTGTATTCCAGTTAAATTAGAAATGGTTCTTTGTGAAGGATCTGTGAAAATTTTGGAATATTGTAATAAGGCCGAAGGAAAAAGATTTAATTAAAGGAGAAGAGAAAGAATGGTAAGACATCCACTAACTGACTGTTTTGAAAATACCTTTCAAATGTGTTTTTAGTTGTAGGATTGGAAATATTTGCTTGACTGTATGCTTTAATGTTCAAAAAGAATAATATTTATCAGTATAAGCAGAGATGTATTCTTCAAGCTTTAATGCATTTTGCAAAAATCATTGCAGTAAACTGAATACCACTGTAGAACTATTTAATGGAGAGTAAAGTAAGATTTTACACAGGCAAGAAAACATGTATAGAATAGGTGGTGCCTGGCTCAGCTGGAAGTAACCATGAGACGGAAACTTATCAAACAGATCCAACCTAGAAATGAAAAGAAATTTCCTGACAATAAGAACAATTAATCCAGAGAAATGGGATGCCTTCAGAAATTGTGGGTATACTGTCACTGGAGGTTTTTAAGAAGTAATTTGTTTTCTTCTTAAAAGAGGACTGGCTGGGCAAGGCGCCCCTCCATGCGAATGACATTGAGTTGGTCACGCTCACCCAGTCACATGACCACCAAGCCACACCCAGTCGGTCACATGACCACCAAGCCATGCCCACCTGGTCATATGACCACCAAGCCACACCCACAGATTAGGCCACGCCCACGCCACCGAACTGGTTGTTGAGCAATTTGAATCCCGCCCCTGAATAAGCCAGTTATTTAAAATCTTAAAAGTTAATATTAAAAACTTAAAATGTTTTCAGTGTGAAAACTAGTTCTATGAAATAATAGTTTCTGAGGAGCAAGAAAGAGGCCATGATCTTACCTTATTCATGGGTCAGAGTATACCAGCATGTTGTATGAATCATAAAATTTTAGAAAGCAAGGAATTGGAAGAGATCTTAGGGATCATCTAATCTATGCCCTATGGTGCAGCTGGAACAAACTGGAGCAGGACACTCTTAAAACTGTAGAAATGATAATAGATGTTATTATGATAATATAATAGATTTTATTATTATAGGCCAATAAAGAATTCTATCCTCCCTCTCCCTCTCCCTCCCTCTCCCTCTTCCTCTTCAACATGTGTGACAGCCATCTATCCAATCTGTTCAATACTTACTAACGGAGAATGCCATTGTTGAACAAATCTTATGAAGAGGAAGATTTTTCTGATGTCCTACTGAAATCTGCTTTCTTGGCATTTAAATTCATTGTTTCTTGTTCTCTGTTTTGGATCAATTATGAATAATCCTCCTCTGTGTTCTGCATAAGTTTGAAGTTCTTCATATGCTTGAAGGTAGTTATCACGTCTGTCCTTCATCTCCATATTAAATAAATTGAATATACCCAGTCATTCCTTGTAAGGACATTAGTTAGTTTATATTTCTTCCAAGCCCCTTTTCACTTTCAATGATCTCCTTTGGCCCTGTTCCACTGTTCATACTTTTCATAAAATGTGGTTCCCACAACTTAAGCGCAGAATTCAAACATGGTCTGAACAATATAAACATGGAGAAATGGTGACTTCTCTTATTGTATTTGCATTTTTTGCAAGTCATTACATCGAGCGGTTTACAAAGTCGCCATATGGCCCCCAACAATCTGGGTCCTCATTTTTACCAGCCCGGTGAGATTTGAATTGCCAAATTAAAGAAAATAATGCATTATTTTCTGAACTGTTCGCAAATTTTGTAATAATCTATTATAGAGTTTGGGCTGCTAATAACCACAAGCTTCACCAAGCTATAGTTACATATGCCATCTTTTTTTCCTTACGGGGGGGATGGGGACAGTCAGTTATAGGAATAATATTTGCTCTTCTTCAGTCCCCTAGCATTATGCTGATCTTGCAAGAATGCTCAAACATCACAAAAAAGAGCTCTTAAATTGACATGTATAAATGCCTTCAAAACTTTTGGATATAATTGTCCATGGAAATTTGAATTCATTCCTAATATCCCAATGTGCCCTAATCTGTTTACTCACCTTGAATTGCAAATCCCATTATTATTATCTTGCATTGTTGCACAGTCAGATAGATGTTTGGACTGAATTTGACATTTTTATCCATATATTGGGTTCTGCCCAAGGATTTGGGATAGACAGATATTAATGTTTTAAGGACCAGGGGAGACATGATAGTGGTCTTCCAATATTTGAGGGGCTGCCACAGAGAGGAAGGGGTCAAGCTATTTTCTAAAGCGTCTGTAGGCCAGACAAGGAATAATGGATGGAAACTGAACAAGGAGAGATTTAACCTGGAAATAAGGAGAAACTTTCTGACAGTGAGAACAATCAACCAATGGAACAGAAGTTGCCCTCGGAAGTTGTGGGAGCGCCATCCCTTGATACTTTCAAGAAGAGATTGGACTGCTATTTGTCAGAAATGGTGTAGGGTCTCCCGCTTGGGTGGGGGGTTGGACTAGATGACCTACAAGGTCCCTTCCAACTCTGATTATCTGTTATCTGTGTTAGAGGTATTGTCATAGGATGTAAACTATTACAAGTAAACCTGCATTTTGCAATTGAATAATGTTGAATTTGTCAATGCCAATGGTGTTCAAGTGGTGCTCCAGTTATTATTATTGGTTGCACAGTACCAGATGTTTCGCCTGAGTTTGATTTTTTATCCACCTATTGAGTTTTTCTCAAGAACCTGGAATAGACAAATGTTTTTGTTAGATGATATTAAAGGTTTCATTGCAGGATGCAAGCTGTCCAAGTAAAGCTTCCTTTTGCAATCGACTGGTGACTTTATCAATGCCAATTATGTTCAAGTAGTGCTCCAGATATTTTGGGACAGAACCCAAGGGGTCTATTACTCTTGATACTATTTTGCTTTTGCAGATCTTTATATTTTGTGATTTTTCTCCAATTCATTTCCCCCTATTTTGCTGCTTCTAACTACTACAATATCCACTGCCCTATTATTGTGGTTTGTTGCACACTCATCCAGATGTTCAGGTTAGATTTGGTATTTTTATCTACTTATCAAGTCCTTCTCAAGGACCTTGGATAGGCAGATGTTGAATTTTTGTGGTGTTATAGATGATGATGATGATGATGATGATGATGATGATGATGATGATTAGATTGTGTGGCCCCCAACTTCAAAGTGACTCTGGCTTATGGAAAAATAAAATAAAATATGTTGCATCCAAATATCCATAAGTCACCAAGTATGGTACTGCAAGACCTGACAGAACAAGTCAAATCATAGGCTTGCAGAATATCTGGCTATCTTTCAAAGATCAGGCATGCTTCCCGGGCTCCAATAGGTGGCACTATTTGATTGAAGGGACTGTTTTTATCAGTTATTCTGTTAGCTTCACTTTTGGGGTGCTACAAAACGATTCCCTTTCCTTAATGTGTTTGTGCGGATGGCAAAAAAGACTGTGTGCCACATATTTGTTCCTTGTTGTCTCTACAGAGAATCCTTGACAACTTTTATTTATCATAGTTTGCATAGTCTGGCTGAGAGAATTACACTTGTCTGCTCCTTTTCCTCTTTTGTAATTGTTGAGCTGCAGTATATCCTGAAATTCTATACCTCTGTCTTTTCTTAAGTATGGAAATCTATTTTTTTAATTGCTTTATTTTTTTCTGATATCTAAACTAGTTTAATCTGATTTGAAGAAGATGGAAGAAACGTAGTAGGAGAGGAGCACTGCTCTCTCCTTTACCTATGAACATCTTATTGTATTTTCCAAAGAGCAAGTTCACACCTTCTTCTATAGCACTGCTATAGACAAAAAAAGGTCTTTTTTGTTGTTTTTAACTTTTCCCATGAGTCTAAATTCATAAATAAAAGTTCAGGGAGGACAAACAAACTGCATATGCATCATGTATGGTTCTTATCTTCATGGCACATCCTCTGCAGATCTCAAGGGTATTTATCCCTATCTCCATGTTTTTCTTGGATCAATAGAAGATTAAACCTGCAATGCCTGGATTGGCAAAGTTTATAAAATTTATTCTGCTGAATTCATGTTTGTTTCAATCAAGTGTCATAGAAAACTGCTCTGACATTTGTCAGAAAAAAACGTAAGAAGCAGTTATGTAAATGTTTTAAATTAATGACTGGATAAATAAATATATCATGCCCCCCTCCTTGCATTGTGACTCATGAGGAGTCCTGCACCAGCAGATCATCCATCTCTTGTCCTTGCAGTTGCAGCCCACTTACTCTGGATTTAGTGTGAGTTATGTAAGATCCCCGATTGTTGTTAATGTTATAAAAATTCCAATTTTTAAATTAACAATAAAGTTTAAATAACTCCAGAATACATCCACAGAAGTAGGAAAGAGGGAGATGCTTTCTCTATAATGAGGCTGGCTATGTAAATGTTTTCTAAATAATACTTTTCCCAACTTTATGGAGCATATGTGAGTTATCTCGAATGATCTCAAGAAAAAAGAGATGACTGATTAGTTGGCTGTTCATTCCACTAGTCATTGGCTGCACTTTCAACAGAGTTGTCTTCAGTTTGCTCTATTTCTTCCCCCAGAATCAGCTTAGAGATTGCTTACTTTTAGCTGTAGATTCTGGGTTTGTCAAAATCAGTTATATACTGTATATACAGTTATTGACAATCGTTTACAAAACAGCAATTTTCTTAGGAAGTATTGTCATTAGATAATTAAAAAGAGAGTTATTTTCTTCTGATTGGGAAAGGAAGATTGCAATACCTCACAAACTGTCAATCTGGGTTGTTGAGTAACCTGAATTGGACCACTTCAGTTAACAAGAGGAAGATGACAGTTTGAAAGCTGCTATCTTTTATAGGGAAAAAATAGCAATTTTATTTATAATCCTTTTGGTGCCTAGTATGGCTGTTCAATTATTTAGTCACTTCTGAGTCTGTAGAATTCAGTGGACATCATTTCAAAGCATTTCCTGTCAATAACTGGTTAACTGAATAATAGAGTTGGAAGCAGAGGTGGTATTCAGCAGGTTCTGACCAGTTCTGGAGACCGGTAGCAGAAATTCTGAGTAGTTCATAGAACTGGCAAACACCACCTCTGACTGGAGATTTTACATATCCTTCCCCTGCCACGCCCACCAAGCCAGTAGTACAGAATTGGTAGTAAAAAATTTGAATCCCATCACCGGTTGGAAGGGACTTTGGAAGTCTTCTACTCCAATACCCTGCTCAAGCAGGAGACCATGTACCATCTCAGACAAGTGGTTGTCCGCTCTCTTCTTAAAACTTGCCTTCAGAAGTTGTGAATACTCCATCAGCTGGATTCCTCCTGGTGCTTCTGTTTCCTTTGAATGCTAATATCTAACCAACAAATAATTACAAATGAACAACTATAAATTAGGCACTAATGTTTCTTCAAATTTATGAGAGAGGGAGAGGGAGAGGGAGGGAGGGAGAGAGAGAGAGCGCGCACATGGGAAGGATGAAAGCCAACTTTGTTTAAACATTATTTGAAGGGCCACAGACCCTAAAGAGATTTTTTTTGCTGAACTAAATGAGATTTTTTTGTTGTTGCAAGAAACATATTTAATATTCCTGAAATGTTGATTGGGTAAAATTACAGAATATTCTACTTTAGAATATTCTAGAGTGTGATCCTTCTCTATCACACTCACTGAATTTCAGAGGTGAGGAGGCCATTGAAGTCAAACAATAGTTATTTTAAAAATATTTTAATTTAATTTTTAAAATATTCTGTTATTTTTAATTACTTTTCTTACTGTGTTTTAAATGTATCATACAGTATAATACATTTACAATACTGCTATTCAGCTCTTTATGTAAACTATTTCTTTCGTACAATCTCAAAAGTTTAAAATATAATTATTTAACAGTTGATGAAAGGTTAAATAATCAATGTAGCCATTTATTAATAAAAGGTAATAAATAATAAAAGGTAGCTAAATCTACCTTTCAAAAATGTGGTGTCAAAAATGTGTTACCAGTCATTTTTAAATAGAATTGTTTCAAACTGTCAGGTTTTTTTAATGCCAGAAAAAACATAAATCAAAATTTTCTCCCCAACTTTTTTACGGGGGAGGGGGGAGTTCTTGATGCTCTCTGAGCTTGGTTGTTTTTGTGCAGATATTCCATTAACAAATTAAGTTATTGTCTTCTATGATAGAAGAGCAACTAATTTTTACTATAATTAAACAACTTGCTAAGATTTTAAGCATACCACACAATAGCTTTTAAATTGGACTCACAATGATTACATAGAAGTATTTCATTCCAACACATTAATAAAAACATATACTGTACTTGTAAGCCATTGCTGGAAATTGGAAAAAATAAAACCTACAATCATAACAGGGGATCCTAGAGAGCAATCATTAGTTGATCAGTTTAGGTAAAATTTCTATGAAAACAACACCGTTTTCAAAATATGTATCAGTTTCAATGCAAACATAAATAATAATAATAATAATTATTATTATTATGTGCAGCAACATTTCACAAACTGACTACCTAGAACACCATAACTGAGTTATGGTAACTGACTACCTAGAACACCATAACTGAGTTGCTAACATCATTCACTGGAAACTTTGCCAAAAGTTTGGATCTGAGTATAGTAACAGCTACTGGGAACATCAGGTTGAGAAGGTTCTGGAAAATGAAAACGTTAAGATCTTGTGAGACTTCAGAATTCAGACTGACAGGCACTTGGCCCACAACACATAACAATAGTTGAAAAGAAAAAGGTTTGGTTCATTGACATTGCAATACCTAGTGATGCACGAATTGAAGACACACAGCAAGAAAAAAATCACAAAGTATCAGGACTTACAAATTGAAGTTGAACGACTTTGGAAAAAGAAATCATGTGTTATCCCAATTGTAATTGGAGCCCTTGGAGCAATACCTAAAAGGCTACCTCGTTATTTGGAAATTCTGAATTTATCAGACTTGATTACCCTGATTCTACAAAAAACCACCCTACTTGGAACAGCTTATATTCTCCAACGCTACCTTAACAGTTTGTTTGTTTGTTTGTTTGTTTATTTATTATTTATTATTTATTTATTTATTTATTAAATTTATATACCGCCCTTCTCCCGAGGGACTTGGGGCGGTGTACAGCCAAACTATAATATAATACAAAATTACAAAAATTAAAAGAAATTAAATACTCGGTTGCTGTTAAAATTATTTAAAAACCCCAATAATAAAATATAAAACCCCAATTTCTAAAACCCCAATTTAAAACTCTAATTTAAAATCAGCCCAGGCCTATGTCCTTGGTTAGGACTCGAGCTGTTAAGCTACAAACCAGCCCAAAAGGCTGTGAATCTCATTAAAAATGAAATAATAATAATAATAATAGTATTTCTGTTCTTAATTTTAACTATCCTAATTTCAAGGTAGCATAATACCAAATGAAATCTAAGAAGCATAAAAGCAGCCATACAAAAACCCTCCATAATTAGCCTAATCCCACTAATAATATCTATCAATTATGGGTCAGAGGCTATAATTACTAAACTACATTAAATTTATGTAAGTAACCTTATCATTAATATCAGCTAATTATAGACATTTGCTCACTAATCTTTATATTACTTTGTGGCCTGATCAATCCATTATCTGATATATAGATGCTAATGTGCTTACAGACATATTTGTTACATATGTAGTTATTTTGCTCACTGTAATATTTATTCTTATAATTACAAATAATGCATTTTAAAAACAAATATGGGAGTGTGCTTCCAAATGAATAGGAATTCTATCATTCCTATTGGCTGGTTGACACAGTGACTTCAGGTCATAAAGCCTTACATCTCACACAGGACTTACTTTCACTGGCTTGTTATAAATTCATCATGGGACATATTTTCCAATTAAAAATTACTAACAATATGCCCTTGCCTAAGAGTAATCCAAACACACAAATGGTAAATAAGGTCAATAACGGTTGCATTGAATTAGCTCATCTTTTTTTATCTTTGCTAGTGTAAAGATAATCAGCCTGCTATTTTTGATTAATATCAGTCCTTAATTTTATATGGCAGGTTTTTTTTTGTTAAAATATACTGAAAACATCTAAACAAATTCACACAGTATTCAGCAGCAATTTTCGTAGTTTAATTTAACTGAGCATATCAATGTTTCTTTTCCATCTTAATTTTGCATTAATTTTTATATATACTGCCTGACTTCAAGTAATTTACACCAGTCAAGCTTGAGTTTACACTGTGTACTAAGCCAAATATATTTTAGCTAGAATGTTGTATGACCCCAACATGATGAAGTTCATTTTTAAGGCCCAAGGTAAAACCCTTACTTGTCATTTGATTTGCTATATACTGTGTCCCACATAATCTGAGAAAGCAATGTTATGCACTGGTGTTTCTTACAGATTCTTTTTGGGAAAACTTTTGAAATATTGGGGACAAATATCTTTTTCCTAAGCTCAATTTGCAAGTGGCCTGGAGTTTGCAAGGCTAGAATTGTTTAACCTCTTGCTTGGCCTAAGGAGTGCAGGGGGTACAATAGCCTACAGTATCTAGGCAAGCTGGAGGAGCTATTGTGAATGACAAGCACAACATATTGATTGTTTTTTAAACTCAGCCCAGCCGATAGAAGGTAATTAATGACTCCATTTGCCTCTGTACAACAAGAACAAGTGAGTTTGAAACAGCAACAACTGACAGTGATGTGAAAGCTCCCTGAGGGAGATGTTGTGAAAAGAAGCTGACTGGCTCTCGTTGCTTGGGGCCACACACAGGAACGTATCCAAGGAGGAGAGGGCGAAAGAAAGAAGGCAGGAGCTGAGGCAGACTGGGAGCTCAGAATAAAAAATATCAGTGAGACAATTTCAAAAATAGAAGATGCTTTGAATATGTGATCACTGAAACAAAGGGCACCCTTATATTCCCCCCAAAATGTGGATGACAACTTAGAAGATTCGTTCTAGGTAGATTGCCTTAGTGAAGACTTTAGCTGATTCTTGCAACATGCTAGTCTAAGGTAGAGTTACTGTATTTTCTGGCGTATAAGACTACTTTTGAAACGAAAAAAAGTCAACCAAAAATCGGGGGTCGTCTTATACGCCGAGTATAATTTTCCAACTCGATCCTGCACCAATCACTGCAAGGCTGCTCGGACCGCCTCTCTAACTCAGCCAATCCAAGCAGGCTTTTTATGCATGCAAACGAATTTTCCAACTCGATCCTGCACCAATCACTGCAAGGCTGCTCGGACCGCCTCTCTAACTCAGCCAATCCAAGCAGGCTTTTTAATTAAAAAAGAACTGGTGTTGCCTCGGAAGTGGGGGGGGTAGTCTTATACAGCGAATATAGGCCTAAACCTATGTTTTAACTATAAAATTAGGGGGTCGTCTTATACGCCGGTCGTCTTATACGCCGGAAAATACGGTAACTATTTTAGGGTTCAACATGCTTTCCAAACCAGCATGATTAGTTGATAGCTTGGTTTCATGAATTAGTGAATGAGGTGATTTAGTAGTCCATGTTTGCATGAACAAATCTTTGCTCTTTCCACTGAGTCATAGAATTTGCTTGCTTTCTACTTTAATACCAGCTACATGGGCAGACAGATCTGCAACTCAAACCCCTATTGTTCAAAATCTCTTGCATGAGCTTTATTAAATAATTGAATTGATTTATTGTGTATTTTTATCAACTCCTTTCTCTTTCTTAGCTTATCATTTACTTACACACACTAACACCACTGTCACAGGAAGAAAAATAGTGGCCACTCTATTGCCATTGCCAACACAATGATACAGAGTTTTTTCTCCCTATATTATTTCAATTTCAATTTTTCTATAATACTATATATGTTGCATATCACTGTATATTAGCATCTTGCTTTTTGTCTTTTTTTAAAAAAGCAAACTTTATTGATTATACAACTAAAATAACAAACAAACACATACACAACATAAAAAAAAGAAAAAGAATAAAAACAAACAATTCCATTTTCAACAGTCTGTGGTTCCTTATTTGTTATCATTATTGGTGTCATATTTACGAATAAATCTTATTGTGAATATATAATTACTACCTCTTTTACAATTTAACAATATTTACTAATATATTTTCTATTTTTGTTCTATCCAGTCATATCAACATTCCCAGCTTTTATAATATTCTGATGATTCTTTATCCTTAAGTGCTAGAGTTAATTTATCCATCTCTGCACAGACTGATATTTTCTGAATGATCATTTCCACTGTTGGAATATCGGCTTGTTTCCAACACTGTGCAAAGGTTAATCTAGCTGCAGTAAGAATATTATGCAATATTATATATTTGGCTTTCTTAGAAAATTGTCTATTAAATATCCCTAATAGGAAGAATTCTGGTTTTAATTCAATTTGCTCCGTCGTTATTTTCTCTAACCATTTTTTAATTCTATGCCAATATCTTTGGGCTTCAGTGCAGGACCACCACATGTGAAAAAATGTTCTGTTTTTCTTTTTACATTTCCAGCAGTTCAGATTCATGTTAGGAGACATCTTCGCTATTCTCGAAGAGGAGAGATGCCATCTATAAAACATTTTATAGGCATTTTCTTTATATGTTGCTGAAAGAGAACTCCTTTCTCTTTCTTAGTTTATCATTTACTTACACACACTAACACCACTGTCATAGGAACAAAAATAGTGGCCACTCTATTGCCATTGCCAACACAATGACACAGTGTTTTTTCTCCCTATATTATTCTTTCAATTTCTCTATTTTTTAATCTACCAATATCACTGAACTGTTCTTTATACTCATGTTGACTTTTCACAGTGTCAATAGTACTATATATGATGCATATCACTGTATATTAGCATCTTGCCTTTTGTCTTTTTAAGTAGTGCCCCTCTTCCCAATCAAATGGGTTTTATTGACAGATGTGTGTCTCAATACTATGATTTATTATATAGAAATAATACACAAATGTACAGCATATAGCCCCCATTCCCTGCTTTGCTATTAAATATCAATTTCAACTATAAAGACACTGCTATCACTCCATCCTGAGGCATTTATTTATTTATTTATTTTTCGTATTTCTATACCGCTCCCTCTCCCAAAAAGGGACTCGGGGCGGTGTACATTCTAAACAAATAAGAAATACAGATAACAGAATTAAAATCAAAATTAAAATAAATATATGATTAGTCTCAATTAGTTAAGAATAAGAACCCAAACCAAAAAAAACTTAAACACCCTTAATAGGCCAGACCGGCTTGTTTGAACAGTAAGGTCTTAACTGCGCGCAGGAAGGTTAGGATGTCTGACATGGCTCGTATCTCCGGGGGAAGACAATTCCAAAGGGAGGGGGCTCCCACAGAGAAAGAACGTAATCTTGGTGTCGACAGCGATCAAGTGGCGGTACCCCAAGCAGGGCGACTCTGTGGGAGCGTACTGGGCGGCGGGAGGATGTTGGTGGCAGAAGGCGGTCCCGTAAGTATCCAGGTCCCGAGCCATGGAGCACTTTAAATACTATTAGTACCACCTTGAATCGAATCCGGAAGGCCATAGGAAGCCAGTGCAGCCTGCGGAGAAGTGGTGTTACGTGGGCGTCCCGAGGGGCCCCCACGATCATCCGCACGGCTGCATTCTGAACTAACTGTAGCCTCCGGAGAATCTTCAAGGGGAGCCCCATGTAGAGAGCATTGCAGTAGTCCAAGCGGGAGATGACTAGGGCAGAGGTGACTGTGCGAAGTGCGTCCAGATCCAGAAAGGGTCGCAACTGGTAGATCAGACGAATCTGATAAAAAGCTCTCCTGGCGATGGCCGCAATATGTTCTTCCAAAGACAGCCGTACGTCCAGGAGGACACCCAAATTGCACGCCTTTTCCACAGGGGATAAAATCTCTCCTCCCATGGTCAGCGATGGAATAAACTGACTGAATCTGGGAGCCTGAAACCATAGCCACTCGGTTTTGGTCGGGTTGAGACGAAGCCTGTTACGGCCCATCCAACTCTGCACGGCCTCCAGGCACCGGGTCATCACTTCGACGGCTTCGTTGGGGTGGTTTGGGGTGGAGATGTAGAGCTGAGTATCATCAGCGTACTGATGGAACTCCACCCCAAAGCCACGGATGATCTCACCCAGCGGCTTCACATAAATGTTGAATAGCAGGGGAGAGAGTACCGACCCCTGAGATACCCCATAGAGAAGGGGCCTTGGGGTCGATCTCTGTCCCCCGGTCAACACAGATTGCGAACGGTCGGAGAGGAAGGAGGAGAACCATCGTAGCACAGTACCTCCAACCCCCAGCCCCTCCAACCGCTGCAACAAGATGCTGTGGTCGACAGTATCAAAAGCCGCTGATAGATCAAGTAGGACCAGAACAGAGGAATAACCTCTGTCCCGTGCCCTCCAGAGATCATCCATCAACGTGACCAACGCCGTCTCAGTGCTGTGCCCGGGCCTGAAGCTCGATTGGAATTATTTAGCCCTATTCACACCCTTTAGGGTGTATATCTTAAATGATAGCAGCAAAGCCCCAGGTTTCCTGAATAAGATTTGGGAAGGAGACAAAATTGATTATTCCTGATTGCCACAAATTAACTCAATGTAAGAACTTGCTTCTCCTCTCCTTTCAAGAAAGCAGAACTCTTGAAACAGGCATTATTTCAAAAGGAAACTTTTATTGACAGAAAGTGATAGAAAGTAAAGCAGGCAGGATCTGAAGTTCCCATTCAGAACCATTAGGTTAAACATTGCAGAAAACCCCTCCCCTATGTCCAGTCCAAGGCAAGCCAATCCACAGGTGTGAAGTTATTGTGAGAACCCGAGCTCAGAAAGTGATAAAAGCTGTTCTCAGGTGCCACTCTGCTAGTTCCTTCAGATCTGAGACAAAACAGATGGCCCCAGACCAATCTCTCCCTCTCCCTTTCCCATCAAAGTGACAGGAAGACCAGAAACAGGAAAGTTTAAACTTGGTCCTAGTTTTTTAGAGGATTGTAAGGATTGTAAGAATTTTGTGGATAAGTACACCTTATCTCTGACCTTGAATGGCTTTGGTTCCACCCATTTCTTTACCTGCTTATGCTTTTAACGTCAATCATGCCTTTCCTACAACTGGCCATGTGTTTTGCAATTGCAATATCACTCCTTAAGGGATGGTATGGTGGGTTCTTCCACTGGTAGTTCTAGCATTGGGTTAAACTCTTGGCCAGTGGCTACTTTAAAAGGGTGAACCCTGTGCTAGAATAGACTGCATTGTTATAAACCACCTCTGCAAAGGGCAGTAGGTTGGTCCAATCGTCCTGGTAGGAATATATGAAGCATCTTAGGTGTTGTTCTACAACTGAGTTATTTTGTTCTTTCCCTCCATTCATTTGAGGATGGTGACTCAAACTCAGGCCCTGATTGGTTCCAAGGTGGGCTAGGAATACCCTCTAGAATTTAGAAGTGAATTGGACTCCTCTATCAGAAATGATTATTGGGGGGGAGGGCACGCAAACAGTATGTGTGGTGTAGGAACATTTTTGCTAGGGTTTTTGCCATGGGGATCTTCTGGCATGGGGTAAAATGGACCTGTTTGGAGAACAGTTCTATTACTACCCAAATGACAGTATTCCCTGTACTTTCAGGCAATTCTACGATAAAGTCCATGGAGATCTCTCTCCAGGGTGCTAAAGATTTGCCCAACAGTTGCAGGTCAGGCATTTTCCCTTGATGCCTTTTTGCTGCCTCACAGACAGGGCAGTTGGCCACATAACTCTCAGTGTCTTTTTTAAGAGACCACCACCAGAATTGTCTCTTTATCAGATGTAAGATTTTTATGAAACCAAAGTGACCAGCCATCTTAGAGTCATGGCAGGTTTGCATGAGCTTGAGTCTTTGGCTTTCTGGGATGTACAGTTTCCCGCCCATCCCAATCCATGGCAGGCCCTCTTTTAATAAGCAAGAGTAAGGTAATGGTGTTGTCCATCGGGAGGTCTCCTTTGTTTGCACTCTGATCACTACTCTAGTGGCTAGTTGTGAGGCCAGGAGCAGCAGTTTGACTATCTCTGGCTTATTGCTATTGTACTGTGGCAGTCTGGACAGAACATCAGCCAGCAATTTTTTTCTGCCTGGAAGGTATTGAAGAGTGAAGTTGAAGCATTGGAAGTACTGGGCCCAGCATATTTGTTTGCAGAATAACTTCCACGAGGGTTTTAAGGGCTTCCAGATTCTTGTGGTCCATCCATACCTGGAATAGGATTTTTTCCCCTTTCAGGAAATGGCACCAAGTAAGGAGGGACCAATGGAGAGTATAAGCCTCCTTTTCCCTGACCATCCACCACTGCTCTGTGTCCGTTAATTTTTTGGAGGTGTAAGCACAGGGCTGTAATTGCCCATTTGTTTTCCTGGAACAGGATGGCCCTGACTGCCACATCTCTGGCATATGCTTGGATTATGAAAGGCTTTTCTGGGTCCGGAGGTTTTAACAACAGTTTGGCGGAAAAGAGTTTCCTTAGTTTCTCCAATGCTGCCCACTATGCTAGTCTACTTTTGGCTTGTCTTGTCTTGTGTCCCCCCACCCCCGCCTTTTTATCTTTAGCAGGTTGGTGATGGAGAGAGCAATCTGGGCAAACTGCCTATAGAAGTTGGTGAAACCCAGAAAACTCTGTATTTACCTCCTTGTGCATGGTGGAGCCCAGTCGATCACTGCTCACACTTTTTCTGGGTCCATTTCCACCCCTTCATGTGAGATGTGATAGCCTAGATAGTTTATTTTCTCTTGGTGAAATTTACACTTTGGTAGCTCAGCATAAACCTTTGCAGTGTGGAGCTTGTTTAGGATGCTTGGACAAGTCTTATGTGCTCCGCTGTGGTTTCAGTGTAGATTAATATGTTAGCAAGGTAAACCAAAAACCCCTTGTAAAGGTACTCATGCAGCACATCATTGATCAGTTGCATGAAAACAGCAGGGGGGCCTTGTAGCCCAAAGGGCAGCATGTTAAACTGGAAACATCCCAGAGGGCAATAGAATGTGGTCTTCCATTCATCCCCCTCCCTAATCCTAATCTGGTAATAGGCTTTGCACAAGTCTAGTTTGGAGAAGATCTTCCTCTTAGAAAGGTGAGCCAGCGTGTCCTTCATGAGGGGAGCGGATATACATTCTCCATGCACACTGCATTCAGACCCCTATAATCAATGTACAAACAAAGAGACCCATCTTCTTTCAGAATAGTACTGGGGCTGCCACTTTGAGTCTAGCTGGTTGAATGAAGCCCGGGGTTAGGTTTTGTCTATGAAGGCATGTAACTACTCTAACTCTTTAGGGGGCATGAAGTATAGCTTTGGCTTTGGTAGTTTAGCACCAGGGAGAATTTCAATAGCACAGTCTGTAAGTCAAATAAGGGGGCATCCTTCTTCACTGAAAACCTCTGCTAGGTCTCTGTATTATTGGAGAATACCTTGCAGTGACCTGGTTTTCATAGTGGCTGCTTTCTTCCTTTTGGTTGGTCTCTCATTGATCCTCATCACTTTTGCTTTGTGCTGTTACCCTCTCAATAGAAATCTTAATGTTCCCTTTCCCCAATTTACTTGAGGATTCCATCACTTCAGCCAAGTGAGTCCCAGAAACATGGGCCATTCCATCCTGGGTCCCCACCACCTGGTGACAGATCCCTCCAGTTGGCAAAAGAAATTTGGGCTTTTTAGTTTCTTCAGGCAGATCACCAATTTCCCTATCAGGGTTGAGCTTTGAGCTTACTAGGCACCTGGCGCACCCTGAGACTAGCAGAGCTGTCATTTTTACTCTCCTCCCCAAACTGGGTATTAATAGTCTTAGGAGTAAAGTGACTGGCTCAATCAGTCCACTTACCAAGAGGTCATCTTCAAGGTTGCTCTTGGATGGCCCAGGGTTTTCCTCAGATGGGATCGGAGCTCCAACCCTTGGTTTAGAGGATAGGTGGAACTCTATAACCTTGTTGCTTTTCAGCACTGTGTCTCTGGCTTCCATGGGGCTTTTGTCCAGCCATGGGATGGGCTCTCTTCCTCACTTGAGCAGCACTCAGCTGTGGGATGGCCATCCTTCCCGCACTTGAAACAGGTGGTCGAGCACAGTGTGATTGCTTGTGGTTTGGCAGGCTCTCTTCTTCTTGGGCAGGGACCTCTTTCAGACTCAGCATGACCACTACTGGTTCCTCATTTGGTCAATTTCTGCCTCCTCCTGTTAAATCATGGAGGTAATTTGGGGTTCTGTAGGCAATGCAGGCATGGTAGAGGTCATTGTTTGGCCCATCTTTAAAGCTGATCACCAGGATGTCTTCTGGCCAGTTCACATGGCAGGCCAGGTCTCAGAAGGCTTTTATTAGGGATTCCAGAACATAGTTGAAGAGAAAGACGAAGACCTAGGTGAGGTGATGACAGACTTGCTGGTGGAAATACTACAGAAAAATAAGCATGATCTACAAAGAGACATAGATGAAGTAGTCACAATTCACACAAACTATGCAAGAAGGCACAAATTACTGAAAAGGAGCACGTGAGATTCACCAAAAAGATTGTGAGAGATGAAGTATACAAAAGAACAAGAAATGAACCCATGAAATACAAAAGGAGAGAAATCCAGACGTTGAAACAGATACCTAGGAGAGTCAGAGATCAGAGGAGACATTATCAATTTTTTACTGCACAGTTGATTAAATACAATTGACATTCAGATGGTTGATATCAGAAGGAATTCTGATCTCCTGGCAAGAGAAAAAAATTAGGGTGTCCATCCTAGACAAAGCAAATGAATTTATTGAACACCATTTTATGACAAATGAAAGCAGGAAAGCAGAGAGGAGATAAAAAGTAAAAGTCAAGATGAATTGCAAACAGAAGAAAAAGCTTTAGAACTAAAAGAAAGAGTGAGGGTGGAAAATGAGCGTGCAGAACAAGAAGGTGCAAGAACATAATGACAGAGAGAGACGAGAACAACCAGAAGGGCAAGACCCATATTTAAGTGAAAAGATGGAAGAGGAAGTTAAGATTCTACCTGTTAACATAAATGGATTGAACTCCCCTGCAAAAAGAAAACAAATATTTACAAAACTACAAAGATTAAAATTTGATACAATCTGTCTTCAAGAAGTACACATTTAAAAAGAACATGGCAATCTATTAGAATATCCCCAAATCAGGAAGCTGTACTCATCTCTGGAATATCAAAAGAAGAGCATTATATATGAGAGAATCATTAAAATCCAAACAAATATACACAGATGAAAAAGGAAGAATACTAATGACAGGGATACCAATAAATCCAAAACAAATCCTTCTGATTGCAATATATGCCCCAAATAACATGCAGGAAGAGATTTACAAAAGACTTCACAAAAAAGATAATGGAAATAGACTTTAATAGGGGACTTCAATGCAATTGTGGATGCATAAAAAAATTAAAGGTAAAGGTTCCCCTCACACATACGTGCCAGTTGTTTCCAGCTCTAGGGGATGGTGCTCATCTCTGTTACAAAGCCAAAGAGCCAGCGCTGTCCGAAGACATTTACAGAAGCAGCAAAAGAAATTAAAAAGTAAGAAGAACACTTCCAAAAACCTTTGAGATGACATAAGAATTAGACTTGCAGGATGCATGGAGAGAGTTGAACTCAAAAACAAATCAATACACATTCTATTTGAATGGTCATCAATCCTGGTTGAGAATAGACATTGTGTGGATGACATCAGGAATGAGAACAGACATCCAAGAGGTAGATATAGCAACAAATATATGGGCAGATTCCAACTCCATAAAAGTGATATGGAAGGGACAAAAGAAGAAAATGAGATGGACAATGAATCAAGCCATCCTAAAAGACAAGGAGTTTATATAAATGGTGGAAAAGGAAATGAAATTCTTCTTTAAAGAAAATAGAAAAGAAGAAACATCATTGCAAAATGTCTGGGATATGGCAAAAGTATACATGCGAGGACTAGCGATAACATATGTAGCCAAAAGAAATAAGGAAAAGAAAAAACAGTAAAATATACTGCAAGAGGAGCTTAAAAGATTAGAGACAGAATTGCAGGAAGACCCACAAAAAAGAAAAGAAAAAAGAAAAAGGACTTAATACAACATAAATTGAATTTAATAGTGCAAGATTATATGGCACAAAAACTTAAAAGGGTGAAACAAAACTTTTTTGAACATGCAAATAATCCAGGTAGATGGTTAGCGTACAAGCTAAAAAAAAGAAAAAGAGAAGAAAATGATACATCAATTACAAGATGAAAAGGGAAACCTTCAATATCTGAATGTAGAAAAAAAGAAAATAACCCAGGAATTCTTTAGGAAACTGTATAGTCAAGAAAATATATCAGAAAATACTAATAAACAATAATTGGAAAAAGCTGGCCTAAACAAAATATCGGACACAATGAGAGTAATGCTAAATGAAAGAATAATGACAACAGAAATAATGGAAGCAATTAAAAGACAAAAAAAAAAAAACCCAATAAAACACCACGACCAGATGGGTTCCCCCCAGAAATTTATAAAAAAATATGCAGGAATCACTAGGACCATTTCTGCTGGACATCCACAATGAAGTGTTATTAAAGACCAAACTCCCTAAAACATGGACAGAAGCATACATTACACTAATACCAAAAAAAGTTACAGACCATCAACAGATAAAAAATTACAGACCAATATCACTATTACACGTTGACTACAAAATATTCGCCTCCATAATTTCAGAAAGATTAGAAATATTTTTAAATGAATTCATACATTCTTACTAGAATGGTTTTTTACCGAACTGAAAAATAACATGAGGATTATCATGAGCATACTGAGATACTACAAAGCCCATCCCAAAAAACAACTAGCATTGATCTTTCTGGACACACAAAAAGCCTTTGATAATATGAACTGGCAGTTCATGATATCACAATTGAAAAACATCAACTTTGGAGAGAATTTTGTAAAGATGATTCAAGCAATATATCCAACCAAATGGCGAATGTGATAGTAAACGGAGAAATAATATAAAAATTTAACATAAATAAGGGCACCAGACAAGGTTGTCCACTATCCCCTCTATTATTTATATTAACTCTGGAAGTCCTACTCAGACAACTAGAGAAGACCAGGAAATAAGAGGCCTGAAGATTAAAAAAAAAAAGAATAATATAAAGTACAAGCATTCGTGGATGACTTAGTATTTATCCTAGAGGAACCCCTAGAAACGGGACCCAAATTAATAAAAAAATAGAAGAGTTCAGTGCAGTGGCAGGACTTAAAATAAACAAGGAAAAGATCAAGATACTGACAAAGAACCTTACAAATAAACAGAAAATTGAATTGACGGAAAAGATGGACATGCAGATAACTAAAAAAGTTAAATACTTGGGAATTTGGCTTAGAGCAAGATATCTATCGAAGAATACAATTATACCAAATTAATACAGCAAATAAAGATAGATTTGGATAAATAGAAAAATTTACAACTGTTGCTGATTGGAAGAATAGGAAGAACTGTCATTGATTGGAAGAATTAAAATGAATATCCTACAAAAAAATTATTTTTATTTTAAGTAATTCCGATAAAAATAGGGAAAAACTTTTTTGAAGATTTAAAATAGATTGATTTCAAAATTTATCTGGCAAGGCAAAAAACCAAGAATTAAATTAAAAATGTTAAAAGACATTAAAAACAAGGGAGGATTTGGGCTACCAAACTGGGAGATGTACTACCAGGCTTCAGTGCTTACATGGTTAAAAGAGTGGATAAATTTAAAGAATAAAAGGATATAGATGATAGAAGGACATGACCTACAACTGGGATGTCATACAGTTATATGGTATGGGAAAAATAAACTACAGTTACTTTCAAAGACACTACGTTAGAAATGCTCTGTTGTTAGTATAGGGAAGAACTAAACTGAATCATTATATGAAAATACCGGTCTGGCTATCCACGATGTAAGCACTAGTACATCCTAACATTTTAGATCTGGATAAAATAGTAAGATATAAAGATATATTAAAACCTAAAAACAAAACAGGAACCAAAGAATCAGGGAATTGTTTTGGACTGGTGGTCCTATATGCAAATTCAAATGAGATATAAGAAAGATGCAGACCTATATGGATTCTATAGCGAACCACAAAGAACTGGGTAAGATATTACTAGGGTCAGATGAAAAACTGATGAAGAAATTTTATTGAATTTTAAAATGGAAGAAGAATCTGTAAAGGAAACTATGATAGTATGGGCAAAAAAATTTGGGCACACTATAAAACTGGATAACTGGCAAAAATTATGGGAAAGAAATTACAAGTTAACAATGTCAGCAGTATATAAAGAAAATCTGTACAAAATGTTCTATATCAGTGGTCGCCAACCAATGGTGAACCATGACATTTTGGTAGTCCACAGAGAAATGTCACCCCCAGAGCACCCCCCAAAGCAATTAATCCAGGCTGTGCGGGAAAACAAAGCTGCTCCACCCACATGCCCTGTGGCAACACAAGGTTTGCGTCGGAATAACACGAGGTAGTGAGGGGAGGGAGGAAAGGGCAGAGAGGGCAAACTTCCCTGACCACCAGGCTGCTTCTTTCCACTTCTTCTTCTGCTTTTGGCTGCGCTCAAGGAAAGCAACAAAAGTCTCTTTCTCTCCCTCAAACTCCACCAGAAATGAGTCTTTGGGACCCTGCAAGGCATCCTGCTTCAAGAGCCTGTGCTGGCAAAGACTCATTTCTGGCAGAGTTTGGTGGGAGAGAAAAAAAGACTTCTGTTGCTTTCCTTGCATGAAGCCAAAAATCTCTCTCCCCCTGAAAACGGAGATGGTATCCTGCAATCCCAAATAAAGAACAGTTGGTTGGTCAGTAGGAAAACAGGGTAGGAAATTTTCTGCAGACAGAGACCCTGGGAAAATCCCCAAAAAAGTCTTCAGGAAAATCCTCAATCCCATTTTCCTACCAATTGCAGAATACCTCCCACTCTCTCTCTCTCTCCCCCCAAGAACTGAGCTGAAAAACAGATTAGGAATGTGGCTGCCTTGGAGGTGGTATGTGTGTGTGAGGGACCTGTGTGTGTGTGTGTGTGTGAGAGAGAGAGAGAGAGAGAGAGAGAGGGAGAGGAAGAGAGAGAGAGAGAGAGAACACCACCAATGCCCTTCTAGGTTAAATCAGATCTCTCCCCGCCCTCCCATTTTAACGTCAGCAAGTCACCATCAGTCAAAATTCATATTAGTGGTCCACAGGATTTAAAATTATGAGTTTGGTGGTCCCTGAGGTTCAAAAGGTTGGTAACTCCTGCTATAGATGGCATTTACCACCAGCAAGATTAGCAAAAATGTCCCCAAATATGCTGGAAATGTAAACAGGCACAGGGATCCTGTTATCATATGTGTTGGACCTGTCCATCAGTGAAAAAAATACTAGTTAAAGATAAAAGTATGTTTACCGGAGATGATAGCCCAACAAATAGACCTAAATCCAGAACTATTCTTAGTAGGTATACTACCGTGGAAGTACAATAAAAGAAGTATATACTTAATGTTACATGTAATAATAGCAGCTAGAATTACTTATGCACAAAATTGGAAAAATGGAAGTATACCTACAGATGAAATGGTAATAAAAAATATTAGAATGTATTGAAATGGACAGATTAACGATGGAACTTAAAGATATAGGAGAAGCATAATATTACTCAGTATGGGACTTAATATATAAGTGGTTAGACAATAGGTGCAGAAAGTAGAAAACTGAATAATAAAAGAGGATTAACGAATTAGAAATAAATACAGTTATAAAGATATATATGAAAATATACATGGCAAGCAATAGTATGAGAGGACTGTATGCAATTGTGAATTAAAACACATAGAGTGATAAATATATAGACTGTAATGACAAAAAGACCTTGACTACATATCAGAATGGTCAAATAAATGGCAACTTCAGATCTCAATAAATAAATGCTCTGTCCTACATATTGGCAAAAAAAATCAGAAAATAAAATACAGGCTGAATAGTCAAGACCATGTTGATGACCCAAACTCTGTAAAGGATCTTGGAGTACTCATCTCAAATGACCTAAGTGCTAGAGTCCACTGTAACTACATAGCCAAAAAAGCGCTAAGAGTTGTTAACCTAATCTTACGTAGCTTTTTCTCTGGTAATATTACACTAATAACTAGAGCATACAAAACATTTGCTAGACCAATACTCGAATAAAGCTCATCAGTCTGGAATCCACATTACGTATCTGATATTAACACAGTTGAGAAAGTCCAGAAATATTTTACAAGAAGAGTTCTTCACTCCTCTACTCGTTGCAGAATACCATATGCCACCAGACTCGAAATTCTAGACCTTGAAAACCTAGAACTACGCCGTCTTCAGTCTGATCTAAGTATAGTATATAAAATCATACATTGCATTATCCTACCTGTCAATGAATAACACAAGAGCAAACAATAGATACAAACTCAAGGTAAACTGTACCAGACTTGATTGCAGGAAATATGACTTCAGCAACAGAATGGTCAATGTCTGGAATACTCTACTTGACTCTGTGGTTTCTTCCCCAAACCCCAAAAACTTTAACCTTAGACTGTCTACTATTGACTTCACCCCTTTCCTAAGAAGTCTGTAGGGGGCGTGCATAAGTACACCAACGTGCCTACCGTCCCTGTCCTATTGTTTCTTTTATATTTTTCATATATGTATCCATGTATTCATAACTATGTTTTACTTATACCTATTATCCTGTAAGCAATTGACAAATAAATAAATAAAATAAATAAAGTAAGCAGATATAATTATGATGTACAATATTATGTATCTAAAAAGAGACCATATTAAGTTTGTTCTCTTTTAATGTAATTCCAAGAAAATTTATAGGTATACTTGAAAGAGGCAATATCTGAAAAATACACTGTACTTTGTAGGGAAATAGAAATTTATATAAAATAAGGAAAAGAAAAAAATGAAAGAAAAGGAAATAGAGAAATGAAGGGAGAGATGGAAGTGGGGTGGGGTGGAGAGGGGTGGAGGAGAGAAAGGGAGAAAAGCCAAGGGAAAAGGAGAAGGAAGGAGATGGAAGGAGAGGGAAGGAGAGAGGGAAAAGGAGAGAGGGAAATGGATGGGAAGAGAGGAGTAGGAGAGAGGGAAGGAGAGAAGAGGAGAGAGGGGAGAGAAGAGGAAAAGGGAGGAGAAGGAAGGAGAGAGAAATAGAGAGGGAAAAGGAGAGTGGGAAAGGGAGGGGAGGAGAGGAGCAGGAGAGAGGAAAGGAGAGGAAAGTAGAGGAGAGGGAGAGGAGAAGAGCAAAGGGAGAAAGAAAGAGAGGGAAGTAAAGAAGGGAAAGAAATGAGGTAAATATATAGAATGTTATAGTATAAGTATGAAAGTAAAGGTTATAACTATGAAGTACAACAATATGCAGTTAAAAGGGACTACAAATGTATGACTAAGAGAATACTGGTTACAACCAGGCAGGGGTGGGATTCTACCCATTCTGACCGGTTGGTTCTATAGAACCCCTTGTTAACTTTCTAAGCAGTTTGGAGAACCGGTAGTTAGAAGCAATCTCCTGTTGTTTTTTCCACCCTTATTACATTCTTGCCAGTACGCCTAGACTTCCTGTTTCCAGAGCTTCTGGGGCTTGACTTTCTTAAAGGGCAAGGATTGTTTTAACATTTTTACACTGCTGTTGGGAGGAAATACTTCCCTGGACAATCAGCACTTTGAAGAAATAATTGAATAATGAAGCAGAGTTGTCAGAAAGAAGCTTTTAATGACAGGGAACCAAGATGAGTGACATTCAGCAAGGCTTCTTGGCTGGCTAGAAAGATTGACATTCAAACATGAATTTACATACCCTTTTTGAGTTTTGGTCTAAAACTGGTTTTTGGTGAAGGTTAATTCTGTGCTTGGTGACGTTTAATTCTGTATTTATTGATGGGATAATTTTCTCTATTCAGCTTCAACAAGCAACAGCTACTGTTGTGATTTAATTATTTGTATTGTGTTTGAATTTTTTCCTGCCTCATGGTTTCTTTTTCTATCTGGGGAGGTGGTCTTCCTTCGTTGCTTTAGTGGTATCTGGCACTGTCCTTTTAGGGTGTACTTCCAAGAGACAGTGAAAGCTTGGCACTGATTTTTTTACTGCCTTTCTGGGTGGGGCATGTGACTTTTCTTTAAATCTGGATGATTTCCTTAGAATATCTTGTGACATGAGTGAGACCAGCTGGTATTTTTAACTGGTGCCAATGTATCTAAGGATTGTTTTTCCTGGGTGTGCTTTTTCTGGAGAGCTTAAATGACCTCTCTGCTAAAGGGTTTCACTTTATGAGCAAGAGTTGGCTGCTTGATAGTTATCACTGCATTTTAACTACTTTAATTCCTCAAGGTGCTCTGGCACCCTGCCTGATTTGTAACTCTGGCTCGCAGATACTTTTAATCTAATGATTGGTATTTAGGGCAGTTTTTGCAAGCAAAGAAGCTTTTTGTATTTTTCTACAGGTAATGCTTGACTTAACGACATTTAGTGACCATTCCAAGTTACAATAACACTGAAAAAGTGACTTATGACCATTTTTCACACTTATGACTGTTACAGCATCCCCACTGTCATGAGAGGCCAGGCGAGGAGAAGCACCCCTTGACGTGAGTGATGTTAAGTTGGCCATGCCCACCCAGTCACATGACCATCAAATTACACCCACCAATTAAGCCACGCCCACAGAACCATTCGTTAAAAAAATTGAATCCCACCCCTGCAACCAGGCTGTATAACACTATATATACTTAAAAATGACAGGATACAGCCAGTACACTGTCATTGCAAGACTGAAAATGTGATGTACTACAAAGAAAAATTACAATAAAAATATTTATTAAAAAACATGGATTCTCAGACTCCTCATCCAAGTTGTAGTGGTCAGACAGGACTTCCAGCTCACACCTCAAACCTTGCTGCCAGCTGCCACAGGTGAGGGTGACTCCCTTGGTTCTCCCCTCCCAGCTGTCTTTCTTCCCCATGCCAATGGACCATCTTAGCTTCATGGGTCTTCCAGGATAGCCAGTTCCTCAGCTGAGCATCTAGAGGCTGCATCAGCTTGGGTCATGATGGAAGTTTCTCCCCAGCACTTACCTTCCCCATGTTTGCTGCCATGGTTGGACATGGTTTATAGGGTACCCTTGGCAGAGCAAAGCTGCTCCACTTTTGCAGATCCTGCCTAATGTAAGGACTTACCTCTCCTCTCTCTCTTCAAGAAAGCAAAATTCTTGAAACAGGCATTATTTCAGGAAACCTAAAGGTCCTAAGGGACCTGACACTCAAGTCAGTTTCTGAATGGTGGCTACAGCCTTGAAATAGGAAGTTGTGCATCAGTTGCTAAAGCAAAAAAATCCATGTTCTAGTCATTGCCATTTGGCAGAATTAAAACAGTAGCATCCTAACACAGAATGTTATTTGATGCAGAATCTGAATACATTTGCTACTTAAACCTCAGTCTCATGGTTTATATTTGACCCTTCTTTTTGTTTATTTATACTGCAGTCCTGTATATATTGACCCACAAATAAATCAGTCAGATGCAGACTTACCCTTTCCTGCTCCTTCTTTCATTGGTTTGCCATCTTTCTCTGTGCAAAGCCTGTCAAGATGAGATCCTGAGTTTGTGTAGATACTACCCATAATCCTTGAACAGAACTATTAGTGGGGTATCAATTAATTAAATCAATTAAATTCCCTAGCAGCTGAAAAATGTGGGATTAAATAGTGTACTATACACACAAAGAGTTGAGACTTGATGTTCATTTCAAGTTCATCTTGCCCATCTTCTGCCACAAGATGAGGCAATTAATAGGGGAGCAGATATCATATATCATTTCTAAGGAGAGCATCATAATCTCTTGCAAATTTAGAATGACAGTTTTGTCACGATCTTAAGGAATCTGAATAAATGAAGGAAAAGGGAGCTTACATTGGCTTGAGAAAGCTCAGGCTTCTCTTGCAGATTGAATCACTGTGTATACACAAATATTTATGCATAGATATCATTGTTATAAATACTAAGATAGCTACTGGGCAGAGTGCGTTAATTAATTCATAGTTCAGTTTGCAGTACCTAAAGTAAAGATCATTTAGGTTTTAATACAAAAAAAGTAAGAAGATAAATGTTCATTATTTTATTATCTCCAATACCATACATTTTGATGGATTGGAAGATAAGGCAGAAACTGTTTTCACTCTTCCCAAAAGTCTGGCACTGTGAAATAGTCACAGAATCATAGGGTTGGGAGGAACCTTGGAAGTCTTCTAGTCCCACCCTCTACCCATAGCAGGAGACCTTATTCCATCACAGACAAATGGTAGTCCAATATTTTTCTGAAAACCTATAGTGATGGAGCACCAGAACTCTAGAAGGGAAGCTGTTCTACTGGTTAATCATTCTCACTGTCAGGAAATTCCTCCTTAGTTCCAGGTTGGAACTTTCATTCATGTCTTTCTATCCATTGGTTCTTGTCCGACCGTCAGGAGTTTTTGAGATTAAATTGACCCCCACTCTTTGGCAGCCCTTCATTCTTCTATTCATAAGGCTAGACATATTTAGTTTCCCTAACTGTTCTTCATATGATTTATCCTGCAGGTCCCTGAACATCTTAGTTGCTCTTTCTGCAGTCTTTCTAGGATCTCAAGCATCTTTTTTGGTGACCAGAACTGGATGCAGCATTCCAAATATGGTTGCATTAATATAGTGTAAAACAGTACTAACATTCTCAGGATTTTGATGCTATCTCTGTTGATATAGTCTAGGTCTGTATGAGCTTTTTTGACTGCTACAGAACACTGCTGGCTCATATTTAAGTGGTAGTCCACTAGGACATATAGATTCCTCTCACATTTGACCCAGGTATAATTTATTCTATACCTGTACATTTGGTTTTCTTGCCTAGGTTGCAGGACCTTAATTTTCCCTCCACTGAATTGCATCTTATTGGATAGGGTCCAATGCTCAGATCTGTCAAGATCCTTCAGAATATTGAGTCTATCCTCCAAAGTGTTGGCAACTCCCCCCAAGTTGACGTCACCTGCAAATCTGATGAACTTTCCTTATATTCCTTCATCTAGAAACGTATGAAGATGTTGAAGAGCATTGGGCCCAATTCAGAACTTTGAGGTTCCATTGAAGACTACAGATTGAGTGCAGTTGGTCAGCCAACTGCAAATCCATCTGGTAGTAGTACTGCTTATCCTACATTATTCTCTCTTACCAAAAAGTAGTCTGTGGTCTATTCAGTCAAATTTCTTAAAGAAACCTAAGTATATGGTATCCACAGGGTTTCCCTGATCAACCAATGTAATCACTTTATCAAAAGTTAATAGAGGTTTGTATGACATAGTCAGTTTTTAAACAAATCCATGCTGGCTTCTGGTAATTGCTTTGTTCATTTCTAGATGCTCTCAAATATGCTGCCTGATTTTCTTTTCTAGGTATTGATATCAAGATGGGGGGGCTTGGTGATGCAGTGGCTTAAAGACACTGGGTTTCTCAGCCAAAGATGGTCAACACTGGCAATTCAAGCCCATGATGCTGTATGATGGAGTGAGCTATTGTCATTTGCCCACCTAGCAGTTCAAAAACATGTAAAAATGCAAGTAAATAAATAGGTACCACTCCAGGGGGGAAAAGCTAGCAGCATTCCATGCAGAAGCAGAAGTCAGCATCAGATTTGCCCAGGTATGAGGTGAGGTCTGCAGAAGAAAGCTTGGATGACCCGACATCCTCAACGCTACTAACCAGATGGTTTGCCTCCTGTACTATGGATAGCGCACATGCGTGAACAAATTGAGCTAGTGATTTTAGATTGCCAGAACTACTCTGTGGTAAAAAGCATTGCAGAATTCCCTGGCTATGTATGCTATATGCTAAAAAAAAGTCAATATGATTGGTATGTAGTTCCTAGATCTACTTTTATTCCTCTTTTTGTAGATTGGAATTACATTAGATCTTTTCCAGTGCTCTGGCAGTTTCCCTGTGTGCTAGGAGCTGTGAAAGATTTTGCTTAGTAATTCTGAGATCATATCTGCCCATTCCTTCAGAACTCTGACATGAAAAACAGCTGGTTCTGGCTTTCTGAACTCATCCACAATAGATAGGTATTCTCTTTATCAATTTCTTGCCTAGTTTGACATGCATTTCTAATCTGTCTCTCATGGTGCTGCTTATAGGAGCTGCAAGTTTTACTTCATTCCGAGCCCTAACTTTCCTTGCAGATTTGGGCAATTTGTTGGTATTCTGCTTTGATTATGTACACTGGTAGGATTAAAATAATTTAACAACTGGTTCCCTGCCCTAATGACTGCCTGGGTAGGTGTGGCTGGGTGGTCATGTGACTGGGTCAGTGTGGTCAGGGTGGGTGTGATATGGGATATGTGTGGTGCTAAAGTAGGACTTTCCTGAGACTCTCCCTCACTCTCATTGTACGGGTAATCCTCCAGTTACAAATGTAATAGAGCTGCCAATTACATTTGTAACCTGGGGATTTGTTTGATTGAATCACATTAAATGAATGTGATCACTCCCTGCTTTCCCCAATGCATTTGTTAATGGAATGTGCATGAGGTATTTCAGGCCGGGGAACAGCATGTGAGGTTTAGTACTGGAGCAGGCCATCCAAGGCCTTCCCCAATCCACTGAGATACCTCATGCTACCCTGGGGTCCCCACAGTTGCTTCCGCCACTCCATCCTGCCCCACTGGGTCTTCACAGACTTGGCCTGCTTTGCTAGCATCTCAGATTCCACCCCACTTCCCATGAATTACTGTCTTTTTGAAGATCTCCAGAGGTCCAGAAGAGGTTGATCCACTGGCAGAGAAGCCAAAGTATTTTATTCAGATAATGGCAAAGCTGTAAGAATGTGAAATCTAAGGAAAATATTTTCATCAGCTTCTGAGTAAAAGACTTTCACTTGGGGCCAGCTTCAGGGATTGAGATAGCAACAGCAGCCAATCAATGAACAGCTTGCTTCTTTGTCTCATTGGGCTGAACTGCAAACCTCTTGTTGATTGGCTGCCATGCCCCAATCCCTGAAGTTGCTCATTCAAACTAGCCATCAGCAGCAAACAGACTGAGCCCAAACTAAGCCTGACCAAACTGGATCCAAACTAAGCCTGCAGGCCCTCATAGCAGAGAAGATGAAGTCTTTTATTCAGATGGGGAAAGCTGTTTTCCTTACATCTCACATTCTTGAAGCTTCACCGGCTTCTGAATAAAAGACTTTGGCTTCTCTGCCATGTGGGTCAGCCTCTTCTGCAGCTCTTCAAAAAGTAAATACAGTAAAACCATGGGAAATGGGATGGGGATGGATGGTTTTCTAGCCCAGGGACCCTCTATTTCAGACTGTAACAGGCCGGGGAAGCCCTAGGGAGGCCCTGTAACAGTGCCATTTAGGAGGTGAACAAAGGCTCACCAGGCAGGCAGGTAGCTGGGCTGCATGGAAGGCAGCATAGAATGGTGAAGGAAGGTTCGGCAGGGAGCTGGGCCACATGGGAGGCTGGGGTGAAAACAGGCAAGTGGGCTGGGCTGCGGGGGCCACATAGTCAAGGCAAATGAGCTAGCAAGCGAGGGAGCCAGAGAATAGCAGCTGCTATGCTGCAGCCAAGGCAGGTGAGGCAAGATAAGGAGTGATTGAGAGGGCAGGGCAGGGTGGGTGGGGCCAGCCAGTGGTGTAATTAGGCGGTTCTTTGAACTGTGCAAAAATTTAACAACCGGTTCGCCTGAACTGATCCAAACCAGCTGAATCCCACCTCCAGTTATGTATCTCTCTTTCAAGTTTTATACTTGTTCTTTTTTTTTTCTATCAGAGGGTTCCAGCCATGCTGGTTTCATCTTAGGTTCTTTTTTTTTTTTTCTGTGGTGTCTTATTTTTTAGAATTTCCAACATTATTGGATTGTTTTTTCCTTTAGGATTTCCATCCATGGAATGTTTTATCAGCCTTGTGAGTTTAATATTTTAATAATAACTGCAATATCTACACCTCCTGATGCTAATACGACTACAGCTATGAGTAACCTGTTAACTGCTATTAACAAACAGCAACAGACCTACCCAGATGGAGTGCTGGTGGTTGCAGGTGATTTCAATCAAGCCAATTTAAAGACTGTCCTCCCTAAGTTCTATCAGTATGTAGATTGTCCCACTAGAGGGAAAAACACCTTGGATCAGGTATATAGTAACATCATGCATGGATACAGGATTATGCCTTTACCCCATCTGTGCCAGTCAGATTATATATGTGTATTCTTGATTCCATCATACAGACCTCTTGTTAACAAAATCAGACCATCAATTAGAGAAATACAAGTGTGGCCATTGGGTGCATCTGAGCAACCCCAAGATTGCTTTAGGAGCACTGAACAGGCACTGTTTGAGGAGGACAATATTGATGCTTGCACCTCAACAGTACTGTTTTATATCAAAAGCTGCATTGATGTTGTCACTACCACCAAACAAGTACGGGTGTTTACTAACAACAAGCCCTGGATAAATAGAGAAGTGTGTCTTTTATTAAGAACTAAAAATGCTGCTTTCCATTCTGGTAATATGCTACAGTACAGCGAGGCAAGAGCTAAATTGAAAAAGAGCATCAGGGATGCTAAAACTACGTACCGATGGAGGATTGAACATTATTTTGAAAGCTTGGAAAGTCAGGTATGGCAAAGTCTGTGACAAATTATAGGGCAGAGCAACAAAAATAGTTTGTCTAGCAGTAGTGATTCTTTGGCTAAGCAGCTAAGTCAATTCTTCAGCCGTTTTGAGGTGGAAACAAAAGCGACCATCATTCTAGCATCTACCGCTGATAGCACACCACTAATATCTACCATCAATAGACAACCACTTCTATTGAAGATTTCTTTTGTGAGACGCGCTTTCGAGAATATTAATATCTGGAAGGCAGCTGGGCCAAATGGAATCATGAGATGAGTTGTTAGAGATTGCACTGCAGAGTTAGCTGGAGTGTTTACAGATATTTTCAATCTATCCCTATCACAGTGTTCTATCCCTACCTGCCTGAAGACATCCATTATAGTGCCAGTCCCTAAACAGACAGTAGTGATATCTCTCAATGATTATAGATCAGTAGCTTTAACACCTGTTGTCATGAAATGTTTTAAGAGACTGGTGTTGAACTACATTAAGGCTAGTCTTCTATCTACTTTGGATCCATGCCAATTTGCATAAGAGTAACAGATCAACTGATGATGCTACGTCTATTGTCGTCCATACTGTATTGAATCAGTTGGAACAACAGGGAACATACACAAAGCTGTTATTTGTGGATTATAGTTCTGCCTTTAACACCATTCTACCCAACTGGTTATTTCTTAAAATGTCCAATTTGGGTATAAATCAGAAGATTTGTTTGTGGATAAAGGGTTTTCTGACAGGTAGGCCACAGTCAGTAAGGATGGGATCTCACTATTCTTCTACTCTGATACTAAGTAGAGGAGCCCCCAAGAGTTGTGTTCTAAGCCTCTTCCTTTATTCTTTGTACACATATGACTGGACCCCATTGTATAACACCAACACAATTATTAAATTTGCAGATGACACGACAGTGGTGGGGCTCATTAATAAGAACAATGAGTCTCCTTGTAGAAAGGAAGTACAAGGGCTGACACTTGGTGCAAAGAAAATAATCTTACACTTAACACCAAAAAAACTAAAGAACTTATAATTAACTTCAGGAGGAAGAGAGATGTACATTTACCATTGTACATAAATGGTGAGAAGGTGGAGAGGGATTGGTAGTTTTAAATTTCTGGGCACTTATATCTCAGAGGATCTCTCATGGACTATGAATGCTAACATGCTTGTGAAGAAGGCACAGAAGAGGCTGTACTTCCTGAGAATGCTCAGGAAGATAAATCTATCTCAGCATCTACTTCTGTCCTACTACCGCAGCACCACTGAGAGTGTCTTGACATACGGTATTCTTTCATGGCATGGGAGCAGTTCTGTAGTGGACAGAAAAGTTCTATAGAGAATCTTTAAAACTGCCCAGAATATCATCAGGCTCCAGCTACCAGCCCTGAATGACATCTCCACATCTCACTGTTTGAGGAAATTGCACAACATTCTCAGAGACTCTTCCAATCCTGCTTACAGTCTTTGTGATTGCCTTCTGGAAGAAGATACAGAGCAATTAAAACTCAGACCACATGTTTTCTGAACAGTTTTTATCCCAGAGCTATAATTGCACTTAACAATGAACTTAAGGACCACCATCAGTGAGCTGTTGAACAGTATTACTTGGTCTGTTGTGTGGATGCTTGTGTGTTTTTAGGGGGGGAATTTTGGTGGGTAGGTGGGTGTTTGGGGATTGTCATGTTTGTGTGCATGTTGGGTCTGGTCTTTGGGTGTTATATGAATTTCATTGTATGTATACAGTGTATATACATGCAATGACATTGTATATACAGTGTATATACATGCAATGACAATACAGAATTCAATTCAATTCAATTTTCCTAATCTGTCTCTTAGTTTGTTGAAGTTAGTTATCTTAAAGTCTAAAACGCTAGTTTGACTTTTTAATAACATATTGAATTTTAAATATAAGATGCTTTTATGTAGAGAAAAGCTTGCACATGACCTGTTGATTGACACTTGAACATTTTTTCAGACAGTTAAGACATTTTGGCAGTTTGTGTAGGCAATCCATCAGAAATTCTTAATGCTGAATTATCCCACTACTAAATTCAAAAAGAATCTGATTTACAGAACTGTTATTACCAGTGGTGAAAGGAAAACTTCCTTTGATTCAATAAAAGTCTTGTTTGGAGTAATGTTGACATAATCAAGAGACATCAATTGGCCAACAAATCTCTTTACCAAAGAATGGAGACACTATTTCTCTTTCAAAGCCAAAAAAAAAAAATATGTCATGGCTAGCTGTGTTTATGTTCCATTCAAAATCTGCAGTCTACTAGATTCCACTGGCTTACTTTCACACCCCGAGTAGTGTTTTTTCTTTCTTTTTTAGAGAACTGACATCCATGAAGCAGGGTTAGAATATTATCTGATCTTAAAAGTTAAGCAAAAAGCAAGATTACACAGAGAAGGATGAATGCTACTGAGCAAAATGGGCTGGATGAGCATGAAAGTGGCAATAGGATCAAGAAGAAATAAAATAGGGGAACAGAATCAGAACTGATATATTCTGCTACAAACTTTTTAATATACATTTCAGTGATCTTGTAATTATTCCACTTAACTTCAATGCTGATAATTTCTGAATACTTATGGATTCAGTCAGTCCATACATTCCTTTGACTCTCTCTCTCACACCTATGCAACCAAGGGAATACATGTATTTGAGTATTTCTTTTATTTGAACTTGACTCATTTTATCTTGTCTACATGCATTGTCCTTTGAACAAAAAGAAAGAAAGCCTTGGTATGTAGATGGAATTTTGATGGAGTGAGGGAGGTTCCAGCATAATCATTTTTTTCTGTAGGCTTTCATAAGGGAGAAGAGACACAGTTATAGGAGAAAATGGGCAATTTCCCAAAAGCACCATTTCTATTTTGGAAAATATATTTTTCAACTGTACTAAGATCATGAGATAAGATGAAGAAAATAATATATCAAATTGTTTGGTTCTTGCTGCAAAGATGTAAATATTTAGTTTGTCCAATAGGTATCTTTAGCATCTTTCTATTGTTACATCATCTTTCTACTATCATTTTACTTTAGCTTAGGAATGGATTGGGCAGGAATTATCCTGGATAGCAAGCTGACTGGCTCCAAAACGTCTTCATTTTCACTCCAGAGTTTATTAATTTTCATTTTTCTTCTGATGTTTTGTCATAAAAAGCTACAAGCCATTTCAGTCTAAAGAAAGATGAATTATGATTAAATAAAAAAATAATATTTGCAATAATAATTGCAATACATAAATATTATTAATTACAGTATAATCCCTTGTCTGACTTTAAATGAGGAAATTAAAGAATGGCTTATCAGGTCTGCAAGTGACATATCTGGGAGCAGTGGCTAACTAATTTCAGAGGACAGAGGAAAGATTCAACAAGACCTTGGCAGGCTTGAAATTAATATGATGGAATTTAACCAGAAGAATTATAGAGTTCTATACCTGGCTAGGAAAAATGAAAAATACAAGTATAGGTTAGCCATGGTTTAGCTGAAATGTATGTATAAAGGAGCCAGGTGTCTTGGAAAGAACAAGTTAAATATTGTATAAACCAGAAGTGTGATATGCAAAAAAGGCAAATTATATTCTAGGGTGCATTAACAAGTGCATAACAGCCAGGTGACAGAAATAAATTCCACTCCTCTCCAGACATATCAGTTCTACTTTAAATATCAAATTTTTGCATCACATCTCAAAAAGCACAGTGACAAATTTGTGCAAGTTTAACGAATGAGGGAAACATATCTTTATAAAGGACAAGTAAATTATTTGGGTATGTTTAGCCTAACAAAGAGGCAACTGAGATAATCCAGAAGATTTTAAAATATCTGAAGGATTCTTACATGAAAAACAGAGTGGACTCATTCTTGATTGTCCTACAACACAGAAGTTAAAATTACAAGGAAGAAGGTTCATCCACTATCCAGGAGATTGAGACAATAATCGGATCAAGGTAAATTGGATAAGGTGCCTAATGGGTGCTGGACTGTTTCCATCAATTAAGGGATACCACACTAGACTGCCAATAGAATATCAGTCAGACCGCTCCACATCCCAAAACTACTACATACTAAGTTTAAATAGTTAAGCACAATTTATAGTTGTTTCAATAATGGGTTGGAGTAGATGAAAGCAATGGTATGGAAGTAAAGCAGAAAAATTGATTATATACCAGTGGTAGTATTTAGCCGGTTTGTACCAGTTCAGGAGAACTGGTAGCAGTGATTTGGCCTGTGTCACTGAACCAGTAGCAACTTCTGGCTGGCCACGCCCCCGATCCGGTCGCCCAGTCGCCACTTGCTTGCCCCTTTCGGCTGCTCAAATTGATGCTCGCTCACCTTTTCTGGCTCCTCGATGCTTGCCCTGCCCCCCCCCCCTCCGTCCTATATATGTTGCCTTTGCCATGTGGCCCAGCTAATCGCCTTGCCAGTTGCGTAGCCAATACCCAGTCAGCTCAGCTCACCAAAGGTAAGCAATGCATGCTGCCTGCTCACCCTTCACCTTGGGTCAGAGCCTGGCCCCCCAGGGATGTGCTATTCCCCAAGGCCCTGGAGCCACCACCCACCTCAGCTGGGTTGGGGAATGCGTGATTCCCTGTCTCCGGCCTTGTCCCAGAACTGCCACCCACTCACCACTTGCTCTCCCTTAAGCATGATGCGTCGCCCAGTTTCCCCTCCTTCAGAGGACTCAGGCCTTAATCTCCTCACTTCCTTCCCTACAACCACTTCTTTCATCATCCATGGTTGCGACCTTACCTTCCTTCTATGGCTGGCTGCCAGGGAAGGCAAGCAAGGGCTGAAAGCCGCTGGACTCCCCACCAGCCCACATCTCGTTCCCCTTGTCACAAGATGCCTGCAGCTGCTGCCTCTTTTTTTCAGTCCGAGAAGCCTCCCAAATGATGCCTTTTTGCCAGCTGGAACTGAGCTGGCTGGCTGGAGGCTTCTTGCACTGAAAAAAAGAGGCAGCAGCTGCAGGCTTCTTGCACCGAAAACTACCAGCCTCCGCTTTTTGAACATGCCATAAAAGAGCTTCAGTCCACCACAATTGCTGCCCTGTTCTTCACACCAGACATTCATGGGCACCCATTGCCTGCTGCGCCAGAGGAACTTGCGCATCAGGCAATGTGGTGCACCCCAGTGTGAAGAACAGGGCGGCGAGTCCCAGTTGCTGCTTCTTTGCCATCCAGAACAAAGCTGGTAGCTCATGTACTGTCTCCTCGCAGAAGGTCCTGGGACCTCACATGCACATGTGAGGCTGGGACCTTCTGCAAGGAGACAGTGCATGGGCAAGTCCCTTTGGCGCCATGAGATGCACACACTCTGTGCATGCATGAGAAGGAGAAGACTTAGGTGAACTTTTCTGCCTCCCTTCCCCTGCTGGGTGGGGAGCCCAGCGACAACAATGGCTCAGCCCTGGCTTGCCTTTCCTGGCAGCCAGCTGTGGGAGAAAGGTAATGTCACAGCCGTGGAAGACGAAAAAGGTGGTCATGGGGGAGGAAATGGGGAGATTAAGGGCTGGAGCCTCTGAAATAGGGGAAATGGGGTGACGCGTGTGACTGATGAAGGGAGAGTGGGTGGCATGCAGGATTAGACCATGTCTTTGACAGATTAGTCCAGGCCTGCCTGGGCAGAAAATAGGTAGATAGGGAGAAATTCAAGGTTTTTTCCTACTGGGTTGTCTGGGCGTGGCTTGGTGGGGTCATGTGACTGAGTGGGCGTGGGCATGAGTGACATCAAGTTAGACATGCCCACTCAGACACAGGGCCCTCCCCCACCAAGCCACATCCACAGAATCAGTAGGAAAAAATGGAATACCACCACTGGCATATACATACTATATAGTTCAATCCAAACAGGGAACAGCTCAAAGCAAGAGATCAGGCAATAGCACTGAGTGAAAGACTATCAGGATAGGAAGACATAGGAAAAGTTACCAAAAATGAAATTTTGGGTAGATGTCAGCTATTTCCACTCTGATCCTTGGTCCTATTAGTCTATCTTGTAAAACTAATCAGAAGTCTCTGGATGCTGGAATAGCAATCTGGAGCACAAATAAGATAAAAATCCTACAGCAATACATAACTCAGCAATAGTGCCAGAAAAACTGTTCAGTTCTTCCTGTCCCTGGGATAAAGCTTTCATTCATCCAGTGAACTAAAATCTGTATTCTTGAGATTTAGATTTAGTAGAATTCTTGGATTTTGAACATTTTGAATCAGTGATTACAGCAAAAAACTTCTTCCCCTCCCTCATTCCCCTTCCATATGAGTGTTAGAGAAGGAAAATATCAGATTTGTGTATCTGCCATTCTTCAATGGAAGAAGGGGGGGGGAGTTGGTACAAGTAATCCTTTCTGATGTAACCTGAATATATTAAATCTTATATTGAATCTGTATAACTTGCACATGATATACAACTGGAGGATTGGAGCCAGATGTCTAGAAACTTGTCACCTCTTGGAGAGATAGCAAGAGGAGAAGGGACCATAAAAATTCCAGCTTTGGAAGATACTCCCTGGGAAACTCTTCTAAGATAGGCTCCCAGAAAAGAGGAGGGGGGAAATTAACATGTTGGTTCTTTGTTTGACTAAATCCACATCTACAGTAAATAAGGAGAGGGGTTCTAACTCCCTTTTTCTATTACTGTATGCCTGGAAGCATCTTACATTCTGCTTTGACTAGTACTGGGATTACTTCCTTTCAATAAAGAATTCCTTTTGAAATATCTAGGTTTCAGATGTTCATTCTTTTTTGGTTGAAGGGGAAAAGTCCAGTGCTTACAGAAAAGAAGGAGGAGGCTGCAGGCTTGTACTAATCAATAGATAACATTGTCCATGGTCTTATTGTATTAGTTTACGGCATATAATGCAGTATTGATTATATTATATTGCAAAACCACATATAGCCAGGAAGATCAAAACAGAGTAGTAAAGTTGAGGGATATATGATCTGCATCCCAAGAATTTCCTTTGGCTGCAATAGTAAAAACAATTTGCTGTTTATAGGAGAAAATGGATATTGCCTTCATAATGCAATTAGCTTCTTCTACTTTTCAAGCTGAAGTCAGGACTTACTTTTAAATCTCTGGATTACAACTACATAATGGGCATAGCAAAAATATGCTGTAGATACTTAACATTTTAAATTTATTTTCATATTCACTATTAAGAGAATATGGAAATTTTTTCTTTTACAGAATGTGCAATATTTTTTCTGGTAAAAGTGAGAAACTGCAATACTTTTAGTTCAATGCAAGAATAGTGCAAATTAGGTGGGATGTAAGCTAAATAATTTCTCCCTAAAAAAGTTTTGCTTTGTGTGGCTAAAATGTTATCAAAAGGTCTTACTCTTGGAATCTATAACAAAAAGTACTATGGTGTTTCATACACAAATCAGTCTACTATAAGAAGGATCACAACTTGAGTTAATTCAAATATTTTTTTGAATAACTTTGGGTATGTCTTATCTTAGGTGATATGGTTTTGCAGCTGTTGAATAAGAGCTGCTCCTGTTGAAAAGTGGAGGTATTTTTCTTTCAAAGAGTAATGAAAGCAATGGCATGGGAATGATGTGAGAAATGTCAAGATGTTTTCTTTTAAAATGTACACATTGATTGCAATTCACATAAAAGTTTCTTTACACCCCAGATTGATTTATTTACTTGCTTGTGCTGCCTATAGTAGATTTATTTCTTAACACTGGCAACTTGTCAAACATTCATCACTAGGATATAATTCTTTGCAGCCAAAATATACCAATTGATGTAGAGGACAAACTCTAAGTTAAATATCCCTGCCAAGGGTTAAATGTGGTTTTGAAGCATATTTTATTTAAGAAAGAAAAGGATACAATCTTTAACAATTTTAAGCCACCTAGAATCACCTCAGATAGGTGACATATAGGCTAAATAAATAAATAAGGTCTAAGATGGCAGAAAGGGTCAGCTAATTTCTAGATTTGCAGGGATTGAAAGAGGTCATGGGATGTGGTAAGATAGAACATTATGGGATAGTAAATACCACCACTAGATGGATTTACACTTGGCTGACCAACTGCACTCAGTGTGTAATCCTCAATGGACTACATCTACTTGGAGAGAAGCATGCAATGGGGAACCTGAAGGTTTTGTTTTGGGGTCAGTGATCTTCAACTTCTTTATAAATAACCTAGATGAGGGGATTGAAGGGGTACCCATCAAATTTGCAAATGACACCAAGCTAGTGGGAATTGTTAATATTTGGAAAATAAATCAACATTTAGAAGGAACTTGACAGACTTGAGAATAGAGCCATATCCAGTTCAGTGGTGAGAAAAGTAAGGTCCTGCACTTAGGCAGGAAAAACCAAATGCATAGCTATAAAATAAGTCATACCTGGCTTGAAAGCAGTCATAGAAATGAGTGGGTTGATCTATTCTCCAAATCACTTGAGGGCAGAACAAAAAGCAATGTGTGGAAGATTGTGAAAGAGAGATCTGACTTGAAACTAAGGAGAAATTTCCTAACAGTGAGAACAATTAACCAATAGAACAGTTTGCCTCCAGGAATTGTGAGTGCTCCATCACTGGGGGTTTTCAAGAAAAGATTGGACTACCATTTATCCATGATGGAATAAGTCTGCTGTTATGGACAGGGGGTTGGAGTAGAAAATGTCCAAGGTCTCTTCCTGAAATTCTATGATGGTTTTAGCAAATAAAGCCATACTAATGCCCTTATCTCTTCCTCTGTCTCGCAGAAGTAACAGAAAGCTCGGTCCCCAATGGCGATTCCCAGAGCAGTGTGGATAGTTTGCGGAAGCATCTTCGTGCTGATACTTTCACACAACAGCAACTGGAAGCATTAGATCGTGTCTTTGAGCGACCTTCTTACTCTGATGTCTTTCAGGCATCAGAGCACATCAAATCTGAGCAGGTGGGACCCATTTGGAAAAACAAACTTGATGGGAACCCTACAACTGCAGTGGATAACTGTTGATTCACTTCTCTTACAAATTTTAATAATCATGCCTTCCAGGGAAATAGCAGTTGAGGGGGCAAATTCTTAAAATAAATCTTAAAATGAAATTACCATTCCAAGAACTGGAGTGGCGACTATGGTGATTAAATTCCCATAGAACTAATTTGTAATGTAAATGTGCTGTCTGTCGTACAAGTCTTGCGCAAAAGGTTGTCCACTTTTATATGGCATACAGCATATTTATATTTGCAATTTTGACGTATTTTGGAAAATCATATAGAAATTAGCATCTTCAGCATTTACAAACCACTGCAAGACAAAGAGAATTCATAGCATGAATATTTGTCCAATTTGCTTTATTTATATGTCATTGTTTTTCTGATTCTTTCCACGTGTTAGTGTAAAACACACCTGTATGTGAACCATATACCCTGAGAGTATTTTAGAATGCATTTCTTTCTTATTTCATTTTGTTGTTGTTGTTGAAAGTGATTATCCAGAAGGTTCTGCTATAAGAGTTTTTTCAGTTTCTCATCATTCTGTAGTCTTCCTGGCTGGCTTTCCTAAGAGGAGCTCCTTCACAGTATCTTCATTTAGGCAGGGAGGTTGCAGATCATTGGAGAGAGGATTGTACAATGAAAGGCAGGCTACTCACAGAGCTCCTTAGTATTTTATCACCTAGATAAGTACTGGTAGCATTGAATTCCAACCAAAAGCCTTTTGAATGGAGCTTGTTTTCTATCCATTTGACTAAAAATCGTTGAAAAAAGGTGGAAGAAATGTTTGGCACAGCCCAGTTTTAAACCTTAAAAACTTTTGCAGAATACCTAGACAGTTGACTACAATCCATATCCATACAAATAACAGTATATACAGTTACAGATACACATGTACAGATTTAAACTCTTGTAGGCAAATACACCAACTCTCATATGCTACTAATATTTCTATATAGACACAGCATAAATATTTAAGAATTCAAAAATATACTTAATATTCATAGAAATATGCCCCTATATTCTGTATATTACTGTAAATAATTATTTACAAGAGGCATTAGATAGGTATGTGATTAAGTGGATTAAATTACATTGCTACACCTACAAGACAATGTACTTGTTATTATATGGTTTCCCCATATAGATTCCACAATAGATACAATAAATTCCATAGTTGCATAGAGCTTAAAAAAGAACAACTTTCTTAGTGATAGACTTCTCTCTCTGGAGCCACTTGCCCCAAAGTCAGAAGTGCTTTCTTATAAGATTCATTATTTTATGGATATTCTTAGCTTTACATATTGTAACCATCCTAAAATTATGAGACTAGGCAGTGTATATATGGAAGAAAAGGTAAAGTTTGAACATTGGTCATTGAAAAAAACTATATATTTATGTAATGCTATTCAAAGAGTATTCATATAAAATGTTATAGTAAAGGAATATTTAATACATTAATATTTAATACTTCCTATATTCTATAATTGATCCTTTTTTAGATGTAAAAGTTACCTTAGAATTGGATATTATACAGGTACTATGAGTCTTACTACTCCTATTGTTCCTGTATATAATTATAGTAAACAATATGTCTACTTTATTTGAAATAAAACTTACAATAAAAGAAGAAACAAAGTTTAAACTTTGAACAGAAAAGATGCTGAAGCTGAACTGCATATATTAGTTTAACAAACCCTGCAGTTTACTAAAAAAACATCTGATTTTTCTACTGAAGTGTATTTCATGCTCTGCCAAGTGGTTGCATGATGTACCCACCCTCATAACTGAAAGAAATCCAAACTAGCAACAATACACCATTATGCATTATACATTTTATCCTTCCTATTTTTCTGGTCAGCCCAAGCCATGGAAGCCTCATCCAGAAGGAATCAGGTCTTTTCCCATTGCTTGATATCAAACCCAAGCTCTGAAAAGGCCTTCTTCATTTCCTGTCTGCCAGACTTCCAATTTCTCTCTTCACACTAAATCAAAGGCTTTAAATCCCACCTCAAGCAGTAAACCAACTACTAAAGTTGAAGCCAGCTTTGGGTTTCTGCTATTACGAGTTTCTGAGTTTATTACAATGAATAACCTTTATTTACTTTCATTAGACTATTAAATACCAGCCCAGTCATTCTTCCCCCAGAAACTCTGAATGGGGCCCATAAAACAAATCCAAAGCCTAATTGAGTTCATTTTAATTTCTCTCCAATCACAGGGAATTACTCCAGTGATAAATCAGGGATAGCCTCACCCCCAACAGAAAGCCTAATTTGCAGCTAATTACAAAACTGATTTCTACAGAAAAATCAATACAAGAAGGAATTGGAAACGACTAGGCAATCGTGACTGGCCAGGGAAGAGGGAAGCAGGAGAAAAGTAGCTCATAAGGAGCTAGCATGAGAAGTAGGGACAGGGGGGAGGAAAAACCACCACAAAGCAAAAAGAGAGAGAAAGAAGAACATCAGTTTTAATTTAATGTAATATTAATCAGAACAACTTTTCCTGCTTTTTAAAATTGTCTTCTCTGGTTCCTGCATCTGGTTTGGAGACTACCACAATAAAAAGGCAATTATCAATGCCTTTTAGACAGGGCATCCTTTCAGATGCAATGAATTTTCCCCCTCCCATCCTTCTGTTAGCCATGTGGCCTGCCCCCACCCCAATTTCATACCCCAATGCACAAGGGTTGGGAAGAAAAGAAGAGAGGTTTTTAGAAAAAGGATCCCAAGAGTGGATTGGAGAATGCTTTTTACCACAGATAATCTTTTCTATTCAGATAAGAACTTTAGCCCACCATATGAAGTCATCTTTCCTTCTGTGGAGAGAAGGGTTATGATTTTCACATTTTCTTCAAAAATATAAGCCAGTCTTCGAATCTGATCTCCCATGTTTTCCTTTAGTTTTATCTAAGGTGGCTGCCTGCTGGGAATAAAAGCAGTCACCCTAGATAAATGGGGATGAATCTGTCTCCTGAGGGAGAGAACTTGTATTCATCAGGAAGTTGGCAGCTCTGGCCAAATCTTGCTCTTCATTTGCTTTTATTTATCTCTTCTTTGCTTCCATCTGTGCAGGGACTGCATTGTGCCTCTTCCCAACCTTCACTCCCCTCCATCTGCCTGCTCTTCCCTTCCTTCTAATCCATCAGTTAGAGAGCTTTCTTTTCTCTTTTCCCTAGGGTAATGAGTATTCCCTCCCAGCTCTGACCCCTGGTCTTGATGAAGTCAAGTCAAGTCTATCCACCTCTGCTAACCCAGACCTGGGGAACAACGTGTCAGGACCCCAGACATACCCTGTAGTGACTGGTAAGTGATGTGCCCAATGATGAGAGGCTATACTTTTGTTTTATCATTATTCCCAGTTGCTTGATAAACATGTTACCCAAACACAAAGGGAGGGAGGGAGGAAAGAAAAGAAAAGGAAGCAAGGGAAGGGGAGGGAGGGAGGGAGTAGGGAGGGGTAGGCAAGATTGTAATCAATAATTTCCAGTTTTAAACTGGCAATATAGCATCTTGGTCTGTTCTAAACCCACAAAAAGAACTTCCTGAGAAAATATTTGACAATTTTAAATATTGTTGATACCACAATGAACCCTAAATGAAATCAATCTTAAATCAGATGTCAGCACAGAAACTTATTCAAGTCATAACTTATTCAAAACAAAGTCATCAAAATGCATCAAAATATGATAATCCATGGACCTAAAATACTTTTTTGGGGAAAAGGTCCAGAAAATATAACTAAAAAAGTGACACTCTGTAGAGTATACTAGCTTTGTTTCATATGTTTGAGTACCTGGATCCTTGCCTAATTTGATCTATATAATATTAGTGGAAAGGGCTTCACTGGGATATATGCTTCCAACCATATTTGTCTAACTTTTCAAAGGAATTTACATGACTTTACATGAATTCTACCAAAGCATGTGCTAGTACTATACATTATTTTATTACAACTATGATGTATTATTTAATGGCTGCTAATAATTTAGGATTTAAGTAATGTATTTTAAACTTTTATATATTCTCAAAATGGCCTCTCAATTTAGCTAGAGAATAGAATGGCTGCTCCAGTTTTTTTAAAAGGTTTTGTGAGCTAGAAGCAACATTCTTGGTTTATGCCTATCAGCAGCATATCTAGAGCACATCACCATAAATCCACTGACAGTATCTACAGACGGTTTCATATTGACTAAGGACAATCAGATATGAACAAGAATAGAGATTTTCACATATTGGAATCACACACACATACACACACACAGTGAGGATGGGGGGGAGAGAGAGAGAGAGAAAGAACGCATTAAAAGGTATGTGAGGAACAATATTTATTTATTTATTTATCTATTTCACTCCCCCCCTTTTTTCCTTACCATGCATTCATTATTTTAAAAAGTACTGGATTTTAACTAGGAGTTACATATTCTCATATTTCCTAAATGGATGCCTGGTTATCTATATTAGTAAGTGCAGTATCTACTCAAACATCTCTGCAGTGGTAGCTAGATTTTTTTTTAAGATATACTGTCTTTTGTCATAATTTTCAGATTAAATGATCTTTATTAAGATACTTAAAAGATATAAACTGCTTCTTGCCAATTTTTGTTGTTTTTAAACATTTATATTTTGATATGTTTGCAGTTTTCCATTGGGAAATTATTCTGCATTATACTATCTTTGAACACATTAGTGTATTCATTGTGTAATGAAAATATTTTCATGGAGAAAGAAAGCCCATCAAAGCTTATGGGACCCAGCTCTTGATTACATCATCATCCATCTCATTGACAAACATCCTAGATCATGTCTATGGCAAACATATTGCATCAAGATAAAAGAGAAAAAACACTACTTTTAAATCGGGAAAGTGAAAAATTATTTTCAACTGCATCTGTTGGAAGCTGGAGATAGGTCAAAATAACATCACAAAGACATGGTGTCATTTAACAATGGCTAGCAGGGAAGAATTAAAGGAATGGAGAATGACTCCCAGTTCTCCTTTCCTTCCATTGTTTATCTTCCTCCTGAGGATTAGTTTTCCTTTTCTTCCCTTTTTTATAAAGTTAAATATATATAAAACTGCAAGAAAGAAAAATACAAGTAATAAACAAGAATTTTTAAAAGAATTTTGCCTTCATTCATAAGGAATTTTTAAATGTTATAGAGATCTTAGTTTTCCAGTATATCATTAATTATGAATAACTGAATTTGTTCTGTAATATTAAAAGATTAAAAATTGCTACTAAGTTCTAAGGTAATCAGAAATATCAAGAAGCATATTAAACACAGAATAAATCAATATGGATTCTATGAATAGAGAAACTCAAATCCATGTACTAAGTTGTAGTTTAGGTATAATTTTTAGTTTCAACTCAGTTCTATGTCAGATTGCTCTGATGAATATAAATCTCCTGAAGTATAAACCTCTGGATTCACCACTTAAGAGCATCCCACAAAGAAAAATAGCTTATCTACCCAATTTTTGACATTTATCAGCCAAAAATAATTCCTGTATTGTTTGTAGAGGATCAGCCCGTCTACTGTAAAAAATCACCATCTTAAAAAAAGTAAAACTACTTTGGTTTTTTTTAAATGAGTGTTGAAAACAGGCATTTCCTATAACATAGCTTGTAAATACAGTATATGCTATGTATATTTCAGGCAAGAACATAAATATAGACATGATAATTCAGGCCACAGTTGCAAACTCTTGTCCATTATTTTCAATTTTGTTTCTTTAAGGCTCTGGCAGCAAAGGCCTATATTTCATCATTTTCCCTTCTCGGGCTCCCAGGCTAGCCAAGAACAAACTCTTAATTTATAGCAAAAATGTGTTAGAGATTATCCCACCAAACTATTCTAGCAAATTCCCCCCAATACTCTTGGATCACTTTTTCAGTTATAAGCTTGCTCCCTAGAATTTGGCGACCTTATTATTATTTTTCTGACAGTCTGCTTATGCTGCAGGAAGCACTCATTTAGTCACCCACCATGAATAAGCAACCAGGCCGTGGGCTGCCACTTGCACGTATGCAGCTCAACTTCTGCAAATGGTGGGCTGGCACACACATGCATGCATGCATGCACAGCTCCACTTGCAGTTGTGCTGTGTGTGCATTGTGTACATGGCAGCCCACCACTCATGTGAGTCAAGCTATGTGCATATGCGCTGGCCCACCACATGCATGACCTGATTCCCTTCTCCTCACTGCCAGCCAGGGCTGCTAAGCTGCAAAGGTTGGGGATCGATGTCATAGAGTATCAGTATAAAGCTGCTTATCATCAGCATACTGATAATAATGTATTGAGCCATGGTGGCGCAGTGGTTAGAATGCAGTACTGCAGGCTACTTCTGCTGACTGCTGGCTGCTAGCGGTTCGCCAGTTCGATTCTCACTGGTTCAAGGTTGACTCAGCCTTCCATTTTTCTGAGGTAGATAAAACAAGGACCCAAATTGTTGGGGGCAATATGCTGACTCTGTAAACCACTTAGAGGGGGCTATAAAACACTGTAAAATGGTATATAAGTCTAAGTGCTATTGCTATTCTGAACTTTTTAATTCTTTATTTAATCTAGAATTTGTATTCTTTTTATTTTTTGTCATGAGTGCAGCTGTGGCTTTCAGACAACAATAATAAATATATTTTATTGGTAATAATATATTATTCCATCATTCCTGAGCTTTGAACTCCAAATCAAAGCCAATACTCCAATAGTCCAGGATGACGAGATATGGGTCAGATCCATCTTTCTTGACTTTTTCCAATATTTGCTTGGACATCTTATAGGAAATTCCATTTTTCACTATTTTGGGGTTTACAATTTTTTCAGAAAGGCCCTACCTTCTTCCGATGGCTGAAGAATGATGTATAACTATTCCATCTCTTTAGCTTTCTTATGACTTCTCTAGTTTGTTTTTCTAGGAAGTGAATGTATTTTCCCCATATTGGAAAAACAATCCACAGTCATAAGACATATTTTCTTCTCCAGCCATGTAAAGAAATCTGCCTTTTCCCAGGGTCATCTTGATGTAGGAATTTAGGATCTTCTTCTGCTACTGTTCTGCAGTGACTTATACATCCTGTACTGTGTTTTGCATTATTTCAGTTGTCTATTCATGTCTGGTCAATATATACATTGTTAAGCTTTCTGAAGACACTTTTCAATTCCTATATGAGAAGCATTTATTCTTTTCATTATATCCAGCTGTAGGCCTCAGGAGGTAGAGGTCACACCCATTCATAATAAATGGGTGTGACAAAGTGTCTGCAAGCATGCCAGATTAATTTGCCAGACACATGTATTCTGATTCAACTTCTGTTGGGCAGAGTCTGCAGTAATGAGCAAGACAAGGTCATGTGCTACTATCTGGGATTTATTTGATCTTATAGAGCCCAAGGAAGTGGATAGGATGCTGTATCATATAAATCCTGCCACCAGTGGGCTGGATTCATATCCCTCTTGCATCCTTTGGACAGCCAGATAGGAAGAGTACAGAGCAGCTAAATCTGGAAGATTGAGATAAGGGGTTGGATGTCTTGAGGAGGCAGTAGTGCAACATCTCCTTAAAAAAAAACACCCTCCCTTACTCCAGCCAATTTTTTTACAACTTGCACCCATCTCCAATCTCTCTTTCTTGACAATTCAACTACAGAAGGTCCAAGGTGAAACAAATTATCTGGATCCCTGCCAGTCAGAATTTAGGTAAGGTCATGGAACACAAGCAGCATTAATTAGATAATTGGTAGATTATCTTTGTCAGGAATAAATGTACAAATTTTGTTAGTATTATCTTTGTTAGTATGGTATATTGCTGGACCACCCACAAGAATTGGAAGTCAGGGTCACTGTTTTATACGAGTTCCATTGGACTTGTTCCAGTGCTTGACTCCATAATTGATCCAGTGCTTTCCTCTATGTTATTTAATATCCATGTGAAGCCACTTGATGGAGGTCAACCATTATTTGCATTGAACTCTGCTAATTTGCATTGAACTCTGCTGCAAATGTTTTGGGATGGTTGAACTGGAGACTCTTGGAGCAAACCAAGGTCCCATTAAAATCTACCAAGATCAATGTTGATTGTGATGATTACTCAAAACAGGATTGTTCCTGCTTATAAATCAGGTGGTTTCTCAGAAGGTCTTAGAAAGTGAGAAAATAAGCCAGTTGTGACTTTACGTGGAGCAGATGCCATGGCAATGGTAACTAATGTCTTGGTCTCCATATGGCTGAATTACTGCAACACAATCTTGCAAGATGATCCAGAAGCTGCAATTGCTTCAGAATGCAATGACTTTTATCAGGGGAATCCAAGCATTTCGAGATAACAGCAACTCTGAGATTTCTGTTGGCACTAGTTACCCATACATTTCCAGGGCCAATTCAAAGTGCTGCAAAAAATGTTTTGCAGAGATCACTAAGATACATTAGGTCTTGCCAAAATGGATTTTGCCTGTGGCCTCAAAAAAGAGTCATCTCACTGACTTCTCTTTCAGGAAAAGCTTTGCAAGGCAGCAGAGAGCAGGAGAGAATCACATAAAATTTATCCCCTTCTTTCTTACCTAGCCAAGATTTAAATTTATCTTCACATGCTTTGGATTATCAATAGCAAAATCTTTTCAGAAATCAAATTAATGTCTGAATGGTTTTTTTTCCCCTGTGTTGGAAATACTTTGGTGCATCTATGGTGAAAGGATTTACTGGTGATATTCCATCATTGCCTAGAGAATGCCCACTTGTGGGCTCCTTTCATATCCCCATGAAATTGTCCACCAAAGTGTATCCATTAATCTACTTGCAGTTGCTCGCTTTCAAACTGCTGGGTTGGCAGGAACTGGAGCATGTGATGGGAACTCACTCTGCCTTGTGGCAGCAATGGGTCTCAAATGCGAGCCAGCCAGTCAGCACCCAGCATTCTAACCTTGTGAGCCACCATACACCTATGCTGTGTAGGTATGATGCGTACGTGCAGTTATAATCCTCACTTTTAAATCCTTACCTCATCCCGTTTATTTAACAACCAAATTTTATTCTTTAATTATTCCAACTATTGTATCTTCAACATATTTCTAATATCTGTACACCATCCTGAGTTCCCAAGGAGAGGGGGCGGTATATAAATCTTGAAAATAAATAAATAAACATATATTCTAATTCTCCTAACTTCGTGTTAGTCTTAGGAGTTATAGGGCCATGAGAGTCCTGGAAAAAGTGTGGAATGATGATACCCTGTTTCTCCAACAATACGGCCTCCACCAATAGGAAGGCCCAGCATGATTTCTAGGCATGAGGTGAAATTAAGCCCCGCCCCCAAAATTTAGGCCTATTTAAACCATGCGTTTCCATGCCATTTCTCACATCATTCGTTAGAACTACTCGAAGTGAAGTGAAATTGGGGGAAGGGCGGAGGGGGAGAAAACTTGCCTTTAGGAGTGCCTTGCAGGTAGCCTAGGCTAGAATACCCCGATCTACTACCGATAGAACATCAGCCGATAGAAGCTCCCCAAAGGCAGAGTTGCTTTGATTGACCGGTAGAAGCGGCCTCAGGGCAAGCTCCCACGCACATTCCCCTCACCATGAGGCCGCTTCTACCGGCCAATCGAAGCTGCTGGTGACTGCCCTTGGGGAGCTTCCATCGCGTGAAAGAAACTGCCTCATGGCGAGGGGACTCGGGCGGCCACACCTTGCCCCAAAGCGGCTGGTGACTCTGCCTTTGGAAAGCTTCAATTGGCTGATAGAAGCGGCCTCGTGGAGAGGTGAGTGCGCATGGGGCGCTTTAGGTGGGGGAGGAAATTAAGTCACCCCCGAAAAGATGGCCTAGCCATTTTTTCAGGGGTCAAAAAAAAATAAGGCCCGGCCTTATTTTGTGAGAAACATGGTAGCAGTGGTTGAAATACAGGTAAAAACCTCATGTGAATGAGAACTAGTTTTCTCTCAAAAACTGACATTGAAATTCTTCTTTTATACTTCCTACTAGCAGATTCATCTGATTTCATAAGATTCCCCCCCAACCCTTAAGTTCATTTCAGGCTCAGTTTGATGGTCCCAAGTGGCAGTTTAACACTAACATCTCAATCAGAGTGTGACTCATTCAATCAGGCACAGAGCAACAACAATAGCAGCAACAAAAAAGGAATCATTATTATTCAAAAATACCAGCAGGAAAGAGAGGAAATCAGGCAGAGCGATAGCAAGAATGCTTACAGAGAGATGTGAGGAATGATGAGAAGAGGAAAGATAAGAGGATAATTGCTGGATTTGAATGGAAATCCAATATTGGTATTTGAAAAATACTACAAATACAAATATTCTACACCATTGCTCAAAGCAAAGTGGCAGGTGATGTTCATTAAAAAAAAACAAATTTGTTGTTTATATTTAAAAACATATTTGTTACATGGTAACAAATGGTATATGGTAAACTGATTTTATGAAGTTTCAATTTGCCTTATTTATTGAAGATAGTAGAGGATAATGAGGGTGACATCTACACTTTATTCTAGGAAATGATTGTTGATGTGACTACATAGTCAAAGCATTTTTAAAAGGGAGCGAAGAAGAATTTTAAGCAATGTGGCCTATTCATTTTTAGTTTTATTTATGAAAGGTTTTCTGGATCTTTGTTCTTTTGGTTGGTCCCGATTATTCATGATGGGGTATTCAAGGTCCATTTTGCTAATATTTCTCATTGGAAAGATCATCCCTCCAAATGACAAAGGCCATTTCTCTTCAAACTGAACCCAAATTAAGATTGAATTAATTTAGCTTCATCCAAAGTCAATTTTGACAACAACCATTTGCTTCAACCCCCTATTGAAGAATAGAATATGAGCAACAGGCTCATGATTATTCACTAGTTTTAGGGCCAAGGAAGACTTCTTCAATCCTGATGACAGACTTTCAAAGAGGTTGATATTTCTGGCCAGCAATTTTCTAAATAAGGAAGAATTAACTATCTACTGGACCCAACTAGCCATCTTCTCCTTACTTGAACTCCATAGATTTGTCAATCTTATTTAAGGATCTGCTTTGCATCCACAGTCTCAACAACTGGAACTCCCCAATACAATTGGAAGAAACAAAATGATCTGGGTGTAACTGTAATAATCATGTAATCAAAGTTATGCCAAATTGACATGATATTATATTCAAAGTATCATGCAAATGTATCACTATGGGCTGCTGAAGATCATTTAATCTGATATCTTTCAAAATCCAAACCTAACTGAAAATTCCCATTGCTGCAAAAATGTAATAGAGGAAAAAAAAGAATTATTTCTTTGTTGCCCACAGCATCGAAGTATTTGTTTTTATCAATTGGCAGGAAACTGGACTTGATGAATTCCAAGATCTTTCCCTTCATTCTGTAATTCTTATATTCCATCAGATGCAGTGTAAGATTTCCTTAATTTGTATTCCTTTTGTTTCATTGCTCTCAGCCTCAGGTACTGTATACCAACAAATGAGAATGGAGATAATACTTCCTGGCAGGTATCTATATATAGAAGACAATACAAAATAACATGTTCCATAGATTATTCCTCCACCGCATGGACAACGTCTCTATTCAAAGGGGTCTTTCAGTATCTCCCTTCAGTAACGGCTGTTGGGAAGGCATTGAATCTTGCCAAAAATAAAGCCCTTCTAAAGGCTTTAGAATCATTATGTGACTAAAGGTATCTCACTGGTTGCAGAAGATGTGCAGAATGGCTCAGAAAGATATTTCTAGGCAGAACTGATAAATCTGCTTGCAGCTCTAAATCAATAATCCACTGTTTGACCTCAACTAGTGCATACTCACAGCTTATCAATGTGATGGCTTCCCATGAAAATCCATAAAGTTGTACTTTGGCAACTTTGCCTGAGACCAGGAACATGTAAATCGATCTCTAGGAATATATTATCATACATAGATGGTACATATGGATGTAACTATAATGCTCAATTAAAATAAAAATAGTATAACTGACAAAAGAAAGGATATTGATTTTTGGCTTACCACGCACATGAAGCATTTGAAGAAAAATAGCAAAATGTTCGTCCTTTCATTTCTCCTCACTTCCATAGTCTGCATTGTGTAGGAAGAAAAATCTGGTCCAGTTCCAAGCCAGGAGCAAGGCACTGGAAATAAAATGGAGGCTGACTGTATGGAAAGAAGATTTATTTGGTTTCCAGAAACTTCAGTGACAACAACATGGCTGACCCCTTTTGCTGGATGAATGGATGGATTGTTATAGGATTCTGAGATACTCCAGGGGGTTGTACAATGTAGTGATTTTTGCTATTTTAATGGTGGTGGGTTAATCCTATTAGTGTATGTCCTAAAAGTCATATCCTATCCTTAAGATGTGGTTGGGGAATGTAGAATCTAGTAATCTTTGTTTTTCCACTTTTAATCCCTTCTGGGGGAACTGGGCTGAAGGTGTTTTGTTTATGAATAGGCTGGCCTGGATTTCTTAATGGGCACAAAATATCCATCTCTAAAGACTTCAGGTATTTGCCAGACGCTGTTTCCTATAGCAGGAAGACTGGGGCTGCTTTCTGCCTTTAAGAGCATGTTTCTCTGTTTTTCCTTTGGGGAAATATTTCATCCTACCTCTTTTAAAATTAAGAATAAAGAATATTTTAATCTGAGGAGGGGGCTTCCTACAATTTCCCCCTTTATGCCATATAAGTGGCATAAACAAACACATCTTTATCGGAACAAGATTAAGAATTAATCAAATTGTAATGCAAAGGGGAAAGCATTGATAGAGGCAGCAGAAAAGGATCTCTGCAGTGGCTCCCAAAAGGAGGGCTTTCAACTCATGAAGGTATAGCAGCCAGGGCAAAAGTTTGTTAAGTAGAAAGGAAATTTATAGTATCCAATGTTTTGTGACAATTCTTTTTAGATGTTTGATGTTAATTTCTGTGAGCACATGTTCCAAAATTCTTTGCAGCCATGAATTAATGGTTGCTTATTTTCAAGATTTGCTTTCTGAATCTGCCTTAGCTCTTAGTTTAATGCAGGGGTATCAAATTTGTGGTCCACAGGCTGGATGCATCACTATGCTGGCCATGCCCACACCCAGTTCAGCAAAGGGCAGAAAAGTCACGCTACATCACATGACAACACCATGACAATGCAAGTTTGACATCCCCGATTTAGCGTATCCAGGATTTGTGAAGTCAAATTGAGATTAGCCAGTGTGCAAGCCCAGGCAATTAATATTTTTGAAATTGCACATAACAAGCCCTAGGATTCCCATTAATGAGACCACCAATGCAACATATTCTGCCTTACTGGGCAGCATTAGGGCTTGGGGTTTGGAGACCTCCCATTCAGATTAGGGCATATGGATTGTGAATCACCTGAGGGGGACATAGTCCCTCCCCTCATGGAGAGGTATGACTGCATGGACCTTAGTGCCACAGAACAAGAACCAGCCTAGGGGATGCTTTATGTGGAGGTTGGTGAAGGAGATAGCCTCAGTGTGGTTTTGAATGGTGTTGGAAAGTGCAGATACTTCTACAAGACAGGTAGTATAAATATCCTTGACAATTTTCCCTCCCACCAGACAGAGGTCTGAAGACTTGCTGTGGCAACCATTCCCAAATGCCATCCTTCCATTAACTGATTAATTACAATGTAAATGAGGCAAAGAAAGAAAACCGTACAATGAGTTTCCACCCTCCCCCCATAGTCTTTCCAGTTGTATTCTGAGGTTTCAAAGAGAGTCTTTAGTTTCCAGTTGTCCATCTCAGGGTCCTCTCTTTTAAGTCTGATGGGTGGTGTTGGCAGGGGTGGAATTCAAAACTTTTAACAACCGGTTCTGTGGGCATGGCTTGGTGGTCATGTTATTGGCTGGATGTGGCCAACTCAATATCACTCACATCGAGGCACGCGTCTCCTCTCATGACTGGGGGGATGCTGCAACAGTCATAAGTGTGAAAAATGGTCATAAGTTACCTTTTTTAGTGCCATTGTAACTTTAAATGGTCACTCCACACAAGCAAAGTACCATCAAAGGAGGGGAAAAAAACTCCAGAGATGTTCCTGAGACAGGAAGTCTAGTCCTGCCAAGAATGTAATAAGGGTTAACGGAGAGGCAGTTTCTGTAAGCAACACCAGAATGTTTCCTTCCTGTCTTTTTTACAGGATTAGGCCAGTAATTTCTCCTAACAACCGGTTCTCCGAACTGCTTAGAATGTTAACAACCAGGTTCTAGTGATTAGGTGCGAACTGGTAGAATCCTACACCTGGGTGTTGGGCTTGGCTTGGTCACTCAGACTTGGGAAGGTCTGTTCTATTCTGGTTGCAGTGATGACCTTCTAGTAGATGACTGGCTCCAAACCCAATTCCCTGGTTCAAATGGATGGAGGATCACTTCTGGAGGCAACATCTGGATCAGTGTGTTCTGTTACCAAAGATTGCAGAGTCATCTGTGCAAAACTGAAAGATATGAGAACAAGGCCTCCTCTCCCCTTTGTGGGTGACCCACCCAGAAGAAGCATTATTGGTTTGACATGAGGAATGGAGAACAGAGGATAAGAGACAGAGAGGTGGAATGAGGTAGATAGCTTGCAGGCAGGGTTTGAAATGACATTAATATGTTGTTAAAGAAATAAATAAACCAGTCACAACAAAATGGGGACACCACAGACGAGGGGAAAAAAGAGAAGCTGGATTCTGGTAATAAGGCAAAAGATGTCTGGTGGTGAAAGAAACAAGAAAAGAAGAAGTGCGTCATCTCTAAAATTGAACAAATGCATAAATTTTGTAAAGTACATATTAAAGAGGATTTAAGGACTAGCAGCTTAAGAATGTTGGGCAGCTTGAGAATGCTGAAAGTTCCAAATAATTGTATAAGCCTAGTAGTTTTGTGTGTACAATTTGTGAGTGGCATGGAGAATCTACCTTTAACATTTGTTTTACAATATCTAAACATCCTGACAGTACTTGGCCCAGTTTTATCAATATACAGTTTAGATGAAAAGACCACATTTTTTTGAAAAATCCTTATATGTTCTAGGTTTACTTCCATAGTAATTTTACTGATTACTGATAGAATAAGAAAAGTATCTTGATAAGATTATTTCCCTACATGAGTAAACTTGAGTTCATGAAGCTCCTGTGGATGGACACACCTCATGTTTCAGGAAAAGAATAGACAGATAAAACCCATTCACAACACAAACAGAAAATGCACAAATAAAACTTTCTTTCTAAATGAGCTTAAAATATTCCCTCCTGATAACTTTTGGCTGTTTTTGAGGGTACAGAGAGTGAAGGAAAAAGGGGACACAGTTCTCTTCACCCTGTTTTGCTAGCCAGGCAATCTATAGTGAAGGGTTTTTTTTTATTACTTATTTTAACATTATTTTCCAACAGAATTTAAAATTCTTGTCTCTATGAATTAGAGTCTTTTAACCGTTATAATTACCTCAAGGGCACACAAAGACACACACACACACACACAAAGACAAGGGAAAGAGAAAGAGAAAGAAAAGGACAGTAGAACTCTCATGTTTACACACCTTGATCATTCTCACCATAGATCTCAGTTAACTTAAATTAGAAAGGCAAAAATCTAGAAGGGATCAATGTTACTATATTTTATTTTACTTTAAGTACCTTTATTTAGCCAAATTGGTTTTCTAGCATCCCTGAACAAAATCTATCTCCTTGCATAACTTCCTTGCTCGTTTCTTCTTTATACCAGCCAGGATGGACAACTGCCTCTCATCCCAGCCATCGAGTAAGTCTCCTAGAGGGGGTCCTCTTAAGACACTCAAGCTTCCCATGTTTCCCTAATTCTGATGTTGAGGTTCAATTGGCTCTTCCGGGTCTCCCTTGTGGCCAAGCTTCCTTACAAGCTTCTGCTCCTGCCTGACAATTTTCAAACCCCTCCCCCCCAAAAAAAGGGGTCCGGGAGGACACTGGTTCCCTATCAGAGTAAGGACACTTCCTTTCAAGGGAAAATCCACCTATGGTTTTCAGACCAAAAAGGGGTCCAGGAGGACCTGCTGCTCCCTTTGCAGTGATTATATGTATCTCCTTCCATGGCCTGCCTTTCCTCATGGTTTTCAGACCCAAGAGAGTCTGGGAGGACCTACTGCTCTCTCAGAAGTAAGTACAGGCACCTCCTACTGAATGGGATTTTGCTCAGTGATTCTCAGCAAGCTGCCCAGGTTTGCCTCTCTCACGCACATCCTGTTCTTCCTTCACATAGCTTCCCTTTTCCCTACAGAAGGTTCTGTGTTCTGGCCAACCCCCCTTGCTTTCCAGGTCTATCAGTTGAACAGATCTATTTGCAGCTAGGAAAGGCACAAAGGAAGCAGGATCCAGCAGTGATTGGGAGAAGAGTCCTCTTGCTCGCACACACAGGCATACAGATCTTTCCCTTGCTCCCCTGGGATTTAAAAGTTAAAATTTAGAGGTAGTCACCTTCTTTCCAAGTAGCCTTTTGTGCTCAAGACTCAAAATTTCCTTTATTACCTTTGCTCCAAATGAGCAAGATCTGAAGAACCCACTCATAGACACAAGGGGTCTGCTACTGGCATGGTGGAAGCTTATCCAGGCCAGGTCCATTGGTCAGGTTAGCTTGGAGTCCCATCAGGCATGCCAAATTGTAGGAAGAAAAATCAGCTCTGGTTCCAAGCTGGGAGAAAAGTGCTGGAAATAAAATGGAGGCTGACTGCACGGAACGAAGGTTTATTTGATTTCCAAAATCTTCAGTGACAGCAGCAAATGTTTCTGGAGTGGCTGACCCCTTGACTGGGTGAATGGATAGATTTTTATAATGTTCTGAGATGTTCCAGAGGGGTTTGCAGTGTAATGAGCCTTGTGTCTTTTGCTATTCTAATGATGGTGGGTTAAACCTATTATGTCCTAAGAGTCATGTCCTGTCCTTACAATTTGGGTGGGGAATGTAAATTTCAGGAGTCTTTGTTTTTCTACTTTTAATCCTTTTTCTGGATTACAGATTAACAGAGTTGGAAGGGACCTTGTAGGTGATCTAGTCCAACCCCCCGCCCAAGCAGGAGACCCTACACCATTTCTGACAAATGGCAGTCCAATCTCTTCTTGAAAGCTTCCACAACTTCCAAAGGCAAGCTATTTCATTGGTTGATTGTTCTCACTGTCAGAAAATTTTTCCTTACTTCTAGGTTGAATCTCTCCTTGATCAGTTTCCATTCATTATTCCTTGTCAGGCCTTCGAGTGCCTTGGAAAATAACTTCACCCATTCCTCTCTGTGGCAGCCCCTCAAATATTGGAAGACTGCTATCATGTCTCTCCTGGTCATTTTCTTCACTAGACTAGCCATACCAAGTACTTGTAACTATTCATCATATATTTTAGCCTCCAGTCCCCTAATCATCTTGATTGCTCTTCTCTGCACTTTTTCTAGTGTCTCAACATCTTACTAAGGCTTTATAGTGGTATTAGTGCCTGACTTCATCTTAATTGTATCCCTCTGTTAATGCAATTTAGGATTGCATTGGCTTTTTTGGCTGCTGCTACTCAATGCTGGCTCATATTTAACTGGTTGTCCACTAAGACTCCAAGATCCCTCTCACAGTTACTGCTATTAAGCCTTGTTTCAACCAATCTATGTGTACTTTTGGTTTTTCTTGCCTAAGTATAATACTTTACTTTTCTCTACATTGAATTTCATTTTGTTAGATAGGGCCCAGTGTTCAAGTCTGTCAAGATCCATCTGAATCTTGAGCCTATCTTCTAGGGTGTTAGCTATTCCTGCCAGCTTAGTATCATCTGCAAATTTAGAATAGAATAGAATTACAGAGTTGAAAGGGACCTTGGAGATCTTCTAGTGCAACCAAATTTGGTAAGTTCCCCTTCTATTCCCTCATCTAAGATGTTTATGAAGATGTTGAAGAGTACTGGGCCTAAGACAGAACATTGTGGCACCCCACTGCTCACTTCCCTCCATGTAGACCCATTAAGGACTACTCATTGAGTATGGTTTGTCAGGCACTTACGAATCCATCTGGTGGTGATGCTATCTATTCCACTTTTGTCTAGCTTACCAAGAAGTAGGTTGTGGTATACTTTGTCAAATGCCTTGATGAAGTCTAACTAATTATGTCTACAGTATTTCGCTGGTCTACTAATTTAGACACTATGTTGAAGGATGAAATAAGATTGGTTTGGCATGATCTGTTTTATCAAACCCATGCTGACTGCTATTTATTACTTTACTCATTTCTAGATGTTGGCAGATCTGTTTTTTATTATCTTTTCCAGTATCTTCCTAGATATTGGTGTTAGGCTGATTGGTCTATAGTTTCCTGGTTCTGTTTTTTTCCCCTTTTTTGAAGATGGGAATCACATCAGCTCTTTTCCAGTCCTCTGGTAGTTCCAGGATTTTTCAAAGATGTGATACAATGGTTCTGAGATGACATCTGCCAGCTTCTTTAGAACTCTGGGATATATGCATGAGGTCCCGGTGATTTGTATACATCAAGAACAGCAAATATTCTCTTATCCTTTTTTTTTCTTTTCTTATTTTAACTTTTATTTCTAGTCTGTCTTTTATAGTTACGTTTTTTGGCAGGTTGAGCTATAGTTTCTTTTTATGTGAAGACCAATGCAAAGAATGAGTTATGCAGTTCTGCTTTCTCTCTGTTGCCTTTTACTTCCTTGCTGTTTTCTCTCTTTAGTGAACCGACTGTTTCTTTGATTTCTTTTCTTGTTATTTATATGTTGGAAGAAACTTTTTTATTATCTTTGACTTTTGTTACAAATCTTTGTTCATTCTGAGCCTTTGCTTTCCTGACTTCGTCTTTGCAGTTTCTGGCTATCTGCTAATATTCTGCCTTAGTTATATGTCCCTCTTTCCATTTTTTGTACTTGTCCTTTTTGTCTTTCAATTTGTCAGAGATATTTTTGTGCAGGCATGCTGGTTTCTTCTTGCATTCCTTATTTTTTCTTTTGCAGTGGTTATTGTGCTGGTCTGGGTTTTTATTATCATATTTTACAGAGTTTCCCAAGATTGATTGATTGATTTATTTATTTATTTATTCATGTATGTATTTATTTATTTTGTCAAGTGATTATTAGATAACAAGTATAAGTATAAACATGGTTCTGAATATATGAAATGGATACGAATAAAAAAAGAAAGAAACAATAGGACAGGGACAGTAGACATGTTGGTGTGCTTATGCACGCTCCCTACAGACCTCTTAGGAAAGGGATGAGGTCAATAGTAGACAGTCTAAGGTTAATGTTTTTGGGGTTTGGGGAAGAAACCACAGTCAGGTAGAGTATTCCAGACATTGATCACTCTGTTCCTGAAGTCGTATTTCCTGCAATCAAGTTTGGTGCGATTAACCTTTAGTTTGTATCTATTGTTTGCTCTTGTGTTGTTATGGTTCAAGCTGAAGTATTCATTGACAGGTAGGACATTGCAATGTATGATTTTATATACTATACTTAGATTGGACTGAAGGCGGCGTAGTTCTAGGTTTTCTAGGTCTAGAATTTTGAGTCTGGTGGCATAAGGTATTCTGCTACGAGTAGAGGAGTGGAGAACTCTTCTTGTGAAATATTTCTGGATTTTCTCAACTGTGCTAATATCAGATATGTAATGCAGGTTCCAGACTGATGAGCTGTATTCAAGTATTGGTCTAGCAAATGTTTTGTATACTAGTTACTAGTGTGATATTACCAGAGAAAAAGCTACGCAGGATTAGGTTAACAACTCTTAATGCCTTTTTGGCTATGTAGTTACAGTGGGCTCTAACACTTAGATCATTAGAGATGAGTACTCCAAGGTCCTTGACAAAGTTTGAATCATCAACAAGGTCTTGACTATTCAGCTTGTATTTTATTTTCTGATATTTTTTTTGCCAATATGTAAGACAGAGTATTTATTTGTTGAGAATTGAAGTTGCCATTTGTTTGACCATTCTGACACATAGTCGAGGTCTTTTTGAAGGGTAGCAGTATTGTAGGTGGTGTTGAATAGCTTTACATCGTCAGCAAAAAGAACACAGTTGCTCTTAATATGATCACAGAGGTCATTTATGTAGAGTATGAAGAGAGTTGGTCCTAGAACACTGCCTTGGGGGACACCACTGTTGACAGGTACAGGATTTGATAGGACACTCCCAATTTTAACCATTTGTTGCCTGTTTGACAGAAATGCTTCTATTCAGTTAGGCAGGTGTCCAGAGATACTATAAAATTTTAGTTTTAGGAGTAGTTTGTTGTGTACCACTGAATCAAATGTTTTACAGAAGTCTATGTAAATTGCATCAATTGCTTTGCCTTGACCGTGTTCTGTAGTCCATATGTTTTTACAGCGTAAGAGTTGCAGATTACAGGATAGATTTTTTCTGAAACCAAATTTTTTGTTAGAGAGTAGGTTGTTTGTCTCTAAGTGGAGGATAATGGATTGGTTAATAATTGATTCCATGACTTTACAGGTGATGCAGCATGAAGAGATTGGTCTGTAATTTTCAACTAGGCCAGGGTCTCCTTTTTTGAAGATGGGGATGACCATGGCTAGTGACCATAGGTTTGGCAAGGAACTGTTTCTGAAATATTTTTCAAAGATTATGCTTAGAGGTTCGGCTATGGCAATGGATAGTTTTTTTAAGAAGTAGGTACATATTCCATCTGGTCCAATAGATAGAGATGGTTTTAGATTGCGTAGTGCTTTTTCAACATTGTCTTCTGTAAAATCGATATGTATTAGATCATAATAGTTGTCTGTGGTTCGACTAGGAAATATTGGGCATGATCCATTGCTATTTACAAATACTGAGCCAAATACTGTGTTAAAGAGGTTGGCTTTAATGGTGTGATCGTTGCAGTCTTTACCATTAGGTCCTTTCAGGGTTGGGATAGACCTTGAGTCTTTTAGTTTGTTGTTTACAAAATTGTAGAAAGCGGGGTGGAAATGGTGCTGTAGAGGGTTTTCCTCTTGTTTAATGTGATAATTGGGGCATTCAGTCTTTATCTGGTGGCATAAATTTTTGTATCAGCTTTTAAAGTTGGCAACAGTGATCAGATTAATTTTTCCGCCAAAGGGATTTCTTTTGGGATCAGAGCTTCCTTATTGTTTTGGGTAATGTGTTTTTTCTAGTTTTGGGAGTTGTTATTGGTACATATAGTTTGATGACTCTTTTGACTTCAAGTAAAAATATGTTGTAATGGTCTTCAACAGTATTGCATCCGGTGAATAGAATTTGCCAATCAAAAGATGAGAGATCATTGTCTATAAGATCATAGTTGCCTTCTTTGAAGTTATAATTGGGGATCCCGTCATTATGATGATTTTTGTGAGGACATAAGTTGAGACAAAAGTCAATCATGCTGTGGTCACTGTTGGAAAAAGATTCTTTAATTTGTATTCTGTAAATTGAATTCAAACTGTTGCAGAAGATGAGATCGAGGCAGTTGTTAAGTCTAGTGTTGTTAGTTCCTAGTTGTTCCAGTCCCAGATTTATTATAGCATTGTAGAAAGTTGCATGTATGGGTTCAGTTATACATTCGTTTAGGGTCCAGTTAATGTGAGGTAGATTAAATTTTTGTATTTTGTAATTGATGGGATTCGGCCGGATTCTTATATTTAATTTGTTTTTAAACTGTATATATTCTGTTTTTTAGTAGGCTGTGCACCGCCTCGAGTCCCTTTTTGGGAGAGGGAGCGGTATAGAAATTTAATTAAATAAATAAATAAATAAATTGAAGTCGCCAAGAAAGATAAAAGCATGTGGGCAGGATGTTGCCCGTGTTAGTAGTGAGTTTAACTTGTTTACAGGTTCTATGTCATAATCAGAAGGCTCTGTAACATAGTAAGAATCGAAATGTGATATTTAAGGACAGTTCACAAATAGTGGTCTCCGGAAGAGCAAGCTCCTGGGTAATTTGGATGTTTTTAAGATGTAGGGACTTTTTATAGAAGATAGCAACACCACCTCCTCTACGGATTTTACGATCTGATCGGTAAACATTATAGTCTCTTACTGTGGTAGTGGAGTCAGGGAGAGATGCATTGAGCCATGTTTCACAGACAAATATGATGTCGAATTTAGCCGTATTTAGTAAGAGGAGGAATTCAGATATTTTATTTACAAGGCTTCTTGCATTGAGTAGCTTGAATTTAAGGCCAGTTGTAGTTGGAATTGAGGTAGTTAGGGGCGTGTGTGCCTAGTTTTGGGTGATGGTGGATTGGATGAAGTAGGGTTAGATGCTGAGTTGTGGGTTGTGTCTTACTTTTGATACAATCAGCACAGTAGTCAATGTATAGGTCCTTCTCTCCATTGTCTAGACATTTTTTGAGTTCTGTTTTTGAATTCATGGAGCGGATTCTTTGCAGTATGGATAAGTCTGGTCGTGAGCGAAGTTTGTTATGGATGGGATTGGTTTTAGCAATGGCGTTTATTGTATGAATGAATATCCATTTGCTGAACTCATTTTTGCAAACAACTCTACAAAATTGAACTCAGGGCCATCTCTGGTTTATTTCAATGATATTTTCAGGAGAGATGTTTGTTATATTGGAGTTGCTTATGATATTGCAAACTTTGGTGATATCATCAGATTCATTGGTGTCTTCAAGACCAAATAAGATGGCATTTGGACGTTTCTGATCATGTTCCATGATGTCTCTGATGAGTAAGGGGATATTATTTGTAGTATTATTTGTTGGGATAGTGATTATTTGTGGCTGTGGTTTGGTGGTTATTTTTGGTTGTAGTAGTGATTGTAGTTGAGGTAGTAGTTGTGGTAGTGGTTGTTGAGTTGGGATTTGATATTGTGCTATTAGGTATTTGCTTATCTGTGCTGTATTTTTTCCCCAAGAGAGATTAGACTTGCTTGTATAGTTGTTTCAAAACGTATTACTAAGCATTCTTCTATTGAGTGAATGAATGATTCTATGCTTTCAACTCTGTCAGACAGGATACTTAGTTTCTTTAGCTTAGGTAAACATGATGGACATAGACAAAGGAAATGTATCTGATGTTTTTGGGAGATCAGCTAGGTTTTTGGTTAAGTTTAAGCAGGCGAGGTGGGCTTGATTGTCACATAGGTGGCATTTAATGTTATTTTCACTTTCATTGATGGTTTCAAGACATTTGAAGCTTGTGCAGGAGATATTATTCTTTTGTTGGTTTTTGGTAATTAGAGGGTTTGGAGTTTTTGGCTGGCATGGTCAATGACAATAGTACACTAAACAATTACAATAGCTAATTAATGTGTTAGGTAGTTACTTAATGAATGTTGGTAATTAATAAATGTTAATTGATAAATTAGAGAACAAATCAAAAGTAAGATTACTTATTACTAAAAATCAAATAATCAATCAATCAACTAGATAATCAATGATATAGTATTAAATCACAATCAATAAATCAGTAAATTAGTGGTGATTTAACAATTATTATACTATTAAATGACAAATCAATTATTTTAGACAAAGCATTATCTGTCAATAATTGGTCTTGAGGTAATGAAATAGTGGAAGTAGTGAAGTATTGGAGGTTGGTAGTGAAAAGTTCCTTTGTTTTTCCTTAAAGCCACATTGTTTGGTTTTTGTTTGGTTTTGGTTTTGTTTTTAAAGAGGAACTGTTGCTTGAAGGAGCTTTGTTAGTGTTCTGTGGAAGACTCTTTAATCAGTTACGTATTATTAGATTATGGAGAGCTTCCAATCAGCTGCTTGATAGGTTTGAATGGAGAAGATTTGAGTGAACTCTCTAATCATCTACTTGGGAGTTTGGAATGGATGAGATTTGGGTGGGGATTAAGTGGAGGTTGTCCAATCAGCTGAGTGGGGATTTAAATGGAGGCTGACAAATCAGCTGGGTGATTTAAATGGAGACTGTTTAGGAGATTATTCCTCTCAGGTAGGGTCTATCGATTCTCCATGAGTCTCCTCAGTGCTTTGCAATTCTCGGCCATTCAGAATCACACTCTCCTGCTCTCCTCCAGTCCAGGCTCTTTTTCGGATGTTTAGGATCATCCTCTCTGTCAGTTTCTGTCTCTTTCACTGCAGTTCAGAATCACACTCTCCACCAGTTACAGCTCATTTCATGCCGCTCATTCCATGCTGCTCATTCTATGCCATTCAGAATGGCTCACTCTCAGAATCACTCTCTCTGTAAATGTCAGAATCACACTCTCATCTAATTCCAGCTCGTCCTGGCTCTTAGCACTATCCGCTATCCGCTCTCTGCTCTCGGCACGGAATTGCACTATTCGCTATCCAACAGTCCTGGTTCTTTACAAGTCTCACCCATTTGGAATGGTGTCCTACAGAATGGAGTCTTGGACTCTTCGCTCAGGATGGCGTCCTGGCCTCTACGCTCTCTCTCTACACTCTGTCTCGGGATTACCGGCAAGTTCTCAGTTCTCGGAACCTTCTGAAACCATCCAACAGTCCCGGTTGAGATAGATCGCGGCTCCGTTGGCCCCAAACCCCACTTCCCGTCTCCAGCGATGTGGTTAGGCATTCACCTCGATTGCCATCTTGGAGCATCTCACCATCTTGGAGCATCAACAAGATAAGGGAGGGTTTAGGATCAAAAACCTGCTCTTCCTTATCTTCCATAACTCACATTTGAACCCAGGTTGCTGCAGCCACAACGCAGAGTACTAACCACTATACGATCATGGCGAGCTATGTTGGAGGATTCTTGAGCTGTTTTCCCCTTTAGGATTTTCATCCAAGGAATCTTTCCCAAGTTCTCTCTGAGTTTATTAAAATCAGCTCTTTTAAAATCTAAGACTCTGGTATCATTATGTTCTATTGCTTGTGTTTATATTATGTTGAATTCTACTATGTCATGATCACTCTCACCCAAAGGTTCCTGCAGTTTCAACTCCCTCTATCGCTTCTTCTCTGTTTGTAAGAATTAAGTCTGATTTAAGTATGGCTAATTTCTCACTTGGTGCGGAATTAGGCTTTCAATTGATGTCAGGGTAATTGAAGTCCCCCATTACTATTGTACTGTGTTTACTACATATATTTGTTAGTTGGTTAGCAAAAAAAAGTCACACATTTTTTCTGTTTAGTTTGGTGACCTGTAATATACACCTATGGCCCATGTCATTCTTTTATTCTTTTATATTGACTTATATGCATTGTAGGAGGTTTTCATCTTTGGTTTTGTTCATTTCTGTAGCAATATTTTTTTTGCAAAAAAAATATAAAAAAAATATAGTGGTCCTTTACATACAGTGTATCTCCACCTCCTTTTTTATGGGGTCTGGGTTTTTTTTTGAAGAGTTTGTATCCTTCTATCAGTATGTTCCAGTCATAGGTTTCATCCAACCAAGTTTCTATTATTCCACTATATTATATCTACCTTCATGCATTAATAATTCAAGTTCACCCTGTTTTTTCCCCAGACATTATGGGTTTGTGTAAAGGTACTTGGGAACTTTATGACTCTAACTCTGACAGATGCAATAAATAAATAAATAAACAAACAAACAAATAAATTTTGTAAGTTGAATTTCAATGTGGTTAGAATTTCCTTTAGAATCTTTACTTTCTTTTTCTAGTAACTTGATTGGTTTGCATTTGGTACATATATAGCTTGATCTTGTATGGGCATAAATGCATACATAGAATATGTTTTGCAGATCACAATAGCATCAGTTTCTTTTTCTATGAGAGGATCTTAAAAAATTGAAAATGAAAGTATGAAGATCTTACCACAGATTTTTAAAAGGGAAAATGTCCTATTTAGAATTTTGATATTCTAATAGATCATTTAAAATTTGGGGCGGGGGAGTCTAACTAAATATTTAAAGTTCTAGCAGTTAAAAATGCCTGTTTAAGGATTTAAAGTTCTAACTGTTCAAAATGGTCTTGTTTAAAATTTAAGATTCTAGCAGATCATTTAAATTGTATAATTTTAAAATTTTCAGTGTTGGGTGGGCTTGTGCAAGGTTTGTTCTTAGCCTGTAATTGAATGTTCTATAATTATCCCTTTTCTCCCTTCCTTCTTATGATCCCTTCTCTCCCTGCCTTCTTGTGGGCTTTATTTGTCTCCTTCTTCTCTGCCTTTATATGTTCCATTCTTGCTATTGTCTACTGACCTTTGATTTTTGTTTGCCTTGTGTCCTCTGTTGTCTTTTTATCCTCTCTTCCTACTTGCTTTTCTCCTGCCACTAACGGGTATTCAGCTCTCCCTGCTTTTCTTAGTTCATGGCGTTTCCTCCCCCCTCTCCGTCTGTTGGTCTGCCACACTGTTCTGTTGCCATTCACAGTCACCGTTCCCTAATCTGCTGTGCTGCAATGCTCCACCAACACTGATAGCCTCCAGTTCCATTGTTGCACTACTGTCACTTTTCACACTACTCTCTGCGTTGCTCTCAAGTTCTGGTTCGTTGTGTTGCTTCTTGATGCTGGCTTTCCTTTCTGTTGTACTGCTACTGCTCTTTGCTCCTCGGCCACGTGGCTCCTGTTCTGGGGGAGCTGAGCTGAGGGTGTTTTGTTTAGGAATAGGCTACTGAGGAAGAATAGAGGGCTAGTACTAGTAGTGCCAGAAAGAATGAAGCAACTGAGCCAAAGCCAAAAGAACGTTCAGCTGTGGATGCAGCTGATGGTGAAAGGAAAGTCTGATGCTGTAAAGATCTATTCTCCATAGGAACCTGGAATGTAAGATCCATGAATGGTCAAATAAGAGATGACAAGACTGAACATCGACATCTTAGGAATCAGCAAACTAAAATGGACAGGAATGGGTGAATTTAATTCAGATAACCATCAGGTATACTACTGTGGGCAAAAATCCCTCAGAAGAAATGGAGTAGCCTTCATAGTCTATAAAAGAGTAGGAAAAGCAATACTGGGATATAATCCCCCAAATGACAGAATGATCTCAGTTCAAAGTCAAGGCAAACCATTTAGTATCACAGTAGTCCAAGTCTATGCCCGAACCACTGGTGCTGAAGAGGATGAAATTGACTGGTTCTATGAAGCCCGACTGTCAGCAGTTTCAGCAACCTTCCATTCCAATCAATAACTCCCAGACAGACATATCTCAAAGGTACCTTTATTTGGATAGTAACTGGTACACCTGTGGAATTCTGAAACTGAAAGTTCCGGGCTTCCTTGCAAAAATCAAAACTACAAATCCATCCCCCCTTAGCCATCACATCACATGGTCCAATTACCATGCTTCCTAAAGTTAGATCCTCAATTCATTATGTGCCACACTCAGTGACCTTGAACCAAACAAAAGAATTTAATTTGTCTAATTAGATATACTCAAGTGAATTCCTCCCTCCCACTTTTTCAGGCTCAATTGTGGCAGCGTGGGAGCATTGAATCTCAATTTGGCTTCCAAAGCTGACAGGCATCCCCCCTTAAAAAAAATAACATCTTGGAAGAGATAATAAACAAAACACAACCAGGGAACCCCTCTCCCCCCTCCAAGGGGACCCTTTGGCTTGTCAGAGAATTTTTCATGGAATTGGTTAGCCAATCTATCTGCATGTATATCCCAACTTTTCACCCAAGTAGCTTCTGACAAAGGGTAGCCTTTCCATAACAAAAATATTGTAATTGTCCTCACTGTAATCTAGAATCAATGATCTTCTTTATTTCATAGTGTGTCTCACCCTGTACAATCAGAGGTTTGGGGGGAGCTGTTGGCATCAGCCTTGATTTGACCCTACAGCAGGCTTCAGCAAACTACTGTGGAACACTGGGTGTATTTTCCCTAATAGCCAAGGGAGACTTAATTGGACCAGTCACTGGATTGATTATCTTAGATGTAGGTAATGGATCCAAGAATTTAGGGACCAATTTCCTACTGGGAAGTTTCAACTTGAGATATTTAGTTGACAAAAACACTTTGTCCCCTACTTTAAATGGTGGTTGGAGGGATCTATGTTTGTCTGCTTGTTTTTTATATTCCTCAGCAGCTTCAGTTAAAGCTTTTTTCATATCCTCCCAACCTTTCTTTAATGATTCCATCCACTCTGTTAAAGACATGGATTTGGGGTTCATTATGTCTGGCATAGGGACAAAATCCATACTGTTGTTGATTTGGAATGGAATCAAGCTGTGTACTTCATTATTCTAAGCAACTTCTGCAAATGGTAACAGTTCCACCCAGTTCTCCTGTTGATAATTTACATAGCATCTAATGTATTATTCCACCATGGCATTCGCTCTTTCCACTGCATCATTGTACGCAGGATGCAACGCTGAGGAAAGCCCTTGGGACGACCCAACGGACTTCAAAAACTCCCTCCAGAACTTAGCAGTAAACTGTACACCTCAATCTGAAATTACTCTATGAGGTACTCCGTGGAGTCTATAGATATGCTTCACAAATAGTTTCGCAAGTTTCTTAGCCGAAGGTAGTCCGTTACATGCTGTAAAGTGGACTTGCTTAGAAAATAAGTCTATAACAGTCCAAATCACAGTACTTCCTCCACTCTCCGGTAACTCTATGACAGGGTCACCAGCCTTTTGGACCTCAGGGACCACCAAACTCATAATTTTAAATCCCAGGGACCACTAACCTGTTCTGTGGGCATGGCCTAATTTGTGGGTGTAGCTTAGTGGTCATGTGACTGGTTGGTCATGGCTTGTATGTAAATATTATAAATATTTATATAAATATTGGATTTTTTTATTAAAAAAGAGCAACTTTTACCCCAAAGCAAGCAGCAGATTGAATTGCTCACAGAATCACAGATTCATTCAGAGATCTATCTATCTGCCATTGGCTAGCTCAGTCTGTCACATAAAATTTGCTAACAAGCAAACTCACAAAATTAACTCACAACACACCACGTATGTTAATATTGAATTTTTAATATATAAAAAAGCAACTTTTATCCAAAATCAAGCAAAGCAGGCAGGCAGATTGAGTTGCTCACAGAATCATTCAGTGATCTATCTATCTGTCATCGGTTACCTGAGCCTGTTACAGAAAATTTGCTTGCTGTGAGTCTGCACTGAATAATAGAATCTTCAGTCCTTAGAGAGGTTTGACTGTGTTTAAAAGCAGAGCCAAAGATCTAAAGACTAGCTAGAAAGCAAGAAATCTAATCATTTCCTGCTTCCTAGCTAATCTAAATCTCCCAGCACAGCAGACAGCTGATGGTCGGAAAGGGGAAAAATAGCAATTTAGCAGACAAGTTTGCCAGGTAAGGAGTGAGTGGGCGGGGAGGGTTCCCATGGGCCATGTGGTCAGTGCAGCCTTATGTTTCTGCACAGCCTGGATTAATTGCTTTGGGAGGGTGCTCTGGGGGTGAGATTTCTCTGCGGCCCACCAAAATTTTCTTGTCACCCACCAGTGGCCACGGGCCATGGTGGGCAACCGCTGCTCTACGATAAAGTCCATTGCCATTTTTTCCCACAGCTTCATTGGTTCAATTACTTGTTAAAGGAGTTTTTTCCAGTTCTGTGTTTCATCGTGGCACAAATTGAGCAGCTTTTCACATAGTCCTCGACATCAATTTTCATTTTTGGCCACCAGAACTAACCATTCCTGACTAAATGTAGAGTTTTTAAGAACCCAAAGTGTCTCCCCAATCGTGAGTCATGGTTACGTTTCAGTACCATCAGTCTTGGAGTATTGGATACATAAATCTTGGTTTCTTTCCAAGCCAACCCCTCGTTCATTGTCAAATCAGTTTGATGTTCAACAAACCATGGATCGGTTAAAAGTGGTGCTTTCAACTTGGTTGTCAGTTTGTCTTCTAGGCGTCTGGGACTGTGTTTGGCTTGGTCTCGGGTGGTTACTTGGCCTGTGGGTTGGGCTTCTGATATCGTTTGCACTACCTCTTCCCTGGCGACTGTCAAATGGTTTTCTTGACAAGGCATCCGCCAATATGTCCCGTCCCCCCTGGGATATATATAATTAAAGTTGAATCTCTTGAAGTATTGAGCCCAGTGGACCTCTGAGGTATCTTTAGAGCCTCGAGGTTCTTATGGTCAGTCCACACCTTGAAAGACTCGTTCATTCCTTCCAGAAAATGCCTCCAAGATAGTAAAGCCCATCACATGGCAAACACCTCTTTTTCCCAAACTGCCCACCTACACTCTGTGTCTGTCAACTTTTTGGATACATAAGCGCAAGGCATTAGCTGGTCTTGAGAGTTCTTTGACAGAAGAATTGCTGCAACAGCCACATCACTAGCATCAGCTTGGACTATAAAAGGTTTGGTTGGGTCCAGATGCTGGAGGATAGGCTCAGCAGCAAATAGGCATTTTAATGTCTCAAAATATTTCATTGTGCAAGTCAGGGGTTGATTGGGTTTTGATTTTAGTTTGATTCTAGTTGTGAATCCCTGTTGGGTAACAGTTTCTTTGTGGGAGGAAGGGGGTAGCGGTCCAACTCCAATTATGATTTTTCGGTATCTATCTTCCCACTTAATAGTCGGAGCCCATTTATGCAGCCAAGCAAGTCCCAATATTATAGATTCTGACATTTTTGGAGCCACTACAAAACGTATGAGCTCACGGTATCTGCCCATCTCTAGTTTGATTAACTCTGTAATTTGGGTGGTGGGAACTCCTCCAATTAAAGTTCCATCTACTTGTTCAAACCTGATTGGGCATTTCAGGACTTTAGTCTTTATTCCTAATTGTTCAATTATGGGGAGGCTAATAAGGCATCTGGAACATCCAGTGTCTATTACTGCTTCTACCTTCCCTGCCTCCCCCATCTCAGACACCTCTAACTTCACCTTAACTGTAAAAGGGGGGATGGCAGCACTCACCATGAGGGTCCTTTTCTTCATCTGCCTCTGGGGGGAGGATTTTTTGGGCTGGAAGTTCCTTGCTCCCATCTGTGTGGAGAAGACCTTCTACAGCGTGTCTAGCAAACCAGCTAGTGTCTGGAGGTTTTTGTGGAATCCTTCGATCCCCGGAAGCTGTACTAGGCCTTGGTTGTGGAATAGGTACAGGAGCCAGACAGTCAGCTGCCCTATGACTAGCCTGGCTGCATCGATAGCACTTGTGGATTGGGTAGGAGCAGCTTCAGCAGGTCTGGTCAGAGGCTGTCTGGCTACCATTCTCCTAGGAGGGCCTTCAGAGGAGGGTTACCCACGTGGGTTGATTTCTCTGTCCAGCCTAAGGGACATGGCATACCAATCCTGTAAAGTCTCTGGTATTCCTCTGATGTTGCATGCTTTTTTAACTTCTGGGTCAATAGCATTCTTAAAGTAGTACAGAAGTATTTTGTCAGGCTAGTTCATGAGATTGCTTGCGACCCTTCTAAAGTCCCATACAAAGTCTTTTAAGGGTCGCTTGTCTTGTTTCATTTCCATTATTTTGTCTACACTTTCTCCAATTCTATCAGGATTCTCAAACCTAGCCCTAAGGAGTTCAATAAAGGCATTGATATCCTGTAGCTCCAGTGCTTCCTCATAGTGTAATTGAGCTACCCAATTGGAAACCTCCCCTCATTTATCCCATCTGTGATTACAGAAATCAGGTTGTGATCTGTTGCATATTGGTTTCCAAATCGAATCTATATGGGACCGGATCCAATTGAGGAAATAAGCAAAGTATTCACACTGTCCATCAAATGTTGCTTTGAAAGCCACTTGATCTGGTCTGAGGGGGGGAATCGACATAGCAACTGCAGGCTGAGCTGGAATGTGTTGAGCTGGCTGTGGCATGTAAGGGCCCTATAGGGGTACTCCAAAGGGCAGCTGAGCTGGGATCTGCCAAGCTGATGGAGCACACTGGAAGAAGGGGCCCTGAAGGGTTGCTCCAAGGGGCAGCTGAATTGGAACCTGCTGAGCAGGGCCCAAGTGTAGAATTCTTCTCCACAATGGGAAGAGGGGGGTGGTTGCAGTCTACTGCCTGCACTGATCCCTTTGCTGAGAAGGGATTGCTGCTCTCTTTGGGCCCAGGGTGTTCCTGAACCAAGTGGTGTAACATGCGCTGGCATCCACTGGCATTGGACCCACCCCTGACCAGGATAAAATCCCCACCCTGGAGGAATACTCTCTGCAGGAGGTAATCTCCTTGCTGGTTGTGGAGGGGGAGAAATTGGGGTTTGTAACGTACCCAATGTCGTCTGCATCTGCTGTCTCCCCCTTGCTGCTTGGGTCTGCTGGGGTGGGCCAGTCCTTAGGCCACCTCTGACTGACGCCATACTGGTTCCAGTCAATTTTTAGACTAGGGAAAGTAAAGGTTGGCTGCTTTAGGACCCAACTTGTCTGGAGAGGTTGTGGCTGTGATACATAACTTTCCACTTTAAGTTGCTGGAATTGCTCTGGGATCACTGCCAATGACTGGCTTCAGAAGCGGGGCAACAGGTTCCAGTCTTGAGAGTTGTCTGATTCCAACGTTGCCCCCCCCCACTTCTCTACTCTGTCTCATGGGCCATCCTTAGAGGGCTAGAGAAGGAAAGGCATTCAGGCAGCTTTTCCTCCAGTCTCACCTTTGGATTCAGCTCTGTCTGGCAGCTTCTCCATAAATCCATCTCCTTGGGCCAAGCGCCTAGTCTCCGTCTCTCCTCTACAGCTTCTATCACTTGCAAAATTTCTTCAGAAGGGGGGCAGGGGGCCTCGATGCCAAAATCAATTAGAAGAAAGCAGCAACCAAAGGCTAGAAAGCTCCGGTTTATGGGCTACGAGCCAGGCTCAAAGAGTTATCACTTTAGTGATGGGAGAAAAACAGTAGTATTTTCAAGGTCTGCAAGCTTTGCAGAGCAAAATTGAAACAGAATTGATGCAAATTTGTGGAATGATTCACTTAGTGACGATGATCCACTTAGTGATGGTAACTCACTTAGTGATGGTAATTCACTTAGTGACAGTTTCAGTGTTCAGGGAGGAGAAGCTGAACAAGATACGAAGCAAGAGAGAGTTGATACATAGGAACAGTCAGTACCACGCAGATCAAAGCAGTGGAACAAGGGGATTCCACCTGACATTCTGCTAGTGAAGTTAAAGTGTGTAATGTATGGTATGAACCAAGGAACTACAAAGAAGTATTGGCATTACTTAAAATTGAACAAGTAAAGTGGAAAAAAGCCATGGGCAAGGAAATAAAATTTATGGGAGAACATCTATGACTTTGCCACAGGATAGCAAAACTGTAGAATACAAGTGGGTATACAAGAAAAAGCTACTGCCCAATAATGAGGTATAATATAAAAAAGGAATTCTCAGGTATTTGAAGGAACTGTGAATGTGGGTCTTCAAATACAAGTATCTGAAGAATATTAAAGGTAATTGAATTTATGTCTATTCCAGTTATGAAGGGAGGAGTGTCAGAGTATATTCATGAACTGGAATAGAGCATGGTAATAAGGTCAGCCAATGAATAAGCATAGCAACTAAGTCAGCCAATGAGGACTGTTTTGGAAAGTGAAACTAGAAGTAACTTAGGCGTGGCTCTATAACTCTGCAACTCTGCTGCTATGTTAAGCTCTGAGTCTGTCTATTGAAAATGAAACTGCATCTCTCTGCTGTGTGTCTTCCTTGCCTGCTGAACTAAAATGAAACTAACCAGCTTCCAAGATTTGCTGAAGACTGGAGCTCTGCTCTGAACCTGTAATATGTCTGCTTCTGTTTGAGTTTGCTCCATGTTGGAGAAATCTACAACTGGTATTGTAAAATTTACTTAATATGTTTATAAAGATGTTAATCAGCCATCTCTGTTTATTTTTCTGGCACTGAATTTACACTGCAAAACTCTGAACAGTCTGCACTATTATTACTATTAATCTTCTCATCACTCCTTATCCACCCATCCCTTCCCACTTCTGACTGTATGACTGTAACTTTGTTGCTTGTATCTTATGATTTATATTGACTGTTTCCTAGTATGATTTGATTGCTTATTGTACCCTATGACTATTATTAAGTGTGTACTTTATGATTCTTGATGAATGTATCTTTTTTTTTATGTACACTGAGAGCATTTGTACCAAGGCAAATTCTTTACGTGTCCAATCACACTTGGCCAATAAAGAATTATGTTCTGTTCTGTTCTATTCTATTCTATTCTATTCTATTCTATTCTATTCTATTCTATTCTATTCTATTCGATGGGTCATGGAGAAAGCTAGGGAGTTCCAGAAAAACATCTACTTCTGCTTCATTGACTATGCTAAAGCCTTTGTGTGGATCACAACAAATTGTGGCAAGTTTTTAAAGAGATGAGAGTACCAGACCATCTTATTTGTCTCTTGAGAAACCTATATGCGGGTCAAGAAGCAACAGTGAGAACTGGACACAGAACCACTAATTGGTTCAAAATTGGGAAAGGAATCCGGTAAGACTATATACTGTCATCCTACCTATTTAACTTATATGCAGAGCACATCATGAGAAAGGCAGATGACTCAAAAATTGGAATTAAGATTGCTGGGAGAAATATCAACAACCTCAGATATGCAGATGATACCACTCTAATGGCAGAAAGTGAAGAGGGACTAAAGAGCCTCTTGATGCGGGTGAAGAAGGAGAGTGCAAATGCTGGTTTGAAACTCAACATTAAGAAAAATAAAATCATGGCATCCAGCCCTCTCAATTCCTGGCAAATAGATGGGGAAGAAATGGAGGTAGTGACAGATTTTATTTCCCTGGGCTCCAAGATCACCGCAGATGGGGACCCCAGCCAAGAAATTGAAAGACGCTTGCTCCTGGGGAGGAAAGCTATGGCAAATCTAGACAGCATACTAAAAAGCAGAGACATCACCCTGCCAACAAAAGTCAAGGCTATGGTTTTCCCAGTTGCAATGTATGGCTGTGAAAATGGGACCATAAGAAAGGCTGAGCGCCAAAGAATTGAGGCCTTTGAATTATGGTACTGGAGAAGACTCCTGCGAGTCCCTTGGACTCCAAGGCAATCAAACCAGTCTGTCCTAGAGGAGATCAATCCTGACTGCTCTTTAGAAGGACAGATCCTGAAGATGAAACTCAAATACTTTGACTGCCTAATGAGAAAGAAGGACTCACTGGAGAAGAGCCAAATGCTGGGAATGATTGAGGGCAATAGAAGGGGACGACAGAGAATAAGATGGCTAGATGGTGTCACTGAAGCAGTAGGTGTGAGCTTAAATGGACTCCAGAAGATGCTAGAAGATAGGAAGGCCTGGAGGAATGTTGTCCATGGGATTGCGATGGGTCAGACATGACTTCACAACTAACAACAACAAGGCTGGCCTGGATTTCTTAATGGGCACAAAATATCTATCTCTAAAATCTTCAGGCATCTGCTGGAGGCTGTTTCCTATAGAAGGAAGACTGGGGCTGATTTCTGTCTTTAAGAGCATTTTCTATATATTCTATCCTGCCTCTTTTAATATTAAAAATAAATATTTTAATCTGGGGAGCAGGGACTTCCCACAATTTCTTAGTTAGAATACTATACTAGAATATGAGCCTCTGGGCCTTTCTGATTTTTCATTCCCCTTCCCCCTCAATTTATACAGTAAAGGTAAAAATATATCTAAAGAAGTTATAAAAAGCAATTATTTATGAAATATTTGGATCAACTAATTAACATTTCTAACAAAAGATTGCAAATAGATTTCCCCCCAGTATTTGCCTGACCAAAACAGGCATGCATCATGACAGTTGTTTGTGACATTTTGTAATATTCATTTCCCCTACTTTATTATTAGTTTTTATTTCTGTTCCATTCCCATTTTACGTCTTTGAGGAAAGTGAAATATGATGGATGCTAGAAGAAAACAGATGGCACAGGTTGATTTTTTCTGAAACCTGACAAGGAAGATCAAATCTTGCTGGAACAAATGATTTAGGGTCTTTTAAACAACCACAACCACCACCTAACATAGAAAGGAAGGCCTGCCCTTTAGCTCTTATGCATGGGGCTTTAATCCCCATTCAGACTGAAATCCTGTTACTGATGTCTAGACAGCAAGGCTTGAAATTTTGGGCTTGGACCATCTGGAACTGTGCCACCGTGGGCATCTAAGCATAATTCACAAAATTGTCTGCTATAACATCTTGCCTATCAACGACTTCTTCAGCTTCAATCACAATAATACATGGGCAAACAACTGATACAAACTCAAGGTAAACCACTCTAAACTTGGTTGCAGAAAATACGACTTCAGCAACAGAGTGGCCAACACCTGGAACACCCTACCCGACTCCGTTGTTACAGCCTCAACCCCTCACAGGTTCAACCTCAAACTGTCTACTGTGGACCTCACCCCATCTTAAGAGGTCCTTAAAGGGGATGTGCCTAAGTGCACCAGCATGCCTACTGTCTCCATTTATCTGTATTTACTTCCTTTGTTCTTGTTTATGTTCATACCTATACTTGTTATCTTGTTTGACAAACAAATAAATAATTAAAATAAATAAGATCCAGTAACCAAATTGTACTGATCTAATGTAGCTCAACTACCGTCCTTTAAGAAATCAGTTTTATCAAAGATTATTGCTGCATTTACACAGGGCACCTGAGAAATATTATGCTTTAGAAGGTAGAGCTGAAGAAACAGTACTTAAAAAAAGAAATAGTGCAAAAAGGGGTCTGGAGAGATAAGGGGGGAGTGGGCTGGGTTAACCTCCTTTTCATGTTTCTGCCATCGTGCCCCTATTTCCCAAACTGCTTCACCCCCCAGCCAACATCACTTCCCCAAGTGCTACTGAGAAAAGACCCAATTTGTGCAAGCCAATTTTTGCATGTTTTCTGAGAAGTTTTTTGGATGAATATTAACTTGGACATGTTTATTTCATATATCCTTCATATATTCCCCAATTGTTTGATTGATTTTAAAGAGAGATACTGTAACTACCATGTAATGTTAATAACATTACATGGAAACAATTTTCCCCAAACTCAAAAAACATTACACTTTATTGTATAAGAAAAAGAGTAGAGTAGAGTAGAGTAGAGTAGAGTAGGAATAGGAATAGAATAGAATAGAATAGAATAGAATAGAATAGAATAGAATAGAATAGAATAGAATAGAATAGAATAGCTTTATTTGGACAAGTGTGATTAGACCAACAAGAAATTTGTCTCAAGTGCATATGTGCTCAGCGTACATGTAAAACAAAAGAGTAATAATAATCATAATGATACCTATAAGAGAAGGAAGTAGAAACGATGAGAAGAAGAATAGTGATACAGCCATATCTCATGGGTAAATATGCTTAGTCATAAGACAGTACTGTGGGAATTGGGTGTTTAGCAGAGTGATGGCACGAGGAAAAAAACATGTCTCTGTTGTTTTGGCATGTAGTGTAGCAGTGTCCTGAGGGGAGGAGTTGAAACAGTTTATGTCCAGGATCAGGGGTAGTCTGTAGTTATTTTCTTAGCTCTCCTGATCCGTGCAGAGGCTGTACAATTGTTTTTCCTCCAGTCCTAATTATCTGTTGAAGTCTGTACTGTATAACTGTCCTGTTTGATTACCGTACTAGTTAATAGAATAATAATTCCTCTGTAGAACTGTATCAACAATGCCTGGGGCAGTCTGATCTTTCTGAGTTGATGCAGGAGGAATATTATTTGTTGTGATTCACTTAACAACTGTGGCAAGAAAGAAATTCACTTAACAAATAGCAACAGCACTTAACTCTTAGCAACAGAAATATTGAGCTCAACTGTGGTCATACATCAAGGACTACCTGCATACAGGTTAACTTGGTGGCCTCTTTCATATAACATGATGTGGTTTGTTTGATTGTAATCATATAATCAAAGTTTACATATTACAAGAAATAACCTCGTGCCAACCACTTAAAATATAGCTAACTTAAAAGTTGGGCAATTTGACAGTTGAGCCAATTACCTCTGTGTTGGATAGATTAAAGCAGAGGTCGAATGGGGAAGCTCTAATCTGGATTTCTGCATTGAACAGGAAGTTGGGCTTCATGGCCTCAGTTACCCTTTCTAACTCTACAATTCTAGTGGTAGAATTTTTATGGATTTTAAATGATTTATTCCTTTAGCTTAACTTATAAAGTGGGAATATCACTGAAGTCATTTTTCTTGGCTGAGATTTAAATTTGTTTGGAGAATAGTGAAAATCATGTTATGTATTAAAAGCAAAAGAATTCTTTTTTTTTTCAAATAAGTTTTTTATTTTCAATATAAACATACATATTGTCAACTCATAACACATTTTGTATACACGTTTTATAGTTGACAACGGAAAGAAGGGGGGCAGTTTCAAAGAGCAGGCAGCAGTGTGGAATCGAAAGTACATTCCATTCATGTTTTCTTCAAAGACTGATTAGATGACCGAAGCTTCTGCTGCGAAAAAATCTAATTGGAGAGCATGATTGATGACTCTTGGCTATGGATATTTTTTGTTAGATGATGCACCCAGTGAGGGGGAAGCAGGATCAAGGGTGACAGTGAATTAAATATCTCAGAGTTGACTACACCCAGGTAAATGCCGGACATAGAATGTTAACTTCAAATAAATCTTTTTGGGAGCGTGGCTCGTGGTTCATGATTTAATTGGAGTAACTGCTGGAATCCTGACACATATTTTATGAACAATGCATTAACTGGGTCAATTCTTTTTAAGCAACAATAACAATAATAATAGAAATAGGTGTATGTAGTTCTAATCTTCCAACTTCTACAACTTCAACAGGGCTAATCTCTTTTCATAATCCATTTCTCATTTTCCCATTAATTCATTTAAACATAAATAATATTTCTTTGTGCCTTGTATTTATAGTCCCTAAATACTATTATTTAATATTTTCTAATATTTTTCATAGTTCCACCATAACTTCAATATTCCAAATGTGTAGGGTTAATAATAATGCTAAATATTGACAATATTTAATCAATCCCGAGAGAGTATCTCAAAATCCCACACAGTTCCTAGTCCTTAATTATTTTAAATTCATATTATACTTTAACACACTATTAATACTAATAATACAGTTTAATTACCTAATCCTAAATTCCCATCTACTGTCTTGACTTATTGGGATTATATTATTAAATTATATTTTCTATTAGTATACATATTATTATTTTCCCTGTATATGTTTTCCCATTTTATTGAAATGTTTTCTCATTATCCATCAACGCTTGATCTTTTTGAAATTCTATTGATTTTTAAAATCAACCCTTTATCTCTCTCTGTCTTGGAATCTTATATTTCTTTTGTGTGTGGGGGGGAAGGGTTTGTACCTAACAATCTTCCTCTTCTGAGTACCTTTTATCTCTTTCTTCTGTTGTATTTGAACTCCCATCAACAAAACGTTTTGATTTTCTTAAGGAGATTTTATCCTTTTCTCTCTATTATGTTATAAACTTTTATGGGGTTATAACTTTTATTTATTAATTCTTTCTCTTTATTTTTAACTTCTTGCGTCTCTTTTTGCTTTTCCTTTCCACTGCCTTTTTTAATTTCTCACCTATTTATTGAGTATCATGTTCTTCTTTCCCTACAGTTGTTGGGTAGCTTCCACTGTCAGGATTCCGGAACTTAGCCCAATTAATTCATGAGTCTTGAGCCAAACTTCCAAAACTTCAAAGGATTTATTGGGAATTAACATGTCGGCATGATCTGGATGTAGCCAACTCTGAAACACATAATTCACTATCACCTTTGACCCTAATTTCCCCCCACTCCTCTGGGTATATCATAATTCATATTCTTCAACAAAACATGTCCATAGACAAGAGTCATCAATCATGTTCTCCAATTAGAGATTTGCATGGCAGAAACTTCAGTCACCTAGTTACAATCTCTGAAAAATATGATTGGAATGCATTGCTCTTTCAAACTCCTTCCTCCCCTTTTCTATTGGCAACTTTAAAACAGGTATAGAAATGTTTTATGAGTTGACATCTAGATTCATTTCCATAACTTTCTATAATCCCCTTGTTTCCTTATTGCCTTTTCAAAATTCACACATATCTTTTAACATAATCAATATTTCTCCATATAGCACTGTTATCTCTTGGAAGTCCATTTTGTAAAAACCTTATTTTACAATTTACAATTTATATTTCCCAATTTTATATCTCCCTTGTCCAAGTTTTAAAGTCTTATTTATCTGTCCTTCTTTTCTCTTAAATTCTAACTCTTTTCTTCTTTTGTCTTGTAGGGTGTTCTGTTGAATAGCATTAAAACCCAAGTCCAAGTCCAAATTAAGTCCAATAGTCCAAGTCCAAGTTAAACCACTAGATTTCTCCCATCTTCCAAATCCATAATCCAATAGCCAAATTTACTTAACTTTGGTTATTTGAAGGTTAGCTCCTCTTTACAAAAGGCAAAGGAAAAAAAGGCTCAGTAAATGTTTCCAAATTATCCAAGTCGTCAACAGTAGAGTCAAGGTCAGGCCGTCCTCCAGATGTTGTTGCTTCTATTTTGTGTATTAGGCTTTGTGTGTGTTGAAGTAACTTTCTCTAAAATGCTGCAGCTATTGTGCTGTAGTACTTCTTTTCCTCCAGGAGATGACTTTCTTAACCCAAATCCAATATTAAATAGCCTGTCAAAAACAGCTGAGTTTCCAATTAAATCCAGGGGAGTGTAAGAATACAGATAAACCAAATAAATTCTCCCAAAAAACAGATTTCAAATTATTTGGGCTTTTTTCAAGCTTTCTATATTTTATTAGCTTGACTTGGGCTTCTTTCACCTCTTTGTTCTCAGTTTTCTTTTTCTCTGTGTGTCAATCCACCACGGCTTAGAAGTTATCTTTTAATATTCCTGTTGTTACTTCCAATCCTTAGAATAAAAGTTGGTAATTATCTCATCCAGTTTGAATGCTCTGTCCATATACCACTCCAGAACAATTCTTGTGGACCCGGTTGTACCAGCTTTATGACAGACAGAAAATGGTTGTCATTCCTGCTGTCGTTCGGGGAGAGCTTGCTTCAGACCTAACAAGGAAATTGTGATTTTCCTCATAGTTAATGAAGCATCTCTCCTTCTTTCACCCCCCCTCCAAGGCAACTATGACCATGAATGGTCTCCCAACAGTGGTTACTAGCTGGATTTCACAAGGCTCAAAAGAGCCTGCTATTTTCCAGCCACTCACACTGCAACATCAACCAGAAGTCAAAGCAAGAGAATTCTGTGATGCTCTTAATATGCTCTTAGTTATACCTGAATATTATTTAATCCCCATCATATACAGAGTTTGGCCCATCATTTGGTTCTCAAAAGGAGGAGAGTTGGAACTGCAAGAATCAGTTCAATCTAGCTTCCTACTTCCTATTGAGAAGAACTCACCATTTCCCATTTTTCAATGGCCAGGACATGAAAAAGTGCAAATCAGGCATGGAAAAGCCTCTCATCTTCAGAAGGCCTTTACTCCACATTAAAATAAGCTAATTTATTGCATTAAAGATTTCTACAGATTTAGATAATTCATGCTCACGTGCACTGAGCACAGGTTCTTCTGAAAGCTCCTCATCACTGCTGCCAGCCCCCACCATCTCTGAAGGCAGCAGTCCACTCCCTATGGTCCTGGGCCCTCCTTTGAGCCCTCGCTCTCCTCCACTTTCTGCACCTGCTGCCAGCTAACCACAACACTATCCCTCACCGCAGGGCCTTTCCCCTGGGTCTGACGGTCTGGATGAGGTCGAGATGGAAATTGAGCACGAAAGGCATTCACCAAATCCGGAGCATAGATGAAGTTGCATCCTCCCACATAAAAGCCTCCAGGCCCGTACCCTTTCCATTCTATCAGATACTGAAATCACCCTTTCAACCACCAAGAGTCTCAAATGCTGGCGACTTCATACTCCGATGAACCGTCTCCATCACGTGATGCTGGTGGGGAAGGTTCAGGTTGGCAGAGTGGACAAGCCAGCCGTTCGGGAACCAAAAGGGAGCGATGAAAAACTGGATGAACCCGTATCGAGTGAGGCAACTTCAGACAATAGGCAACAGGGTTGATCAACACCTCTATAGGGAATGGACCAAGATATTGATGGTCAAGCTTCCTCACTGGCCGGTCTAACAGAAGATGCCTGAGTAGACAACCACACCTGATCTCCCACAGGCAATGGCGGCGTTGCTCTCCAAGAGCAGTCCGCAACTCGCTTATAGTCTGCCTTAGCTTTCTCCAAATACCGTTGCACCAATTGGTGAACTGACTGTAATTTTGACAAGAAATCTTTTGCCTCTGGAACCGGCGAAGTCGAATGGTGTCAAGGGAAAGAATCGAGGGTGATAACCCACATTGGTGAAGAACGGGGTGGTTTGCATGGAGGTATGTTGAAAGTTACTGAACGCAAACTCTGCGACCGCTAAGTAGTCTGCCCAATTATCCTGTTGCTGATTGACAAAGCAGCACAGGTATTGCTCCAGGATTCCAATTACTTTCTCCATCCCGCCGTCAGTTTCCGGATGGTGAGAAGACGACAAGCAGATCTTAACATCTAAAGCCATCATCAGCCCTTTCCAGAATTGGGCAGTAAACTGCGTCTCTCGGTCTGACACCCCCGGTCTGGGAGTCCATGTAGCCGAAAGATGTGCTGGACAAACATGCGGGCTGTGGCTCGAGCCGTGGGTAAGCCCTGACATGGAATGAAGCGGTCAGCATGTTAACTACCACGAACACTGTGATGAATCCCGACGAGGGGGGCAAATCTGTCAGGAAATCCTTCGATAGGGCACCCCACGGTCTCTCCGGTGTGGGCAAAAGGTGAAGCAGTTCCAGGGGAGCCCTTGTCACCAACTTGACCTGCCGACATCGCATGCAAGACATTACATAGGACTGCATGTTGTGTCGTAAATGGGGCCACCAGAAAGTACGAGACACCAGGTATAATGTCTTGAACAGTCCAAAATGCCCCGCTGCAGGGTTGTTGTGGCACTGTGACAAGATAAGGCCCTGAAGTGGCCCTGCCGGGACATAGATTTTTGTCACAATAGCACAAGAGTTCGGAGAGCAGGAACAGGAACCGACTGAGTCTGCTGAGTCAGAGGAGCAGGCCTTGGGGCCAACACCCCTTGTTGCTTCTTGGGGCATGAAGTGGCCAGATGTCCAGGTTCCCCACAGTAGACACACAACCCCTCAACACGCCGTCTCTTGTGCTCTGTCACAGACAAGCAGGGTCTGGCAGCGCTTAGATCCATGGGCTCACCTGGTGAAAATGAAGTCTTACGCTCAACAGAGGTCACTGGAGGTACTCGGAAAGCCCAGCAATGGTTCCTCCTCTGCAGGTGGGCGTCGATCCTCAGGCACAGGCGAATCAATTCATTGAGGGTCACAGGACAGTCCACTCACGCCAGTTCATCCTGCAACTCATCTGCCAGCCCATCTTGGAACGTGTCTGTAAGTGCTTCCTCATTCCAGGCTGAATCCTGGCTAAGCAACTGGACCTTGCTGATGTATTCTACAAGTATTGCTGTCTCTGCTGCAAGTTTTTCAAACAATGAGCAGCAGTCTGGGTCTTAATAGGGTCCTCATACATTACCCTCAGATATTCACAAAAATCCTGGAAGTCATTCAGCAGAGCACTATCTTGCAGCCCTCAAGGGTGTGGCCCAGTGTGCTGCCGAACCAGAGAGCAGGCTAATTAGCAAAACCCACCTTATCCTGGTCAGTAGGGAAGTCCTCTGCTCTCAAGCTAATGAATAGCTGGCACTGTCCCAAAAATGCTGGAAACTTATCTTGGTTGCCATCAAACTTGTCCGGCACAGCAACCGGGCACCTTCTTTGAGGAGGAAGAAAAGGAGGTAGAACAGCAAGAGCCTGAAGCTGGCCTACCTGAGTAGCTAACATAGCCAGCTGTTGCAGCAAAGCATTCTTGACTTGCAGCTGATCCATGTCTTAATGAAAAATAAATTTCGTCTTGGCAGAAGGCAAACTGTTCTGACCCAGCTGAATTCCTCGAGAGCAAAAACAAAGATAAACTCAAAAACTGAAATTTTCACGGCTTTATTTTACAAATACCTCTTTGTAGTTACCAGATGGCTTGCAGCCAAGTAATCCAATTAGAAAAACCTTCAAATAAATCAAAGTCTGTTATCATCACACTCAACCCTTCGAACGCTTTTTGCTTTCTGCAAAGGCAAAAACCGTTTGCAACCAGGCTTATATTCCCTAGAGGGAGGGGCCATTACATTGCCTCCTTACTCCCAAGTTGTCTATGCAGCTTCAGCTGTTCTCTCCAATCAGCATCCTGCGCTCACGTGCACTGAGCACAGGTTCTTCTGAAACCTCCTCATCACTGCTGCCAGCCCCCACCATCTCTGAAGGCAGCAGTCTACTCCCTGATGGTCCTGGCCCCTCCTCCAAGTCCTCACTCTCCTCTACCGTCTGCACCTGCTTCCGGCTAACCACAACAATTCATCATATTGAAAAACTTAAGAAGAATCTTCAAGGGTATTGCTATTTCTTGAAGCTCCAGCTATGAACCTCTGAAAATGACCAAGGTCCAGTGAATTAAGTTTGCCCTACAAAGCAAAACCACTTGGTTATTGATGGTTGTGCATAAACAACGGTTTCTTCTGAGAGGGAGTGGATCTGTCACAGAATCAGTTTGCATGGAAAACACCCAAACTCATGGGCTGAGGATGCTGTGGGAATAGGGGAGACCTTCCATGGGTTTCACTGAATTAGGAGGGTGCTTCTCCGGCCATGTACTCTTTTGAGATGAGCTCACAGTCTCATTTTTAGTCAAATAATTGACTAAAGGCAATTAAAGGCAAATAAAATGTCTCTTTAAGTACTAACAAAAGATATATTTTGTTTCAAATGCTTTGGAGTAATCTATAAATTATCAATAAAATAAACAATTTCTTATGCTGAATAAAGTAGTATAGGTAGTATAAGAAAAAAGTAGATAGTAAACAAAGTTCACAATTCATTATAAAAGGGGGTCAAGAGTTTTTTCCAACTTTTTTTTAAAAGCTTTGCCCAAAACACTGAATAATTAGGAATTGTCACCAAATAAGATATTATGTACCAAATTATATTTCAATATACAGGTAGCATTTGTAGTCTACTGAAGTTTTGATGCTCCAAATATTTTAAAATTTATCACCTTTTATTAAATTTGCAAAAATGGACAAAAGTTAAAAGTATCCTTTTAGTATCTGGAGGAACCAAAATATGTCATAGATTGAGAACTAAGGATGAGAATGACTAGTTTTGGGATAGAGGTAACAAAGTAGGATTTCCCTGCTTCATACTCATCATCCCCAGCTACCACACTGAAATCAGTTCTCCCTCCTTTTTTCTTCTTAGGTCGTGACATGGCCAGCACAACCTTGCCTGGCTACCCACCACATGTTCCACCAACTGGACAAGGCAGTTATCCAACCTCAACTCTTGCAGGAATGGTGCCTGGTAAGGTTCCTTGCTTCCCATATTTAGATTAATTGAATGTTTTTTTTTTTAAATGCCTTACTTGGAAGGGCATTTCAGTAAGTAAGAACTCCAATTCTAGAGGGTTGGGTGTTTGTTTGTTTTTTGCCTAATGCTATTTATTTTCAGTTCTGATTTCCACTGTATTAAGGAAATCAATTTTGTTTACAGCCAAACAATATATGGAAGTATAAATCTATCAATAGAGTGAGATGATCTCCCAGGACTGCCTTGTTCTCCTACCACAACATTAACCACATGCAATTACATATCTCAGCCTGAAGCAAGAAAAATTGGGACTAGATGTTTTATTTATTTGTATCCTGCCTTTATTATTTTTACAAATAACTCAAGGTGGTGAACATATCCAACACATCCTCCTATTTTCATCACAATAATAGGGTGAGGTAAACTGGGCTGAAAGAGACTGGTGCAAGTCAGCCAGATTTCATGGGTAGGACAGAACTAGAAACCATGGTCTCCTGCATTCTGGCCTGGTGCCTTAACCACCATACCTGACTCTTATGTTCATTTGTTTCCAATAACAGTAGCATGGAATGTTGAGTGGGAAGAGTCATTTTGCTACTGTCATGTGTTTACACCCCTTTCTAGAAAAGCTGCCAAGTGGATGGCTAAGTTACAACATTCCTTCTTTCTGATGGATCCACCATTCGTTGTTTTCAATACCATGGACCATTTCTACATGAAACTTGGCAAAGATAGAATAAGGAGTAACATACTACCTTAAGTTCTTTAATGTTGTAAGGACTTTTGTTTCCAATATTTTAATATCATCCCACTGGATGTGATAATTAAAGATTCCAGTGGCAATTGGTATGATGTATAAGAGTAGCACAGATAATGGAGATGGGATATATAAACCACTCGGTTTAAATAACTGAAATCCTAAATTCACTGAATCTGAAATATCTCAACTATATCTCTTTCCCCTACCAATACATAAAAAGTGATCCCTTGTTATGAACTTGCCAATCACTACAGAACACTTTCTTCAAGCCCTCTACCATGAAATGTGTACCATGGCAAGTTTTTTAAAAAAGGGTGGTATGCAAGATTTAAAATAGCCATCCAAAGCAGCTCTGACTTCATTATTTGTTCGTTGTTTGATCATGAACAAATATATTTCTGGATATTGTTTTGGGGTTATATTTTCTATTTTAGTTGGTCTTAAAGTCATTTTCTACTTATTTTACTGTACTATTTATTTGGGATTTTCTTAATCTTATCTATATTTGTCCTATCTATATTTTATGTAAATGACATTAAAACAGAATATCAACACAAATACAAAGGGGGAAAGAGTTACTCAGCAATGCTGCATCAACCATTTCATTTTTTGACATAGACATGGACACTGATAGCTTCTGACATATCATGGAGGCCATAGCAGCATAACTATAGTTGAATAACCTAGGGGTCACCGAAAGTTAGTGGAGTAATGACTGCTTGAGAGCTATCAATGGTTGATAAATAGCTGGCATATCACTGTGTATTTGAATAAAATGTCCATGAGAGCTTCAAGCCACAAGGTTGAATCTGAATAAATATAAATTTATAATTTGGAAAAGAGAGAGAATAAATAAAGTGATGAGAATTGTCTAAAGACACTCTGAAGTTCAGACCTTCTTTCCAGGGATTTGTGGAAAATCTGTCGTATGAAAAGAAATAATATTTATTGCTTATTGTTGCTTAAGTTTTACATGTATTGTTATTAAAAATTACCAATACTCTTTCACTGAAAAACACTAAAACCTGATAGAGCAATCCCCTAACAAAAGACAGCAGGTGAGACCAGCATGGTTGCCTGAAGAGTTCTCAGATGTATTGAGAGACAAAAATGTCAAATATAAAAAATGGAAAGAGGGACATACAGGTGAAACTCGAAAAATTAGAATATCATGCAAAAGTTCATTTATTTCAGTAATGCAACTTAAAAGGTGAAACTAATATATGAGATAGACTCATTACATGCAAAGCAAGGTAGTTCAAGCCGTGATTTATCATAATTGTGATGATTATGGCTTACAGCTCATGAAAACCCCAAATCCACAATCTCAGAAAATTAGAATATTGTGAAAAGGTTCAATATTCTAGGCTCAAAGTGTCCCACTCTAATCAGATAATTAAACCATAACACCAGCAAAGGGTTCCTGAGCCTTTAAATGGTCTCTCAGTCTGGTTCAGTAGGAATCACAATCATGGGAAAGACTGCTGACCTGACAGTTGTGCAGAAAACCATCATTGACACCCTCCATAAGGAGGGAAAGTCTCAAAAGGTAATTGCAAAAGAAGTTGGATGTTCCCAAAGTGCTGTATCAAAGCACATTAATAGAAAGTTATGTGAAAGGGAAAAGTGTGGAAGAAAAAGATGCACAAGTGGCAGGGATGACCTGCAGCCTGGAGAGGATTGTCAGGAAAAGGCCATTCAAAAGTGTTGGGGACTTTCACAGGAGTGGACTGAGGCTGGAGTCAGTGCATCAAGAGCCATCACACACAGACGGATCCTGGACATGGGCTTCAAATGTCGTATTGCTCTTGTCAAGCCGCTCCTGAACAACAAACAACATCAGAAGCATCTTACCTGAGCTAAAGAAAAACAGAACTGGTCTGTTGCTCAGTGGTCCAAAGTCCTCTTTTCTGATGAGAGCAACTTTTGCATCTCATTTGGAAACCAAGGACCAGAGTCTGGAAGAAGAATGGAGAGGTACATACTGCAAGATGCTTGAAGTCCAGTGTGAAGTTTCCACAGTCTGTGTTGATTTGGGAAGCCATGTCATCTGCTGATGTTGGTCCACTGTGCTTCATTAAGTCCAGGGCCAATGCAGCCGTTTACCAGGAGATTTTGGAGCACTTCATGCTTCTTTCCACAGACAAGCTTTATGGGGATGCTGACTTCATTTTCCAGCAGGACTTGGCACCTGCCCACACTGCCAAAAGCACCAAAACCTGGTTCAATGACCGTGGGATTGCTGCGCTTGATTGGCCAGCAAACACGCCTGACCTGAACCCCATAGAGAATCTATGGGGCATTGCCAAAAGAAGGATGAGAGACATGAGACCGAACAATGCAGAAGAGCTGAAGGCCACTATTGAAGCATCCTGGTCTTCCATAACACCTCAGCAGTGCCACAGGCTGATAGCTTCCATGCCACACTGCATTGAGCAGTAATTGCTGCAAAAGGGGCCCAAACCAAGTACTGAGTACATATGCATGCTTATACTTCTCAGAGATCCAATATTGTTCTATATACAATCCTTGTTTTATTGATTGCATATAATATTCTAATTTTCTGAGATTGTGGATTTGGGGTTTTCATGAGCTGTAAGCCATAATCATCACAATTATGACAAATCACGGCTTGAACTATCTTGCTTTGCATGTAATGAGTCTATCTCATATATTAGTTTCACCTTTTAAGTTGCATTACTGAAATAAATGAACTTTTGCACGATATTCTAATTTTTCGAGTTTTACCTGTATAACTAAAGTAGAATACCAACAAATCTTCAAGGAGGAAGCCGGGAAGGCTAAGGGCCAGAATGCTAAAATTAGCAACCAATGTAAAAAATGACAATAAAAAAGTTCATTCAATATGTAAAGAAATAGAAGAACTTCTAGGAAGCAATAGGTCCATTAATGAGAGCAGATGGCAAGAAAGTGACAGGCAGAAGGGAGAAAGCAGAACTGCAACTGTTTTGATGCAAAATGAAGAAACAGCCCAACTTATCAAAAGCAGCACTGAGGGAGATGGAATAGGTGTACAAGTCAAAATAGGCAAGGAATTAATAACAGAATATCTATTCACCCTGGATGAGTAGAAATCACCTGGATCAGATGACTTACACCTCAGAATTTTGAAGGAGCTGACAGATGCAAATCTGAATGTAATCTTTCAAAGCTCTTGTAGTGCCAGGGAAATATCAGAAGACTAGAAGAGAGCTGATGTAGTTCCAATCTACAAAAAGGGAAAAAAATGGACCCAGGAAATTATAGCCCAATCAATTTAACATCAATACCTGGGAAAATCCTGGAAAAGATAATCAAGCAGAGGATTTGTGAGCACCTAGAAACAAAAAAAGATGATCATTAGAAGATGGCATAGGTGTCAAAGCTCCGACTAATAAACCCAAGCCAATCAAAACTCTGAGGCTAAGATCTTCCTCAAATAATTTCTTTATTGGATACATCATATCAGCGCAATCAAATGCAAAATCAATTCTAAATGTTTCCCACAGTTTCAGTATAATTAAAATAGGAAATAACTGCCTCTCCAAAAGTCCCAAGTCACGTTGGCCAGCTAAGTTAACTGGCAGGCTCTCCAGGCATTCCTTCCCATCTTTGTCAACCACCTGTAAGAGATGACCTTGGTCCCCACAAGAAAGTTCTGTGCTTTGTCTAGCAATGCATTTCATCTGCCTTCCCCTTCCCCACTGTATGTGGCAACTGAGAAATAGAAAAATGACTTCTGCCAGGTTTGATTCAAAGTTGACAGTTGAATTTCTAGTGAGTGAGGAATACCTGGAAAATATCAAATATAGATAGGTTAATTTCCTATTACACCCTCCTGTCACCAGGTGGTTCCTTTTAGCATCTGGGGATATTTTTCATGGAATTTCCTGACTAACTTCTCTGCTCTACAGCAAGGGTCTCCAATCTTTGCAACTTTGCAGTAGCCACTTTGGCCTTGCCAGTGACCCTATGGAACTCCCAAACATATTCTTTCACCAGTTGTCCCCTCTGCCTCAGGTTCCAAATCTCTGCCTCAGCTTGCAGGGCGAATCTGCTTCTCAACTCCTGCAGGAAGACATTGATGTTTCCCAGCTCTGGTGTGTCTACATTGTGGAGTTTTGTCACTCACTCTGTGGCTTCCCCCTCGAGGTTGGCAGTCATGGCATTCACCCTCATAGCCTCTGATGGGTAGTCTGGAGCATAGCGGTCCAAGTAAGCCTCCACCTGGTTAAGGAAAAACGCTAATTCCTCTGGGTCCCCATGAAGCATGGTCTTCATTGGTGGAGGGTCTTACCAATAGTGGAAGAGGAGGTGTCCACGGGCTGGGGAACCAACCAGGACCTGGTTAGTAAGGCCACAGTTGGTGGCCAGACCATCCAGGGAGAAACGTAGGTCGGTTGGACTCACCACTCTCTACTGCCACTGGGGGATTCACCTTAGGCATGGGCTTGCTGCCACTGCCGGCTGGGGAGGCAGGCTAACCACTCAGAAGCCACATCCTGTTAAGACCCTCAAGCAAGCAGTCGCCCACACTGTGCGTGCCTTTGCTGCACTTTGGTGCTCACTTGAGGAGGATTTCCTCACACGTGGGCACCCTCCCGGCCCCACCACAGCGAGAGAAGGGGGGTGGAGGAGGAGGAGGGTTGCCCAAAGGGAAGCCTCTGCCATGACTGGCAATTGTTCCTCAGCCAGCCTGGATTTCCAGAAAGAAGAAATAGAAGGAGAGAGAGAGAGACAGAGAGGGAGGGGGAGAGAGAGACATAGGCACATACAGAGTTATACACAGAGAGGGGGGGAAGGGAGGGAGAGAGAGAGAGAGAGACACATGAGTGATACAGAGAGAGAGACACACACACACCCAGAGTGATACACAGAGGAGGGGAAGAGGGGAAGATAGGGAGAGGGGGAGAGAGAGACATACAGAGAAAGATACAGAGGGGGAGAGAGACAGAGAGAGAGATACAGAGAGAGGGGGGAGAGAGGGGAAGACAGGGGGAGACACACAGAGAGATACGGAAAGGGGGAGAGGGGGGAGAGAGATACAGAGAGAGTGGGAGAGAAAAGCGCACTATCACCAAACCGCTTGTTAAACCTGGAGAATCCCACCCCTGTCCATTGCTGGAGGTTTTTAAAACAGACTTGACAGACATTTTATTGTGTTAGTATAAGGCAGGAATCCTCAACCCCTGAGCCACAGACCAGCACCAGTCTGTGACCCACCAGGAACTATGTCAGCAAGCAAATGAAGCCCCATCCACACACACGCAGGATCTAGAAAGCATGTGGAACCAAAAAAGCACCCTACATGGAACCAGTCCCTGGTGCCCAAAAGGTTGGAGGAGGGGACGTTGATATAAGGTCTCCTTGAGCAAGAGGCTGAACTAGAAAACTTCCAAAATTCCTTCCCTTCCAGACCTATGGTTCCAAAGATTTTTGGTTTATAGATACTGGAATTCTTGTATAAAACCTGTTTTTGCATTATGGTTAATGAGATTGGCGATTAAGTGAGCAGACCTGCAATGTTCAGGGAGTATTTGCTTTTTCAATTATCCTACTGGAAACTGGCCTTTCCAAATTTCTTCCTCTGGAGCATTTTTTCTGGAGCATTTTGAGCTTCAACAGAAAAGCTCTAGGACTGCCGTGAACAGGTCGCAGCCCTAGCTTTCTCCAAAGACAGCAGTTAAACAGAATCTAGCATTGATGAGAAAATTACATGTTTCATTAGTGATCACAAAAGGAGATAACTGGTTCCTCCCGGTCGCAATTGAGCTCAAAAGCTCATTATCCTGCAGCTCGTTTTCTTTAACTCCTTGTCAATAAACATTGGGCACATATGGTGCTTCTGCCTTCCCTTGACTGGTCTGGAGAGAGAGGAAGAGTGAGTGAGAAGTTCTTTACTTAACCTGCACTTCAGAATAAATGTAGAAACAAATTGAGTGACAATATAGAAAAATAAAGGAAGCATTTAAGCCTCCTTTTACATAAATGGGCCTTGTAAAGAATCTTCCAACTGACTTTTATCGGGAAAGAGCCTGTTGCTTTCTTACTGAAAGTTCTGCTTAGATTCAACCACCTCAAAATGAGAAAGCTTTTACAACTTCCCACTCTGCTGGCTGCAATTTGTCCCTAGATTTGATGTGATCTTTCTTAAAGGATTCTTAACACAAATTCCAAAGGAAATTGCACCTGAAAACTCTTTATTACATTATTGTATTAGACTAAACTTCATTTTTCCAAGTTTCCCATTTTGTCTCCTTTGCCAACTCATTCTTAAGACCTTTCTGTTTCCCGCAGTGTTTTATTTATTTATTTATTTATTTATTTATTTATTTTTGTCACTTGCTTACAAGATAATAGGTATAAACAAAAACATAGTTATGAATACATGGATACATATAAGAAAAATAAAAAATATATAAAAGAAACAATAGGACAGGGACGGTAGGCACATTGGTGCGCTTATGCACGCCCCCTACAGACCTCTTAGGAAAGGGGTGAGGTCAATAGTAGACAGTCTAAGGTTAAAGTTTTTGGGGCTTGGGGAAGAAACCACAGAGTCAGGTAGACTATTTCAGACATTGACCACTCTGTTGCTGAAGTCGTATTTCCTGCAATCAAGTTTGATGCAGTTAACCTTGAGTTTGTATCTATTGTTTGCTCTTGTGTTGTTGTGGTTGAGGCTGAAATATTCATTGACAGGTAGGACATTGCAATGTATGATTTTCTTGTGACATGTAGAATTACATTACAAGATGCCCAGCAGATTGTAGCCAGTGAAATGACTTTCTTCTTCTCTTGTCAATTACTAATGCAATTTTGTTCTCTTTCCTCTCTGTCTGAATTATGGTATGAATGATAACCCTTCTGTGTTTTTCAAGGGAGTGAATTCTCAGGCAATCCTTACAGCCACCCTCAGTACACAACCTACAATGAGGCCTGGAGGTTCAGCAATCCTGCATTACTAAGTGAGTATTCCCTAAGGTCTCTCTACCCCTTTCCATCCCTTTCTGTTGACTTACTTGTTTCTTTGCTTTCTTTTTCCTATTTATTTATATCTTACTGGGAACCAAAAAAACTGAAAATGACCTGACTTTGGGCTAGTCCTGTCACTGAATGCAGTATTCCCCTTTTCATCAAGATGTTTTATCTAAGCAAAGAGTTTACATTTACATTTTGCCCACAATTTTTGGGGGATGGTGATGGTGAGAGGGTGGTTGCTGTTTCCTCTAATTTTGAATTAAAACAGGGCATGCTGGAGCTATTCTCTCTACTGAAAGCCAAATCTAGCTCCAGGTTCTGCCTCATCTTTCCTTCCCAATAAGCAACTGAGTCGGAAGATCATTTAAAAGCTGTTTATTAGGGTACCCTGATAAAATGAGGGTCTCTCTATATAAAAGGGAGAGAGAACCTCAATCCCCATGTTTTCTTCCTTTTTATAGTTAACACAACCAAGAAAATGCAAGAGTTGATTGGACAGAATAAAAGTAACCTCCCCTTTGCATATGAAATCAGTTACATTTAGTCAGACGTGTTACATATTTGTATCCCATAATATCACACATGTTCATTAAAATGTAGTCTGACATCAGAAGGGATGTAATTGTAAGGAAACGGGTTGTTTAGAGATCACAAAAGAGATAAACCAAACCTCAGGTTGTACTAACAAACTTTTCTTATCTGGAGCTAGTCTCCAGCTTCTTTATCAGTTTAGGAATGTTGAAAACTAATAAATCTGAATACCATTTTAAAAGAGAGAAAATAAATCACATTAAAATACAAGGTATCTATGTTAGTTAACAAATAACAAAACCCATGCTATTTGCCCCACGCACGCACACTACTTCAGATAAGAATCTATTCTGAATTCTTCTGTACCAAATGTAAACTAATCAAGCTGCTACAAGAAAAAGTAAAGGGTCTAGAGGAAACTCTAACCACTCTGAAACCCAACCTACAAAAATGAGAAACCCCAAACCTTGCAGAAAAGTACGCCCAAATTGAACATAACAATGATCAAACAACTGCGAAAAGAATTGACCCCTTAGAAGAAGAAGAAGACAGAGGGAAACTCATAGAAAAAAACACAAACTAGTACAAAACCCCTGTCACACCTAACCCAACCCACTCTGTACTGCCCCACTGGTACTAAGCAATTGATTTCATGGACTGTCCCTGGAAGAAAACATGCAAACACATAGAAAAGAAGTATCATTAAAAAGTAGCATCATCAAACGCTTCTTTGATAGATAGAAAAATACCCCAAACCTCCCTAGGAAAAAAAAAGTGAGCATTGGAGATAAGGAACAGAACCAGCTGTCTGTAGATCAGATAGTCAATCCAGAGAGGTATGTTGTTTCCCTGAGGCTAAAATCAAAGACGTGGCTGAGAACCTAACCAAAATAATTAAACCCACAGATTACTATCCTTTCCTACTAATACATGTAGGGACGAATGAACAAAAAAGGACTTGAAAATAATATTGAGTGATTAGAAGCAGATAGGCAAGAAAGTCAAGGACTTCAGTGCACAAATAGTTGTTTTCATCTGTACTGCCAATGAAAGGACAGCATCCGGTAAGAGAACAAAGGATTCTAAAAGTCAACCATTGGCTAAAGGGTTGGTGCCACCAAAAAAACTTTGGATTCCTGGACCATGGTCTATACTACCTCCAGAATGGACTTCTGGAAAGGGATGGGTTGCACCTCACAAAGATTGGGAAGAATGTTTTCAGAAATGAATGGCTCAACTTATCAGGAGAGCTTTAAAATAAAATTGATGGAGGAGGGTGACCAATCTTTAGGATCGCCATGAACTAATTCCAAACAAAAACCACTAGAAAATAAGTCTAATAATGAAGTAAGGAACGATGGGAAGGAAGACAAACTTAAACATCAAATAGGAGACATAGGAAGCATACCCAGAGTCAGACATACTTCAAATATTTCAAATGCCTTTACACAAATCCACAAAGTCTGGAGGAAAAACAGGGTGAACTTGAACTATTAATGCATGGAGGTTGATACAATATAGTTGGAATAACAGAAACTTGATGGGATGAAACCCATGACTGGAACATACTGATAGAAGGATACAAACTGTTCAAAAAAAACCAGTCCCCATAAAAGAGGAGTTGGAGTTACACTGTATGTAAAGGACCAGTATATTGTTACAGAAATGCACAAAACCAAAGATGAAAATCTCCTACAATGCATATGAGTCAATATAAAAGAAAAAAAAGAATGACATGGGCCATAGGTGTTTACTACAGGCCACCAAATTAAACAGAAAAAAATTGTGAGACTTTTTTTGCTAATCAACTAACAAACGCTAACAAATATATGTAGGAAACACAGTATAATAGTAATGGGGGACTTCAATTACCCTGGCATCAATTGAAAGACTAATTTCACACCAAGTGAGAAATCAGCCATACTGGACTTAATTCTTACAAACAGAGAAGAAGTGATAGAAGGATTTGAAAATGCAGGAACCTTGGGTGAGAGTCAACATGTCATAGTAGTATTCAACATAATGCAAATACAAGCAATAGAACATAATGATACCAGAGTCTTGGATTTTAAAAGAGCTGATTTTAATAAACTCAGAGTATATTTAGGAAAGATTCCTTGGATGAAAATCAGAAAGGGGAAAACAGCTCAAGAATCTTGGGTAACTCTGAAAAATATGATCATCACAATGTGACAAGCACAATACTGCAAAAGAAAAATAAGAAATCCAAGAAGAAACCAGCATGGCTGCACAAAGATATATCTGACAAATTGAAAGATAAAAAGGACAAGTACAAAAAGTGGAAAGAGGGACACACAACTAAGGCCAAATATCAGCAGATAGCCAGAATCTGCAAAGACGAAGTCAGGAAAGGCTCAGAATGAACAAAGACTTGCAACCAAAGTCAAAGATAATAAAAAAGTTTCTTCCAACATATAAATAACAAGAAAAAAAATCAAGGAAACAGTTGGTTCACTAAAAAGAGAAGACAGCAAGGAAGTAATAGACAGCAGAGGGAAAGCAGAGCTGCTTAATTCTTTGCATCGGTCTTCATGCAAAAATAGCCCAATCTAACCAAAAACATAACTGTAAAAGACAAACTAGAAATAAAAGTTAAATAAGCAAAAAAAAAAAAATAGTAAGAGAACACCTGTCTGATCTTGATGAATACATATCACCAGGACTTGATGGATTACATACCAGGGTTCTAAAGGAGCTGGCAAATGTCATCTCAGAACCACTGTACCACATCTTTAAAAAATCCTGCAGCACTGGGGAACTACCAGAGGACTGGAAAAGAGCTGATGTCATTCCCATTTAAAAACAAAACAAAACAGACCCACGAAATTACGACCAATCAGCCTAACATCAATATCTGGGAAGATACTGGAAAAGGTAATAAAAAAGCAGATCTGCCATTACCTAGAAATGAGTAAAGTAATAACTAGCAGTCAGCATGGGTTTGTTAAAAACAGATCATGCCAAACCAATCTTATTTCATTCTTCAACATAGTGACTAAATTAGTAGACCAGCAAAATAATGTGGACATAATATACTTCAGCAACGTATACCACAACCTAAGCTAGAAAAAAGTGAAATAGATAGCATCATTATCAGATGGTTCATAAGTGGCTGACAAACCATACTCCACGAGAAGTCCTTAATGGGATTATGTCTAAATGGAGGGAAGTAAGCAATGGGGTACCACAAGGTTCCATCCTTAGGCCTAGTACTCTTCAATATCTTCATAAATGACTTAGATGAGGGAATAGAAGGGAATTTACCCAATTTATAGATGATGTTAAGCTGGCAAAAATAGCTAACGCCGTAGAAGATAGGCTCAAGATACAGATTTGAACACTGGACTCTATCTAACAAAATGAAATTCAATATAGAGAAAAGTAAAGTCCTACACAGACAAGAGAAACCAAAAGTACACGTATAGACTGGGTGAAACCAGGCTTAATAGCAGTAACTGTGAAAGGGGGTCTTAGTGGACAACCAGCTAAATATGAGCTAGCAGTGTGCAGCAGCAGCCAAAAAAGCTAATGCAATCCTAAACTGCATTAACAGAGGGATACAATCAATATCAAGTGAGGTACTAATACCACTCTATAAAGCCTTTACTAAGACCCCACCTAGAATACTGCATCCAGTTTTAGTCACCACACTATAAAAAAGGATGTTGAGACTAGAAAAAGTGCAGAGAAGAGCAACCAGGATGATTAGGGGAATGGAGACTAAAACATGAAGAACTGGTTACAAGAACTGGATATGGCTAGTCTACTGAAGAGATGAATCAGGGGAGACATGATAGCAGTCTTCCAATATCTAAGGGAGAGGAAGGGGTCAAGCTATTTCCATGGCACCCAAAGGGCCAGACCAGGAACAATAGGATGGAAACTGATCTAGGAGAGATTCAACCTAGAAATAAGGAGAAATTTTCTGACAGTGAGAACAATCAACCAATGGAACAGCTTGCCTTTGGACGTTGTGGGAACTTCATCACTAGAGACTTTTAAGAAGAGATTGGGCTGCCATTTGTCAGAAATGGTATATGGTCTCCTCGGGGGGGGGGATTCAACTGGTGTTACTACCGGTTTGGTGAGAGTGTGATTTGCTATTCGCTACGCATGCATGTAGAGCTTTTCCAAAACAACATCATCTGTGCCGCCTGGACAACTGACAAGCACCGTGTGTGGGTGCGCAGTGTTTGAAAATCCTCTTCTTTCCTGCTTTTTCAACCTTAGCTGCACCACGCAAAGCAGCTGAAGTTGGAAAAGCAGGAAATAGAGGACAGCCAAGAGCCCGGGCAGACGGGTCAGCCAAACAGATGACGAAAAGGTCAATCACAGCAAACCGGTTCGGTGTCTTCTGCTCTTCAGAGCTACTGGTTCTATAGAACTGGGCCAAATCGGTAGCATCCTACACCTTGGTCTCCTGCTTGGACTAGATCACCTACAAGATCCTTTCCAACTCTCTTAATCTAATAATCTTCTGAATTTGAATTTCACACCAAGTTGGATAATACCCTTATAAAGTAATGGATACTGAGGTAAAATAATCCTATCTTCACATGCATTGATTAAATCTTAGCTGATGTGAAATAAAACTGCTAATATTTTAATGCCTTTATATAAAGCCATTGAACATTTATAATATTTTTCTTTAAAAAATTACAAAATCCCCAGCTAGAGCAAATCATAAACAAAATTCAAGGAATCACAGTGTCCTGTAAAAGTAGAAATGGGCAACATTTGGCCAGTTTGTGTAAATACATACCAAAACAAAAAACATGTAGATATGATTCACTAGTTCTAACCTCAAAGTGGCCTTCCTAAAGAAATATTTTATCTCAAAACAATGAGATGTAACTTTACTTCTCCCAGATTAAAAAGAGACCAGGATATCTCATATGGCACTGCATGTAATAACTAGTTCATCGGTGCAAAAATGTCACATCTAACTACTGTTTTATTTACTGTCCATCCTATCCATCTCGTCTACTCTTTTACTCTTTTTTCTTTTTAAGATGTCACAAAACCCATTCTTGTTTTTGCTGCAACAGTCTACAAAGCTATCCCTCTGGGATATATTAGCAAATACTTTATTTCCCAGTTCGCCCATCTTTAAAATATTAATGTTAACGAGCTCCTTCACAGTACACTTTCAGTGAACAGGAAGTTGAGCTTGATAGTTTAAATGACCACATCCAACTTAGTACATTAACATAATGAATTAAGAAGTACATATTTCTGAGTGAGATTGCCCAGATTTAAGATGTGCAATTGTATATGTTTTAAATAGACAAATATTTCTTAACATTTATAATATGCAATTGTTATCAATCATATTTCTGTAGTAATTGCTAATGTATCATCATTATGTGCACATTCAAGAGTATAAACCACAAAGCATAGATCTCTTGAAAATTATTGGGATTGTGTACATCTACTAATAAAATATATGCTATTTGATTGCTATTGCATTTAGTGTAATCTTGCTATTACATATGTGTAATCTTGTATATTGTGCGCCTTCTTTTTATTTAAAAAATTAAAGCTTCATAAAATCCAATTCTTAAGATCAGCTACCAAAGTTCTTTGAATAAATCTTGACTCTTACACATTTATTCTTATACATCTTACATTTTCAGATACCTCCAGCCCAATCAACAATGCTATTGCCACTTTTTTAACTTGATTTTCAGATGCCTGATTTTGCTAAATATTTAATATTATACACAGAGTTTTTCACAGATCTTTTTAGATTTTTTTATATATAAAGGTACTTTACTAATTCATGTACTTCCTCAGAATGGGAAGTATTCCTAATAATAAAGCCAGAGATGGTATTCAGCAGATTGTGACCAGTTCTGGAGAACCAGTAATGGAAATTTTGAGTACTTTGGAGAACTGGCAAATACCACCTCTGACTGGAGATTTCACGGTATCCTTCCTCTGCCACGCCCACCAAGCCACGCCCTTAGAATCAGTAGTAAAAAAAATGAATCCCACAACTGAATAAAGCTACTTATATTTCACCTTCTGCTAAGGTGATTCAGGGCATTTCTGCTACTGAAATTAGAAAGAGAGTAGTATTGTTAGATTCCCTCTTTTCTTTGCAAGCTTTAAAGTATAATCCAGTATAATCCAGAATGGTTTTGGAGATTACTGTAGAAATGGGAAGAATCAACAAAAATGTTTTATTTTTTTTTATTTACTCACTTTTTAAGACCACTCAGATGCTTATACAAGGTTGACAAATTTAAAAAAAATTTCCAGTATTAAAAAATCAGCCAAGCTGGCAAGAATAAATTAGTTGTTGCTGGTAATTAATAGGACCACAGATTACTCTTAAGTAGTGTTGCCAAGCTCTTGTTTTCCTCTTCTTCTGAGTGGAATTTCATGAATAGGTGTGATGACCCGGGGCATGACACAAAAATAGAAGAAAAGTCACAAAAATAGAAGAAAGTCCCTTTAATGCCTCCAACTTGGCCCCAATGTCCAATTATCTTCTGCAGGATATCAAACTCTTAAAGAAAACAATTTATGGAGGGAGTAAATGCAGTCTGCACCCAAAGTAAAGTTAATTTGAAGTAAAAAAAAAAAAAAAACCAACACACCACACTGAAGGAATTACTATGGCAGGCAAGGACGATTAATTGCAGACTTCTACCAAATAACAACAGCAACCACAGTTAGGAGGAAGCCAAAACACAGATAAGCTCCAAGAAGAATGCACGTTTTGCTTCCAGCAACTCTGCCATGTGCAGTTTGTCCTTTTGACCAGCCTTCCCAGCTGCAGCCCATGAAGGGGATCAAGGTCCCTTCCTCCCCCATAAACCACACCACTCATGTTTCTCCTCCCTGCATGCCCTAGGATGAAGAGGGGATGGGCCTAGGTCTTCCTCTGAATACCCATCCGGCCTGTGCCCTTCCCTAGTTTCCTCCACAATCACCAGAGCCACACTTCCACTCCCTATCAGCTGTTCCATCTCTCCCTTGGAATCAGACTTCAACAGGGGCATGACAATAGGACTCTGATAACAAGCACTAGATAATCCAAGTAATTTAACTTCCCATGCATGATATAGTACATATATGCCATGTATGTTGTTTTCTTATTTTACGTCTAGGCCATACAGTAAAGGAATCCTCATTTCCAGATTTCTATTTCCAGTTCCTTTTAATATGCTTTCTTTCTTTTCTTCCTTTCTTTTTTTCTTATTTTATTTTACTGTATGTCCTTTCAATCAGTCCATTTTTCTCCTGTGTTAACTTTCAGGTTCCCCTTATTATTATAGTGCCACATCCCGGGGCTCCGCACCTCCCACTGCTGCCGCTGCCTATGACCGCCACTAACTACCATGGAAACCACATGAAACTGCAGGGTGACAGCCTAGGCCTCCATATTGTACCTGTCTGATGGACATTCTGCACCACCTGGAAGAAAACAACATCCCTCCCCTCCACTTTCTATTCCTCAGTATTCTTTCAGATTGCAGAATTTACTGACATCACAAGACTGAAAATGTCATGTCTCTTGCAAACTAGCCAAGCTAGTTTACCCTACTCCATTGGGTAATGGCAAACCAAGTTTGTGGCCAGTGGTTCTGCTGTCTCTGTTACTAATGCCACTGCAATATTTCAGACTCCTCCTTGGTAAATTCTTCAATTTCTTCCACATGAGTCTTCTCTAACTGCAAGAAGAATGGAGAGTGATATGGGCAGTCAGTAGCAGAGGAGAATGCTACGTATAATTCATTGTTCCTCCCTAAAATGATTATCTATGAAAAAGAACTCAGAATGATCAACCGTCAAATTTCCAGAACCATAAGGGAAACATGCAGTTCAGCCTATTGAAGGGGGAAAGACTGTGCATCATCTGCTGTATTTCACAAAAGTTTCCTTGTGTGGTACATTCCCTCTCATTCCTATATAGGTTGGTTGAAATAATTAGGTCTTGCTTTCTTCTCATTTGAAGGTTGACCATTTCCATCCTATTTGTCAAAATCTTACAGGCTGAAGGTGAACAAGCAATCACACCCATAAAAAAAATAGAGTCAAGTCAGAAAGAAGGATGGAGTGATGTCAACCAACTATCAAAATGAAGAACTAACTATACAAGTGGATATATAAATATAACTGCTTTTAATGCTTTGTCCTGAAAGTCTATAAATGGAGGGGGGAAATAAAGCCCCAGTTTTCTGAAAAAGTAAAGTCATGATAGAGTAAGCTGAAATACCACCCCAACTTCAATGATAGAAACATTTTCCTGAGTTTTATTGTTTTCCTTTTATGCACACAGGAATATTCATGTATGCCAGAGAGAAGAGCGAGTACATTTTGTGGGCAGCCATCTGCACAATATACAAATTTGGCAACAATTCAGAAAAAAAAAAATCCATTCTTTATGTGTAACATGCATTTGATTACTTGCCAGCCAAAATATATTGCTTTTTGCTGGAAAATATAACAGTTTGGGCAACTGACAATGAATCCAAATAATTCTGTTTAGAACAGAGATTATTATTTTAGTTCTCTACCTTTCTCTTCTGCCATTCATATAGAAGCATCAAGATGGAATAAAGGTATGAGAAATGACATATTGTAAAAGAAATGTTGAAATACAGAAAAATAGATTTCACTTCCAGAATGTTATGCCTTTTTTTCTTATTTACACTAACAAAAGAAAGGACACACACCAGCAATATGTTTACAATTTGGTCACAACTTGATTTGAGAATAGGCAGATAAGCAATTGTGCCATTGCCAATTCATGCCAAATCTAAATTTTCAAACTCATTTTAAACTTGCCATATAATGCCACAGACAACATATCTATTGTTATATAAAAATCACACACAAAGCCTAATCATCTATCTTGATTAATGTTTTTAACCTATCTTGGTTGGTTTTTTTTTTTTTTGTTCTTGCCATAGTTCTCTCTCTCGCCAATTGCTCAAGCCTGCCATTCTGTGTGAAATAATTTGAAGATTCCTTCTCCCGCCCCTCCCCAATTGACCATGTTTTCTGTTTCCTTGTGGTTGCCCAAATCTGTTGGGGGCTTCGCTTGGGCCCATTGCATCTCAAATGCTAATATCATGGCCTTCTGCTCTGCTTTCTTGGCTTCCTTCCCTTTTATTGAAATAAAAAGTTATAAGATACATAATAAAAGAAATTTTAAAACTCAAGATTTGTGAAAACTTGAATACCTTTAGTAGGGTCTTGTCCTCAGAGAAGAACAACCTACTCCTCTTTTACCAGAGTGAGAATCATGAAGAAATTCATTCATATCCACAAAAGTGACAGCATAGGATGCCTCCTATAGCAAAAGGTTTCATTTCCAAAGCCGCCTCTTATGTGTTCTAATTCCCGTGTAATTCTCGCTTAAGCGAATGGCATGCAAATGAAGTGGACCTTTTCATCGTAACTATCTTATCTCTTCTTGCCATAACAATATTCCATTATTAAAATACCATTTATGCAAATTTCATGTCATAATGTAAGAATGTTGTAAATCATATAAAACACGGAACATTATGCATGATCATGGTGGATTTCAGACTTATTAAAATCTAGCATTTCCTTCAGCAAGTTAGTGAAGTCTCTCAACATAATCCAGAATGTCCTAATCTATGCAGGAAAGAGGGCAGAGGTAATCTTTGTCAATGTCCTTCTTCCCTGCACTCTTGAGCACTATCTCCCACAATATTCAAAAACGTTTTTCTCTCCCTCCTCCTGAGCAAAGAGAGAGAAGAATTATTACTTCCTTTTTCCACAAGTAGAGATGTTCTGTCAGATCTGGAGGAGAAAGGAGATACAATTTACATAAATGGTTGTAGGGAGCACAAGATGCTCATATGTATCTTGTGTATATCTAATGTTAAACCATCTGAAGAGAAGCAAGATTTTCTATTAGGAGCTTTTGAGATAAGAGAGGAGCAAGTGTTCATAGAGAACTAAATATACTTGCTGCTTCCCATTTGGTACATCTTGACTTCATAAAGAGGCACTGGATCCACTTTCAAGTAAACTTAAAGCAGGAGGCTTTGCAAATCAACAAATTGTTAATGTTGGGTGGATATAAAAAATGGTTGTATTTTGCTTTATAGAACCTTTCTGTGAGATTATCAAACATGACCATTACCATGAGCCAGAAACTCTTTCTGTTGTTCTCCATAATACCATTGAAATGTGTTGATATTATTGGATCACAAAAATCATCTACATTTTTGGCTGTGTTTTTTTTTTAAATTAATAAAAAAATGTTTATTGATAGCCCCAAATTAAAAGATCTGGAAATGCACTTATTCTTTTATATCTTCTTTACAATCAAAAATCATTTCAATGACACCTTTAACTATCTTATTCCAAATTAATTTTAAGATTAAGGGCAACAAAAACCAATTTTCATTAACATACATAGTTAATAATCTGGTTATTGGAATATTTAAAATTGCCCATACAATAGATTAAATATGGATTCCCAAATAATTGGGAATAGCAATTTGGGCCAGTCTAAAACCTAATTAGGTTCCAACATATTCCTAAAGATAATTTGCGTATTCCTTCAATTTGATTATGCCAAAATGAAAGTACAATCTCAATTTTTGAAAACTTCTGATCCAGGAAATCATTAGGGAAAGAGTAACTGGAATAATATGATCTTATATTCATATTTTTTTTAAAAAAATAACATTGGTAGAAAAAGAGGTGAATGTCTAATTGTTCATAACCTTTGGCTTAACTTCAGGCCATTGACACAGATAACTTTACACAAACTTTGATTTGGTCTGGCATGATCACTAGAAGAGTAAGCAATTTAATTTGGAACATCCTATTCAAAGGCCCAGGTTGTGAGACCATCTTCCAGCTCTTTTCGAGAGCCACCTGCGAATGTGTGCATTACATTTGCCAAAGAATTTCTGTGTTGGACCCTGGTTGTTTTGAATTCCATTTAAAGATTGCATTGTAAAGCAGAGTTATAGTTACAATTAGGAATTGAAATGGGGATTTATGTGATGATATTATATTTAAAAACTTCATTATTCATATAGATTCCATTGGAGTGAACTATGCAGGAAGCACAAAAAAAATCTATCAATTATTTAATATTTTATTATTTTGGGGGGGATGGAATTACTGCTTTGTAGAAAGATGATGTGTGTAATGTGAAGACAATTCCTCTTGTATATAAACCCATTCTACATCTTTATCATGCTGGTGGTTGAAACAGGCTCATCTCATCATGTAAATAAGGAATGCATTGTCTGTATTGCTTGAATCTCATTGTGCTCACTGATAACAAAACCCAGTGTTCAATAAAGCACAGCACAAATTCAGAATCTGTGGGGACAACCCAACCTGTTAAGACCTTTTGCCCCAAAATGTCCAACATCTCCCAAAAGATATTTGCCACTTTATCTTGTTAAGATATATTAATCATGCAGGGAATGAAAAACTAGAAAAATTGAACAGAAAAACAATTCTATGCAAAAGGAAAAGATGAAAATTTTGATATTGTTTACCTCTGCCCGTACATGCTGATTCTTCTGCTTTTGCTGCTATAATGCTTCTTTCTTTGTTCATTGTTTTTCATTGCTTTTGCTCCCCAAATCTGTAGGCTATAGTTCAGAGATGGATTTTTTTTCCTTTGACTTTCTTTGGGCAGGGTATGATACCCCCTTTTTTTCTTTTCTTCCAGTTGTACAACAGGACAGGGAATTAAAACATACACAAATCCAAGAAATATACAGAAACTTGCAGAATATCCTAATTCTTTCTTGTTAATATTGGCTACCTATTTCAATACCTTTGCTGAGAAATCCTGATAAAGTTTTGTTGCTATTACTAATACTACACTCTGTTTTCCTTCACTCGATAACTAGTCACTTTATTTGTTCCATTCTTCTAGCAGTTTCGTTTATGTTTCCTTCTAAAAAATAATTTGTTGCTGAAGTTCTGTAATTCATCTAAACAAGCAAAAGGCTATATTTACTTTTTCAGAGAAAAAAAAACCCCCAAACTCATACCAATAGTATGGTTCAGAAAGAACAGGAATTGTTTCCTTAATCATGTCTCTTTTAGCTGGTATATCTTTAAGGTTTGGTAACAAAAAGAAAATAAAACATATAGCAAAAACATTTTTATGACAAGATCCATTGTGAACTGTAAAATTCTTTAAAAGTAACGTATTTAATAATCCTGAGCCTTAGGTTGAAGCAGTACTGTTGCATGTTTTCTTACCCATGCTTACAGTAGTAAAAATCAAAATGCAGAGGAAAGATTCTGAACTAATCACAAACTTATATGAAAATATTAAACAGCCAAAAAATTAACAAGAAGTATTTTCTGGAGTATTCCTTTTAAAAACATATTATTTTTTCTCTACTGAACAGTCTAATATAGCAATACCACCATAATATTCCTTTCTCCAAATTCTGAGAACTGGAGGAGAAAAATGTGAATTACATAGCAGATTAGAAGCAACCTACATTGAGATTTCCAAAAAGTTTCCATAAACTTCAGAGAATGATGAAGCTTATGAAAAAACTTGATTTTGTCCACTTCTACCATAAAAAAGAAATATAGCTTGTTTTTCCCTTTGTTTATTTTTCTTTTGTTTGAATTTTAACACATTCTCCTAAAAAAGTTTGGGATAAGAAATTGTTAGATAGAATGACACTTATAATCTGTTACATCCCAAATCTTGGTCATTAACAATAAATTAATATCAAAGATTCAATGAAAATGTAAAATTCTGCCCCTTGGTACAATTGTTATATAAAACAAACTAGCCCATCAGACCTTTGCCAAAAAATTGTAAGTATAATTCAAAAGGCATTCATGGTGGGGTATGGGTAGATTTGTTTATGTTTTCAAGTCAGTATTGACTTTTATCCTTAGCAAGAATTTCAGAAATGGGTTGCCCTTGCTGCCTTCTTCTTGGGATTGAGCAGGAGAGACTGATCGAAAGTCACCCATCTAGCTTTATGCCCAAACTCACAACCTGTGATATTTTAAATATTTTAGTGGGCTGAAGACATCTGAGAAGATACTTTGTGTGTATTGCAGGAGAACATTTCAACAAGAGCAAAAATACAATAAGGCATTATCTGTCCAAAGTTAGGAAATGCAAGGAAGAGAAAACACAGGGTTAAGGATAAGAAATTGCAAGATGGCAATTTCTTGGACAGGGTTAATCTGACAAAGTTTAAGATTAGGACAATGTGTAAATACTGGAATTTTGGTAAGTCTGATTTGGTTTTTAATGAATATATAGTTTTCATCCAAGGTATTTATGCCAGCAGGAGTATCCTCATGATATTTTCTTCATTACAAGCTTAAAGGTTGAGAAATATGTCTCCCTACGATTTTCTAGTAACTTTTATATTTAAGCTGATAGATTGCTCAAGTACTAATCCAGCAGTTTTCCATGCTTACTAATAGCTACAATTAAAATTTATTTAACTTTATATTTCTTGCTCATTAGTAAATATATGTGAAATTTAGGTCTAGATAATTGAAAGGACTTGCCTCTTCTCTCCACTCAAGAAAGTAGAACTCTTGAAACACTTAGCATTCAAAAGGAAGGTTTTATTGAAAGGAAAGTGATAGCAAGACAAAGAAAGCAGGATCTGAGGATTCCCACGCAATTTTGTTAGATTAAAACAGTTAGAGACTCCTCCCCTCAGTCCAATATTGAATAATCCAATCTGCAGGGGCAAAGATGTTTTGAGAAATACGGGCTAAGAAGGTGATAAGTTCCCAAGCATCACTTGCTGGAGGCTCCGGAACTGAGACAAAACAGATGGCTCTCTCCTCTTATATTCCCATGTAGGTAAATCAAAGTACAGGATAGATAGGTGCCACGAAAAAGGCTATAAAATAAAGATAGCAATAGGCCCCCAATCCCCTCTGCACCAGTAAACAGAGGCATTGCCCACATGGGAAACTCCCCCCAGTGCCTCATCAGAACAACTGACGGTCACCTCTGAACAAACCCCAGAAGCTGGAAGGATCCCTAGGGAATACCAGGATCTTGCTGAAGTGTTCAGTGAGACTGAGTGTGATGCCCTACACCCTCCCCCCCACCATGCAATGGATTATGCCATCGAAATCATCCCCAGGGCCAAACTTCCCAAACCCAAACTGTATGCCATGGCACTCTGGGAGATGAAAGAACTGTGTGAATACATAGACAAAAACCTAGCAAGGGAGTTCATCGAGCTGGCAAAGCCATAAGTCGCGGCCCCGGTCCTATTCAAAGAAAAAAAAAAGATGGAACTATGAGATTATGCATTGACTTTCATGTGATAAACGGCATGTGCATGCACAATTTATGCCCTCTCCTCCCCATGAAGGACATGTTGTTCCACTTAGCCAAAAGGAAAGGTCTTCACTAAACTAGATCTCAGAGAAGTTTATTACCTGAATCAGAGAGGGAGACAAATGGAAAACCACCTTCAACTGCCATCTAGGAAGTTTCCAATTCAAAGTCATGACATTTGGGCTGCAAGGGCCCCCAGTAGTGTTTATGCAACTACTAGGCCCTCATCTAACTGAACGACATTCTCAGTTTTACCGAGACCATAGAGGACCACATACCCCTAGTCCGTCAGTACTTGAAAAGCTTTTGGCAGAAAACCTATATGTCAAGCTGTCAACATGCGAATTTCACTGCTCAGAGCTAGACTACCTAGGCTACTGAGTGTCAAACAAGGGGATAGAGATGGACCCAGTCAAAGTTCAGGCATTCCTAGAGTGCCAGCCCCCTCGCACCCACAGATAGCTATAAAGCTTCCTGGGATTTGCAAACTTCTACAGGAAATTCATCCCCTCCTTTGTAAAAGTTGCCAAACCTATGACAGTCCTCCTAAAAACAGGAAGCCCAGGGGCGAAGTCCCGCCCTGGGCAACCCCACCAGTGGGATCTCATTTGTCAAGAGGCATTTTAAACACTAAAACATCTATTTGCAAGAGAACCAGTACTGAAACATTCCAATCCCAAACAACTTTTCATCATCCAAGCCAATGCCTACAACATGGCGGTTGGGAGCCATCTTATTCCAAAGAAATTGACAGGGGAACCTACAGTCCTGTGCCTATACATCCCATAAACTCACTGACATAGAGAGATGGTGACCAATGTGGGAAAAGGGGGCTTTTGCAGTAAAATGGGCCCTACTAAACTGGCACCAACTTCTGGAAGGGGGGAGAAACTGTTTGAAGTCTGGACTGACCATAAGAATCTGGAGGCCCTTAGGACCCCATGGAAACTATCACCCAAACATGTCCGTTGGGCTCAATACTTCAACCAATTCAACTTCATGCTAAAACACATCCCAGGGGGAGGAATTTCCTAGCTGACACCCTCTCCCACATGCTCCAATAGAAATGCGAGCAGGAGGAGGTAGTAGACGCTATCATTCCACTTCCCCAAATCACAGCCCAAGTGACCACCTGCCAACAAGGCCACGACCAGCTAGACCAACTCGCAAATGATCTATGGCAAAGTTTAAAGCTGAACTGGAAACAGACCCCTAGTTCCGTGACAACCAGCACTTTCTGACAAAAAAGGAGGACCTAGATTAGAAGGGGAAATTCTACATCCTTGAATCCCTACACACCTCAATCCTCTACAGAAGCCATGAAGTCAAATCGGTGGGCCACTTTGGGTTCCTAAAAACTTATACCTGGTGAGAAGACAATTCTAGTGGCCCGGCATGAAGAAAGACGTAGACAGTTATGTAAAAAGCTGCACCATTATTACCACCATGAAAAGAAGACCCAGAAGACCCCTCCAGACTACTCCAACAGGTGGCAGAGCCAACAACGGGGGAGAAGATTGCAATTGAGTTTATAGTTGAACTGCCAAAGAACAGGGGGAATACAGTGATCGGGACTGTGATTGACTTATTCTCCAAGTAGACACCCTTCATATCCTGCAACGGACTACTTTCAGCCCACCAACTAGCCAAACTCTTCCTGAAGCACATCTACTGTCTGCATGGACTATTGCACAGAATCATCTTCGACAGAGGAGTCCAATTCATGGCTAAGTTCTGGAGGGAGTTCTTGCAGTCTATTGGATCATCCCAGGGCCTTAGCTCAGCATCTCATCTGAGCATCAATGGTGAGGCAAAGAGATTGAATGCCATGGTAAAAACAATACCTGAGGTGCTACGTGAACTACCAGCAGTCCAATTGGGCTGACCTTCTGCTATTCGCAGAGGTTGCTTACAATAATGCTATTCACAGTAGTACAGGGTTAACCCCTTTCAAGGTAGTAAGTGGTATGGACTTTGTCCCAATGCCAGAATACCCAAGGGAACCCCCCCCTCCTCAGTCAATTTGATTGACTGGATGTTGATACTGAAAGTGGCATGGGAAAATGTCAAGAAAGTGCTAGCTAAGGCAGTGCAGACCTATACGCAACAGGCACTCAAATACCGAGCCCCACAATGGCTATTCCAAGTGGGGAGAAAGGTCTACCTTTCCACAAAATACTTAAGGCTAAAGCTTCCCAGCAAGAAACTGGGATCTAAGTTCATGGGGCCATTCCCCATAGTAAAGATCATCGTCACGGTGCAACTGGGGCTGCCCTGACTGCTGGAGAGAATACACTCGGTGTTCCATAGCAGCCTTTAAAGCCTATGGTCAGGTCACCACCTTGTGAGCCCTGGGATCCAGTGGTTATAGGGGGGAAAACCCATTATGAGGTGCAATGCATCCTCAAGTCTAGGTGGCACAGGGGGCAACTCCAATACCTAAACAAGTGGAGGGGCTACCTTCTATCAGAGGCATCCTGGGTAAAGAGTAGAAACATCCAAGCCAACCACCTCATAGCTAAATTCCATGAAAAGAACCCAACCAAACTTGGGGAGGGGATCTCACCCCTAAATGATACACCTGTTCTCAAATTGTTTTTGCTTTGCATAGGTCACCTTCAGTAAGTGAAAGAGGCCGAATGTCAACTTGTGAAGTTTCCCTGACATGCTCCCGAGTTGCCATAGGCAGGGGGGATGGGAAATCATGCCTCGCAGCTGCACCAAGGAATTTACTCCTTAGTCAGAACATGATGCAGTCTGGCATAGCAAGTCAAGGCCATCTCCAATGGATACCAGCAATGCCTGGAGGGAGTGACTTCCACAACCTGCAAAATTACTTCGTTAGGGAATGTGACAGGTGATACACTTTGGGGAGAGGGGGAAACAGGGTCAGAGGCAAGGTGCAAAGGGGATGAAGTCAGAGTTGGTTTCACCTAAATAATGTTGACATGGTGCTCCTAATAAAAGACTGGATTTTTATTGTCAGATGGCTTGAGACTCTTAATTGTGTTAGGACGCTGGTTGGAACCCTGACAATGATCCTTTGGGGGACACCATGCAGCTGATCTATGTGATGTAGGAACATCTTGGCAAGGGCTTTGGCAATGGGGATCTTTTGGCAGGGAATAAAGTGGACCTGCTTGGAAAAGTGTTCTCCACACTTTCTGGCAGTTCTACAATAAAATCCATGGTGCTGATGGCTCATTGACAGGGCAGTTTGCCACATAGCTTTCTATATCTTTCTTTAGGGATGGCCACCGGAACTGCCTCTTGATCAGGTACAGTGTTTTCACAAAGCCTAAGTAGCCAGCCAACTTTGAATCATGGCAGGTTTTCATGAGGGGAAATCTCTGGCTGGTTGGGACATTCATTTTTCCCTCCAATCCAAGCCAGTCCATCTTTGAATAAAAAAAATATTCTTATGAGCCTGGAATCAGTTGTCTGTGAGGAGGATTTCTTTGAACGCTTATATGGTGGCATTGTCAGTCGAGAGGTCTTGTTTTGCTTGTGCCCTGGTCATAACTTGAGCTGCTAGCTGGGAATCTGGGAGCAGACCTCAGACTTGTTATTGTTATACTGAGACATCCTGGACAGAGCATCTGCTAAAAAATCTTTCCTCCAGGAAGGTATTTGAGAGTGAAGTCAAAATGCTCAAAATAGTGGATTTGCTTTGGGGATAGCTGGCTGAAAAGGTGATAAGAAGTTGTTCTGGGAATCTCTTGCTGGAGGTTCCAAAACTGAGACAAAACAGATAGCCCTCTCCCCTTACATTCCCACGAAGGTACAGAATAGAAAGGCACCAGGAGAAAGGCTATAACCTAAAGAATGCACCCAGGTTCCCTCCCTATCAAAATGGCAGCATCCTGATAGGGATTTATGCAGTGGTGGGATTCAAATAATTTAACAATTGGTTCTCTGCCCTAATGACTTTGTGGGCATGTGACTGGATGGGTATGGCCAACTTGATTGGTCTCACTCTTAGGAAATTTCTCATTTGTCCAACTCTCAATAAAATAGCACTATTCTAATATCTAGAATAGAATAGAATAACAGAGTTGGAAAGGACCTTGGAGGTCTTTTAGTCCAACCCCTGCATAGGCAGGAAACCTTACCACTTCAGACAAATAGTTATCCAATCTCTTCTTAAAAACTTCCAGTGTTGAAGCATTTACAACTTCTGGAGGCAAGTTGTTCCATTGATAAATTGTTCTGTCAGGAAATTTGATGGGCTCCTACAAAAATGAGGGAGTCGATCTATTTTCCAAAGCACCAAAAGGCACAAGAAGAAACAATGGATGGAAACTAACCAAAGAGAGAAGCAGCCTAGGACTAAGGAGAAATTTCCTAAGCGTGAGAGCAATCAACCAATGAAATAGCTTGTCTTCTTTGTGGATGCTCCATCATTAGAGGCTTTCAAAAAGAATGAGGGAAGTACACCCCAAAAGGACAATGCCAGGAACCACTAAAACAATACAGAAAATTTAAAACAGCTATTCCCCCCCTTTTTTAAAAAAGTCAACGCTAAAGCAAACACAGCAGCTGAGAGGGAAACTAAGAGCAGCCGCTCATGCTAATTGAAGCTGCCAAAAGCTATTAATCCTCCCAACTCTGTTATTCTATGTTCTCTATGTTCTAAATTGGGTGCTTCACAGCAGAAGTAGTAGTTGCCTGGACCACACATGCATTAAATTCACAGCCTGTATGATCAAGCTGCATCATTGTCCCCTCCTGTATCTTTTCCTCCAGGAAGAAACAAGAAGTAGCTAACACTGCAGCAGCTATAAAAGGTCTTGGGGAACTCCAGAGATTATCAGCTGACCACAGGAGTGTTACTTTTTCTAATTAAAATGTTTGTAATCTTGTCCTTCTTCCTGAAGGAAAGAGGTTAATTCCTCCCCTAGATGGGTGATTAATGGGTTTCCCTGCCCTAATCCTGTCAGTTTCTGTTGTTGATTGACTTGATTCATTGTGTATCAGCTGCATTCCAACTGCAACTGTTAAGTGGTTCTTGACTATCTGCCTAGAGTTATTAACTGATGGAAAAGAGAGGGGGGAAAAACCTCTCTTGCACTTTATTTGTAGTCGTCTCTCCGAACTGCATAAGCATTTAACTAGCGGTTCCGGTGAACTGGTGAGTACCAGCTGAATCCCACCTGTGGTTCTATGGGACCTGACAGAGGGCATGATGGGTTCTTCTGATGGTAGTTCTGGCATTGGGTTGAATTCCTGGCTGGTGGCAACTCTAAAAGGGGTGAATCCAGTGCTGAAGTGTACAGCATTATTTATTATAAGCAAAGTCTGCAAAAGGCAAGAGGTCGATCCAGTTACCTTGTTGGTAGTTGATGAAACACCTTAGATACTACTCTAAAACCCCATTCATTCATTGTATCCCCCATTTGTCTGAGGGTTAGAGTTAGGGTTAGGGTTAGAACTCAGCCCTTGATCAGTCCCCAGGAGGGTCAGGAAAGCCCTCCAGAATTTTGAAGTGAATTGGAACTCCCAGTCTGATATAATCTTCTAGAGGGCTCTGTGAAATTGATAGATGTGAAGTAGGGACATTTTGGCCAGAGATTTGGCAGTGGGGATTTTTTGGCTGAGCATGAAGTGGAACTGTTACTACCCAAATGACAGTGTTCCCTGCACTGTCTGGCAGTTACACTATTAAATCCATAGAGAGTTCTCTCCATGATGCTGAAGGTTCAATTACTGTTTGCAACAGCCCCGGGGCTTTCCCTGCCTTCTCTTTGCAGCTGCATAGACAGGGCAGCTGGCCACATAGTTCTCAATGTCTATCTTTAGAGAAGGCCACAAGTGTTGTCTTTTTATCAAGTGTAGTGTTTTTACAAATCCGAAGTGACCTGCTAGCTTTGAATCATGGCAAGCTTTCATGAGGGTGAGTCTCTGGCTGGCTGGGATATACAGTTTCCCCCACATCCATGCCAGGCCATATTTTAGCAAACAAGTGTTCTTATGAACCTGGAACCAGTCATCAGTAAGGAGTGCCTGTTTGAATGCTTGTGTGGTAGCATTGTCAGTTGTCAGGTCCAGTTTCCCTGGTCATTATGTTAGCGGCTAGCCGGGATGGGATTCAAATTTTTTAACAACTGGTTCTGTGGGCATAGCTTAATTTGTGGGTATAGCATGATGGTCATGTGGCTGGGTGAGCGTGGCCAGGTGGCCATGTGACTGGCAAACCAAATACAAGTGGTCCTCATGGTTGCTTAGCAAGTGTTCTAATTTACAACTGACCTCCCCAGAGCTATTTGACCTGTTTTTGGAGTTTTGACAGCCATGCGCGCGTGCATGCGCATGCGCGCACACACACACACATTTATGACCAGTTACAACATCCCACACAGTCATGTGACAGGTTTTCTATGTTTTTTGCCAGGTTCCAGCAATTCCTTCTGGTTTCAGGTTAGAAATGCCCATTGAGCAAAATGGACTTGTTTAACAACCACAGTGTTTGCTTAATGACCACAAGGATCACTTAATGACCATGGTATTTGCCTAACCCAGGGGTCTGCAACTTAAACACTCAAAGAGCCATTTTTCTATTTTTCTTTTAAACAGGTATCTATCTCAACTGTCTTTTTCTTTCTCCTTCTCTCTCTTCTTCTTTCTCTTCCCGCTCTTTTTCTTTCTCCTCCTCTCTCATTCTCAACTGTTTCTCATCCTTCTCTTTTGTTTCTCAACTCTCTCTTTCTCTCTCTCATCTCCTCTCTCATCTCTCATCTCTCTCTCATCTCTCTCTCTTTCTCTGTCTCTTGTCTCTCTGTCTCTCTTTCCCTCCCCCCACTGTCTCTCTCTCTCTCTTTTTCTCCCTTCCTCCCTCTATCTCTGTGTCTCTCTGTCTGTCCCCTGGGTGGGAGGGGGGAGGAACCTCTGAATTGGTGCTGGGTGGTGGGAATCTGATGTCCGGAGGCTGACGAATCACCTACTGAAGACCAGATGGCTGGCAAGGAGGTGGGGCAATCCCACAAGCTCCCCAAAAATAATGCTTGGCAGGCATCAGAGTGGTGGTGAGGGTTTCTCGTGAGGAGGAAAAGCTCACTGGGAGGAGATTTGATGGGCGTCAGAGGGGCGGTGAGGGCTTCTTGTGAGGAAGAAAAGAAGCGCACTGGGATGAGGCTTGGTGGGCGTTGGGGGCAGAGAGCACTTCGCAGCTCCTGAGGGGCATCAAGATTCCCCACTCACAACATCTTCACCTGAGGGCATTAATGGCAGCTGCTTCCTGTGGCTCAAAAGGTCTGTGCTCCTCCCGCTGCTGCTCAGCCTCCTCGATGTGCAGAGGCAGGAGGCAGCAGTCACGACACAGGTTTAGTACACTGCCTGCACACTCCAGCCAGCAGGCAGCCAAGCAAGCAAGCCAATGATCTGCTGGCTGCCTCTAAACTGCCTGCCGACATCAAGCTCCTGCACCCTCGACCATGCTGCCCCCTCACCTTTCTCCCTGCCTCTCCTGGCCAATGGTGCTCATGAGTAAATTGCAGCTAGGAATCTCAACAGACAGCAAAGTTAGGGTTGATCTTGGCAGCTTCTCTCTGCCAGAGTGATCCTGGATGCAGCTTACAGCTCCAAGCCCAAAGCAGCAGGAGGCGTTGGCTGCCCTGACGCCACCAGCTTTGGTCCACGGAGGATGAGCTCAAATTGGCACTGAGACCAAGGCCCCAGGAAGGTGCAGGTGAAGACTTTTAGGACTTTCTTTCTGCCTTGCAGAAGAAGAGATGGGCGAGAGACCCGAGAGCACGCAACACCCCAGCACAATGCTCTCTCAAGGGCTGCCCACCCACCCCCTCCACCTCACTAGTCTGGCCAGTGATCTCCCCCATGCTTCCCTTGCAGGCCAGGCCATCTTGGGAAGCAATCACGGGGAAGGGGTCTGGTGCCACGATCTCTCCCGCACTTCCCTCGCAGGCCAGGCCAGTTTAGGAAGCAAGCACTGGGGAAGAGCTCCAGTACCATGATCTCCTACGTGCTCCCCTCCCACCCCATGCGCATCAGTCCACCCACCACTGGTATCACCCCTCCACCAAATTGCCCTCCCCCATCTACCAGTCAGCCCGTGCAATACAGCAATGTGGTGGTGGCAGTAAGCCGTTCAGGGCGGCAATGCAGAGCCATTAGAGCAGCGCAGAGAACCAGTTTGATGTCCACTGCTCATCGCTCCTACCGGCTCGCCAGAACCGGGCAGAACCGGTCAAACACCACCACTGTCCCCATGGCTATTTCCAGGGGCTCTGTAGCAAAAATGCTGATAGAATGCCACGAAGGTCTTTAGCTTTCTTAAGTGAATGCCCAATCTCCCACCAGTGCCCAGCTTATTAAACATTGGGTGCACCCTGAGTCCAGGAGGGTTGACAGTTTTCCTCTCTTTTTCCAGCTGGGGATGAATAGTCTTAGAGGCAATATGACTGGTTCAACCAGTTCACTTACTAGCAGGGTCATCTTCGGAATTGCTTTCAAATGCACAGGGATTCTCTCCTGGCAAGGCTGGAGTCCACCCCTGGTTTTGCTAGGGAGTGAAACTCGACAGTCCCTCCGCTTCTCAGGGCAGTGTCTTTTCCATGTGGGGTGATCTTCACTGGTTTTCCACTTGGTAGGCATTCAGGTTCTCTGGGCTGCATGATGCCCATTTTTTCCACACTTGAAACAGATGGTTGACTGCTGTGGGAGGGCAGTCTGCAGTTTGAACTGTTCTAACATCCCCTGGGTTGGGGATCTCTTCCAGATTCTCCCAATTCAGTATTGGTTTTTAGCTAGGTCAATTTCCACTTCTTCTGCCAAGATATACCAATTGTGGTGGTGGCTCCACAGGGCAATCAGGCATGGTAGAGGTCATGGTTCATCCCATATTTAAGCCAGCTCACCAGGATGTCTTCCAGCCAGTCTACTTGGCAGGCGAGGTCTCAGAACTCTTAGGGTGATGACTCTGACCAGAGTTTGGAAATCCTGCCCATATTTCTGCATGTAGATGAGGATGTGCACCAGGAAAAAGCCAACTGCTACAGGTCACCATCATACATCAAGCCCAGGGGTGTGTGTCTTCCATTCTAGCTGTGGGGCTCTTGCTGGGCCCAGGGCATTTGCAAGTACTGGTTTTAAGCACATGGCGGGTTCACCAGGATGGCTGCTGGCTCCCCTGCTCCATCTGCCAGCTCCACAGCCACTGGACTTGGGGTGGCAGTTCTGGCTCTGTTGGAGGCTGTTGCTGCCTTGCCTCCTCCCTCTCAGGGGTCTATTCCCCTCCAACCTCTTAGGTTCTCAAAATCCTCCATCACAAACTGTATGACATGTCTGGTTCCTTGGTCAGGTCCTCCTGGTCCCACAGGCCATCCAGCTCACTTTTCCAGCCTGGTTGCTGGCCACCTTTTGTTTTTTTTTTCTTTTTGCTGACACCTTTTGATTTTCCATCTCAGCTGTCTTTCTTCCCCACTCTGATCAACCATCTCGGTTTCGTGGGATCCTCCAGAGTGGATTCATCTTTGATGGGGGCACTCAGAGGTTGCATTCGGCTGGGTGGTGGTGGAGGTTTCACCCTAGCACTCACCCTCTGTATGCTCACCACTCTGCTCGGACATGGCTTGCACGAAACTTTTGAGGTGTCTTTAAAACCTCAAGCTTCTTATGATCAGTCCATACCTCAAAAGGCTCCTTCACTCCTTCCAGGAAATGCCTCCAAGACAGTAAAGCTCATCGCACTGCAAATGCTTCTTTTTCCCAAATCGCCCACCTATGCTCTGTGTCTGTCAACTTTTTGGACACATAAGCACAAGGCATTAGCTAGTTTTAAGAGTTCTTCTGGAGAAGAATTGCCGTGACAGCCACATCACTAGAATCAGCTTGGACTATAAAAGGTTTAGTCGGGTCCAGGTGCTGGAGGATAGGCTTAGCAGCAAATAGGCATTTTAAAGTTTCAAAAGGTTTCTGACAGTCCATTGTCCAAGCAAGGGGTTGATTGGGTTTTGGTTTGGTTGGGGAAGGGCCAGTTTTCAATAACTCTGTTAAAGGGAGGGTGACTTTGGCAAATGAAGGAATAAATTGTTTATAGAAATTTGCAAAACACAAAAAGCTTTGGAAGTTGTTTATGTGTTTTGGGGGGTTGCCAGTCTAGCACCACTCTCACTTTTCCCGGGTCCACCTCAATTCCCTGGTTAGATACTTAGTACCCTAGGTAATCCAGTGACTCTTTGTGGAATTCGCGTTTTGACAGCTTTACATATAAGTTGGCAGCTAAAAGTTTTTTCAGCACTTGTCTGACCAATTTGACATGTTCTTCGATGGCTTTGTGGAATATAAGAATGTCACTCAGACGAGGACCCCTTTGTATAGGTGTGGATATAACACTTCATTGATGAGTTGTATAAATTCTATGGGGGGGCCTGAAGTCCGAAAGGCATGACTCGGAATTGGAGACTACCCAGAGGACAGTTGAAAGCAGTTTTCCATTTGTCTCCCTCCTTTATGCAGACTCAGTAATAAGCTTCTCTCAGATCTAGTTTGGTGAAGACCTTGCCTTTAGACAGAATTTAATAAGTCCTTCATGAGGGGGAGAGGTACATGTTTTTTATGCATACCCCATTCATGCCCCTAAAATCTGTGCGTAACCATAAGCCCCCATCTTTTTTTTTCTTTGAACAGCAGTTCAAAGTTGAGGTGCCAACCTAGATTTGGAAGGTTCAATGAAACCTCTGTCCAAATTGTTATCGATGTATTTTCTCAATTCAGCTGGTGTCATGGAATACATCTTTGATTTTGGCAGTTTTTCCCTGGGTTCTAAACCTATGGCACAATCAGTGGCTCAATGGTGGGGGGGGGGGGTAAAATGTTGCATTTCTCTTCATTAAAAACCTCAGTTAACTTCCTGTATTCTTTAGGGACTCGAGGCTCGCTGGGAGGAAAGTCTGAAGTGGTGGCTGCTGCTTCTGGTTGGAGATCTCTGTTGGGTGGCAGTTTCTTTGTGGAAGGAAGGGGGGCAGTGAGCCAACCCCAATTATGATTTTTCAGTATTCATCCTTCCACTTGATGGTAGGGGCCCATTTATCCAGCCAAGCAAGTCCCAATATGACAGATTCTGACATTTTTGGAGCCTCTACAAAATGTATGAGTTCACAGTGTCTGCCCATCTCTAGTTTGATTAACTCTGTCATTTGGGTGGCCGGGGCTCCCCCCCCCCCAATTAAAGTCCCACCTACTTGTTCAAACCTGATTGGGCATTTCAGGTTTTTAGTTTTTATTCCTAATTGTTCAATGATGGGAATGCCAATAAGGCATCTGGAACACCTGGTATCTATTACGGCTTCTATCTCCCCTGCCTCCCCCATGTCAGGCACCACTAACTTCACTTTGACTGTAAAGGGGGGGGATGGCAGCACTCACCATGGGGTCATCTTCTTCATTGGCTCCTCTGGGGAGAATTTCTCAGGCCAGAAGTTCATTGCTCCCTTTTGTGTGGAGGGGACCCTCTATGGTGTGTCTAGCAAACCGGCTAGTGTCTGGAGGCTTCCATGGATTTCTTTGACTCCTGGTACTAGGCCTTGGTTGTGGCGCTTGTGGAACAGGTGCAGGAGCCAGACAGTCGGCTGCTCTATGGCCACAATGATAGCACTTTATCATTCTTGTGGGTCAGGTAGGAATAGCTTCAGCAGGTCTGGTCAGAGGCCATCTGGCCACAGCTCTCCTAGGAGGGCCTTCAGGAAGGGGTTTTTTGTGGGTTGATTTCCATGTCTAGTCTGAGGGAGGAGAGTCTGAAGCGGCGGCTGCATACCAATCCTGCAGAGTCTCGGGTATTCCTCTAATGTTACAGGCCTTTTTAATTTCTGGGTCAATAGCGTTCTTGAAATAGTGCAACAGTATTCTTTCAGGCCAGTCCATGAGGTGGCTTGTGACCCTTCTAAAGTCCCATACAAAGTCTTGTAAGGGTCACTTGTCTTATTTCATTTCCATTATTTTGTCCTCATTTTGTCCAATTCTGTCAGGATTCTTGAACCCAAACCTAAGGAGTTCAATGAAGGCATTGACATCCTGTAGTTGTGGGGTTGTTCATGGTGCAGTTGAGCCACCCAATCAGAAGCATCCCCCTCATTCATCCCATCTGTAATTGCAGCAACCAGATCACAATCTGTTGCATATTGGGTTCCAAACTGATCTAAGTGGGGCCAGATCCGAGTGAGAAAATAAGCAAAATGTTCATGTCATCCATCAAATGTTGCTTTAAAGCTATTTGGTCTGGTCTGAGGGGAGGGTGAGATCGCCATATCAACTGCGGCCTGTGCTGGAATGTATGGAGCCTGCTGAGGAATGCCGGAACCCTGTTTTCTCACTCTGAGGGGCAGCTGTGTTGGGGCTCTCTGGAAGAAGGGCCTCTGCAGGATTGCTCCAAGGGGCAGCTGAATTGGCACCTGCTGTGAAAAGGCCATTTGTTGCAGTCTTTTCCATGATGGGAAGAGGGGGATGGTTGCCATCTGCTGCCTGTTCAGATCCCCTTGCTGAGAAGGTATCGCTGCTTCTCTTTGGGGCCAGGGCGTTCCCAAACCAGGTGGTGCAACAGGTGCTGGCATCCACTGGCATTGGACCCACCCTTGACCAGGATAAAATCCCCACCCTGGAGGAATACTCTCTGCAGCGGGTAATCTCCTTTCTTGGTTGTGGAGGGGGGGGGGCTTGGGGTTTGTAATGTACCCAATGTCAGCTGCATCTGCCATGTCTTCCTTGAAACTTGAACCTGCCAGGCTGGGCTGCTTCGCAGGCCACCTCCAACGGATGCCACAGTGATTTCCCCTCCACTTCTTGAACTAGGGAAAGTAAAGGTGGGCTGTGTTAGGACCCAGCTCGTCTGGCCAGCTCCATCTGGCAGTTTCTTCATGAGTCTGTCTCTGTGGCCCGGGCTCCTAACCTCCATCTCTCCTCTGCAGCCTCCATTCAGGCAGCATCACCTCTTCATAAGGGGAGCTGGGGCTTCAATTAGTCCTCTGGTATCCAGCCCCATAGCCCCTTCTGTATCACCTTCCAATTCTTTCATCTTCACTGAGTCTTTGCACTGCCCCATTTTTTGAATCAGTGCTGGGGCTCAGCACCCTGGACAGCCCCCTTTTGGGGTGCTGGAGTTTGTTATAGATTCAGGATAATGTCAGCATTCCAGCAAATCTCCATTCCAATCAGTAACTCCGAGACAAACATATCTCAAAAGTACCTTTATTAGAATAGCACCTGGCACATCTGTGGAATCCTGAATCTGAAAGTTTTTGGGCTTCCCACAATTTCCCAAACTACAAATCCATCCCCTCTTGGCCATCATCACATCACATGGCCCAATCATGATCCATCCAAAAGTAAGATCCTTATTTCATCCTGCGCCATACTTAAAGACCTTGAACTAACAAAAGAATTTTATTTTGTCTACTTAGAGCTACTCAATTGAAATCACCCCCTCCCACTTTCTCAGGCTATGTGGCAGCGTGGAATATGACTTTCAAAGTTGACATGGGTAGAGCTCCTACCTTTTGCAGAAGTGGCTTGTAATAACTTGATGCATAGTAATACTGGGTTCACCCCATTCAAAGTAACCACAGGAGTTGAGTTTGTACTAATGCTAGAATTCCTGAAGGAGTCTCCTCCCTTGGTTATGCTAGCGGAATGGATGGACACTGTAAAAGCTGCCTGGGGAACATGCAAAAAGTGCTGAATAAAGCGCGTCTATGGGAAACAGCCACAGGCATTCGCTTTCTCTGTGCTGCTGGGGCTGAGAGAGGCGTGGACGCGTCCTGAAAGGGAAGGAGAAAGCGAACGGCTTTCTGTTCACTTTCTCCGTGCTGCTGGGGTGGAGAGGGGCATGGACACACCCCGAAAGGGATGGAGAAAGAGAATGGCTTTCCATTCGCTTTCTCCATGGTCCTGCGGCTAAGAGGGGTGTGGACGTGCCCCGAAAGGGAGAGAGAAAGTGAACGGCTTTCCATTTGCTTTCTCCACTCTGTTGGAGCTGAGAGGGGCGACCCCTTCCAGCTCTGGATTGCTGTGCTGTTTCAAAGCATCCTCTGAAGTTGTGTCTACTGCCAGGGTTTGTGGTCCTTCCTTCCTCTCCTTTTTCTCTCCCTCCCTCTATCCATCTGTCCATCCATCTATCCATCCATCCATCCATCCATCCATCCATATCTCATTCACTTTACCTTCCCTCTTTCTTTCTTTCTTTCTTTCTTTCTTTCTTTCTTTCTTTCTTTCTTTCTTTCTTTCTTTCTTTCTTTCTTTCTTTCTTTCTTTCTCTTTCTTTCTTTCTCCTTCTTTCTCCTTTCCCTCCCTCCCTCTTTCTTTTTTCTCCCCTCCGTCTTTCTCTTTCGTTCTCCCTTCCCTCCTTTTCTTTCTCCCATCTTTCCTGCTTTCTTTCTTTCTTTCTTTCTTTCTTTCTTTCTTTCTTTCTTTCTTTCTTTCTTTCTTTCTTTCTTTCTTTCTTTCTTTCTTTATTTATTTATTTATTTATTTCTTGTCTCTCCCTTCTCTCTCTCTGTTTTTCTCCCTTCCCTTCCTCCTTCCCTCTCTCCTTCTAAGGCTAGGAGACCCACCCAAAACAAAAACTCTTTAGTTTGGATGAAATCAGTCATTGCCATCTCACTTTTTCAACCCAACACATATGCACACACACATGCACTCAAACAGACTTCTGTGATAGTAAGCTGCAAAGTGTAAACTAACAAAAATTCTCTTTTTTTTGCAGTGCTCGTTTTTCTCAGCCCCAAGCCTCTCCCAAGGTTTTCATCTCCTTCGTCACAGCACTGGGCTGTAAGGGGGGGAACCTTAGGTATGCATGCTATCAAAGAGGATCCTTCAGCTGATGCTGAGTGGAAGGGTCCACAATGTTAGCGCAGACAAATTAGTAAGAAAGTTGCATGCAAAATACCCTGAACGACTGAGGAGATTGTTGAAGACTAAGACTACCTAGGTAACAGTGTTAATCTATGTTAAATATTTCCCAGGTGTCCCTTTCCTACAGGAGGTCAGAATTACTCCTTTCAAACCTTATCACTATTCAACTTGCTAATGAACTGAGGAGAGGGAAAGAGGGAAGTGAGTGCTGAGAATTTGTGAGAGCTGGAAACCATCAAGGTCATGACTGCAGATACTTGGGAAGGAGATGGACTGTTCTCATAACAAAAAGATGCCTCATAATTCAGGGGTTGCCAACCTTTTGGACCTCAGGGACCACCAAACTCATAATTTTAAATCCCACAGATCACTAATATGAATTTTGACTGACGGTGGCTTGCTGACATTGGTGGGAAAGTTGGTCCCATATTCCAGAGCTGCAGTAGTCACAGGACTGGCTCTTTGGTCATCCCGTAGCAGCTGCTCCTCCACCCGGGTGCACCAGCCTGCCATGGACTGGAGGAGCTGCTCCGGGATGACCAAAGGGCCAGTCTTATGACTACTGCAGCTCTGGAATATGGGACCGACTTTCCCACCAATATCATCAAGCCACCTGGGGCAGATTTCCCTTCCCCGCCATTGGTCTCGTGTGGTTCTACTCTACTCAAGGTAAAGTTTGCACTTGGCTGAAGGGTGGGGCCAGTGGGTGGGTGGGCCATGTAGGCCCCGCAGCCTTGTGTTCCCATGCAGCCTGCTTAATTGCTTTGGGGGGAGTGCATTGGGGGGGACATTTCTCTGTGGATCACCAAAATTTTCTGGCGGACCACCAGTGGTCCCCGGCCCACCATTTGATGACCACTGTCATAATTGGACAATGTGATCATCCAGGGGTGGGGAGAAAGAGAAGCTATTGTTTAACTAGGCAGGCATTTGTGCAGGAAAAACAGAGCTGGTTTTGACACTTCAGTACCAAAATGATGTATCCAATAAAGGATTACTTTTGGGAATTCAAAGTTCCCAAGTGTGTTTACAGTACTTCTTTTAGGTGCACTAGTTAGCCAGTTGACAGTCTTAATGTTTGTCATATATAAATATACTGTATATCCAGACAAGAAGTGATCATCTCTCTTCAGCCTTGATCAGACCCCATTTAGAATGTTGTCCAGTTCTGGGCACTGCATTCCAATTCCGAGATTTGTGATAAAGAGTTAAATAATAATAATTAAATAAGCAAACAATGAATACTTCAGCTTCAACCAAAACAATACAAGAGCACAAAATAGATACAAACTAAAGATAAACCACACCAAACTTGATTGCAGGAAGTACGACTTCAGCAACAGGGTGGTCAATATCTGGAATACTCTACCTGACTCTGATTTCTTCCCCAAACCCCAAATTCTTCAAAATTAGACTGTCTACTATTGACCTCACCCCTTTCCTAAGAGGTCTGTAGGGGGCGTGCATAAGCGCACCAAAACATGCCTACCGTCCCTGTCCTATTGTTTTCTTTTTTTCTTATTCATATCCATTTCATGTATTTATAACCATGTTTATACTTATACCTGTTTATACATTATACTTATATAATGATCATATATAATGATAAATAAATAAATAAATAAATAAATAAATAAAATAATAGAAAGAGTAGAAGGGGAATTCTTTCTGGTGCAGGATTTTCTACTTCTCCCATCTCACTGCCCACAAAGACTACTTTATCCACTAACTCAAGAATTACAGTATGCACATTAACATAACTGTGAGGAAGGCCACAATCAGTTTCTAGGTATCTTGCTTCCCTTGTGGGTTCATCCCATATGAGTTGCAAGGTCTGAATCCATTAATGACAATGAAACCAGGAATCGGAATTTAGAGAAACAGCTCCAAAGGAGTCATTTTGATCATTTGGCCTTACAGGAGTTAACTTTTGGTAAGTTGTCTTGCCTTGCCTTCTTTTTTATGCCTCATCCTTTTCTATATTTATCTTCTTCAATGTGATCAATTTTCAGGAAAATAATTGGTTATGGTTCTTTATTTTTTTCTTCAAGCTATTTTTTTACTACAGGGTTTTGAAGATGTATCTTTTAGGGATGCTTTAAACTGGATTCCTGCACTGTGCAGAGAATAGATATGATGGTAGCAGTGGCCCTTTGTAATTCTATTATTTGAACTGACCATGGTCCAGCTACTGGATTCTGGAAAACACCGGCCAGAGGTAGAAACAAATTGAGAGGCCTGTTAGGGAGACAGGTACTGGGCAAATACTCTTGTATCCAATTTCCCAAAGTCGTGATTTAAATGCCATGATTTTTCCTCATTCAGATATAGTATGGAAAACATAACACCCTCCCTTTGGCCGGTAGGTGGCATTGTTAAATGCCTAAGTTCTGAGCTCCCCCCCCCCCCACATCAGTTACCAAGAAGGCTGACATAATGCATATTGTAGCCAGGAGGAACAGGAAAGATGTTAAAAGAATCCACTACATTTCTGTGTCATTCACCTCCTTGCCTCAGTGTAGCTTCTGGGTACTACCACCTCCTAATTTTGGAGAGAGGCACTCTGACTGGTTACTTCCCCTTAACATCAGCATATGTAGGAGATAGGGAAGCTCACAGTTAGTGAAATAAGATCCGTAATGATGATACTGAAGATAATCAAATTAATTACAATAATAGATGATGATGATGATAATGCCGCTGTATAATATTACTTCTTGGCCTGTGCTTCTAGTGCAGCTTCAGATTTATGGGCAGAGAAAAATACCTACCCCCTCTCTTTCCCCCTCAGGAATAGCAAATAAAAGAAGAAAGTATACAGTATACATACAATCACTCATTTACAACTGTTCAAAGTTATAGCAGTACTGAAAAAAATGATTTCCTACTGATCCTTGCACTTACAAGTGTTGCAGTTGCAATGACCTGAAGTTGTGTGGTCACCATTTGCAACCTTCCCAAACAGCTTCTGAAAAGAAAAGTCAATGAGGAAGCTGAATTTGCTTAATGATCATGTGATTTACTTAACAAAGGTTGTAAAATTGGGCATGCCTCACTTAACTATCATCTCATTTAGTGATTGATGTTCTGGACTCAATTGTGGTCCTAAGTCAAAGACTGTACTTTAAAAAATATTTTATTAAAATAGCAAAAAGGAAAAAAGTAAACTTTCAAGTTTTGGTATTCTAATGGCAAAAACAATTACAAAGGAATGAAATAAGGATTAAAATGTGTTGGAATATATTCTGTTCTGAGAACTGAAGTGAGACGGCTTTAAATGATTGCTAACGGTTTATTAACAAATAATGCTAACCAGTGACAGCTCAGGCTTGCCATATAGCAACAGCTAATACCCTGTCTGATAGCTCCTTTTATATTCGGCTGTCAGGGCAAGCAGTCAATCAGGTTGCAGATGGGCACCCTCTAGATGAGCGGACCAGTGGAAACTTCTGACATAACACTCGATGGCACATGTGTAATCTTGTAGGTACACAGGGTGGTGCCTGGTCTGCCCTGACCTTCATAGATTCACTTCTGCAGCAGGAGCAAGAGGATCAGTTGTCACAGCTTCTGGAACAACTGGAGACTGCATCATCGACTCATCCAGAGATGACTCCACAGGAGACAAGCCCGGTTCCCCAGGTAGGAGGGCCTCTCGGTTCATTTCAAATGTTCATTTTCCATCGACAGGGTTGAGTTAGTGTCCCATGTTAGTGGTTGTGGCAATGCCTTGGCCGGTGCCCAGTCTAACAGTTGGTGGATCCTGGTATTCTCCCGTCCCCTTAGCTGATCGAAGTGACGATTCCACACTCTGCCATCCTCCAGCTCTGCCCTATAAGAGCAGGGTCCTGTTACTTTAGTTATTGTAGCAGGCAAACACAGAGGGTTGCCTGTGTAGTTCCTTGCATAGACCTGGTCCCCTTCATTAAAAGACCTTGGACTATTGAATGAGTCCAAGGGTTTTTCAGGGGAGTGGTTGGGATGTAGCCTGTTAAGGTCAGTCCTCAGTCTTTGGCCTATTAAGAGCTCAGCTGGACTGTGATTAGTCAAGGGGCATAGTGTAGCGTATTGCACTAACAGATATTATGCTATCTTTTCTGGCCAATCCCCGGGGCCCATTCTGGCTAGTGCCTCCTTGGAGAAGCACACCATCCGCTCTACCAGCCCATTGCTGCTGGAGTGACATGGGACAATCAGGGCATGGCATATCCCATGCCCTGCTAAGAATACATAAAAAGTTTTTGACATTAGTGGTGGGTCATTATCTAATACTACTAGATCAAGAAGCCCATGGGTGGTGAATAATTTCTGCAGGATCCTAATTACAGCCTCGGACATGGTAGATGCCATCAATATTATTTCAAGGCACTTTGAATACGCATCAGCGACTACCAAGAAGGTTTGCCCTTGGAATGGCCCCACAAAATCTATATGTATGTGAGACCAGGGTACCTTAGGGGTTTCCCACACCCTAGCTAGTGCCAGGGGCGGAGCAGCCTTGATTCTTGGCACTGGTTGCATCCTGAAACCCATTTGGTGATGGCTTGGTCCATCCCAAGCCACTATATGTAACTATGGCCTAACGCTTTCAACCTAATGATACATGGGTACCCTTTATGAAGGGCTTCCAGGACCAACTGTTGAAATAGAGGTGGGACAACCATTCTGCTACCCCATAGTAAGTAGCCCTTCTGGATGGATAGCTCATGCTGCTGTGTTTTAAATGGTCAGAATTTTGAGTCCACTGGCCCCTGAGGCCGCCCCTTCCTCACGCAGTCCAGTACTTGGGCTGTAACCGTATCCCTTGTGGAATGTTTGGCTATATCAATAACCAATATAGGGAACCGTAGGTCTTTTATCAGGAGGACTGAGTCTTCTGGAGCAGAATCTTCAATGTTGGTCGGCAGAGAGCAGCTCATGGCAGAGGCATGGCTGAGGTGTTTGCCAGGGTGGTGTGATAGTGAGTAATTATAGGCCACCAAGAACACTAACCATTGTGTCATGCAGGGTGATAGCACCTGGGGAATTTGATGGTTGCCCGCAAGCATTCCCAAAAGAGGTGGTTTGGGGTCTGTGACCAGTTTGAAATGGCAGCCATAAATATACTCATGGCAGCACTTGACAGCTGCAACAGCTGCCAAGGCTTCCTTATCAATTTGACTATAATTGCGCTCCGCTGATGACAATGTTCTGGAAGAGAATGCAATAGGAGCTTCTGAGCCATTTGGCATTTTGTGGCTTAGAACTGCCCCAACTCTGTATGGTGATGCATCACAAGCAAGTACTATAGAAGAGCATTCACTGTATTGGACTAACATGTTTTCAGATGTCAATAAGCTTTTGACAGCTCAAAATGCAACAGCTTCACTCTTACCCCATGACCAAGGAGTTTTCCTGTCCAACAGTCTATGCAGGGGTTCAGCTATCAATCCCTTGTAGGGAATAAAGATGCTATAAAAGTTCAAAAGTCCCAAGAAGGCTTGTAGCTTGGCTTTGTTGGTAGGGGTTGGCACCCCTTTGATTGCTTGGACTTTTGCTGTGATTGAGTGTAAACCGGCAGCATCTATTAGATAGATCAGGAATTCTACCTGAGGCACTGCAAGTTGGCATTTGTCTTTTTTTAAGTCTTAGACCTGTGTTTTGGAAATGGCACAGTACCGTTCATAAATGATTCAACAGGTCAGCATTGTTGGCTGTTGGAACTAGAATATCATCAAAATACAGAGCGACTCCAGGAATTTTCTGTAGCAATTGTTCCATTAAACTCTGAAATATTCCAGGGCCGTACTGACCCCAAACTGCAGGCAGCGACACTTGAATACTCCCCTATGGGTTATTATTATTTGTACCTCTGCAGTGGCATCATCCATGGGGAGCTGCTGGTATGCCTGTGCCAGGTCTAGTTTGGCAAAGTTCTTCCCATCCCCTAAAGAGTGCAGAAGGTGCTGCACTATGGGAGCAGGGTAGGTGCTTTGTTGCAGGGCTCAATTAAGGGTGCATTTGTAATCTGCATAAATGTGAATTGAACCACCAGACTTAATAGGGGTGACTATCAGTGTCTCCCATCAGGCATGATCTACTGGTTTGAGAATTTCCTGTGCTATGAGCTTGTCCAGTTCAGCATCAACCTTTGGGCAAAGTGTGAAGGGCACGTGCCTTGGCTTAAGACATCTGAGGGTGACCTGGGGGTCCAGGTTGAATGAAATTGGAGTCCCATTGTATTTACCTATGCCCCCCTTCAAAAATGCTTGCAAATTCTTTTGCTAAAGTCTCTATTCAGGGCTATTGGTGGTGTGGACGTGGTGTTCTAATGCAAGGGACTTGAACCAGTCAAGACCCAATAGGCTAGGCAGGGATTCTTCAACTATAATTAGTTGAAGCTGCCTGATGAATGCCTTGAATTCAACAAAAAATTGACCACCCTTCACTGTTCAGCTATTTTGATGGTGTCATCAGATAGCAACTTATTTGTTCTTTTTGTTTTTTGGTATGACACATATTTTTCAGCAATTTCCAAGATGTTACCTTGGATCTCTTGCCACTGTTCATTTGGATCTTTCCCTTCTAAATTCAGTGGCTCAAACTTTTTTTAAAAAAATCATGTTTTAGATATAGTATCTGTGCATGTATGCACTGATTTTATTGTGATCCTGACAAGTTTGGGAGGGCAGAGACTTTGTTAATTTGTCTCTTTAGCTCGGCCTTTTGTACCCAAGTATGCCCACCCACTTTCTGGAGAGCTTAAATGACCTCTCTTTATGAGCAAGAATCCCACCCCTGACAATCAGGTCATTTTACACTGATCAAGAGAATCCTACGGTGACACAACTGATTCAAGATCAGTAAGGGAGTTAGACAGGGATGTATTTTATCATCTTTTTTGTTCAATCTGTATGCTGAAGTGATCATTCATAAATTAAATCTGGAACTGCCTGATGTTGGAATGAAGATTGGAGGAAGAACCATGAATAATTTGAGAGTATTGGCTGAAATAAGGAAGAACTGGAAAAAATAATCTGGAAAATCAAGGATGAAAATGAAAAAGTAGATTGAGCTTCAACAAAGGAAAACAAAGATAAGAACAACAGCTGCAGATCGACATCAGGCATTTAAAATCAACCAGGAAGAAATTGAATTAATTCGAGAATTTATCTTCTTGGGATCCAAAATTGTTCACAATGGCAGTTCTACTCCTGAAGTCAAATTCAGGCTAACCTTAGGCTGCACTGCAATGGTTAACATGAATAAGATCTGAAAAACAGAGATATTTATATAAATACAAAAAAACTGGCTAGTTAGAGCAATAGTCTTCCATATAACGATATATGGGTATGATAGTTGGACACCCAAGAATGGCTGATCGAAGAAGAATGGATGCCTTTGAACTATGGTGCTGGCCTAAATTACTGCATATATCATGGATAGTCAGAGTAACAAGTATTAAATTGTATAAAACCATACACATCACTAGAAGCTAAAATCATATTATTATGTCTGATTTATTTTGACCATGTTATGCATGCAAATTCATTGGAAAAAGCAATGATGCTAGGAATGGTTAGTGGACAAAGAATGGGCAAGCAAAGAACACACTGGCTTGATAACTTCAAATCTGATGCAAAGTGGAATATACAACAATTGAAAGAAACTGTGCTTGACAAGGTAGCATGGAGAGCACTTGCCTATAAAGTCACCAAGAATTGGTCATGACTACAAACAATGTAACTCTGGCAATATACAGCAAACAGGTGACTTTAGAGTTATTATTAAAGAATTTAAATGCTAAGGCTTTGCAAAATTGATTTCAAAAAAGACTTGAAACAATTAGATAAATCCTTATGTGGGAAAAATCTGTTTTGTTCACATTTCAATGCAAAACAAGACTTTGAAGGTTGATTACTAAAGTATTATGGCTACTTTAGAGGAAATATTTGATTTGTGGATATGTAAAGTGCTTGAACTTTTAAAGTCTTTACTAGAAGTAAAAGTTGCTACTGAAATTGAACAAACTCCTTTGTACACAACCAAAATACATTTTAAAATGGACTTTAAAATTACTACTTATGAAGAAGAAATGGAAATGAAAATGGATTTACAAGTGGAATTGTATGAACGGCAAACAAATAATGTACCCAAATAGTGATTGGGACTCTCCTTTTAAATTGAAATATAAGAAATTTATTGGAATTATTTCATGGACATTACAAATTGATTTGTGTAAATATGATTAGAAGATACTCTTCAAGAGAGGAGGCAAAGAGAGTAGAAGAAAACAGGAATTAGAATTTTATCTATGGAACTTAAGGATGGTTGGGAGGAAGAAAGAAATAAAACTACAAATTGATTTATATGATTGTGATTAAATAAAGAATTGATATATTTGGTGATATTTAATGATTATTTAGATTGAACTGTTTATCTTTTGAAAGTGTTCAGTAGATTAATTATTAATATTTATCCCAAAGGTGCTTTTTCAGGACGTCCTTGTTTTTTCTTTGAAGACTTCTCATCCAACTCAGCTCTGACAGGATAGTGAGCAATGGAAGGATTTATATTCCTTCCATGACAGCTGGTCATTTGCATCTTTTTAAAGCAGGTGTGTCAATCTCGTGTCGTCATGGTGTCAGGTGACATGGTGACTTTTTTCTCCTTCGCTAAATTGGGTGTGGATGTGGCCAGAACATGACACATCCGACCTGCGGGCCATGAGTTTGACATCCCTGACATCCCTGTTTTAGAGGGTCATTGAAGCACTTGGAGATTTATCTGCATCCTCAGGGTCACCTGAGTAGTGCTCCTGGTTCCTGTAGTCTGCAAGTTTTCTCTGGAAATCCATTCCTACTCCCACACCATTCAAAGGATGTTCATCCCAAATTGTATAACTAAAAGTCATCCAGGTCATAGTTGTCCCAAAGTGGTTTTTCAGGAGGCAACTGGACTTACTTGTTTTTTCTTTGAAGACGTTTCGCTTCTCATGCAAGCTTTTTGGATAATAGAGAAATATCACAATCAGAATACAGCTGGAAAGGAACTTGGAGTTCTTTCAGTTCAGCCCCCTACTCAAATAGGAGATCCTATACCATTTCAGACAAGTGATTGTCCAATGCTTCTTAAAAACTTCCAGTGATGAAGCACCCATAACTTTTGAAGACAAGCTATTCCACTAGTTAATTGTCCTCACTGTTAGGAAGTTTCTCTTTAATTCCAGCTTGCTTCTCCCTTTGATTAGTTTCCATCCATTGTTTTTTGTCCTGTCCTCTGGTGCTTTGCAAAATAAATTGATCCTCCTCTCTTTGTGTCAGCCTCTCAAAAACTGAAATACTGCTATCATGCCAGTAGTCCTTCTTTTCCGTAGGCTAGCCAGACCCAAATCTTGCAATCGCTCTTCATATGTTTTTGTCTCCAGGCCTTTAATCATCTTAGTTGCTCTTGTACTTTTTCCAAAGTTTCAAAATATTTTTGTAATGCGGTGACCAAAACTAAATGCATATTCCAGGTGTGGTCTTACTAAGGGATTATAAAGTGGTACTAATACTTCATGTGATTTTGATTCTATGCCTTTATTTATACAACCAAGGATTCTATTAGCTTTTTTGGCTGCTGTCATACACTGTTGGCACCTGTTTAAATGAGTAAGTACTTTTAGGAATCCAAGGTCCCTCAGAATTACTGTTTTTGAATTAGGTTTTGCCTAATCTATACTTGTATCTTTAGTTTTTTTTCTGCTCAGGTGTGAAATCTTGCTTTTCTCCACATTAAATTTCATTTTGTTGATAGGGCCCATTGTTCAAGTCTGTCAACATCTGTTTGGATTCTGAGCTTGTCTTCTTGGATGTTAGCTAGTCCTGCCAGCTTAGTGTCATCTGCAAATTTGGTGAGTTTCCTTTCTATTCCCTCATCTAAGTCATTTATAAAGATATTGAAGAGTACTGGTCCAGGATGTAACCTTGTGGTACCTCACTGCTTACTTCCCTCTATATAGACATAGTACCATTAAGGACTACTTGCTGAGTATGGTTCATCAGCCAGTTACAAATCCATCTCGTAGTGATGCTGTCTATCCCACATTTTTCTAGATTACTTAGAGGTAGGTTGGGGTCTACTTTGTCAAATGCCTTGTTGAAATTTAAATATACTAGGTCTATAGACCACAAATAGTTTGTCTAGTTCTGCTAAGCTTGAATCTGGATTTTTTTAAAGTAGGTTGGTTTTCTTCATGCCTGCAAAACCCCATCTAGTATTTCCTCCACTGTGGATTAATTTCCATTCTATACATTCAATACTCCTAAAAATTCTACTGTTACCAGCCAGAAACACAATTTCTTCTACCACCTCTTGCAAAAAGCTTGCAACATTGCAAAACAGTGCACCTGAAATGAGTAGCTCCAGCTGTCACTTCCTTACATTTTGTCCATTATATCAGTAATGAAAACTTTACTGATGGAACTGTACTCATGCATTTGCTAAGAATATATGAGGCAGAACCCAATTCATCTTATAATTCTCTACTGTGGATCCATTAAAAGTCAATGGGCCAAACTCTCAGCTTGATGTAATATATGACAACAGCTGAGAGTCTTAATCAATAGGATTGCCTGTTCACCCTACAGAGTCAAATTTCCCAGTGCGAATCCTAAGTTGTTTATAAGTTTCTATTGGTTTTTTTTAAGAGAGGGCTTATCTGTAATGAAAAAAGCAGCCATTTCCAATCTGAAAGACATGGGATTCTTTCATTTCAATTATCTAATTTTGCAGTTATTGAAATAGTTCTGACATCAAATATGACAACAATAGTTGTCATTCTGCCTATGTAAATATTTATTAAAACTATATTTGCACACTTTTTACTTGATTCTAAAGATGTCCCATATTCACTTTTATAATACATTTTATGCAGTAGATTGGAAAAAAGAGAAAATGGAAATGGAGTACCTAAACTAGTCATTAGTTAAAGTTATATGTAAATTCTAGGATTCAGTTATTTCACTTTGTCAACCGGAAAAAATAATGAAGATATTATTAAAGCTGTGCACCCATTAAATCTGAAGATCACTGGGAATGAATGGATGTGGCCAACTCTGATTTCTGTGGGAAAGGACACAGTCATTTTGAATTAGATTGAGTTAAGAAAAGGTACTCCTACTATCATGATTGCCAGTTGCTCAGCTTTTCAGCTATTCTAACCAATCTCTATCATATTTTGACATGGGAAACTTGAGTTTATCCAAGAATTGGAATCTTCTAAGCTTCCTTTGTGGATTCTTAGGAAATAGATTGAAATCAGTAGATAGCAGAAATCAGATTGGTGAAGTTCTCTGCTTCAAAGCATAAAGGAAGATATATAACTTTTGAGAGATTTTAAAAATCTAACATATAACTGGAATCTGTTGGAGAGAGAATACCCTCTTCTGCTTAGCCTCTATAGATAGCAAGCATGTATTTTTACATAGTCTTACATTCCAGTCTTCCTATGACTGAAGGCCTGGTAAGATTGGAGCCACTGAAATTCATACTGATGATAAGTAGGATACTTTTGGAACTAGAAATGAAGAATTGTGCTTCATATCTGAATCAGATATTGGTTCATCCACTTTAATAGTCTGAGAGTTTTACCCTCAATTGCCAATGGGTCTCTATGGTCTTAAGCAAAGGCAGGATTTTTCCAATGTTCCAACCTTAGCATTTTAAAATTAGATATGCCTTTTTATCTGACACTTCAGAGACTGCAGGATATGTCCCCCCCAATCCATTTCTGCTCCTCAAGCTTTATGTCTAAAGGAAGAAAAATCATTTGCAGCAGCATTGTATATGCTGCATTTATTTATTTATTTATTGTTATTATCTCTTGAAAGTGTAGACTGTGTATCATCATTAACCACCTTAAACAGTGACAGTCGGTGAGGCAGGTACCAGTAAACGGAGTCATTAGCAGCTGAGCAAGCAAAGTATATTCAATCTGAAAGCTTTCTTTCTCAATCCATCTGTACTCATCACACAAAGTGCTGATCAGAGACATTTTACTTTCAATTACATTCATCAGGTTAATTCCAAGTTAAAGTCAACATTTTAATCAAGAAGCAGCAAACTCAGACACAAAAGAAGGCTGAGGAGAAAGAAGAGGTGAAAATTGCACAGAATTAATATTTTTGTGAGAATCTCTATAAACAGCAGTAATAATTCAAGTTACACATTCCTCATCGCATGCTAAAATTCACTGTCATTTTTTTTCAAGCACCTGATATTTGCAGTATTCAGCAATTCATTAAAGTAGCTTGCACCTAAAATATATATTTAAATCCAAGAAATTCTTGAACTCTCTGACCAGTTTTGAAGCAACATAGCTATCATCTCAGAATGAAATAGACATTAAAAACATTTATTTATTTATTTATTTATTTATTTATTTATTTATTTATTTATTTATTTATTTATTTATTTATTTATTTATTTATTTATTTATCAGACATAACCATCCATCTACTAGAAGACACTCTGGGCAGTGAAAAGAATAAAGCAGTACACTAAAAAAAAAAAGTCAAAATAGCTTTGAAGTTCTGATAAAACTCACATTATATACCCCATACCAACTCCATGAATATCCTGATCCCAGTGTCTGCGGGAAAAGCCAGGTATTCACAGCTTTCCCAGGGCTCAACAAGATCATGGCCATCTGTATCTCCAGGAGAAAGCTGTTCCAAGGTGCCATGACAGAGAAGGCATTCCAACTTTCCAAATGGCAAACTTCATTACACTAGGTGATTTTCTTTCAATTCTTGCTTAAAATCATTTTATGCATGTTTAAGGACTTTTAAAAAAATCTTATTCTGAAACAAACAGCAAATGGATGATGAGAGCATTGATACTAGAAAGTTACAAATGCATTCAGAGCCCAGAAAGATTTGAAATAAGATTTTGTAATTAATTACAAGAATCCTTCCTATAGGTTGTTTGAATTTATTAAAAAATATATGAAGACTTTGAAATTAAGCATAAGAAATCTTCCCATCAGGAAATGCTGATAATTAAAAAACAAATAGAAGTCCTATATAAAATAGGACTTAAAGGTTGGACATTAGAGAGAAGTAGAAAGAATTAAAGATCGTCATTATAGTAGAAGACCCTCTAATAGAGAATCGAGCAAAATACTTTAACTTTGCATGAATTCAAAGATATTTTGGAACTATGCACTCAAAAAAATAAGATTATCTGTCACTATAAAAATGAATGACAGAAGATGATAGATAGATAGATAGATAGATAGATAGATAGATAGATAGATAGATAGAGATAGAGATGTATAGATAGAGATAAAATAGTTATAGCTATATATATATAGTTTCTAGAAATTCTTAATGGATTTTTGCTGACCGGGATTGAATGAGTTTAAATATTTGTTTATAGATAAGAAGTGAGCTATGGAAAGAAGAGATATTTTGTTGTAGTATCAGAGTAGGTATCCCAACTTGATCAGTTAGAAAATAAGAACCAGGTATACTTTACTAGGTATACTTTAACTAAAGCCAAAAGTTACAGAAGAAGCAAAGCTGGAACTAAGGTTTTCCCACCCAGAGTATATGATTAATCTTTCCATGACTCCCTCCAAACCACTGGTTATCAAGAAGTATCCAATTAGGTGCTAGCAAATTGTTTTGGGAAACAGTCCCTCTCTGCAGCTAGCATTTCTTTCTTGTCCTTGAAGCATTCGGAGTTTATCATGGGATGGTCCGAGACTTGGTTTCATTTCCTGTCGGTGTCCCCTGGCAACCCTCCTTCTCATTTACTCAATGCCTTCCCCCCCTTTCAATGGCAGACTGCCAACAAGATGCTGTTATGCAAGATGCAGCTTAGCATAACAGCAGCCCTGCTATGCTGCCCCTAAAAGGTAATCACATGACCCTGGGACACTGCAACCATCATAAATACATGCCAGTTGCTAAGAGTCCAAATGTTGGTCATAAGGCTGAAAACCTTTCAGTGCTGTTGCAACTTTGAATGGTCATTAAACAAATGGTTATAAGTTGAGGACTACCTATACTAAAATTCGGGTATCTGGATGTAACTGTTCCTGCTGGTGCACAAGTTCCAGCTGAAGCAGGTAGTTTAAATTGACACTATCTAGCTTGATTGAAAAGATGCATTCACTCTTTTCCTACTTTCTAGAATCTGAATGAGGCACAACAGGGGGATTCATATTCCCCAAGACTAAGGTTCTAAGCAGACGTTTTTCCCCTTAACATGGATTACTAAATTTACTTTCATAACAATTGCACTAATAACAAGGCTACATAATCAGGGGTGGGATGCTACCAGTTCACACCTATTCACTAGAACCGGTTGTTAACATTCTAAGCAGTTCGGAGAACCGGTTGTTAGAAGAAATTACTGGCCTAATCCTGTAAGGAAGGCAGGAAGGAAACATTCTGGTGTTGCTTATAAAAACTGCCTCTCCATTAACCCTTATTACATTCTTGGCAGGACGAGACTTCCTGTCTCTGGAACATCTCTGGAGTTTTTCCCCCTCCTTTGCTGGTACTTTGCTTGTGTGGAGTGACCATTCAAAGTTACAATGGCACTGAAAAAAGTGACTTATGACCATTTTTCACACTTATGACTGTTGCAGCATCCCCACAATCATGAGAGGCCAGGTGAGGAGATGCGTGCCTCGATGTGAGTGATATTGAGTTGGCCATGCCCACCCAGTCACATGACCACCAAGCCACACTCACCACCAAAGCCACGCCCACAGAACTGGTTGTTAAAAAATTTGAATCCCACCCTGTACATAATGTGAAAGCCATTATTTTGCAGCTGTAACATGGTTGTGAAAACTAAATAATTCCAAAGGCTGAATGAAGATTTGCCCCACACACACAACAATGATGGGAAGAAAAACTGATGTTTTCATAGCATTGTCATGGAAAAGATTGTTAAGAATACCTTTGACTACAAGAAGAACAACACATTCAAAACTAGATGAAGTAAAACCAAATTGCTCACTGAAAGCAGTAATAATGAAGTTAAAAGTTGAATATTTTTGGCAAGTAATGCAAAGAGAAGAGACATTTGAAAAGAACCTGATGTTTCAAAATTCAAAGGCAATGGGGGAAAAAAAAGGTCAAGAAAAGTCATGATAGTTAGATGTATTATTGAGGATACAGTATTTGCTTACAAAGACCAAGTAATGACAGATAGTCCTGACAAAATAACACATTTGGCATCACAAAGATGTAATGTAACTAAATGAATAAATAGGAGTAGAAAAAAACCATTCAAAGAAATATATTGAAAAATCCACTGGAAGCATAAATTTAAAGCAAAAGCTAAGAGGTTGTGATAATGGAGACCTAAATGCCTCAAAATGGTCTATGCAATCCACAGCCAAGGGAGAAGTTAACAGGAGGTTACAAATAGCAATCACGTGATCGTAGAATGCTGCAACTGTGCAGGATTTACCTAACAGCAGCAACTGGGACTCCTGGAATTGCCATCATAAATCAATGTGAAAACATGACATTGCACTTTATGACTCTGTTGCTTAGCAACAGACCTGGTTTTTTATTCTTAAATGGAGACTACTATAACAAATTCCACACACATGTTTAAGGTATAATTGGTTCTTGATAGTTATTTATATATCATGTTTAAAAACTGTCCATCTCCCTCACACAGGGACTCTGGACAGTGTACAATAAAATGTTAACAGCATAAAAACAATATATGCAATTTAAAAGAGGCAAGAATTGTTAAAATTAATTTAAAGGTGGTGGAGAATTTTAGGCACCAACTAGCCTCATGGATCTGCACCTGAAGCAAGACCACCGAGCTATGTTTTTACTCCTTTCCTGAAAATCAGGAGTTAGGGCCTATCTCATCTCTGGGGAGATGTTTCACCCCATGGTGAAGGCAACAGAGAAAAGGCAGTCTTCATGGACCCTGCCAGTCAGAATTCTTCGTCTGCAGTCTATATTCCCTACCCAACCAGGTGGAATGGGCTGATGTAATGGATGAAGATGGTTCTGAAGATAACCTGGCCCCATGCCAGATATTTGGCTTTTAAAAATACAACTGTTGCTTAGGATAACTTAAGCCTGTCTCACTCAGACTTGGGATGAAAGGCTTACCTAATATTCTACCTTCAAAAGAATCAATGCCAGAAAGACATGGATGAACAACTATAGACATTATATGCTTCCTTCCCAAATATTAGACAAAATCAATCAGCAAAAGCTCCTGAATAAGTAAATGTACTCATAGAATCATAGGGCTAGAAGAGAATTAAAGGTCTTCTAGTCCAACCCTCAAGATCTTTCTGAATCTTGAGTGTATCCTCCAAAGGAGACGTGGTATTCAATAGGTTCTGACCAGTTCTGGAAAACCGGTAGTGGAGATTTTGAGTATTTCAGAGAACCGGCAAATACCACCTCTGATTGGCCCTGCCCCCATCTATTCTCTGCCTCCCAAGTCCCAGATGATTGGCTGGGTCTTCTTTTGTTGCCCTGCACAGGAGAATGGAGCTGGAAATCAGGTTAGTGGGGTGGGGAAGGAATGGGGATTTTGCAGTATCCTTCCCCTGCCATGCCCACCAAGCCACGCCCACAGAACCAATAGTAAAAATATTTTAATCCCACCACTGCTCCAAAGTGTTAACAATTCCCCCAGCTTGGTGTCATCTTCAAATTTAATGAGCTCCCCTTGTATTCCCCTCATCTAAATAATTTATGATGATATTGAAGAATACTGGTCTATTCTATTCTATTCTATTCTATTCTATGACAGAATCATGATATACCCCACTGCATGCTTTCTTCCATGTAGATGTAGTCCCATTCAGGATTGCACACTGAGTGCAGTTGGTCAGGGATTTTACTAAAAAATAGTCTGTGGTCTACTTTGTCAAATGCCCTACTGAAGTCTAAATATACCATATCCACTAATTTAGTTATTTTATCAACTAGCAGAAAAGACCAACAGACTGGGTAAGAACTCAGCCTGCAGGCCCTCATGGCAGAGAACCCAAAAACTTCTATTCAGATGGGGAAAGCTGTTTTCCTTACATCTCACATTCTTACAGCTTCACCGGCTTCTGAATAAAAGTTTTTGGCTTCTCAGTGGCTCACCCTCTTCTGCAGCTCTTTTAAAAGTAAGTACAGTAAAGCCATGGGAAACAGGGTGGGGAGAGCTTATTGGGCCCAGGAACCCTCTATTTCAGCCTGTAAGAGGCCGGGGGAGCCCTGGGAAGGCCCGAAGGGGGCCTGGGATGGCTGGATCGGGCCCAGGGAGTTCTATTTCAGTCTTTAACAGGCCGGGAGAGACCTGGGAAGGCCCTATAAGAGGCCGTTCGCATCAGCAATGAGGCAGACAGGCAGATAGCTGGGCCGCATTGGAGGCAGCAGAGAATGGCAAAGAAAGGCTCAGCAGGGATCTGGGCCTCGTGGAAGGCCAGGACGAAGGCAGGCAAGCTGGCTGGCCTGCAGAAATTGTGTGGTCGAGGCAAGCAAGGGAGCCAGATAGAGAGCAGCAGCAGCTATGCCGGGTAAGCAGGCAAGATGAGGAGTGACTGGGTGGGCCGGGAGGAGTGGGGCCAGCTAGAATTTTTACCACCGGTTCGCCCAAACCGGGCCGTCCTGGCTGAATTCCACCACTGGAAGGATTGCTTCTCCTGAGTCCACTGAGTACAAAAGGGTATTCTTCAGTCATCCAGGTCATGATTGTGTCCCAAAGGTGCTTTTTTCAAGAGACAACTGGACTTTCTTGGTTTCTAGAAAGTCTAGTTGCCTCTTGAAAAGAGATGGCTGCTGATAGTTTTAAACTATTTTAATTCTTCAAGGTGCTCTGTCACCTTGCCTGATTTGTAACTCTGGCTTGCAGGTATTTTTAATCTAATGATTGGTATTTAGGGCAGCTTTTTGTATTTTTGTACAGGTAACCCTTGACTTACAATAATTCATTTAGTGACCATTCAGAGTTACAATGGCACTGAAAAAAGTGCATGCCCATTTTTTACACTTACGACCATTGCAGCATCCTCATGGTCATGTGATTGTTGGAAGAAATATCCTTCTGGGTTCAGTTCCAAGTGGGGAAAAGGACACTGGAAACATGGAGGCTGTTTGGAAAGATGGTTTAATGATGGACAGGACAACATAGCTTGGAGCTCCAAAGTGAAAAGAACGATCACATGCTTCAAGATGTTGGGTGAAGGAAAAAAAGGGCAGAGATGCTGAGAGAGCCTTAGTTTTATACCCTCTGTTGGGCCCCACCTTAGTGTTTCCTGTTCCCGTGTAAGAAATGTATCCCATTGGCTAACAGACTCCCAGGGGCGGGGGTCTTAGCTAACTTTGTAGGCTTTGTCTAGACCACATGGCTTCACCTGAGTGCTAGGTGATGCAATCTTCCCAGGCCAGATGATGAGGTGGGCTTTGTTATGTAGAATACTCCGGTCCAGGCCTTTAATTTAATTAATAATGGCCTCACCATTAACAAAGGTGGGAGGTGAGCTTCTGCCTCTCTGAGTTTCTACTTTCCTTTTAGGTGAAATATTCTGCCTTTTTAATATTTCCTAGGATATTTCATTTTTCTAGGAAAGAGGCGAGTATAATTTCCTACATGATCAAAATTCAGATGGTTGACAATTGTATCATATTTATGATGGTTGTAGTCTCCCAGCATCATGTGATCTACTTTTGTAACCTTTTAGCAAGCAGTCAATGGGAAGGCCAGATTCACTTAGCAGCCGTTTTACTAATATAACAACTGCAGTGATTCACTTAACAAATGTAGCAAGAAAAAATTCTTCCAGAGATAATTTTCCACAAAATTTTTTCAAGTATCTGCTGAGAGACTTGTTTTCCTATTGTTTAATAAGGAAAGTGTTTAAACTCAAATGAAGCTAGGTCTTTTAACCCCCAACCTATGAGGCAGCTAACCATCTAAAATTTCTCAGAAATTGCAAAGATTTCCAACACATATGCAGGACTTGCTTCAAATCTCATAAAGAAAGATAGCATAGGCAGTCATTTCTAAAGAGAGGTTACATTCTTCTTCCAAAGAATTCTACCACCCATTCAGATAACAGTCATTTTCAAACTCATCATAAGCACACACACCCATTTTTGCTGAGTTCTCAAAATTTAGCAAGCAGAATTTGACCCAAACTTGCCTCTGCGTAAATCAGGGGTTGCCAACCTTTTGGACCTCAGGGACCACCAAATTCATAATTTTAAATCCCAGGAACCACTAATCGGTTCTGTGGGCATGGCCTAATTTGTGGGTATGGCTTGGTGGTCATGTGACTGGCTGGTCATGGCTTGTATGTAAATATTATAAACATTTATATAAATACTGAATTTTTTATAAAAAAGAGCAACTTTTACCCAAAATCAGGCAAAGCAGGCAGGCAGATTGAGTTGCTCCCAGAATCATTCAGTGATCTATCTATCTGCCATCGGCTACCTGAGTCTGTCACATAAAATTTGCTTGTCATGAGTCTGCACTGAATAATAGAACCTTCAGTCCTAAGGGAGGTTCGGCTGTGCTTAAAAGCAGAGCCGAAGATCTAAAGACTAGCTAGAAAGCAAGAAATCCAACCATTTCCTGCTTCCTAGCTAATCCAAAACTCCTGGCACAGCAGAACAGATGATGGTCAGAAAAAGGAAAAATAGCAATTTAGCAGGCAAGTTTGCTGGATGAGTGAGTGGGCGGGGAGGGTTCCCGCAGGCCATGTGAGCAGCGCAGTCTTATGTTTCTGCACAGCTTGGATTAATTGCTTTGGGGGTGCTTTGGGGGTGAGATTTCTCTGTGGACCACCAAACTTTTCACCAGTGGGCCGCGGTCACCGGTTGGTGACCGCTGGTCTAAATGGTTACCTGTTCAATTTTCTTGGCAATCTTCTGTTCTGTCCAATCAGTACAGGACTATATTTCAAAACTTTGTCACTCATCCAAAAGTAATCCTTGCATGAAACCTAAAGTTCTTAAAAGAGAATTCATTTTACTAAATCATCCATCATTATGTTGGAAGAAATCTCCTGGGTTTGTTCCCCAGCTGGGAACCGATCATCAGCGCTGAGGAGGAATTGACATGGAAGCAAGCTGCGAGAAAGTGGAATTCTTTTATTCAGGAAAGCAAGAAGATGTAGTGACACAGCTCAAATGTCAAAAGCAAGCAATTTTGAATTAAAAATCTGTGGGTTTTTTTATACCTATTTTCCTTTTGAATCTTCTGTAGCTTGATGGGTTTTGATGTGCCTTTAGTTGAAGTGATTGCTCTGGGTTTTTTTTTCCCTTCCTGCTTTAATGAGTTAATCCTAGTCCCAGGACCTTTGTCTTTCCTATCCTAGGGTTTAATCCTGTCAGGGGGCAGGAAAAAGGGAGTTCTGGTTTTGCCTTGGTGAGTTATTTTTAGCCTGGCCTTGAGAGCTACTTTGTGGTTAGGCTTTGTTATTTGTAGTAATGGCTGTTAATGGCTTTTGGCAGCATGCCCAGACTTCCAATTTAGCCTGAGTGCTTGCTTTGCTAGCTGGTGTTCTTTACCTTAAGGTTTTTTCTCTTAAAAGAGAAGGGCTGTTTTTAGTTTTGCACTGTTTTAGTGGCTCCTGGCACTGTTCTTTTGGGATGTACCTCCCACAACTGTTTTAACAATCATATTACTAAATTTGGTCATTTCTGTGTAGATGTATGTGACATAGAAAAAAACTTCATTCTGAGCTTACTGATGTTTTAAAAGGCTGACATGTTCTGTCTTTCAGGCACACTCTCTCTCCATTCACGTATAACTCTAAAGTTGATGAGCAAGCAAACCTCTGCACTGCAATAGTAAAGTCACTACAAGTAGCTGATGCCAAAAAGTTTTTCTTTGCCACCTTTCAAGCAAAACTCTGCAACTGATTACACTTTCTAACTTTCATCCTCCAGCCAATTGGCCAGATTAGAGCCTTTAGTCCATCATTCTGTTCTCCCAAGTGAGAAAAGCAGGAATTCTAGTAGCCTAAGTTGCTGGCAGTGCTCCTCTTTCTGGCTTCAAATTGGGACCCTAAATTTACCTCTTTCTAACTTAAACAAAATACACTTTAGCCTAGAGCGATTTTAATGTGCTCTCTCGATCTTTTATTGGGTGAAACTCTGACACAATCAAAATCTATTTGCATAATGCGATTTTACTTTATTCTTTTCTGCTGCAGTTTCTTGACCTCTGCAAGCCAATGTGTGATTAACTGAAAAATTCATGGCAATACTACTTTAATAAAAGGGGACAGAGGTTATAGCAGCTCAATATTCATGATAACCAGCCTTTGATTCCCTGAGCTCAGTAGAGGGTGGCAAGCTGGCAATGAGGAGACTTATAATTGGACCTCCAGTGGGAAAATAATTCCCAATTAACCCCTTCAACAGGGGAGAAGTGAAGAAGAGTTACTTTCTCCATCCATAATGTCTCTAAATTCTAGCTCGTTGCCTAAATATATTGATTGATGTTGTTGAATTATTCCATCAAGTTGAAACTTATGCTGTTCACCTAGTCCCCTCCATATGTCATTATGTTCCAGAGATCTCAGTGAAGGGCTGCAACCAATCATGTGAATCTTCAGAGTCAGCTATAAGATCAATTTTAAAATCTGATCTTAAAAGTAAATGAAATATTTTTATATGATGTGAATAGTATTGAGAACAAAAGGACATGACTTCTGTTTAATCAAATAAGACCTGAAATTAAAGGTTTAGAAATGTGTATTTCATAATTCTAATTGTGAGTTTTCTAGATGGATTACAAAGTTATTTAAAACATCCAAAGCAAAAACAAAATACATGAATTAATATCCCAGAAAAGATAAGGCAACTGCACATCAAAATGCAGAGGCCTTTTTATTAAGTAGAATGAAGAAGCAGTTAGTTTTGAGAGAAGATGAGAATATCATAACTCTCCTCAACTATCTAAAAGGATGTCATAAGGAAAATACCCAGAAGAAGGTCCAGACTTTTTCTCTCCCATTTCAGAATGCCAGAAGGTTGGGTTTAAGTTACACAAAGCCAATTGTTGGATACTAGAATTAACTACCATATAGGCAAGACAGAGTTGATAGTGGAATCAGCCACCCAGAGAGCTAGTCAACTCCCTTTCATTATAAATGCTCTGTCTTACATATAGGCAAAAAAAATCAGAAAATAAAATACAAGCTGAATAGTCAAGACCTTGTTGATGATCCAAGCTCTGTAAAGGACCTTGGAATACTCATCTCTAATGATCTAAGTGCTAGAGCCCACTGTAACTACATAGCCAAAAAGGCATTAAGAGTTGTTAACCTAATCCTACGTAGCTTTTTCTCTGGTAATATCACACTACTAATTAGAGCATACAAAACATTTGCTAGACCAATAGTCGAATACAGCTCATCAGTCTGGAACCCACATTACGTATCTGATATTAGCACAGTTGAGAAAGTCCAGAAATATTTCACAAGAGTTCTCCACTCCTCTACTCATTGTAGAATACCTTATGCCACCAGACTTGAAATTCTAGACCTAGAAAACTTTGAATTAAGCTGTCTTTGGTCTGATCTAAGTATGGTATATAAAATCATACATTGCAATGACTTACCTGCCAAAGAATACTTCAGCTTCAACCATAACAACACAAGAGCACACAATAGATATAAACTCAAGGTTAACCACACCAAACTTGATTGCAGGAAATACGACTTCAGTAACAGAGTGGTCAATGTCTGGAATACTCTATCTGACTCTGTGGTTTCTTCCCCAAACGCCAAAAACTTTAACCTTAGACTTTAACCCTACTATTGACCTCACCCCTTTCCTAAGGGGTGTAGGGGGCGCACATAAGCGCACCAACATACCTACTGTCCCTGTCCTATTGTTTCTTTTATTTTTCTTATATGTATTCATAACTATGTATATACCTGTTATCTTGTAAGCGATTGACAAATCAAATAAATAAAAATAAATAAATAAATGTTCTGGCGGAGATTGGATACTTCAAGGACTTTGGTGTCCTGCACTAATAAGAGCTTCCACTAAGAGTCCTAAAAGGATGCTTCCAGTTAAGATTCTGCAATTCTATAAAATTCAGCACTTAAAAAAAAAATCAGTAAAATCATGGAATATTTATTTTGTAGTTAGATTTTTATAAATAACTAATTTCTATAGTTCTATAGTTATAACACACACTTTTCTTTCCAACTTTCTTATAGATTATATCAGTCAGATCGGATTACTACTGTATCTCTAATTATTTATTCCAAAAGGAATACGTAGATATGGATAGCTGCAGCATTGAAGATTAGAAGGCCTTCAACCCTTCTAATTCAGTGCCATTGTAAATAGAAAGTTATGAGGCCATGGAAAGGGGAAGGTGTGAATGAAGGTTACCATTAGTTACCAAGTTCCTATGAATTACCACGACAATTTTCCTACAATCGATATATGAAGTTTTAATATCATGGAACTGAGTTTTAACAGTATCGTGCGAATTCATGTTGTACCAAACAGCCAAAATTTAAATGACATTTTACAGTTCAAATGCAAGCAAGAGTCAACCCACAACATCACCCTTGTACATATTCATTAACTGGTCTCTGACCTTCCTCAGAATACATTTCTCTACATCCTTGGGGCAGGGAAGCCTCCCAATTCTTCCTATTGCTACCATTAAGATGGGTCTCGCATCATTGTGCATCTCACTACAGCAATACACACTCAGATCTTTGTTCCTTGAGGCACATCATTTCCAATTGGGAGCAAATACTGGTGGTTTTCATTAATCTGCCAATTTCTTGACTTTCTTTTCTCCCTCCTCCCCCCCCCCCCCCCATTCTTTTCCTTTTCTGCTTCAAGGCAGGTGAGTGCATCAATTTTCTTCTCATCTATGGCAGTTAAATTAAATGGAATCGGCCTGATTGCTGAAAATCAAAGAGAAGGCTGATAAAGCAATTAAATCCCTCTAATTCCTTCTCCTGAAAAGGTGCAGCTTGGCTCACAAGCTAATTAACTTCATAATGAAAATCCTTCTTCGCCCTTTTAGGGTTTCTCTTTTTTCCTTTGTTTTTGATGGTGGCTTTGCACTGCCTGAGGAAAGAAGGGGACATTAGGTTAAGTAATGTCACAAGAACAAAAACATACACCAGTTGTTATGACTACTTGTGGCATTATAAACTCCTTTCATGATTTAGTAAAGAGCATTTACAGGTATACAAGCATATGCACGCATGTAAGCTTGGATATGTTATCTTGGATATCTTGGTTCCAATCACTTATCCTAAGAGTTTACTGTTATAATTCATTCCCCATTCAGAAAATGATAGGGACTTGTAGGTAATCTGTGATCTGGTGATTACTATGGTTCACAAAACAATTGAAAATGATTCCTAGTGCCTTTGCATGTTTTAAAGAATTTACCAAGCCTCCTAAGATTATGAATTCCTATATCAAGTCGTACAAGATTTTAAGTGGGGACACCACATCTCACTGCCCATGGTGCTCATACATTCTAGATTGCTTTTGAGAACATAGGGCACCTTTTAGCTTAAAGAAAAGGCTGATAGAATATCTAAGAAGAGGAAAACACCTAATTTGTTGCAGTGTTACATAAACTACCCAAAATTAGATTTTATTATGAGGCATGCTTTAAAGATGGATTATCCCTAGAACATCATTAAAAGTTGAGAGAGTATTTATGAGAAAGACAGCCAACGTACATTGGTAGAATACAAAAGTGGTTAAAAGTATTTAGCTTTAAATAATTTAGAACTGAAGTACCTATCCATTTTTGCAAAGTATAAATCTTGAGATTCATATATGTTAGAACCATACCTAACTGATACAAAAAACTTGTTTTTTACACATAAAACCCTTGAAAGGGATACTTCCGTTTGATGGTTTATTTATTTTATTTGTCAAGCAAAAATTACAAGTTCAAAAAAACAACAATAAAAATCAAAATGTGATAGGGATGATAGGCACACCAGTGTGCTTACAAACACCCATTTAGGAACTTCTTAAATATGAAGTGGGTTCACAGAAGTTACGTTAGAATTAAAATTGTGAAAGTTAATGGCTGAGACAGCTGAATCAGGTAGATATATCACACTTTGACAATTCTACTACAAAAAATGAATTTTTGAAATTGAGCTTAGAGCAGTTTACATTAAGTTTACAGCAATTGTTTGCACACATTACATTACAATTAAAGCTTTAAAAGTTGTTTACACATAAAGTGTTACTATGTACAATTTGTATGTGCTGCCCAGAGCTCATCTCTGAGAGAAATGGATGGTTTAGAAATAGATAATATAAATAAATGAATAACATAGCTCCCCAAGCTCTATAGAAGTATAATTTCAAAATTCCAGGCTACTATTAAAATAAGGCTAGCAAACAATTTCACTTCAACTTACAACAGTTCATTTAGCAACTGTTTGAAGTTACAACGGCATTGAAAAAAGTGACTTATGACCATGTTTCACACTTACAACATTACAGCATCCCCTTGATCATATGATAAAAATTCAGACACTTAGCAATTGACTGGTATTTATGACAATTGCAGTGTACCAGGGTCATGTGACCTATTTTCATGACTTTCTGACACACAAATTGACAACAAAGTCAATGGGGAAGCCAGATTTATTTAACAATCAGGTTCCTAACTGAACAACTGCAGTGATTCCTAACTGTGACAAGAAAGATCATAAAATGGGCAAAATTAACTTAACCACTATCTCACTTAACAACAGAAATTTGGGGCTCAATTGTGGTCTTAAGTTGAGGGCTACCTGTATTGTTAACCTATAAATAAACCAATAAATAAAAATAAAACAGATCATGTTCCTCTCACAATTTTGTTCATAAATATTATCACTACAATGAAGAATAAAAATGCACTTAGAAAATTCAAATGCTACTAGAAATGAACAGTAGGAAAATTAATAAAAATGAGAGAATTTGTATTATTAATTACATAACTGATGTCAATGGGACAAAGGGATGCCAAATACTTAACAATGATCCAAATTGAATTTTTAGTTTCATTATGAGTTCCAAAGTTATTTTTTAATTTATTTTTACTATAATAATTCCATCTTCAATTGAACAGTGTGTTGACTGAGTACAAATATCTTTGTTAAACAATAATAAAAATTTGCAACATCATTCATTACATTGATATTAATTCTACAATATTAAAATAGTAATATTCCCCATATTAATTCTACAATATTAAAATAGTAATATTCAACATATTAGTCATAATATTTACATAGCTCTTTTAACATAACTTCTTTATTTTGTTTCCGTTTCTAACTTCCATTTTTGTTAACCATTGATAAAATAATCTCATATCATATAATATTCAGTTTGCTCTTTCTCCTTAATTACCATTGTTAATCTATTCATTTCTACTTTTCTGATTTTCCTAATCATATTCTCATCTGTAGGTACCTCTTCACTGTTCCAACTTTGCGAAAATACAATTCTAGCAGCAGTTAATATATGAATAACTAAATATCCTGTCTGTATTTTTCGGCTAGAATCCCCAATAGAAATATTTCTGGCTTCAAACCAATATGTTGTTTTATCATTTTTTGTAACCACAATTGTATTTTTGACCAATATTTTTTTTTAACTTTTGGGCAAGCCCACCACATATGATAATATGCCAGGTATCTGGTGGCACTTCCGGCATTTAGCCGATTTATCTTTAAACAAATTTGCCAAACTCACTGGTGCAAAATGCCATCTATAAAACATCTTATACAAATTTTCTTTGTATGCAGTTGACATTGTTAATTTATAGTTCCCGCCCCACATTTTTTGCTATTTGTCTAATTCAATTGTATAACCAAAATTTTTTGTCCATGCTATCCTTGTTTCCTTTACTTGTTCATCCTCCAATTTAATGTATAGTAGGTAACTATACGTTTTTTAATCAATGTTTCTTCTGCCCCTGTTAGAATCTTGTCTAGTTCTGTTGATTCTTTATAAAAACCATATAGTTTTGCATTTTTTCATATCTAGAATGTATCTGCACTTGTGAATATCATGTCATATCAATCCCTTGATTGCTTAATTCTTGTTTATTTTTGAGTTCCCCCTTCTCATTCAAAATATCTTTATATCTAACAATATTTTCTATGTTAACAGTTGGATAAACCAGTGACCTGCGAGGGCCGGACTGGAAATATCAAAGAACAGGCCCACAGTACCTCTGCAGGCCACAATGGGCCATGGGAGGGCCATGTGGCCCATTTTTAGCTTCCCCGGCCTCCAGCAGCACTCTGCTGGCCAAATGGGCTGCACAAGGTCTCCATGTGGCCCCTTTTTGGCTGGGAGAGTGCTGCAGGAGGACTGGATTGGACTGGATTATAATTATGTGGCCTCAAGTAAATGCCTGATCTGGATAGAAAACAAGCAACATCCTAGTTTAATGCCAGATTTTACATACGGTAAGTCCATTTAATCTACAATCAACAATCTATAATTGACAGCCATTTCTATTTACTATCCTGGAAATTTATCCCTGCTGTTAGATCTTATATTATCATGTTATTTATGCTATTGTATTTTTATTATTAAACTAATAATAACAATACAATAGTATAAATAGCTTTTCTGCCTGGAAAAGCAATTTACTATTAAACAAGAGGGTCTAAATTTAGAAATAAAAAGTTTAGTAGAGTATGAAGAATAAATAATAAATGTTTGCTAGTAATATCTGGTAGAAGAGATAGGAAAATGGTTATAGTAAAGAACTGTGGAAAGAAAGAAGGGAAGGGAAAAATGCATCTTGAGCCTGTGTCAAACGCCCACCATGGCCATGCCCAACCTTGGCCACACTCCAAGGTCAAAGAACCCTGATGTAGCCCTCAATGAAATCAAGTTTGACACTCCTGGCCTATGTAGTCAAAGTGGATCTTATGGAACTCATATTTGGACAGCTTGGTGTATATGTTTTCAGCCAGAAGCTTCTTCAGTACCTGGCAGGCCAGTTTGATGTGTTCCTCCATAGTTTCGATGAAGATGAGAATGTCATCTAAGTATACTAGGACCTTCTTGTATAGGTGCTCATGCAGCATTTTGTTTATGAGTTGCATGAATATTGCAGGGGCCCCTTGGAGGCCAAATGGCATTACTTTGAATTGGAAGCTACCCAGTGGGCAGTTAAAAGCAGTCTTCCACTCATCCCCCTCTCTGATCCTCACCCTGTAGTCTGCCTCCCTCAGGTCTATCTTTCCTTTTGCTAGATGGGTCAACATGTTTTTCATTAGTGGGAGAAGGTACATGTTTTCCACACACACACACCATTTATCCCCCATGCATAATCTCATCATCCCATCTTTCTTTACTTTGAACAGCACGGGAGTGGCCACCCGGGATTTTGCCAGCTGGATGAAGCCTCTGGCTAGGTTTTTATTGATGTACTCCCTTAGCTCTTCATTTCCTTTGGGGTCATGGAGTACATTGTGGGTTTAGGGAGCTTCGTACTTGATAGGATCTCAATGGCACAATTGGTGGGGCAATGAGGGGGTAGCATTTCACATTCTTTCTCACTGAACACCCTTGCTCGGTTTAGATATTCTTTGGGTGTAATCTGGGTCCCTGTCAGTTGCTCTTTAAAGAGCTCATTTGCCAGGTGCTGGACAGTTCCTCCCTTCTGGTTTACTTGGAAGGGGAGAGGGCCTATTCCTAGCCTCATTTTTCTCTCTGCCCCTTCCCACCAGATCAACTTGTCTAGCCAGGTCAGTCCCAGAATCACTGCCTCTGCATGATCTCCCAATGTTGGCCCATCTCTAGCCACACTAGCTCAGTAAGGTGCATTGCAGGGGAGCTCCTTATCAGTGATTCATTGACTTGCTCAAACCTCATGACTTGGAGCAGTCTCTTTGCTCTGATCCCTAGCTTCAGCATTGTTGGTAGGCTAATTAGGCTTCAGGTGCAGCCTGAATCTATTAGGGCATCCACCTTTCATTTGATTCCTGACTTTGGCACCATGATCCTTATGGGGATGGCCAAGAGGCAGATGGCTTCACTCACCATCAGATCATTTTCACCCTCATCCTCACTATCATAGGGGACAGGCTGTTGGACCCTGTAGGCTGGAGTTCCCTCTCCCTCATTTTTTTCCAAATTTTTTGGAAAAGGTTGACTTCTCCAATCTTCCCTGAGTTGTTTCCACCCCTCTGGTATTGTTGTAAAGGCAGCTGGGGCTTAGGACCTATGAGATTTGGCTTAATGTCAGGGCTATAACTAACAATCTCAAGCAAATCAGAACCCTGAGACTTGGCTGCTTCACAAAGGTCTTCTTTCATGAGGACATCATATCAACTCAGCTTCAATAGAAAGCCAAATCTAAATCTTTCCTGTGGTTTCAGTACAATTAAATTAGGAAATAAGCCCATCCCCAAGTGTCACAGATCACATTGGCCAATTAAGTTAATTGGCAGGCTTTTCAGGCACTCCTTTAACAACCTTATCTGTTGCCAGTGGATATTACCTTGGTTCTCATGAGAAAGCTCTTTGTTATGTCTAGTAATGCATTCCAACCTCCTTTCCCCCTCCCTCCCTGTGTGCCATCTGAAGAACAGAGAGATGGCAATGGCCAGGTTCAGTTGAAGTTGACAATAGCTTCATCAAGTGCTTCTGTGTGTCAGATCCGTGTATCTGTCATTTCTTCAGAGGAAGAGGAAAGGGGGGGGGGGGAACTGATAAAGAAATCCTTGCTTGATGTAACCTGAATATATTTAACCTTGTATCGAATATGCACACCCATACATGATACAATGGGGGGGGAAGGAAACCAGATGGCCGGAACCTATCACCTTTGGGAGGCACAGCCAGGAGATGAGGGATCCATAAAACTCCACAATGAAGTGCTCTGGGAAATCTCAAAAAACAGTCCGTTCTAAAAAGGGGGTGGGGGGAGGAAGCTAGGTACGTCTTGGGAAAGTTACACGAGGAAAAACCTTCCAAAAAGGGAAGGATCCCCTCCCAGAGGAGCTGGGAGGGGGATTAACATATTGGCTTTTGTTTCCCTAAGTAAACATTGGGAGGAGGGGGGATTCTAAACCCCTTTATCTATCACTGTATGCCTGAGGGACCTCAGACGCTGCTTTGGACTCCTACAGGATTCTCTCACCCCAATAAAGAATTCCTTTTGATACGTTTGGTTCTCAGAAGTTCATTCTTATTGTTTAAATGAGAAGAAGTTCCGTAGCCTGACATAAAGCAGCGTCTGCAATAGAGATCAACCCGGAGAGGGAATTTTTTTTTTTAAAAACAATTCACTCTACTGAGGGGATCCTGCAAGAAAAGAAAAAAATGTCTGAATGCAGCAAGGAGCAAGGTGGAGCCGAATGCTGGGGAGAAACAGTTACCCAGTCAGATACTGACTCGATGCACCCCATCGAAAACAGCGAGGCTACCTGCGAATCCTCCACCAAGCCCCAGTGGTCTATAGGTGTAGGAAAGAGAGACACCTGGAATGGAAGGACCAGGGGAGTAACCCTCACCCGAGGGAATCGCAAACCCGTGTGGAAATTGGAGCTAGAGGCCCTATCGAATCAGGAAGAATGGGATGAGGAGCCGCCGGCCGATGACCGTATGAGACGGTACATCAATCACCTAGTGAGGGAAGCCCTGGAAAACCTCGACATGGGGGATGCACAAAGACGACAACGCAGGAGAGCGAGGGAACCAGAAAGTGAGAGAACCCGAGCCGCCACCCCGGATTCAGCGGAGATTGAGCGGGAAGAGGGACAAGCTGAAGAACCAGCAGCCACACCAGGTACCCGACCCTTAAACGCCCCGGATCAGGGAATTAACCCTGGCCAACCCAGAAACATACAATTACAGAGGAAGGTCCCACCCTTGGGGGTAAAATTCGATGGTGACCCCCAGAAATTGGGATTTTTCCTGGCACAAGTGCTCACCTACATGCAAGAATATGGACAGGATTTACCAACCCAAGGGTCCCGGGTGCGAATTGTCACCCTAGCTCTTGAAGGGGCGGCAGCCAGATGGATGGTAACGCTCCACAACGTCAATGCCCCAGAATTAAGAAACTTAGATCGCTTTATGACGGCCTTACGCCACCGTTTCGAGGACCCGCTTGCCGATAGAAAAGCCCGGGACCGCATCAGAGTCGTGAAACAAGGTCGTCGCCCGGTAGCAGAATACACCGAGGAATTTCGTGACCTGGCCGGCCGGGTAGATTGGCCAGAGGATATCTTAGTCTGCTGGTTCAAAGATGGACTAAATGATGATCTTTACGCTGCCTGCCTGGCCCGTGGGGCCCCAAACCTCTTGCATGAATGGTACATGATGGCAGAGGAGGCAGAGATAGACATGACTCGGAACAGGTACCGTGCTGGTAAATTTTGGAAAAGATCCCCACCCCTGGAGAAACGGGAAGTTTTCAAACCCCGATCCACCATGACTCCAAGAACGCCTGGTTGCTTTAAGTGTGGAAAGGAGGGGCACCGTGCAGCAGAATGCCACTCGAAGACCCCTGCCAGAAGGCTAGACCACCATTCAGGGAGGAAACCCACAACATCCAGCCCTCGAGGGAAGGAGACTGGCCTGAGCGGCCGGGTAGATGTGGGATTCCGAACCTCTCCCAAACCGGAGGAAGAATGCCAAACGCTCCAAGGGAACCTGAGCCAGTCCGAAAGTGATCCGGAGGATGACCCGCTGGTAAGCAAACCAATTGAACCAATCACCCTACCCCTGAGACTGTTTATCCCCAGCCAAGGGAAGGGGGAGGAAGTTACAGCATTGCTGGACTCGGGATGCACTCGATGCCTAATCAACCCCTCCCTGGCAGATAAATTGGGAATCCGACTGAAAGAAATGGAAAATCCCATCGCTTTCTGCCAATTAGATGGAACCATAGCAGGGGGGGAGCCAGCCAGGTTTACCACAGAACCATTGAAAATAAGACTAGGAAAACACAGGGAGATGCTCACATTCATTGTAGCCCCAGGGATGGAAGAGCCACTAATTCTGGGCCTCACATGGCTACAGAAATGGAATCCAAAAATAAATTGGAGGACAGGGACCATACAATTCCAGAGAGATGTAATAATTGCAAAAAGACCTGAGGAAAGGATAAAGAATGGGAAAGAGGACAGAGAATCAGCCATGACTGGACAGTCTGTGGAACCCATTAACATCCCCAATGAGTACCAGGATCTGGCCCAAGCATTTAGTGAGGTAGCTTGTGATGAACTCCCACCCCATCGAGCCACAGACTGCGCTATCGAAATCCTACCAGGGGCTAAACTCCCAAAACCACAAATGTACAGCATGTCTCCCAGAGAACTGAAAGAACTCAGAGCATTTATCGATAAAAACTTAAAGCGGGGTTTCATCGAACCCGCCAGACCAAAAATAGCGGCCCCAGTGTTATTCCGTGAAAAGAAAGATGGCTCCTCACGTCTCTGCGTGAACTATCAAAAACTGAACTGTATTTGCATAGAAAATATGTATCCACTTCCCCTCATGAAGGACATGTTAGCCCACCTCTCGAAAGGAAAATTTTTTTCAAAGTTAGACCTACGGGAAGCATATTACCGCATCAGAATAAAGGAAGGGGATGAGTGGAAGACTGCTTTTAACACACCATTGGGATGCTACCAATTTAAAGTGCTCCCGTTTGGACTGCAAGGAACACCTGCAGTGTTTATGCAATTGATCAATGAAACCCTTCATGAATTTTTATTTAAAGGGGTTTTAGTTTATCTTGATGATATTTTAATCTACACGGAAACGATGGAAGAACACATCAAACTACTCCGTGCAGTCCTCACAAAACTCTTAGACGCTAAACTATATGCAAAACTCTCCAAATGTGAGTTCCACCAAGAGAAAATTGACTATTTGGGGTACAGAATATCCCATGAGGGAATAGAGATGGACCCTCAGAAAGTGAAAGCTGTATTGGACTGGGATCCACCCCACACACGCAAACAATTGCAAAGTTTTCTGGGGTTTGCCAATTTTTATCGCCAATTCATTCCAGCTTTTGCAAACATCGCCCTCCCTATCACAAACTTGCTAAAAACGAAGGGGGGGGGAAAACCCAAGCCTAGGCAACCCCTCATCTGGACAATGGAATGCCAAGCAGCATTTGAGAAACTCAAACGCCTGTTCGCAGCAGAACCGGTCCTTAAACACCCAGATCCCGAACAACCTTTTGTCATCCAAGCAGACGCCAGTGATGTTGCAGTTGGGGCAGTCCTCCTCCAAAAGAATGGAAGTGGACAATTACAACCATGTGCTTATACATCTAAGAAACTAACGGAAACCGAGCAAAGATGGGCTGTATGGGAGAAAGAAGCATTTGCTATGCGGTGGGCAATGCTCACATGGAGACATTTCCTGGAAGGAAACCAAATCCCCTTTGAAGTATGGACTGATCACAAAAATCTGGAAGCTCTGAGAAATCCACGGAAACTCTCCGAAAAACAAGCAAGGTGGGCTAGATATTTTGAACGTTTTAATTTCACCCTCAAATATTTTCCTGGGAGAAAGAATTTCTTAGCAGATGCACTATCCAGGAAACCCCAATACAACAGCAAAAAGATTGAAGTTATAAAACCGATGATCCAACCGACCCAACTAGCAGCCAAGGTACTCACCCGGGCACAAGAGAAAAAAAAATCATCCCTGACTGAAAACACAACGACGTCAATTTTTAAGGAGTCACTACTTAAAGATGATTGGTTCCAGGCTAACAGAAACACGTGCTCACTCAAAGACGGACTGGCTTGGGTAGAAAACAAGCTTTATGTCCCTGCAAGCCAGAGAATGGAACTCATGAAACGCTGCCACGACTCTAAAACAGCAGGACACTTTGGTTTTGTAAAAACCCTGCACCTCATCAAAAGACAATTTTGGTGGCCGTCCCTCAAAAAGGACATTGAAAACTATGTTGCGAGCTGCCCCATCTGTGCTGCTGCAAAGAGAAGACAAGGAAAATATCCTGGACTTTTACAAACAGTAGCAGACCCTTCTGCCCCATGGAAAGAGATCTCTATGGACTTTGTAGTGGAACTTCCCGAAAGTGCTGGGAATACTGTCATTTGGGTTGTAACTGACCTTTTTTCCAAACAGGTTCATTTTATTCCGTGTCAAAAGATCCCAACTGCCAGATCGTTGGCAAAGATGTTCCTAATACACATTTATCGCCTTCATGGAGCCCCCCAACGAATTATCTCAGATAGGGGTGTTCAGTTCACATCCAAATTTTGGCGGGCGTTTTTAAGCCTATTAGGCTCCACCCAGGGATTATCATCGTCGAACCATCCCCATACGGACGGAGCATCAGAGAGAGTGATTTGCGTATTAGAACAATATTTAAGATGTTTTATTAATTACCAGCAGGACAATTGGACTGACCTTCTTCCTTTCGCAGAGGTAGCATACAATAACTCAGTCCATAGTAGCACAGGGTTCACCCCATTCCACGTAGCAACGGGCCAAGAATTCAACCCCATGCCGGAACTACCCACCAAAGAACCTGAAATCCCCTCCCTTAAGGAGTGGATGGATAAATTACAAGCCATGTGGCCAGTGGTAAGATTATCTCTACAGGAAGCTAGAGCAGTTTACAAAACTCAAGCAGACAAAAAACGCTGTGAACCTGAACCTTTCAAGATTGGAGACCGTGTATATTTGTCCACAAAATACTTAAAATCATTACAACCTTCTAAGAAATTAGGGCCAAAATTCATTGGACCATTCCCCATCTCCAGAATTATCAACCCCGTGACGGTAGAGCTTCATCTTCCAAAAACTCTTAGGCAGATTCATCCAGTATTTCACTGTAGCTTGCTCAAACCGGAGATCACTTCAAACCTCAGACCCCCCCTTCCCACACCCCCAACCCCCATCATGATACATGGGGAACAACATTTTGAAATTAAAGACATCCTTGATTCACGCACTTACCGTGGATCCACACAATATTTAGTAGCTTGGAAACACCTTCCTTCCTCAGAAAACGAGTGGGTAGCCAAAAGACATATAAAAGCACCCACATTACTACGAAAGTTCCACCTAAAATACCCTGATAAACCATCCTGAACTGCACATTTAACGCATGATTTTTATTTTCCAGGTAGACCCATCTGCTTTTTAAAGGAGGGCAGGATGTCAGATCCGTGTATCTGTCATTTCTTCAGAGGAAGAGGAAAGGGGGGGGGGGGGAACTGATAAAGAAATCCTTGCTTGATGTAACCTGAATATATTTAACCTTGTATCGAATATGCACACCCATACATGATACAATGGGGGGGGAAGGAAACCAGATGGCCGGAACCTATCACCTTTGGGAGGCACAGCCAGGAGATGAGGGATCCATAAAACTCCACAATGAAGTGCTCTGGGAAATCTCAAAAAACAGTCCGTTCTAAAAAGGGGGTGGGGGGAGGAAGCTAGGTACGTCTTGGGAAAGTTACACGAGGAAAAACCTTCCAAAAAGGGAAGGATCCCCTCCCAGAGGAGCTGGGAGGGGGATTAACATATTGGCTTTTGTTTCCCTAAGTAAACATTGGGAGGAGGGGGGATTCTAAACCCCTTTATCTATCACTGTATGCCTGAGGGACCTCAGACGCTGCTTTGGACTCCTACAGGATTCTCTCACCCCAATAAAGAATTCCTTTTGATACGTTTGGTTCTCAGAAGTTCATTCTTATTGTTTAAATGAGAAGAAGTTCCGTAGCCTGACAGGTAGAAAAATACCCCAAACCTCCCTAGGAAAAAAAAAAGTGAGTGTTGGTGATAAGGAGATTCAATTCTCAAGGGAACAGAACCAGCTGTCTGTAGTCCAGACAGTCAATCCAGAGGGATATGTTGTCTTTCTGGAGCAAAAATCAAAGATATGGCTGAAAATCTAACAAAAATAATAAAACCCACAGATTACTACTCTTTTCTACTGCTACTTGTAGGGACAAATGACATGAAAATGGACCTGAAAACAATATTGAGTGATTACAAACAGCTAGGCAAGAAAGTTAAGGAGTTAGGTGCACAAGTAGTTTTTTCATCTGTACTGCCAACAAACATCCAGTAAGAGAACACTCTTTTAGCCACTAGCTAAAGAGTTTGTGTCACCAACAGAACTTTGGAATACCTGGACCATGGTCTGCATTACCTCCATGATGGACTTTTGGTGAGGAGTGAGCTGCATCTCAGAAAGACTGGGAATAAGGTTTTCAGAGAATGACTAACTCAACTTATCAGGAGGGCTTTAAACTAAAATTGAGGGGGGAAGGTGACCAATCTTTAGGATCTCCAGGACCTAATTCCAAGCAAAAACCCCTAGAAAACAATCAAATAATGAGGTAAGGAGGGATGAAAAGAAAGACAAACTCAAACATCCAGTAGGAGACATAGGAAGCATACCCAGAGTCAGATATAATGATCTCAAATGCCCATATACTAATGCACAAATTTTGGGGAACAAACAGTGTGAACTTGAATTGTTAATACATGAAGGTAGATATGATGTAGTTGGAATTATTGAAATTTGGTGGGATAAAACCCATGACTGAAACATACTGATAGAAGGATACAAACTCTTTAAAAAAAAACAGACCCTGTAAAAGAGGAGGTAGAGTTACACTGTATGTAAAGGACCACTATATTGCTACAGAAATGCATGAAACCAAAGATGAAAACCTCCTAGAATGCATATGGGTCAATATATGACACTGCCTTTAGTGTATACTATAGGCCATCCAACCAACCAGAAAAAATAGATGTACTTTTTGCTAGCTAATTAACATATGTAGGAAACACAATTACCTAATGACCCAATAAATGAGTAGTCCTTAATGGTACTAAGTCTATATAAGTCTATAAGTAGTCTATATATAAGTCTATATATAAGTCTATAAGTAGTCTTTAATGGGTCTAAGTCTACATGGATGGAAGTAAACAGTGGGGTACCAAAAGGTTCCGTCTTAGAGCCAGTACTATTCAATATCTTCATAAATGACTTAGATGAGGGAATAGAAGGGGAACTCATCAAATTTGCAGATGACAGGACTAAGCTGGCAGGAATAGCCAACACCCTAGAGGATAGGCTCAAGATCCATATGAATCTTAAACTTGAACACTGGGCCCTAATTAACAAAATGAAATTCAATGTAGAAAAAAATAAAGTCTTACACTTAGGCAACAAAAACCAAAAGTACAGCTATAGATTGGGTGAAACCAAGCTTAATAGCAGTAACTGTGAGAGGGATTTTGGAGTCTTAGTAGACAACCAACTAAATATGAGCCAGCAGGGTGCAGCCAAAAAAGCCAATGCAATCCTAAATTGCATTAACAGAGGGATGCCATCAAGATCACATGAGATACTAACACTACTCTATAAAGCCTTATACACCTAGAGGACTGCATTCAGTTTTGGTCATCACACTATAAAAAAGATGTTGAGACCCTAGAAACTAAGTGCAGAGTAGAGCAACCAGGATGATTAGGGGACTGGAGACTAAAACATATGAAGAACAGTTACAGGAACTGGGCAAACAGACAACAAATGGTCAAAATTGGGAGTGTCCTATCAAATTCTGTAACTGTCAACAGTGGTGTCCCCCAAGGCAGTATTCTAGGACCAACTCTTTTCATATTCTATATAAATGACCTCTGTGATCATATCAAGAGCAACTGTGTTCTCTTCGCTGATGAAGTAAAGCTATTCAACACCACAGACAATACTGCTACCCTTCAAAAAGACCTTGACTATGTATCAGAATGGTCAAACAAATGGCAACTCAAATCTCAACAAATAAATGCTCTGTCCTACATATTGGCAAAAAAAATCAGAAAATAAAATACAGGCTGAATAGTCAAGACCTTGTTGATGATCCAAACTCTGTCAAGGATCTTGGAGTACTCATCTCAAATGACCTAAGTGCTAGAACCCACTGTAACTACATAGCCAAAAAGGCGTTAAGAGTTGTTAATCTAATCTTATGTAGCTTTTTTTCTGGTAATATTACACTAATAACTAGAGCATACAAAACATTTGCTAGACCAATATTCGAATACAGCTCATCAGTCTGGAACCTACATTACGTATCTGATATTAACACAGTTGAGAAAGTCCAGAAATATTTTACAAGAAGAGTTCTTCACTCCTCTACTCATTGCAGAATACCTTATTACAGACTTGAAATTCTAGACCTAGAAAACCTAGAACTATGCCGCCTTCGGTCTGATCTAAGTATAGTATATAAAATCATACATTTTGTATCCCTAATTAAAATGCTCCCAAAATTTGCTTCTTTTGACAGTTTTTCCCCCATTACAATGTTTTTGTCAAGATTTGTTTCCCAAAGGAAATGTAACAGCAGCTATGAGAATGTTAGATGCTGCTTTATGTCAGGCTACAGAATTTTTCCTATTCAATAAACAAGAATGAACTTCTGAAAACCAAACGTATCAAAAGGAATCCTTTATTGAGATGAGACGATTCATGTAGGGATTAAAAGCAGCCTCAGGCATGCAGGGATAGATAAGGGAGTTTAAGTCCCCTCCCCTTCTCTTGATGTGTATTTAGTAAAACAAAGAGCCAACATGTTTATTCCTCCCCCCTCTTCTGAGAACGATCTTTTTTGAGGTTCCCAGGAGACATCTCCCAGCAGGAATTTTTATGGTCTCTTCATCCTGTGGCTGTCTCTTTCAAAGGTGACAGAGTTCTGGGCATCTGGTCTCTGTCCCTCCATAGTATATCATGGGTTATCCAAATTCAATATAAGATTTAGTATATCCAGGTTACATCAAAAAGGATTTCTTATACCAATTTCCCTCACTCCCACCCCTGCTGTCAGATACATGGATCTGACAGTCATCAGTCAACAAGCTTCCTTACCTGATACATATTCTTCTCCTTCTTAAGTGCCAGGTACTGGAATAGAGATGAGTTGAATGCAGAAACCTTCAGGAAGGTTGGCTAATCCAAGCAAACTTCTACTTCTGTTGTAGAAGCCTCAGTTCACTGAAGGTATTTTGTTTTGTTTTTGTTTTGTTTTGTATTTTGTTTTTTAAAATTGGATTGTTGAAGAAGGATTCGAACAGTCCTTTTCAAAGGGTATGCATGGGAAGTTCCCATGGGGCAAAGGACTTGGAATGCCCCTATAGTAGAAAGTTATTGTGAGTTTCTTATAATCTTTGTGGTATAGTGATCTTCATTCTACCTATTCTCACAAGCCAAGCCAAACCCACTTGACATCAATCCTGTACACAATTCTTGTCAGATGATACTGAATTTTAATGTATGGTTGGGAAATAAACATGCAGAAAATTTGAATGGAAGTTGTAAATATTTTAATTGTTATTTATTTGAATCTATTTTATCTGAATGCAACTAGCTTCCCTGTATACTGATTGGCCTCTCCAGTGGCTCCATTACACTGCTTTCTTGCCAGTTGAGCCGAGCAAGATCTGCTGCCCTGCCACATTTGCCATTGGCATTCTTGGGCCATGCCCTCACCTAGTGCTTGGATCCCAGAGCAGCAGTGGGAAGAAAAAAACAGCAGTCAGTTGGAGGCAGTAAAGGTAGGTAGTGGTGGCAGGAGAGTGCAGACAGGCCAAAAGAGCTGTGATGGGTAGGGGTGGGGGACAGAAAGGTGGTGGTGTTGAAGTGCCCCCACAGACCTACATCACACCAATCGCTAAGCCCCTGAATTTTGATAAATGGAGGCACTGCAGCAGCCATAACTTCAAGGACTAGGGGTAACTACCATAGTCACTTCAGAATTCCGGAACCCAACAATGATTTCCTGAAGAGTTATTCCTCTCCTTCCAATCAAACCATGCAAGATTTAAAAATGAAAATTTAATATTTTTTAATGAAATGTTTTTTAAAAAAGTAATAATTTTAAAAGGCTAACATTGGGGCATGCAATTATGGAAGAGAAGGGAAATCAAATATGGTAAAAAAGAGCAATAACAGGAAGTGAAAGAGCTTAAAAGTGTGCTAAAAATATGCCTGTCAATGTAATGTTCTCTGCCCTATATTGAAAATACACCCCCAACTTCTCCAAGCAATGTTTTGAAATAAAGGACCTTTATTACCAATAAAGAAGAATATTTATGGTGGCATAGTGGTTAGAATGCAGTATTGCAGGCTGACTCTGCCCACAGCCAGGAGCTCAATCCTGATTGCTCAAGGTTGACTCAGCTTTCCATCCTTCCAAGATTGGTAAAATGAGGACCTAGATTGTTGGGGACCGTATGCTGACTTTGTAAACTGTTCAGAGAGGGCTATATAATATTATGGAGTGGTATATACAATAAATCTAAGTGCTATTGTTATTGCTATTTGTAGCTCAGGGTCAAAATAAGGGATTCTTGGTGCTCTCTGAGCTTGGCTAAGTAATTCTAACAGAGAATACAGATATGTAAAGAAAGGAGGAAAGTGGAAAAAAAATGATTTGCAGTAATATAGTGGTTACTTTTATGTTCAGAGTCAGAGAAGTTAAGTCTTGTTAAAGGCAGTATCCCAGTGCTCAAACAGGAGGCTTTGTGTTTTCCTACAAATGAGATTATTTCCTAAATTGTGCCATTTGTTCTCACAGGCAGGGTGGCTGTGAAAGCCAAAAACAGAACAGTAGGGGGCTCAAACTACATTCACAGTGAGAATCTGAGAAAAGAAGAGGCAGAACTGCATGAGATTCTGGACACAACCCAAGTGCCTGCCTCAGCCTTCTGTTGCAGCAGCTCCAGAAAAACAGCTGGCCATAATACTTCAGAACAAATGCTGAGAAGCACCTGTCCATCTTTCTAGCACACTTATCCATGACTGAAAGGTTGAGCAGACTTCTCCGGCACTGGATTTCAGGGAACATATACATCTGTCATTCAGGGATGGTTGCATAGGTGGTCTATTTATATTTCTGCAGAGATAACATTCTGGCTAAGGGGACTCAAACAGCAAAGCATAGAACAGATCATCCAATCAGCAACTAGACACACACACCTCCACACACCATGCAATTGGGATTTGGGAGTTGTGCAGATTATCCCATCTGCAGCTATCCGCAATTTATGCTTAGCCATCAACTCCTTCACATTATAGATATGTGGCAACAGCTATGGAGTGTTGTGGACAACTCTAAATCAGCCTTTAAGCAGTGCTATTCTACTAGCATTAACAAAAAGCACATAGGGAAAATTAACACAACGAATCATATTCTACTTCCAAGTCGTATTTCATAGTTTTAAAAGAATGTGGTTAAGAAATTGCTGATCCCATTTGGATTTTCAATTTCTAATTCTGCAGATGATTTGTTACTTTGCAGGAAGATAAGAAAAAGGCATTTTACCCCTTATACTATCAGTTAGGAGGGGAGCCCAGAAAAATTGATAAGCAGTATATTTTTTTAAAAAATCATTGAAGTTTATTATAACATAAAATATAATAAAAATACAGATTAAGAAAAAAAGGGAAGGAGTACAGGATGAAAAAAAGAGAAAAATATGTTGACTTCTGACTCTTTCCAACACAGTAAAATATCAATACTTAACTTTTTACATTGCCTAACATTATGTGGGAAGAAAAAAAAATAGGCTATTGATCTATCAGATTCAACAAGGCCTTTGGATGATAGCAGACCCCAGAATAAAAGAGACATGAACCAAAGTTTTAGATGGGATGATTTCAAAATGTACCAGAACTATTTTTAATCCTGCTGAGCTGTTGCTGTGGAATGTGATTTTGCAAAGTACGTAGCTTAGAAAACCATGAGAAATAGGTAACAGAAAGTAGCCGATGGATAGAGGTTTGAGATGTACACAGGTATATGTGGAGACTGTCTGACAGTAAGAAAGAACAGAGAAGTAAGTTGTGAAATGCATGCAGAAAAGTATAAAAAAAATGTCTTGGGATATGTTCAGGGCCACTGGCTATGGCTACTCCTTGCTGGACTCAGCCATGTCAGTGGACCTCATTGCAACGAGTTATTGATATAAGTTGTGTTATGATGGCTATTCATGTTCTAAATTGCTCATGAAATAAACCTCTGATTTTAAAGTAAGATTTATTGGTTGTGGTTTGTCTACACAATTATTAAATCTTAGCTCTAAACTCTGAATTTCTTTTGTTTTTTCTTTCTCAGGCAGTAGATTCATGACAAATAAATAATATGTTTGTTCACCAAATGAATATATGAAATTCATTATCACAAGATTGCATAGATATTAGCCTTAATGGTATTGGAAGGAAAACCCATCTGATTCAGTTCCAAGCTGGGAGAAGGACGCTGGAAACAACATGGAGGCTGACTGGAAAGAAAGTTTAATGATGAACAGAACCAACAGCAGTCCTGGGTCAGTTGAACAAATGGTTGGATGAGTAGATGGATCTTTATAGGTTTCTTTGAAGTTTGAACTGTTCTGGGGGCGGTATAATGAAGAGCTTGTGTTCTGAAAGGATGTTGGGCAATTCCTATTGTGGCTAATGGCTTCTGACCTGTGCTGGATCTTGGGTGAGGGCTGTTATACTAATCCTACCATTCTGCTTTTGTTAGCTGTCAAACTTTGCTGCATTCAGAGGCAAGCAGGAAGATCCGGTAAGTGAGATAAGCGTTGGGAACAGTGGGAAGCTCTGGGAAGGGGCAGGATTCATGAATCAGTGGGAAGCGATACTGGAAGGCGGAGATGGTGGTGGGGGGCAGCAGCTAGCTAGCTAGGTCACAAGCGCCACGTGCAATGGAGCCACGGTACCAGCGGCGAAGCAAGCAAGGCAAGCCCAGGGATGGTGGGGGGAACAGCATAGTGGCCTAGGCCAGGCCAGGAGTTGACTTGACTGGGGCTTACTTGTAGGCTTATTCACCCAGGGAGATCAGGGCTGTGGCGGAAGGCAGGTAGCAATGGCGGGCAAAGGCAGGTTAGCAATGAGTTAGATGACGAGTGATTGGATGGAGTAGGGCGGGATGGGCAGGGAGGAGCGGGGCCAACCAGTGGTACGATTTGCTGATTCTCCGAACTGAGCATAATCGTAACAACTGGTTCTATAGAATCAGTCCGAACTGCAGCAGTAGCATCCGAGTTGCCTTAGCGTGCCCGGTTAGTTAAGAATCGCCCTACCCAGAGAAGGAAGTGGTGCTGGAGAAGAAGGAGGCAGTAGTGGAGAAGCAAGCAACTCAGAGTGCTACCGCTGTGGCGGCTTTGCCTGTGTTTCCAAGGCTTCGATGTTGGGAGAGGCAGCAAGGGCTGGAAAAGGGGAGAGCTGTGCATGGCTCCGTCTCCCTTTCCTTTCCTGCCTGCACATGGGCGGGGGGGAGAAAAGTGAGAGAGCCGGGAGCAATTCAAAGCTAGAGAACTAATGGGAAAGAGCTGACAGCAGGCGCTGGGGGAGGGGACTGTTGTTGCCGCCACTGCCGTGTGCGGGAGCGTGCATCTCAGGGACCTGAGCTGGGAGGCACGGGAACTGCAAGTGGGAGTGTTTGATGATTTCAAAGAACTTCTGGAACATGGTAGATTGGTGTTTTGTAGGTCTCCTTCCCTCCCCTGGTAATGCGAGAGATGCCTTCTCTCCCCCCCCCCCCAAATAATCCCTGGCTGTGGCTGGGTTTGGCAGCAAAATGCTAAAGCGAGCGAAGTGCCCCCAGGGACACCTTTCCTTGCTTGTCTCCAGGTGACGCTGGAAGAGCTCCCCCACAGCTTTTCCTCAGCTGCAGATCTGAGCCTCTCAATCCTCCACCTGGGATCTGAAAGGAGCTCCCACTTTCTCCTTCTCACCTCCCCCAATTAATCACCAAGAGCAGCAGTCCTTCTGCAGGCAGATGCCTGCTGTGAAGCCCCTGGAATGGCAGCCAAGGGGTGCTGCCCTCCAAGGAAAGCAAAGCCCCCTTTCTGCCTCTGCTTCTCCTAGTGGCAGTTGCCCCAAGGCCCCTCAGCTCAGACACACACACACACCTGCCTGCTCTTCTGTCTCTTCGGAAGGTGCCAGGTGTGGGGAGGCTTCCAGCCTGGAACTTTTTATTTTGTTATCATTAAGCATTTACATTTTTGTTATAATTAAATAAGTAAGTGTGTATGTGTGTGTGTGTATCATGTATGTATGTGTGTGTGTATGTATGTATGTATAAAATTTATGTTTAACATAAAAATATTAAATATATTAGCTTTTTTAAAGAAATCATATTAATGGTCCTCGGGATTTAAAAGTATGAGTTTAGTGGTCCCTGAGATCCAAAAGGTTGGCGAACCCTGCTCCAGATGATAACAAACATTCCATTTTTATACCCAGGGATTACCAAAGGCAATAGAACACCCTTCATACACAAAAACAATGATTTATTTGAAAGGGGAAGTGATAATCAATACTTGGACTTAAGCAATAGAATGAACATTTCCAGATGAAAAATGTAGAATATCTATATCTGTGAGCAAGACTGGACTTCTATTAGGAGCTATTTTCACCATTTTAAAGTCTTTAGCAATGCAAAAATTAGAGTTACAATTTTGGTGTTTGACATCACTTCTATGCATCCAAGAGCAATAATGTCAAGTCCCAGATATTTCTACAGGGACACTGGCATTTTGGTGGAAGGAAGGGGGGAGGAATGGAGTAATCTGTGTATGAAGTTTCTGTTTCCTGTATTACCGTGCTAATCTCTATATGAAGTTTCTGTTTCTTGCATTACTGTGTTAATCTCTATATGAAGTTTCCGTTTTTTACATTACTGTGTTAATCTCTATATGAAGTTTCTGTTTCCCTGCAATGATGTAGTGTTGGAGGGGTTTGGCTAGCATTGCTTTAAATAGCTGGTTTTAAGTGAGAAGCTTCAGTTCTTGCCTAGATCTCTTGATGGGGTCCATTTCAATTCCTTTGCTCGATATACAATATCCAAGATAATCCAATTTAGTACAATGGAATTCGCACTTTGATAATTTGATGTACAGCTGTGCTGCCAGAAGTTTCTCAAGCACCTGTCTTACCAGCTGTACGTGATGTTCAAATGTCTCTGTATATATCAATATATCATTCAGATATATTAATACCTCGCTGTACAAATGTTCATGTAATACTTCATTTACAAGTTGCATGAAGACAGCTGGAGCCCCCTGCAGTCCGAAAGGCATAACCGTAAATTGATAACTACCCAAAGAACAATTGAAAGTGGTCTTCCACTCATCATCAGGACGTATACAGACTCTGTAATAGGCTTCACGTAGATCCAACTTTGTAAAGTACTTCCCTTTTGCTACTGTAGCCAATAGATCTTTTATAAGTGGTAACGGGTATAGTAGCTCCATACAAACAGCATTCAACCTCCGAAAGTGCACACATAATCTTAACCCACCATCCTTCTTTTCCCTAAACAAAACTGGGGCTGCAATATGCGCTCTTCCCGGCTTTATAAAACCCCTTGCTAAATTTGTATCTATATATTTTCACATTTCTTCCATTTCTTGGAGTGTCATCCAATAGATACAAGGTTTAGGTAACTTAACCCCTGGGAGTAATTCTATCACACAATCAGTAGCTCTATGAGGTGGTAACTGATCACTTCCCGATTCCTTAAAAACATCAGCTAAATCATTATAAACAGGATGATATGCGAGGCTAGATTTAGCATTCTGTTCAGGCAATAACCAATAGGCTATTGTGTCCACAACATCATCTTTTGGAGGGTTAGGGCCCACCCCCAAGTGCAGTTTCCTAAACCCTCCTTCCCACCTGATAGTCAGACCCCATTTATCCAACCATGCTAGTCCAAGGATGACGGCTTCTGTCATGTGTTCGATCACCACGAAGGAAATCATTTCCCAGTGATCCCCCATATCCAGGGATGGGATTCTAGCAGTTCTGTCTGGCTCTAAAGAGCAGCAGACATAGAACCGGTTCCATGTCTGCTGCTGTTTTGGCCCACCCACTTGCCCAGGCTCATACCTGACCTTTATTTCCTGCTTTTTCAACCTCAGCTGTGGTTGAAAAAGCAGGAAAAAGGTGCTTTTTCAACTGTTGCACATGCACGCGCAGTGCTGCTCAGCTGTCCAGGCAGTAAGCTGATAACAATTCATGTGCATCAGGTGCACATGCGCGCAAAGCGTACATCGCACGCAAATCATAAATCACCGAACCGATAGTTACACCGGTCGGATCCTACCCCTGCCCATATCCATTTATACTAATTTGGTACGGTGGGTAGATGGCTTCCCCACAAGATGGAACCATCTACCTTCTCAAATCGTATAGGAGTTGAAAGAAATAACAACCTTAACCCCAATTTTTCCACCACTGCATGTATTATAAGACACCGTGTACACCCCGAATCAATCAATGCACCAATATTTAATGTTGTTGAGTTTTAATGTTCGTGATAGTAATGGGTAGTATAAAGGAATGAATAAGCTTACTCACCATGGGATTATCCGTATTACTTTCATCCTCCTCCTGTTGTTGTAGGGGTGGTTTCTTTGCAGTGGATCCCTCATCTGATGGTGGTTCAACTACAGTACTATTGTCCACTTGGCCCGCTTGTTGGGGTTGGTCTGGATGCCCCTCTCTGCATTCCTAATCCATTATCACTTTGTATCTTCAGGCAACGTAAACCAGAATCCAACTCTATAGCCACACAGTACCAGTCCTGTAATCTTGTGGGCAAACCCCTATACAAACAGGCTTGTCCCAAATCCCTGTCCAGTCTTTCATTAAATAGATGAGCCAACATCAGATGAGGAATCCACCTCCCCCCTTGGCATCAAATTTGAAGGGAATCCCCAGCAACTGGGATTTTTCCTCACACACTTACTGATTTACATGCAGGTGTATGGGAGGGATCTGCCTACAAAAGGTGCCAAAGTCAGGGTTGTTACCCTGGCTCTAGAAGGATCAGCTGCATGTTGGATGATGAGCCTCTATAATGCAAATGCACTGGAGCTTCACAACTTCAACCATTTCATGGCAGCCCTGAGATGGAGATTTGAGGACCCCCTAGCTGACCACAAGGCTAGAGACCACATAAGGCACATCAGAGAGTGACATCGTCCAGTCACCAAATACATCAAAGAGTTTCGTGATCTGGCTTGCCATGTAGATTGGCCAGAGAAAACACTCAAGAGTTGGTTCAATGTTGGCTTAAACAATAATCTGTAAAATACCTGTGTTGCCCGTGGAGCAACCAATACTGTGCAAACTGCTTCTGGAAGAGATCCCTGCTGGAAAGGAGAAGGGAGGAAACCAAATCTTGCTCTGCCTCACCATGCTTAGACACCTGCTTCCATTGCGGGAAGGAAGGTCACTGTGCAAATGAGTGCCATATGAGAACGTCCACCCAAAAGGGAGAGAAGCAGGTCAGAGGGAAACTCTCAAAGCCACCACCGCATTCCAAAGATATCGTCCTGAAGACCCATGTGATTGTTGAGTTCCTGCTTGAATCAATTATGGTGTGAGGAACTCCAACCCCTCTGGAGGGGAGGAACCCAGTCAACCAGAGAGCAACTATGAAGACCCGTTGGTGAATGAGGTTGTTGAACCCTTTACAAATCCTGTAGAACTGTTAATTCCGGTAACAGGGAGAAAAGTGAGACTGAAGGCATTGCTAAGATTCGGTTTGCACGAGAAACCTAATACCTGACTCTGGTCGAGGAGCTGGGCATTCAACTAAAGCCACTAAAAACCCCAGTCTCATTCTGCCAACTTGATGGGTCCATTGCAGGGGGTGCCCCAGCCATGTTTGCCACTGAACCACTCAAACTAACGATGGTAAATCACTCTGAAACCATTGCTTTCATTGTGACACCAGGGATGGACTGAGCCCTAGTTCTGGGGCTAACCTGGTTAAAGAAGTGGAACCCAAGGGTGGACTGGGCAGAGGGGATCTTCCGATTCCCTAATGATGAATGAGGAACCCCACCAGACTGAAATACTGCAGAGTGAGGAGATATCTGTGGCTGCAGCAAATGGACCTCTACCGGGCATCCCCAGGGAATACTGGGATTTGATGGATGTTTTCAATGAAGCGGCCTCAGATGAACTCCCCCCCCCCCCATAAGTCTACAGATTGTGCCATCAAGATTTTACTATGGGCCAAACTATTGGGTGTCCTGCCTGAGCAAGGGTTTTGAGTAGAAGTCCTCCAAGGTTCCTTCCAACTCTCTTATTCTGTTATTCTTTTAGTGAAACCTCATTCCTAGTGATTGAATAGATATATCTGAGGAATTTACCTAGCAGTAATATGGCATTTTACCATTATTTTCTTTTGGGATAGTTTTTCAATTTTCCAGTTTAACCTACTGCCTAGTATTTCCTCCATTCAATGCCTAACTACATTAAGCTTTAAGGAATCAGTTTTAAACATGACTACCAGCATATTGCCATCTTCTCTCCTACTTTCAAATCTATTTCAGCCTATGTCTTTCTTGTTAGAAAGCCCCTTCTTTCTAACATAAGAAGTGCTATGATTGTTCTACTTCCAACTATGCAAAGCACAGATTTTTTTTCACCCATTTTGCACTTTCCTATCTTCTTTTCCATCTTGAAATCCTTCAGCTGACTTTTCCTGTCTCTTCATCTCCAACACACACTCGCTTTGTTTCATCATTTTGCTTATCCAGCTTCCAGCTGCATCTCCTGTCCTGGATTCTTCCCTAAGTTTCTGTAATAAAAGTACCAGATTGTAGTTGCTTTGTCAAAAGTGTTTATTTGCCATTTGCTACCATATGGGCCCAAAAGCAAAATTGTCAGCTAGTCAATTAAAACAAGTATGTTGAACAAAATGTTATGAACTGACATTATGGGTATATGTTTTTTATGCCATTTGTTGCCATCTGTTTATCTAAACAGTTCTGTTCTCTCCAAATACATACAAATATCTGCCACATGGAAAGCTCAAACACAGCAGCCAACCCTTCGCTCTCTTTTTCTCATATGCTTGCCTATCACGAAGAAGCAGGGGGGAAAAGGATTATTCATGTTATAATGGAAAGAGGAAAGGGACTCTTTCAAAGGGTAGTAGAATAGAATCTTTTTAAATTTCCTACTTTTGCCTCTATGCTAAAGGGAAGATAACAGGATAGCTTGCAATATAATATTAAATATAGACTGCTTATATTGTATATTGGATAAAAAGAACCCATTGGTCTGTGTAAAGAATTCATCCTATTTAGCATTATCTTGAAAGCTGTAAAAGTACATAATCTGTCTGTATTAAAAATGAATAATTATGGAGAACATTTGCATTAGTACATTGCATTCCTGGTGACCGCCTAGAGAAGTCCCCAAGGTTTCTTCGCAAGATTGCAGAACTGGTTTGCTATTGCCTATTTCCTGGAGTTGAGATGGTGTTCCTGGCCATCCACCTAGCTTTGAGTCTAAGGCAGGACAAGAACTAGATGCCTTAATATTACACCAACCCAGTATACAGTAGCATAAGATCCAAGTACAAGATGGCATTTGAGTCACATCATCATATTTTCATTGTATTTATAACTGTTATGAAGAATATTGCAACTCATTTTGGTTTTTTCCTTTCTATTTTTTTCCTTGTCTTGCATTTTTTGTTTTCTTTGTTTTTTTTTCCCTTACTCTATATTAGTTTGTACTAGTTCTTATCTTCTTTTTAAAATATTTTTAATAAAATTATATATAAAAATATATTCTCATGTTTTCTAGCAGGTTTTTTCTACATAACTTATTTGACATGTGTTTCCCTGTTTACATTTTTCTGCTTTGTTTTTGCACAGGTATTACACAAAATCAAAGCTATCAAAAACATAATACTTAGCATGACATAAAACCCTTGGTAATCTATTCATAGCTTTTGTAATTGCTACTACAATTTCAGTCATGCCTCTTACAGCAATGGTTGCCAACCAGTGGGCCGGGGACCACTGGTGGTCCATGAGAAAATTTTGGTGGTCGCAGAAAAATGTCACCCCCAAAGCACCCCCCAAAGCAATTAATCCAGGCTGCGCCGCCCATATGGCCTGTGGGAACACAAGACTTGCATTGCTTGCATTACAAACAACACGAGGTACTGAGGGGAGGGTGGAAAGGGCAGAGTGGGGGGGGACTTGCCCCACTCGCCCCATGTGCCTGGCCTGGCCACCTGGCTGCTTCTTTCTGCTTCTTTCTTCTTCTGCTTTTGGCTGCACACAAGGAAAGCAGCAAAAGTCTTTCTTTCTCTCCTCCAAACTCCTCCAGAAATGAGTCTTTGAGACCCTGCAAGGCATCCTGCTCCAAGAGGCTGTGCCAGTGTGACAAGTCTCACAAAGACTCGTTTCTGGCAGAGTTTGGGGGAGAGAAAGAAAGATTTTTGCTGCTTCTGCTGCTTTCCTTGCATGAAGCCAAAAGTCTCTCTCCCTCTCCCCCTGAGAATGGAACTGGAGATGGTATCCTGTGATCCCAAATAAAGAACGATCGATTGGTAGGAAAACGGGGTGGGGAATTTTCCTGCAGACTTTTTGGGGGGATTTTCCCAGGATCTCTGGTCCACAGGATTTAAAATTATGAGTTTGGTGGTCCCTGAGGTCCAAAAGGTTGGCGACCCCTGCTCTCAGGTCCCTTCCAGCTCTATTCTATTCTAACTGTGTACAGAGAATAAAACATAATGCATAACTTTGAAACCAGCAGCATCCAAAATTAACATGTAGGCCCCAATTACAACAAGAAAATGCTGTCAAGGTTCAGACTGATTCTGACTGATGAACCCAACCGAGCAAGCACAATTGAGACAATCCAATCTCTTTAGGCAAAACTTTATTGAGTATATAATTTTGACACAGATTAAGGCAAAACCAGCCTTGACTATTTTCTGCACTTAAAGTATAGAATTGTCCTTCTCCATCTTGGTGTAAGTCACATTTGTCCAATTAAATGTATCCAAGTTGTAATAAGAAAGTACTTCTGAGGTTTTTAGCCACCTGCCAAAGGGTCCTTGATTCTCCAATTTGTTCCACCTAAGTTGTCCAAATTTATAAATCTTTTAATTTTTTTTCTTTCACCTCATAAAGTGTTCTATCAAATAGTATTTATAATCCAAAATGACCCACCAGATTTCCCCATGTCTCATTAATCCACAGAGTTAAGTGTAGTTTCAAGGGCAGTTCTTATCGTTTATAATCCACACTGCTTTAAAAATCTTCAGAAGAAACATATTACCACATGTGGTGGTCTTGCTCAGAGGCTCGAAAATATTGGCTCAAAATCCAAAATTGGCTACAGGAAATCACCAATGAACAACTAGACCTAGAACCAGAGCTCTTCCTATTGGGGATCTTTAAAAAAAAATATGTAAAGAGTACAAAATACTTATTACTACATATATTGACTGCAGCCAGGAAATGGCCAGGAGACAGCCATTTATACCTGTAGAAGAACTGGTTATACAAAAAGTTATGAATTGTTCTGAAATGGATAAATTAACATTGAGTTTAAAAGATAAGGAATTTTCAATATTTTATAAGGTATGGGAACAATGGTACAACTGGATAGATCAGAGACAGACTAAGGATAAGTAATTATTAAATATAGAACATAGATAGAATAAGAATACAATTATGTACAAATTACTATTTGTAAATATCGCACAAATGATTGTTATATGATAAACACCACAAATAGTGTTATTGAATCATATATTTTTTAATGTTTTCATGTAATAAAATTCAATAAAGTTTATGAAAAAAAAAATCTTCAGAAGACTCCCAAACAGCCAAAAAAGCAATTAGATATATAACCAAAGACAACAAAAAGATGGTCTTCCAGCTATTGTTTGCCTTCCCTTCTTATTCTCCTCTATTTCCCTTCTCTTATCGATCCTCCTTTCCTGTCAAGATCTTTTCCCACTATGTAATAATATAGTATCCTTTTTCACCAGTAGGTGGCATCCCAGCTCTAAGTTCCAGCATTAAAAGGAGGCAGAAGCTATAACAGCTGATTGTCAAAATGATCAAAACAATCCATTTTCTTTGTACAATTTCTTCCAGTAGTCAGACGATATTATCATCAAATTAAGATCACTTTTTACAATATTGCAAGCTCCAGTCTGGTCTTTCTATATTTTAAAGCTTCATAGTCTCCCATTAGCATTTTTTCCCCTTTTTGGGGTCCGTAGTCTGTCCTCCATGTGTTAATTTGCAACTTTCTCAGCATTTTGGAGAATCTTCTTTAAAAAAAAAAAATTGGGTTTATGTCTCTAATATAGAATTTGAAAATCATCTCACCCAGTTCCAATCCTCTGTTCACAAACTGCTCCAGCTCATAGTCTTCGTGTCCTGGTTGTCACAGCTTCTTTCTTTTCCTTTGAACAGCATAGGGGCTGCTACTTGGGATTTCGCAGCCTAGGTGAATCCTCTGACTAGGTTTTTGTCGATATAGTCTCTTAAGTCCTCCCATCTCTTTCAGAGTCATTGAGTATGTTTTAGGCATAGAGAATTTTGTCCCTGACAAGAGTTCAATGGCACATGGGGTGATTGGAGGTGGGGGGTAGGATGTCATTCCTTTTTGCTGAATACCTTTGCGAAGTCTTGATATTCTTTGGGGATGGCATTCACTCCTGGCGCCAACTCGGAGGCCACTTTTATGTGCTAAAGGTCTTTTTCCTTGCTTTCCTACTCATCAGTCTTGCCCCTCCTCCTTCCCTGGGGTTTGGGGTCCTTCCTCATCATCTTGACCCGCTTCTCATTCTTTTTCTGGTGCATGAACGGGCTCCACTTTGTTAGCCAGGATAGCCCCAATATCATAGCCTCTGCTATTTTTGGGGCCATCACGAACTGGATAGTCTGTCTATGGCTTCCTAATCTCAGCTGCATTGGTTCTATCAGGTATAAGCAGAGGTGGGATTCAAATTTTTTAACAACTGGTTCTGTGGGCGTGGTTTAGTTGGTGGTCATGGCTTGGTGGTCATGTGACTGGGTGGACGTGGCTTGGTGGTCATGTTATTGGCTGGGTGTGGCCAACTCAATATCACTCATATCGAGGCCCGCATCTCCTCGCCTGGCCTCTCATGACTGTGGGGATGCTGCAACAGTTGTAAGTGTGAAAAATGGTCATAAGTCACTTTTTTCAGTGCCATTGTAACTTTGAATGGTCACTCCACACAAGCAAAGTACCAGCAAAGGAGGAGAAAAAAATTCCAGAGACGTTCCTGAGACAGGAAGTCTACTCCTGCCAAGAATGTAATAAGGGTTAACGGAGAGGCAGTTTCTGTAAGCAACACCAAAATGTTTCCTTCCTGCCTTCCTTACAGGATTAGGCCAGTAATTTCTTCTAACAACCAGTTCTCCAAAATGCTTAGAATGTTAACAACCTGTTCTAGAGAATAGTTGCGAACTGGTAGAATTCCACCTCTGAGTATAAGATTAGCAGCCCTCCCACTAGGCTACTAATTGAGTAGTAGCCTCAACCTTCATGGGTTGGCACAGCTTCCTCACCTTCAATTCCAGCTTCCATACTGTCTGCAGGCTGACTGAACATCGGGTGCACCCTGACTCTATTAGGGCCTCCATGATTCCCTTTGCCCCTGAATGGGCCACTACAATCTCCACTTGGGCCAAAAGGGGTTCAATGGTTCCACTTACCATTGGGTCACCTTCCCCCTCACTCTTGCTCTCATAGAAGGTGAGCTGTAGGTCCTCCAGTATTGGAATTCTCAGGAGGCAGACCTCAAAGACTTGGTGCACCACTCATGAATTCTCCTTCCCTTTCTCTGGTGGCTATTTCAGTTTTGACAGGTTCGGGGTCTTTAAAGTCACTACAGTGCTGTGGCTGGGCAGGTTGAAGCTCAGCGGCCCTCCTGGCCACATCTGAAACACAGTCTGCCCGCGCGTCTCAGGGCAGGAGCAGAGGTCAGTGTGTTGGGGGGCTTCCGCCCTAGGCTCCTTTTTGGACAGCCTTCAGCTCTTCTATGCCTTTTGTACTGTACTAGGTCCAGCTCTACATTTGATGCCAGCTGATACCAGTCATGGATCTGCTCTGGCATTCCCTGTGGCAGGCACATGTGGTACAACTCCCTATTCAGGCTGTCTTGGAATAATAGATCAGGAGTCACTCCAGCCAGTGTCTCAGCTTTCTTGCCAGCATTTGGAATTTGCGAATGTATTCAGCCATGGGCCTGTTCCCTTGTCTGATAGCACAAATCCTGGACTCTGCTTGCCGGACCTGCATGAGGTCTCCAAACTGGACTCTTGAACTCCCAAAGGAAGGTGTTGGGATCCCCCAATTCTGGACCCCCTTTATTGTGGAGCCCCATCATCCATTCTACTACCTCTCCTTCCAGGTTCTCCATGATGGCATTCACACACACTGAGATGATCTCTCTTGATACTGACTGACTATTTTTGATATTTATTTATTTTTGATATTCTGTTGATATCGAAGGTTATTTGTTGTATTATGGTTTGATATTTGTCTGCTGTAAAAGACATGGAACCGGTAAGAAGACTTTATAACTGGATATTTCTGGACTGTTAAAAACGTGTATGACATGGACTGTTTATTGGACTGTGCTATTTCTTCAAGTTAATACAATTTTACAATTAATACAACTTGTTCAACTCTGTGTGGCTGTATATTTCTTCATAACTGTTCTCATAAATCATTTTCCATGTGCATATCCTTTTTATACAAGGATTACTCTGCACATATCCTAACACACACCACATTGTCAAAATACATCAGTCCATAGCAACCCAGATGAGCCCAGAGTTAGTTCAGGAAGAATGCCAGCTTCTTTGACTCCCATCAAACATGGTGGGGACTCTATGGGGGCCTGGGATGCCCCAATACCTCTGAGGCTATCCCACTCCATGAGGGAAAGGCCAGAGCTATGCTTCTGTGACTGTCGGTTATGCTGGAGGCTGGCCAACAATCCTGTGCTGCTGGGCTGTTGTATGTTTGGGTCCTGCCACATCTTGCCCTGGGACCAGTCTCTGCTGAGGATCAGCAGTTCATGTGGGGCTGCTGTCACCACCACCACCACTCTTGGTTGTGGTTGAGGCAGTGGTGTTGGGAGAGTAACTGAGGATTGCCCAGACCCAGGGGGTGGTGTTGGCCATTCACCGTACCAGTTTTCCCCCTGCACTTCCATTCTCTCTCAGCTGTTTGACCAAATGGGCTGCAGCAGGCTGCTAGATAGGTAGCTCCACCTGATCAGCTCTTCCCACTCCACTGCTCTATTTCTTCTCCATCTTGAGCCTGGGGTAAATGCCACTCCGGGAGGGAGGAGAGAGAATTCAGCTTCAGATACCTTCGGCACCAGACCTCACCACAGCTCCTCTCCTGCCTGTGGGAGCCCCTGGCTGCTATGGTCTTGTCCCCCTTGCCAGTTGCTTAGTCCTCTCTGCTTGCACCTTCGCACAGGTCATGGCCATTTGGGTGCTGAAGTCCACCTGGCCGGTGGCCAGGGCTTCCTTTGCTGGGACCATCCTGGGCTTGGCCACCTGCTCTCCCTTCCATTCCACTCTGGACATCTCCTGGTTCTTCACAACTCTTCTGGAGGCTACCAGATAGGCTATAGGAGCCCAGGATTCCTTGGTGGATTTAACTTTGAAAGGAGAGCTGGTTTAATGTTAAGGTTCTGACTGATGAGTCCATCAGAGCAAGCACAACCGAGATGATCCAATCTCTTTAGGCAAAGCTTTATTGAATACATCATTTCAGCACATTGTCCAATTAAATGCATCCTGCTGAAGGGTCCTTGATTCCCACAAGTTGCTCTTCTGATGTCTGAAGCCTACATTCCAATTCCCCCATCCTCTCTCCCTCAGTTTGTTGGCAAGCTGAGCGATGATAAGCTCGCTTTGAAGCTTGTCAAATGCATCAATAACAAATGTATTTCCTTGAATAGCACTTGCAGAAATAAGCTGGCACTCTATTTCTAAGTATGTCTCAGTGATCCATCAATGTTGCGCAAATGACATGCACACTAAGAAGGCCATGCTGAATCAGTGCTGACATAATTGTATATTCTAAGCATGAAAATGAATACTTGGTTGCAGAAGTAGCTGATATAGAAGAGAGAAAAGGAAATAGAATACCAAATGCATATGGCTAATGAATTAAATGAATAAATATACTCTGTGATAACAAGAACACATGGTTCCACAAGTGACTATTCATTGGCAAAGGAAAGCATAAGTGTCTCTTGTTGCATTAGAAACAACTGGAATTTAATAATGTTGACCCAGAATAATGATGAAGCAAGTAAGGCTAAAGTTTTATTTTTTTAAGTTTACATTAATACCTTACTCTTCCTCATAGAAACTTAAGATAACACAGATAATATTCCCAATTCAAATTTATATTTTTAACAGTCATATGAGATTAAGTTTAGCTGTATGTAGAGATTTGAACCTGAGTCTTTGTTCTAATTTCTACATACAGCTAAACTTAATCTCATATGTTTTCCCTTTTCCTAGGACTAAAATCAGACTAGAAACCATAAGACTATACATTCTACTCCTGTCTTAGACACAAAGCCAGTTGAGTGACCTTGGGATACTCTCAGCCCTAAGAAGCAGGCAATGGCAAACCACTGTGGAAGTTAAGCCCTTCCCCCCTCTCCTAGAAAAATGAAATATTTTAGGATATATTAAAAAGACAGAATACTTCCCCTAAAAGAGAAGTAGAAACTCAGAGAAGCAGAAACTCAGCCTCCCACTGAGTTGGGCCATTTGTTAATGGGCCATTAAGGCCTGGGCCAGTCTATTCTACATAACCAAGATCTACTTCCTTCAGGCAGAGCCATTGAATTGCCCTTCATTGCATCACTCACCACGTTTCAACCAAACTTAGCACACAGACAACCTACAAAGCTAGCTATGACCTCTGACAGCAACCAATCAGGATACTCTTCCTGTGCCCCAGGAAGTTCAAAGCCAGAGAGGGTATAAAACCCAGAGACTCTCAGCATCTCTTCTCTTTTCTGCCCAGGAACCCATCCTGTTTATCAATAAACCATCTTTCCAAGCAGTCACCATGTGGAACTGAACTCAGAGGGATATTTCTTTCAGCACCATTTTTGAAATTTTCCAAAGAAAAGTATAAGGAATTGTCCAGGCAGTCACCAAGTTCAACAGTGACTTGAAGGGGGGCGGGGGGCAGAGTCACTATCACATTATCTTTACTGTCTCTTCCCTCACCTATCCAAGTCTCCTCTTCCAGAACCAATTTCTGCCTGATTGTCTGGTTGCCTATTATATAAAAGTGTATGTTTTGTTCCATGTTCTGTCTGGTTGCATGTTTTTTTCTGCCCCGTCTCCTTACAATGAGACAAACAGGCAGTCTCATATTGAGAGATCTCCTGCAACATTTGCTAGACCAATACTCGAATACAGCTCATCAGTTTGGAACCCACATTATGTATCTGATATTAACACAGTTGAGAAAGTCCAGAAATACTTAACAAGAAGAGTTCTCCACTCCTCTACTCGTTGCAGAATACCTTATGCCACCAGACTTGAAGTTCTGGATCTAGAAAACCTAGAACCATGCTGCCTTCGGTCTGATCTAAGTATAATATATAAAATCATAAATTGCAATGTCCTACCTGTCAATGAATACTTCAGCTTTAACTAGAATAATACAAGAGCACAAAATAGATATTAACTAAAGATAAACTGCACCAAACATGATTGCAGGAAATATGACTTCAGCAACAGAGTGGTCAACATCTGGAATACTCTACCTGACTCTGTGGTTTCTTCCCCAAACCCCAAAAACTTTAACCTTAGACTGTCTACTGTTGACCTCACCCTTTTCCAAAGAGGTCTGTAGGGGATGTGCATAAGCGCACCAACGTGCCTACCGTCCCTGTCCTATTGTTTCTTTTATATTTTCTTATATGTACCCATGTATTCATAACTATGTTTTTACTTATATCTATTATCTTGTAAGCAATTGACAAACCAAATAAAATAAATAAAATAAATAAAACTTTTAGACCACTTCCTCACTGCTATCAGTCTTATGGGGTGAGCATGTAAACTTTTTCATGCTGTACTTGAAATGAGATTATAGACTGGTCGACTCAGCTGACTTAATGGATTTTAAAAAACTAGATCCTATTAATGTAGTCAATGCCCCAGGATATCTCTACTACTGAAGAAAAGATAATCTGCCATGAAAATTAAATCCTGCCTCAAAACACAAGGTCTGCTTAATGTGACCCATTACACAGTTTACTTGTTTATATCTAATATTGTAATGGGCATTGGCTTCTGAGAAGGACACAACTAAAAAGAAAAGTAAATTACCAGGAAAATAAGTTTTAGTTTCTTTTTTCCCTCTCTTGATCTCTTGTTTTCTCTTTTTGTCTTCCTTTGTTTTTCTTCTCTCATGAAATTAGACTTCTTGCACAGAGGGAAACAAGCAGGAAAAAAAATTAAAGATACAATCTGTTGTGAGCTGATTTCAGTTATTTCACCAAATAAGGAATATCAGAGGTGAAGGTACAGTGCTAAAGATGTGCAAAGAACCACAATTATTTCCTCACCATTTCAGGAACAGAATCATTAAATTGGGGAGGGAGGAGGTTAATGAAGCATAGTCATTCTATTCTGGATGTTTCTGAATGAGTTTGCTACCTCTTTAGAATCACTGAATGTCATGCTGTTGTTAATGTTAGCAAGTTTTCCCTGACATTCAGCTGGAATTACCCATCCTGTAATTTAAATTTATTATTCCATGTCCTGCATTCTGGAATGATAAAGAACAGGACTTCACCTATTTCTGATTTATTTTCAGAAACTTGGAGAATGCTATCATTTTCCAAACTAACTCTTCTCTTTTTAAAACTTAACAGCCCTAATTCCTTCACTTTTTCGTCACATGAATTATTTTCAAGTCCCTGATGATCCTCGTTGCTTTTTCTGAAACTGTTCTAAATAGTCTGAATACTGCTTAAAGTGTACATCCCAAAATTGTACATAATACTTATGGAAGAATCCAGTCAACAAATAGTAAAATGGAACTTTTTTTTTCTTCCTGGCATATTCCCACAGTTTTCACTTTTTTTCAATTCACCAAATGCTAATCTGTTGGTTGAAACAGAGATTGAAACAGGAATTAACTTGATGTCATGAGCTGTGACAGAGCAACTGGCCCGAAGTTACCCAACTGGCTTTCATGCCTAAGGCTGGACTAGAACTAAATGTCCTTTGGTTTCTAGCCTGATGCCTTAACCACTAGACCGGGTGTCAGCAACCTGCGGCTCCATAGCCACATCTGGCTCTCTGGGCCTCTGTTGTGGCTCCCTGTCAGATGATCCCACCATTGGCTAGCCCCGCTGCTCACCCTCCCCTCCCAGTCACTCCTCACCTGGCCTGAGAAGGTAAGGGCAATGGTCGGGAATGGAGAAGCAGCCGGAGTCTCACTCTGATGCCTCACTCTTGATGGAGCTTCTTCCAACCCTTGTTGGTGCTGGGCATGCCTCGGTTGCTTGGGGTGATACGCAACCTGCTCTCTGCCCTGAGACACTGGCCCGACCTGGCCACGACCAATGCCAGCCTCACTAATATGAGGGCTGATGGGGAGGGAATGACAGAAAAGGGGAATGGGCCTGCATGTCAGTATATTCATGAACTGGAATAGAGCTTAGTAACAAGGTCAGCCAATGAATAGGCATAGCAACTAAATCAGCAAATGAGGATAGTTTGGAAACTGAAACTAGAAGTAGTCTAGGCTGGAAACTGAAACTAAAAGTAGCCTAGGCGTGGCTCTATGTTAAGCTCTGCAACTCTGCAGCTATGTTGAGCTCTGAGTCTGTCTATTGAAGATGAAACTAGCTTGCTTGCTTGATGAAGACCGGAGCTCTGCTCTGAACTTGCAACATGTTTCTGTTTGTGTTTGCTCCATGTTGGAGAAATCTACAACTGGTTTGTAAAATCTACTTATGTTTATAAAGATGTTAAATGAAGCACCAGCTATCTGTATTCATTTTTGTGGCGCTGAATTACCACTGCGAAACTCTCAATACTGCAGCACCCAGCCATAGCTTAAAAACATGCCCAGGGAACTTTTGCCACCTGGAGGAGGCTTTTCAATGAAAGCCACCAGCAGCACCGCTCCTCTGGAGAAGTAAAGAAGCTAAGGGCAGCGGGAAAAGGGGGATGGCCCTGCTGAACCTCAAATGCCCACCCTGGGTGTCAGACACGGAGAAAGCTGGAATGCCCTCACCAAAGACACTCGCTCATCAGCCAGTCTACCCCTCTCTCTGAAAATCTCTCTCTCTCTCTTTCTCTGTGTGCGTCTCTCTCAATGTCTCTGTGTGTGTGTGTGTGTGTCTCTGTATCTCTATCTCTCTTTCTCTCAGAAAGAAAGAAAGAAAAAGAAAGAAAGAAAGAAAGAAAGAAAGAAAGAAAGAAAGAAAGAAAGAAAGAAAGAAAGAAAGAAAGAAAGAAAGAAAGAAAGAAAGAAAACAAAACAAGAAAGAAAGAGGAAGGGAGAGAAAGAGGAAGAAAGAGAAAGTAAGAGGAAGAAAGAGAAAGAAAGAAAGAAAAAGAAATAGGAAGGGAGGGAGAGACAGAGAGACAGAGAAAACTCTGTGCTACTATTTTTAATTGTTCCATTATTTTTCATGTGTTAATATTTTACACTGTCCCTACACCTAGAGTGATTCTACTGCCTTTCTTTTGCCCAGGGCTACCACATATTTTTCAGGGTTTACATGCATTCAATATCTATAGTCCAGAGCATAAATACATGTGTGTTTAACAGATTTGAAAGGGAGTTTAGAGGTCTTCTAGTCCAAGCCCCTGCTCAGGCAGGAAAACTGAGGATGTCAAACTCTGAGTAGAGGTCCTGGGAAAGATGTCTGAATAACACTTAGAAGGGACTTTTAGGGGAACCCTATACCATTTCAGAGAAATGGCTGTCCAGTCTTTAAAATGTCCAGTGATTGATCACCCAGAACTTCTGGGGACAAGTAGGTCCACTGGTTAATTGTTCTCATTGTCAGAAAGTTTCTCCTTAGTTTTAGGTTGCTTCTTTCTGTTCAGTTTCCATCCGTTGCTTCTTGTTTGCATCCTGCTTCTTTGGAAAATACATTGTCCCCCTTTCTCTGTGGCAGCCCCTTAAAAGCCTGTTGCCTATATCACACTCTTGAGTAAAGCATGTGAGCCATTTCCTCCTTTCAGTGATCCATGAAAGTACATCTATAGTATGCAGATAATAAAGTCAAAAAAGGTGAACAACATTTTTACAAAACTATAGATAAGTTGAGGCTGGGTGACAAGGAATGGCTGGGAGGGGAGGGGCCAGGTGAGACACCCCTTGATGTCAGTGACATTGAATTGGCCACACCCACCCAGTCACATGACCACCAAGCCACACCCACAGAACTGGTAGTAAAAAAAATTGAATTCCACCACTGAGCCACACCACACTCAGAATCATAATAGAGCTGGAAGCAACCTGGAGGTCTACAATTCCAGACCCCTGCTGAAGCAGGAGACCCTATACCATTTCAGACAAGTGACTTTCCAGTCACTTCTTAAAAACTTCCAGTGATGAAGCATCCACAACTTCCGAAGGCAAGCTGTTCCACTGGTTGATTGTTCTCACTGTCAGAAATTTTCTCCTTATTTCTAGGTTAAATCTCTCCTCTCCTCTTCCATCCATTGTTTTTGCCCACTGGGGCTTTGGAAAATTAATTGACCCCTCATCTTTGTGGCAGCCTCTCAAATACCTAAATACTGCTATCATGTCCCCCCAGTCCTTCTTTTCTCTAGACTAGTCAAACACAAATCCTGCAATTCCTTGCTGAAATCTAAATATACTATGTCTACAGCATTTCACTGGTCTACCAATTTAATCAGTTTGTCAAAGAATCAGGGGTGGGCTGCTACCAGTTCATTCTGAGTCAGGCGAACCAGTATCTAATTGTATTAGTTTTAATTACCGGTTCATTTCTGGCCTCCAGAGAGCCTCCAGAGGCTGGGGAGACCATTTTTGCCCTCCCAGAGGTTCAAGGAAAGCCTCCAGAGCCCCCCCCCCACATCGCCGTGTGCAGGAAGCCAAGTAGGCCATGCCCACCATAGCCACGCCCACCCAGCAACTGGGCAGAGAACTGGTTGCTGAAATTTTTGAAGCCAACCCCTGCAAAGAATGAAACAAGATTGGAGTCATAGTTCCGAATAATGAACTCAGGGAAGTTAGGACCTTGATGTTTTGTTCAGGTTCAAAAGATCCTTTATTAAATATATCATATAGGCACTTAGAAAGACTTAGAAAGATGAAGCTAGCTCTAAATTATTCCCATGAATAAGATTTCCCCGCCCCTTTTGTCTCTCAGGTTACATGGGCCAATCAGTCCATATGTAGCTTCCTGCTTAACTTCAACAGGTTCCATTGACATGATCTTGGTTCTCACACTGTCTGGTAGATGTTATGGCTAGCCAGCTCAGGCACCACATTCCTGAGCTCCCCATATGCTCTCCCCTCTTCCCCCTGAATGGAAACCAAGAAATGATGCAGAAGTAAGTATGCCTTCAGCTGAAGTTGTTTTGCAAATTGACAACCACTACAACACATTTTTCAAAAATCTTAGAGCACTGGGGAACTCCCAGAGGACTGGAAAAGAGCTGAAGTGGTTGTCATCTTCAAAAAGGGGGAAAAAACAGACCCAGAAAATTACAGACCAATCAGCCTAACATCAATATCCAGGAAGATACTGGAAAAGACAATAAAAAAACAGATCTGTCAACATCTAGAAACAAGTAAAGTTTAGCTGACTAGCAGTCAGCATGAGTTTGTTAAAAACAGATCATGCCAAACCAATCTTATTTCATTCTTCAATATAGTGACTAAATTAATAGACCAGTGAACTACTGTGGACATAATATACTTAGACTTCAGCAAGGCATTCAACAAAGTAGACCACAATCTACATCTTGGTAAGCTAGAAAAACATGGAATAGATAGCATCACCATCAGATGGATTCACAAATGGCTGACAAACTGTACTCAACAAGTAGTCCTTAATGGGTCTAAGTCTACATGGAGGGAAGTAAACAGTGGGGTACCAGAAGGTTCTTTCTTAGGCCCAGTAATCTTCAATATCTTCATTAATAACTTAGGTGAGGGAATAGAAGGGGAACTTACCAAATTTGCAGATGATACTAAGCTTCAGAAGCGCGTTGAAGACCTGGCTCTTTGAGCAGGCTGGCCTGGGCTGAGATAGTTTTAATTGTCTCCTTAATTCGGTTTTAACTTGGGTTTTAATTTCTGGGGGAGGGTTGTTTTAACCTAAACAGCCTCTATTTAATTTCTTTTTAACTTTTGTATTGTTCTGGGTTTGATTCGGCTGTACACCGCCCTGAGTCCCTAGGGAGAAGGGCGGTATATAAATGTTATAAATAAATAAATAAATAAATTCCAGGAATAGCTAACATCCAAGAAGATAAGCTCAAGATCCAGATGGATCTTGACAGACTCAAACACTGGGCCGTATCTAACAAAATGAAATTCAATGCAGAGAAAAGTAAAGTCCTACATTTAGGCAAGAAAAACCAAAAGTACACATATAGACTGGGTGAAACCAGGCTCAATAGCAGTAACTGTGAGAGGGATCTTGGAGTCTTAGTGGACAACCACCTAAATATGAGCCAGCAATGTGCAGCAGCAGCCAAAAAAGCTAATGCAATCCTGAGTTGCATCAACAGAGGGATACAATCAAGATCAAGTGAGGTACTAATACCACTCTATAAATCCTTAGTAAGACCACACCTAGAGTACTGCATCCACTTTTGGTCAACCACACTAAAAAAAGATGTTGAGGCTCTAGAAAAAGTGCAGAGAAGAGCAACCAGGATGATTAGGGGATTGGAGACTAAAGCATATGAAGTACAGTTACAGGAACTAGATATGGCTAGTCTAGTGAAGAGAAGGACCTGGGGAGACATAACAGTGTTCCAATATTTGAGGGGCTGCCACAGAGAGTAAGGGGTCAAGCTATTTTTTTAAAGCACTTGTAGGCCAGACAAGGAATAATGTATGGAAACTGAACAAGGAGAGATTTAACCTGAAAATAAGAAGAAACTTTCTGACAGTGAGAACAATCAACCAATGGAACAGCTTGCCTTTGGAAGTTCTGAGAGCATCATCACTTGAGACTTTCAAGAAGAGATTGGACTGCCATTTGTCAAAAATGGTGTAGGATCTCCTGCTTAGGTGGGGGGTTGGATTAGATGACCTGCAAGGTCCTTTCCAACTCTGATTATCTGTAAAATAGGCAAAGCAGAGAGGAAAATAGGGAAGGAAATGGGAACCTGGTAATTGCTTGCAATAGCTAAGCCCTTCTATTTCATAGCAATAAAATCTACAGAATAACCTTCCAAATACTGCTTTGAGTTCCTGAAGGAAAAATACAGTATTCCCAAAATATGATTGATAGTGTAAAACAATTGAAAATATTTACCCACATCAGGCAAAAATCTCAGATCCCAAGATATCCTGGATCTTTACATTACTGTGCTCTTGTTCTTGCCACCTGGCCTGTGTCTGCCCTGGGTTCAGTTTAAGCCTTGTGGATTTGTGAAGAACATTGGTTGTCTTTCCAGTTTCCCTCTAAAATAAGTTTTCAGCATCACATTAATCCATGATGATAACAGAAGATCTGGTTCGTTTTTTTTTTCCCATTTTTTTTTTATTTTTACACATCTCTTCACGTGAGCAACATGATTCCGGATTATAACACTTATACATAGTCATACTTTCATTTCTACCAATCTTATATAATGTCACCTCGTATCACTATCCATTTCACTCATCTTTAAATAAGTGGCTCCCTTTTGAATACTGTTATAAACCTTCAGCTCATTATGAAACTCTTTGTTTTGTTTTGTTTTTGTTTTGTTTTCCCAAATTTTGTTCTATTGTACTTTACTAATTTATTTGATTCTTTTTGTTAGTTCTTATTGTTTTTATTTTATTTTTGTTTTAAATATGATTTTACATTGTGTAAACTGTTTTGAGTCGCCATGGGCAAATAGGCGGCAAGATAAATCAGATAGATAGATAGATAGATAGATAGATAGATAGATAGATAGATAGATAGATAGATAGATAGATAGATAGATAAAGAAGGAAGGAAGGAAGGAAGGAAGGAAAGAAAGAAAGAAAGAAAGAAAGAAAGAAAGAAAGAAAGAAAGAAAGAAAGAAAGAAAGAAAGAAAGAAAGAAAGAAAGAAAGAAAGAAAGAAAGAAAGAAAGAAAGAAAGAAAGAAAGAAAGAAACTCAGTTGAGATGCAACAAATGAGGTGGATTATTCTGTCTATTAGCAAAACTTGTCTCACTATATTTTATGTGGGACTGCTAGTGGTGGGCGGCAAATTTTTTAACAACCAATTCTCTGGCTGGGTAGATGTGGTCAGTGACTGGGTGCGTTATGTCCCTCATCACACCCAGTCCCACCTCCTGGCCACTCACCTCAAAGGAACAGGTAGGATTCAGCCAGTTGGGGCTAATCCCATCATTGGCTGGCCTCACGATCACCCATTTTTGGGCCTGTTTTTGGGCTGTTTTCAGGCCTTTGGGGACATTTTCAGACCATTTTTGGCCTCGAAAGTGGCCTAAAAAATGGCTTTGTCCCCCAAAACACCCCGAGAACAGCCCAAGAACCAGGCCATTTTGGATCCATTGGGGGGGGGCCTTTTCTGGGCCATTTTCGACCCAAAAATGGACTAAAAATGGTCCAAAAACCAGGTCAAAAAAGGGTGGGGGTAGGGCCAGCCAGTGGTGGGATTTGCCAGTTCACCGAACTGCACCTAATCTTAACTACCAGTCTGCCAGAACTGGTGTGAACCAGCAGCAGCCCACCTCTGGGGACCACCATCCCAGATATCTCTCCTCCACTTTTCTGCCTGTGTCCCAATAGACACTGTTACCTCTTTTCCCACCCCTTTTAGACATATACTGGTGCTGCCACATAACAGCAGTTTTCTGGGAAGTATTTTGAGCCATGCAGGCAGACAAAAAGCCTGTCTTTCAATGACTGAGCAGGTTGAAAGAGCCCTTTTCAACACGTCCAGATTGCTCTGAGTTATCTTAATTGACAGACCTGGCCATCTCCTACAACAGAGGCATGTAGTTGCTGCGGGCTGCTTCTTCTTTGGCAGTCGCTTTTCATCAGGGAAATGGCTTTGGATTAGAGTTGTTGAGGGCAGCATTTATTTTTCTGCAGTTACTTTTACATGGTAACAGAGCCCCCAAGGGTTAAACTTCCTTTTATCCACAGTAATCAAGATTTTTCTACTTATCCCAAATGGGATAGTAGGGAACCATTTTCCTCCCGTGCATTAGCTTCCTCCAGATCCAAAGTTTGTTTTTCCAAGAAAAGATATTGGACTCTATTGTTGGACAATAATGACTCGTGATCTATACCCCTGGCCTCCTTCACTTCCATCTCTGCAAATGTTCTATGGCTCAACTAGGTAGGACAGAACTGAAGCAAAAGAGCAGAAAATGAATAGCAAGAGCATCCAAGTGGTAGGTCCACCGAATGGGAATTCATTCCTGAACACTAAGAACAGAATCAGAAAATGGAATGGATAAAGCAACCTAGAAGTATAAGGAGCTACTATTTTGCCATCAAGTTTATTTTCATTCACATAACATAAACCCCACCTCCTTGTGAAGTCATATAACATTTTGCATTCAATGATTGGTTTGGTAGTATTTAAAATGTGAAATAAATATTGCCACATGGAGAAGGAAGTAAGCAGCAGCAGATAAAAACAATTATGAAAGAAAGAAAAATAATAATAAATAAACATTATGAAGGGCTTTTTCTTGCCAGTATAATATTTTAAAATCCTATAACCCATTCCAGAAGGGCACAATGGAAATTGTTTGGCATCTTGTACAGTTAAAAGTTTTTTTTTTAAAGGTAATAAACTTATTCCCTCTACAATTTTTTCCAACTTATCTAGTTACAACATTCTGAATTTAATTTTCTATAAATGAATTGATTGCCCCTCTTTCAGTAAAACATCAAGTTACGATAATTACAGTGAAGTTCAACATAGAATAATTTTAAAAATTCAAATGACTGTGCTTGAGGAAAACTGGAATCTGTATCAGCAGGCTGGGCTCACTTCTAAGGAGGCTGGGCTCAGCAGACTGGGCTCACTTCTCACCAAGACAAAATTGATTACCTGGAATATAGAATATCCCACGAGGGAATAGAGATGAATCCACAAAAAGTAAAAGCCATAATCGATTGGGAGCCGCCTCAAATCCTCAGCTACAAAGTTTCTTGGGTTTTGCAAACTTTTACTGTCAGTTCATTCCGGCTATTGCAAATATCGCCCTCCCCATTACAAACTTGTTAAAAAGAAAAGTGGAGGAACTGAAATCAAGGCAACCCCTTATCTGGACCATGGAATGCCAAGCAGCATTCAAAAAACTTAAACAACTATTCTCAGCTGAACCAATCCTAAAACACCCAGACCCAAAACAACAATTTGTCATCCAAGTGACGTAGCAGTACGAGCAATCCTATTTCAAAAGAACAAACATGGACAATTGCAACCAACTTCTAAGAAATTAACAGAAACTGAGCAAAGATGAGCCCTATGGGAGAAAGAGGCATATGTCATACAATGGGCTCTCCTCACCTGGAGACATTTCTTTGAAGTCTGGACTGATCATAAAAATTTAGAAGCGTGAAAACTCCATGGAAACTTTCCCCCAAACAACTACATTGGGCACAATACTTTAAACATTTTAATTTCACTCTCAAGTATCTTCCAGGGGGGAGGAACCTCTTAGCAGATGCCTTGTCCAGAAAACCCCAAAATAAAAGCAGAAAGATTGAAATTGTTAAACCAATGCTCCAAAAAACCCAGCTAGCTACCAAAGTAATCACCTGAGCACAAACAGAAAAAAATAACTTGCTGACAACGTGATGGCTTCCAAATTTAAGGAAGTACTATTAAGGATGACTGGTTCAGGCTAACAAAAATATTTGCTTATGTAAGGATGGTTAAGCCTGGGTAGAGAGCAAACTTTATGTCCCTGTCAGCCAAAGACTGGACCTCATGAAATGATGCCACAACTCCAAAATAGATGGACACTTTGGATTTGTAAAAAGTCTGCACCTCTTCAAAATGGCCATTCCTTAAAAAACCTAGAGAGCTGCCCCACCTGCACAGCTGAAAAAAGACAACAAGGAAAGTCCCCATGACTTCTACAAACTGTAGCAGAACCTTCAGCACCCTGGAGAGAGATTTCTATGGATTTTATAGTGAAACTGCCTGAAAGTGCAGAAAACAATTATTTGAGTTGTAACGGACCTCTTTTCAAAACAAGTCCATTTTATATCCTGCCAGAAGATCCCAACAGCCAAGGCAAAAAGGTTTTAGTACACATTTATCGCCTACATGGAGCCCACAAACGAATTATCTCAGACAGGGGTGTACAGTTTACTTCCAAATTTTGGCGAGCTTTTTGAAACCTGTTAGGCTCTGCTCAGGGGTTGAGCTCTTTGCATCACCCCCAGATGAATGTGAGTGTTGAGAGAACCAACGGGGTGTTAAAACAATATTTAAGATGTTTTATTAACTACCAACAGGACAACTAGACTGACCTTTTGCCTTTTGCTGAGGTAGTTTACAATAACTCTGTGCACAGTCGCACTGGTTTCACCCCATTCCAGGTAGCCACAGGACAAGAATTCAACCCCATGCCAGAAATATCCACTGTTCCAACCAAGGCTTCCTGAAACAATAACAATCACACGCTGTTCTCAAAAACCTTGTTTTTATTTCAATGGCTGTGAATTATATGCATTCATATAACTGATTCAACTGATTCATATAAATGATTCACCAGTTGCGGCCCTTTCTGGATTGGGATGCCTTACGTACGGTCACTCACGCCCTTGTCATCTCTCACCTGAATTACTGTAATACTTTCTACATGGGGCTCCCTGTGGGGAACACCCAGAGACTCCAACTGGTACAAAATGCGGCCGCGCGGGTGGTTATGGGGGTGTCACGAAGCTCCCATGTGATGCCTCTCCTGCGCGAGCTGCATTGATTGCCGGTGGTTTTCCGGGTTCGCTTTAAGGTTCTGGTTTTGAGCTTTAAAGCGATCTATGGCATTGGACCAGGTTATCTGCAGGACTGCGTTCTGCCAGTAATCTCCCACCGACCTGTGCGTTCCCGCAGGGAGGGCCTTCTTCGGGTGCCATCGGCTTCTATGTGTCATCTGGCGGCCCCTAGGAATAGGGCCTTCTCTGTGGGGGCCCCCACCCTCTGGAATGGTCTGTCTCCAGAAATACGCACTAATATGGATCTGAGAGCTTTCAGACGTGCATTAAAAACCTGGCTCTTAGAGCAGGCCGGCCAAGGCTGACATGGGATTTTTAATTTAGTATTTGCATTTTAATCGGGTTTTTAAAATCTGGGTTTTAATTAACTTATTGGGGGAGGGTATAATTTTAGACAGCCTAAATTATTTAATTTATTTTTAACTATTGTATATTGTAATGGGGTCTTATGGTTGGCTGTGCACCGCCCTGAGTCCTTCGGGAGAAGGGCAGTATATAAATAACAAAATAAATAAATAAAATAAAATAGCCCATAATGAGTCCCAAACAATTTATTAATAGTCCAACAGAAGTCTGCCACAGTCTTTTGGGATAAGGCTGATAAGCACCACCTTTATCTCCCTTGAAATGCTGCTAATAACTAAATTGCCAATTAACTGTACAAGGCCAAATGGAGCACAAAGTCAACACGAAGCTTCAGAGTTTAAACCGACCAGAACAAATAAAGTTGCTTCCTGCAAAGGCTCATGTCCCTTTGCTCCTCCTTTATGTCTTATGGGAGGGGCCAATCACCTCCAAGCCTTACTCCCAAGTCAACCCTTTTGTCTTATCTGTTTTTGCCTTCTGGCAACTCTGCATAAGCACGCATTGGGAACAGGCTTCCCCTGTTTCTCTGCCTCGCTGATGTCAGATTCTGGAGGCTCTGGAGTCAGCACATAACTCTCAGATGGCCCTGGCCCCATCTCTGTGTCGGACCAGATACCTCGTCCAAGCCCTTCTCAGACTCCAAGACTGGCCCATGTTCCTCCCCACTGTCTGAGTCTGCTGCCAGCTCCACAGGACGCTGGTGGACCACAAAACCCACCAAAGAACCTAACATTCCCTCCCTTAAGAAGTGGATAAACAATTTACAAGCCACTTGGCCAGTGGTCAGAATAGTCTTACAAGAGGCTGGAGCAGCTTTTAAAGCTCAAGCTAACAAAAAACACAGTGAACCCAAACCGTTCTAGATTGGGGACTGCGTATATTTATCTACAAAGTTCCTACAATCATCACAACCTTCTAAGAAACTGGGACTAAAATTCATTGGCCCATTTCCCATCACCAGAATCATTAACCCTGTCACTATAGAACGCCTACTCCCTAAAACACTTATCATCCACTATTTCACTGCAGTCTACTCAAACCAGAAATCACTTCAAAAATCAGACCTCCTTTACCCATACCTCCAACCCTCATTATGGTGAAAAAAAACACCAATATTGCAGTTATTAAACGGAAAAACAAGTTTCAACAAAATGGAGACACAACAGAGAAAAAGGAAAAAGGAAAGGAAAGGAAGGGAGGAAAACAGAACTCTCAGGTTTATATACACACTGGTCATTGACATCATAAATCTCAGTTAAATTAGGGAAGGCACAAATCTTAACAAACATATCTCATGATTGCATGGAAGACAGAGGAAGAAGAAGAAACAAAACAAAAAACAAAAAAAACCAACATTCCTATTTATATATTCCCTTTTCTTTTAAGTACAAAAGTTTTAAGTTTTAGCCAAATTGATTTTCCAGCTTCATCCCTGAGCAAAGTCCACTTCTTTAGACAATCTTTTTTCTTTTTTAATGCATAACTGCCTCTTTTAGTCCCAGGCATCAAGCAAGTCTTCTCCTGGGGAGTCTACCCTGACCCTCAAGCTAGAGCATCCCAGGTTTCCTCTCCCATGTAGGGATTCCAATTTGACTCTGCCAGGTCCCAACGAATCTTGGGTTTCTTAGTGAAACTCTCACCCCACCTCAATTTTTAGACCAAAAGGGGTCTAGGGGGACTCTGCTTCTCTCGACGGAGTAAGGATACCCCCTCCGAGGGAATTCTGCTCTCAGTTTGCAGACCAAAAAAGAGTCTGGCAGGACTCTACTGCTCTCTGCAGTGAGTATGGGCACCTACTTCCCTAGCCATTTTCCTTTTCTTTTCCCTGCCTCAGTTTTCAGGCTCACTAAAGGCCTGGGGGACCTCTGCTTGCTTCCCAGAGGTAAGGAACCTCCCCTTCTTTTTAGGGCTTTGCTCAGTGACTTCCCAGCTAGTTGCCCAAGTTCAAACTCTCTCATTAACTTTTCCATTCCATTTTCACACACTCTCTCCTCTCCCTAACAGAAGGTCCTGTGCTCTGGCCTGACCTCCTATACTTTCCAGATGTGATTGGGAGAAGGTTACACACACAGAGAGACACACACACACATATTTCCCATGCTTTTCTGGACTACAAAATTAAAATGTAGAGGTACTCACCTTCTTTCCAGAAATCTTTGAGCTCAATAAAAATCTGGATGCATTTATTCACAGTAACCGTATCCACACAGGTCAAGATGTAAAACAGTACAGTTTTTGTATATTCCTCCAAATTCTCTTGTTCAAATAAATTCCAATTAGTATTTGAGAAACAATCCTGCAGCTGATCAAGTGCTCCCTCCGGCCAGATCTTGATGAGTTTGATTTCAGGTTTAGTTTTCCTTCTGATGGGAGTATATGCTGGTATAAGGAACAGCAATAAATGATCTGAAAGTCCCAGGTGTGGAAGGGACACTGCTTTATATGCATGTTTTACATTAGAATATACATGATCAAGTGTGTTGTTTTCTCTGATGGCACATGTCACATACTGAATAAATTTGGGAAATACAGTTTTTAAGCATGCCTTATTAAAATCACCAGTTATTATATGAGCCGCATCAGGATAAGCCTTAAGTTGTTTATTTATTGTAATATGCAAATATGCAAGTGCAGTACTACTATTTGCCTCAGGAGGTTATGTAAACAGCTGTAAAAATCACCACTGTCAGTTCTCTAGGTAGATAGAAAGGCCTGCACATGACTGTCATCATCTCTAATCAGGAGAGCAGTATCTGTTTATAACACGGCTGTTGGTGCACCAGTTATTATGAATGTATAAACAAAGTCTACCTCCTTTAGTCTTACCAGAGTCCTTATTACAGTCTTATCAGCTGGACGGCTGGCGACCCCGAGAATGTGGGCCTTCTCATTGGGGGCACCCCCTCTCTGGAACGAATTACCCCCGGAAATGAGGACCATCCCTGATCTCATGACCTTCCGTCGTGCGTTGAAAACTTATTTATTTCAACAAGCCAGTCTGGCCTAGGGGTTTTTAAATTTTTTAATCTGGTTTTAATCTTTCTTAATCCCCTTATTTTTAATCTTTGTAAGAACCAATATATTTAATTCTTTTAATTTTTAAATATTGTATATGTGTTTATATGTGCATTTTATTCTGGTTGTTCACTGCCCCGAGTCCCTTTGGGAGAGGGGGCGGTATATAAATTTAAATAGATAGATAGATAGATAGATAGATAGATAGATAGATAGATAGATAGATAGATAGATAGATAGATAGATAGATAGATAAATGATACGACATGCCAGTTGTAGTGAGGCATCGGAAATAGCTGAGTGAAGCCAGCTCTCTGTAATAACTATGACACAGCAGTCCCTTATCATTGATTGTTCACTGCCATCAGATTAATCTCATCCATTTTATTGAGGAGGGACCGAGCGTTTGAGAGAAAGATACTTGGCAGTGATGGTTTGTGTGACTGTCTTTTTAAGCGAGTTAAAACTCCTGCTCTGGAGCCCCTTCTCCACCTTCTTTCTCTGCGTTGTCTGCACCATTTAAACAATCCCACTACAATCCACGGAGATCCTGGCGGTCTTGCTATCTTCTTGGGAATACTGTGAGTCCTCTGAAAATCTGACACAATAGCTCTAGCAGACTGCAGTCCATAGCATATTAGTTCTTGTCAGCTGCAAACCTCCCCCATGCAACTAGATTCAGACACATCTATCACCAAAAACACACACCAAACTGGAGAGCAAAAATCCGCAGCAACTGAGTGCGCCGCCATTTTTTTTTTTTTTCATTACCTTTATGAAAATCTTTTCTTGGATGCAGCAAAACAAAAAAGTGCCTCTGCCATTTGTCATTCCCTGGATATCCATGTCACTAACTCAGGTTTCAATAGTGGTAGAAAAGCTGCTAATTTTGTGACCGAAGGATCAGGTTTATGCAAATTCTCACAGAGAAATAGTCTCCAAAATAAAAATAGCAATTGGCAAGACAAAGAGAGAGTTAAGATAAACTGAGTAGGGGAAGACCAATAGAAAGGAAAGAGAAAAGTGGTTGGCAAGTATGATGGCAGAGCTGGACATGTCAGAACAGCAGCGATAGTTGCTTAGATTCAAGGAGCTGAACTTTTAAAATGTTTCCTTTCCCACAATTGTGTTACTGGTGATGCAAGAATCAGACGCAACAAATCTGGGGGCAAAAATCCAGATGACTAGATCACCTCAGGTAGATACTATACAGAAAATTCTAAACTATTGCTTCCATCTAGTGGCCATCTATAGTTTTGCAGCCCAGATCGTATGCTCTAAGAGCAATTTGCTTGGTTTCAGGAATGTTAGTTTCAAGCACGACCGATTCCTGCTTGTGTTCTCAATGGTAATTGAATGCTAAGCAAAATTTAGTTGCCAGCGTGAACTATAAATGAGGTACAGTCACAGCAATCCCAAATAGCCTAGTTGACATTCTTGACCCAGCATCATTTGAGCAATGACTTTAAGCCAGTTGATTCACCTATGCATGAACATTATTCTGATATTTGAAATAAGGCATTGGCAACCTATTCAGCAGCCAACAATGTTCCCAGAGATTAGCTGCCATAACCTCATTCAACAATATGACTCCTGTTTAAGGAGAGTTGAAGAACTGTTGAGATTAGCATAACATTAAAATACTCCACTAAAAGCAAGTATCTTCAAAAGTTTTCTTCAAAAATATTATTTAAAAGAAGGAAAAAGGATATTACAAGCATTTCAGCATTTCAACAATTGGATCCCTTTCATTTCAAATCTAATTTATCTTTGAATGTATCTTCAATTTCTTTCTTTCATCCTCCCTCCCCAGCTGCCCATTTCTGAGGCATATGTCAATATTTCCCAATTGCTTCCTAAATCCTTAACAGGATGTAAATATAACAATGATATTGTAACAATGAAGCTCAGCTACATATATATCTCAAATAACAAAACATATCATCAAATATAGTTAACAAAAAGAATAAAAAAAACAATTGGGGCAAAAGTTTCCTTCAATTTCTTACCTATATTGTTTTTGGTCACATTTGCTTCTACATGACTTGATTTCCCAGGATTGTTTGTCAGTAACTATCTCTTTGAGTTCTGTAAAGTGTTGCTTGTGATTATCAGTAATTATACATAGCCATCTTGCCTTCTGCTGATATTTTTTTCTATTGCATTTCATTAGAGCAGGGGTGTCAAACTAGACTTCATTGAGGGCTGGATCAGCACTGTGGTTGTCCTTAGGGGAGGGGGAGGGGGAAGACCGTGGCCAGGGTGGTCACAGTTGACTGGGCTTGGCCCAGGGGTCATGGTCAGCTTGACATCACTCACTGTGGGGACTGGGTGGGGCTGGGGAAGGAATCCAGGGGTCTCTGGTGGGTGGGGCAGTGGGTGGGAAGCTTGTCCCATGGGATAAGATGAGGTGAGGTGAGGCAGGGGGTACGGCAGCTGCTGCTGGAAATGGTCATCCACTGCATGCTTGTTGCCTTTTGTACATGGGGACTGATTTCAGCCGGCACACTGTGGAGCCCACTGCCACCACCAGGCTGCCCATCCAAGGAGCAAGCATGGTGGCAGCATCAGCAGCAGGCGGAGGGGGAGGCACGCGATGCGGACCGCTGGATGTGCTTACTCCATCCCACTGTCTGATTTTGCTTGTGGTTGGAGAGCAGGTCACTGCTTGTCATCTTCTTCTTGATCCCCTCGCAAGTCTTGCTCTTGGCCTGCATATGGAGCGTGTTCCCCTCACGCACCCAATGCACCTCAGCCCCAGTCCAAATTGCTGCCGCCGCCACTCAGCAGATCCACCCAGCCTAAAGGAAGCAAAGCATCCAGCTAGTAAGACCAAACAGAGGTGCTACCACACATCCAGACCCAACTACATCGCCTTCTTCATGCTGGGTAGGCCTGGTGCTACGGGCAGCAATGGCAGTGGCCTAATGGATCTGCATGAGCTGCTGGCAGCCTCGGTGATGGCAGCAGCCCACAGCGGTGCTCAGGTGCATCGGGTACACGAGGAGAATGCGCTCCATGTGCAGGCCTAGGCCAAGACCCATGTGGAGGCTGAGGAAATGACCAGCGGCAACCTGCTTTCCCACTACAAGCAAAAACAGACAAATGGTGTCCAGCAGCAGCCACCCAGAGGCACAGGGGGGGAGCCACATGGTCTGCCACAGATCTAAGACTGGCTGAGATCCGGCCCTGACAGCATCACCAGGTTACAGATCAACATCCAGTCAGCATTGACCAGATCAAGGCCAAGGCACAGTGAGCTGATCCTTTGCTATTTCTCAGGTCTAACCATCTCGCCGGCTGGATCTGGACTGCTGGTCTTGAGTTTGACACCCCTGCATTAGAGTCTCCCCAAAAATATTTTGCTTCCATACGGCATATTTAAAATATCTAAGTTTTAACCTCGTTATTATTTCTACCTCTAAGTAGTCTGATTTTGCCTCGTCTAATATTGAATTATTTCTTGTTGTTAGTGTTCAAAGTATTTTTAATAACTTTTCTCATTTCACAGATTAAAGCTGTCATATTTTGTTCATTCATCCAAAGATCAAGCTTTCACAATCATGCAATGGAACTGGAGGACCATGGCATGGCATGTTTGTACCTTTGTTGTCAATGTACTATCTCTGAGCTTTAATATTTGTCACAGTCTTCCTTCTAAGCGGCAAATATCTCTTTATTTCTTGGCTTAGTTACTATTCCTGTGGATATTAAGTCCAACAAGATAAAACTCGCTACTACTTTAACCTCATTTCTGCTTATTTGCATCAGGTTGGCATTGGTGTTGATAGAATAGATTCATACATCAATAAATAAATAGAAAACCTCAGAGGTTTTCTAGTTCAACCCCTACCCTGTTTGTTTTCTATTTATTTATTATTTTATAGTTATTTATATATTTTTTTTAATTTTTAAATTTTTGTTGGATAGTGGATTTGTGTTAATTCTAAGTATATTTAAATTCAATTACTAATGAATCAAAGAAATGGATCTGTCTTTAACAAGCTTCAAGGAAATAGATCTTTCTTTAACTAGCTTCCAACCATTGCTTCTTGTCATATTTATATTTATATATGCATACATACATAATACATACATACATACACACACACATACAGACAGACAGACAGACAGATAGATACAGATACAGTCACACACAGACACAGACACACACGCATAAACACATATAGACACATGACAGTGTCTGTATTGACTGTATTGTATATACTGTGTCAGTATATTGACTGGGTCAATATACTTTTAGCACAATGCTAACAATAATGAATTAAATATACATAATCCTTGTCTTCCAACTTCTAAACTTAACATGCACATTGTAATTATAATAATTTCATCGTTTATTGACTTTTTTAACACTTATGTATTTCTCTCTTGGAATCTTATATCTCTTTCTAGCATTTTTATACAAAATGAATGTTCTCTCTGCCCAAATCTTTTAATTCAATTTTTTTCTCTAATTGATTAGCACATTTCTTTTTCTGTACACAGCTTTTGCAAGAAAACAAAGATCATCCACAGATGCTAACAATTGACAATCCCCACCTTGTAACTTTCCAGTATATATGCAACGATCAACCTTACAACTCTTGGACCCAAGACCTTTCAATGCCTTATCTAAACATATATTCCAATTGCTGGCTGGCTGCTTCAGCTCATTAATGGCCTTGTTCAATTTATACACATTGTTAGGTTTTTTTACTTTCATACCCTGTGTATGTAAATTTCTTCCTCTAATTCTGCATTGAGGAATGCTGTAGTTATATGAAAATGCAAGTTTTTATGGTCATGTGGCGCTGCCAACGCTAGTGCCATCCTTAGGCTTTCACTTTTTACAATTGGCATGAATACCTCATCATAACGTACATTTTTCCTCTGTGAAAACCCTTGGGCCACTAATCTTGCTTTATATTGTACCTCATTGTTGGGTAATACTTTTTTTTGTACACCCATTCACATCCTACAGCTTTGCAACCTTGTGGCAAAGTCATAGATGTGAACACTTTATGTTCACCCATGGATTTCATTTTCTTTGTCCATGGCTTCTTTCCACTTTGCATATTCAATTTTGGGTAATGTCAATACTTCCTTAAAGTTTCTTGGCTCATATCACACATTATACACCTTTAGTTCACTAGCAGAGTACCTGTCAGGTGGAAGCCCCTTGTTCCATTGCTCTGATCTGCGTGGTATTGACTGCTCCTGTGTTTCAACTCTCTCTGGCTTCATATCTGAGTCATCATCTTCTACTGACTCCTTTTCTTGTTCTTTTTTAGCTTCTCCTCCCTGCACGCTGACACTATCACTGAGTTACCATCACTAAGCGAGTTGCTGTCACTAAGTGGATCATTCCAAAAACAGGCATCAATTCTGTTCCAATTTTGCTCTGCAAAGCTAGCAGACCTTGAAATCACTATTCTTTTGCTCCCATCACTAAAGTGATAGCTCTTTGAGCCAGACTCATAGCCTGTAAACTTGAGCTTTCTAGCCATTGGTTGACCTTTTCTGCTGATTGTTTTTGGAATATGCACCCATGCATTGCTTCCAAACACCCTTAAATGTGCCAGAAATGGCTTTCTGCCATATAACACTGCATATGGAGTATCATTTATAGATGAACTCCACAGCCTATTGATTAAATAATTAGCAGTCAACATGGCTTTACCCCAATATGACCTGCTCAACCAGAATCTTCCAGCAGTATGTCCTTCATTGTCTGTAAGACTCCATTCTGCCTCTCAGCTACACCATTTTCAGCTGCTGTATAAGGATTTGTGTGTCTGTGTTTTATTCCTAACTATCCTAACCATTCTTGAAAACTTGCTGACATGAATTCTGAACTTCTGTCAGTTTGCAGCTGACATACCTATAGTTTATATATCTTTTCTATGAAGCTTACCCATTGCTTAAATTTCTGTAGCACCTCTATTTTACTCTTTAGTAAATAGCAGAACCCAAAGCTGCTGTAGCCATCTACAGTGACCAGAGCATACTCCTCCCAAACTGGCTTGCATTGGCCCAACCAAATCTGCATGTACCAGCTAGAGCTCTTGTTGTCTGCCTTGTGCTACTCTTGCTTACTGGGAATGCCTTGGACTTTGATGATTTACATACTCCATCAACCAATCAAGAAATGACAACACAGCCAACCTCCCCATCAGTATTTATAGAGAGATGGCAACTCCGATCACACTTTGCTCGCACAAGCACAAAGCTGAAAGCACCAGCCTGAAGATGGCGAGTGGGACCTCGTCGAAACATCGCCAAGATACTCTCAATCTTACATGGGAAAAGACCTGAACACGCCAAGATCTGCATACCTGTACCCATGAAAATCTACGAATACACACACACACACACACACACACATATACAGATTAGTTGGTTAAGCCACACCCAGCCCCCAAGTCGTCTGAGTCACCAAACAGTCCTCATTGGCTGACCTATTACCATGTCTATTCCAATTTATGAACTCCTTATATACTGACAGATACTTAATTTCTTTAATCATTTATCAGACTATTTCTAAATGCTCACAATTCAGTTGTCTTTTCCAGAATTTTCCCAGCTATTGATGTCAAGCTGAGTGGACAATAATTTCCTGGATTCATCCTTTTTTCCCTTTTTGAAGATTGGAAACACATCTCTTTTTCAGTCCTCTGGTAGTTCCCCCATGCTCCAAGAGCTCGAAAGATTCAGTTCAATGATTCTGAGATTTCATCTGCCAGCTTCTTCAGAACCCTGCCATTACCTTTTGGATACTTGCAAATATGATTCCAATGTGCCTAGCTTGTGGTTCTCTTCCCACATATCCTTGTAATCTGGATTGCAAAATCTTTGAGCATAATTTTATCAGCAGATGATTTAAGTGCAACTGTTTAGCAGTTTTAATCCTGAATTATAAATTGAGCTTTTTCAATCAATTGATCTGTGTTGTTTTCTATTTCTGCTTAAAAATTGCATGCTGAGATTTAATAGCATCATCATGTAAGATTTTAAACAAAAAGGAATAAAATATATTTATTTACAGTTTTACAAATTCCTGCATATAGTGCTGACTGAACTGACTCAATTTCCCCTTAGATATCTTATGATATTTTTCTAAATGATAAAGACAGGGAAATTAATTAGCTCATGTCCTTTACCTATCCATTTCTACCCATTTTATAACTGCTGGTATCTAGACCTGGGACCATTTTTGCTATCAGAAAGTCAAGTCCTTCAGGGCAGCTTTATAGTGCAAGATGCAAGCTGACGTCTTTTCTCATTGCTGCTATTATTCAGTCAAGATATCTTAACACTTTCAGCAAGATAACAGCAAAAAATTCAAGGCTTGTTTTTTCAAAAATAAAAGGATAACAGAAAAGAAATATGCTCTGAACTGATCATGAATGCATTTTGATGTAGGTAAACTTTCCTGCTGTGTTGTTTTTCTTCAGATAATCATACATATTATAGAATTTTCCTCTCATCCACTCCCTGAATAATGCAGGGAATTTACATTTTGGAATAAACTTCATATTGCTGCCAAGAAAAGTGTATGGAAATTGTCCATGAAATGACTATTCAGCTTTAAGATACTTTACTTTCCTGTTCTCACAAGATAGAATATCTTGTGAGAACACAATAAAACACTAACTTGTCCCATTTATTAGGATTGGTTTGATAGAAGATAGCAAGTCCTAAAATTGTTCACATCAGGTATAGAATAGGACTTTTATTGTATCCTTTGGTCACTCAGCTGGCAAGGAAAGATGGACAATTTAGCATGAGCAACATTTGGGATTCCCATGTAAGCTCCAAGGTAGGAAAACATCCTTTTTATTTATGTATTTGTTTGTTTGTTTTTTATTTGTTTATTTATTTATTTATTTATTTTGTCAAGCAATTATAAGATAACAAATATAAATATAAACATAGTTATGAATACATGAAATGGATACATATAAGAAAAATAAAAAGAAACAATAGGACAGGCACGTTGTCATCAATGTAGGCACGTTGGTGCATTTATGCACGCCCCCTACAGACCTCTTAGGAAAGGGGTGAGGTCAATAGTAGACAGTCTAAGGTTAAAGTTTTTGGGGTTTGGGGAAGAAACTACAGAGTCAGGTAGAGTATTCCAGACATTGACCACTCTGTTGCTGACGTCGTATTTCCTGCAATCAAGTTTGGTGCGGTTTATCTTGAGTTTGTGTGCTCTTGTATTGTTATGGTTGAAGCTGAAGTATTAAGTACTCTTAATAGTACATTTTTAGATTCACTGCCTTATTTGTGTGCAATCTTACCTCTCTTGTTTCCATAATTACCATAGCTACCAGTACTCAAACCAACATATAATCCTCTGTTTTTACTCCCCCCTCTCTCTCTCCTCTTCTTCTTACATACACACAGATACAGGCCTACATATTCAACATCACCCACAAAGAACAGCAGTTCTTCATCCTTCTGGCTTTCCTTTTCTGCCAATCTCCAGGAGTTTAGGAAGCAGCTTTTCACCAACTCATTCTATTGTGGGATTGGAAACAAAGGCTAAAGACCTGGATTTAAGCTTAATAACAAGAAGTGCCTTCATGCAGAAAACCACCACAGAAAGAATGCCCTCTCTAATATGTACCAAAGGGGGAAGGGGAAGAAAAATCTTTCAAAATAACTAATTAAAGTTGTTTTAGCCTCTCACACATGCTTCTAAGGGCACTTAATCTCACAGGGGCAGTGGCATATGGAACAATAGTCCCTCAAACTCCCCTCTCCTCTGTGCCCCCAACCACTATCTCAGATGTTTTAAAACAAGAGCCACTTTAGGTTAATGAGCTCTCAGATGAGGAGAATAAGTCACTAATGAACACTGATGATCACACATTCCCTGATTCAATGAATAGGATCCTGCCAAATCCATGACTGTCAGAAAGTTTCATTCATAAAATCCACATGCCAGAAAAGTGGGAAGTTGCAGGGGTGGTGGAACTCTGGTATATGAGGATAGGAGGGGTCAGCATGGAATGAGTTGTTGAAGAAGTAGCATATCCACATGATCAGCAGTAGCCAAACCGCAGGATTTTGGGGTCCCACTCCTTGTTCTTTTGTCCTGTAGCTAATTAGGAATAATCCCCACCATCCCCACCATCAACAATTGTTGAAATAATCACTAAATGTTTGAGTTGTGTGTTTCCAGTATAATCCCTAAAATGGTGAAAGTGGAAAGGCAGGGAAGAATATGAGAGCTATCCTCTAAGAATGGATTGGGAGATTCTATAGTTTACCGGCAAATGATTCAAGTAATACAACAAGTAGAATATAACCCAACTTTTTAAGGATTTTCAAAGGTAAAAGACAATCCATGTTAAATTAAAATGAAGAATTCTTAAATGGTTCCAAAATAGTTTAAATAATTGCTTGAGCTGAAGATTCTCACACAAGAACTCTATTGCTTCCACAGAATAACAACACAGAATCAACCCTGGAGGTTTTCTGATCCAACCCCCTCCTCTGGGCAGGAGGCCTTATTCAATCCTGGACAAATGGGTGTCCAATTTTTTCTTGAAAACCTCCAGTGATGGAGCACCCACAACTCCAAAAAGCCAGCTGTTACATTAACTAATTGTTTTCACTTTCAGGACATTTCTCCTTAGTTCCAGATTGGATCTTACCTCAATGAGCTTCCATCCATTACTTTTTATCCTGCCCTCAGGTGCTTTGGGGAATAAATTGACCCTTCAACTTCCTGTGACAGCCCTTCAGGTACTGGAAGATGGCTATGATGGGTCACATGTCACATCTTTACCGTGTCACATGTTTGGGTTATCTTAAAAAACAAAATCTCAAGTAGTGAGTGGTTAAATAGAAATGCAACAAGACCCAACAGCAGTTTCAGAAAAATTCAGAATCCCTCAATGATAGGGAGAATAGCTACTATAAATCTGAACATACTATGTATGTATCTTTTCTTTTAAGTACACTGAAAGCATTTGCACCAAGACAAATTCCTTGTGTGTCCAATCACACTTGGCCAATAAAGGATTCTGTTCTACTCTACTCTACTCTACTCTACTCTACTCTATTCTATTCTATTCTACCAAAGTTACTTTTCCTATTTCAAACAATACCAATAAAACTAAAGAAAAAATATTTTGAAGAATTAAATAAAATGACTTTGAAATATATTTGGCAAGAGAAAAAAGCAAGAGCGACAGCGAGGAAGAGAATGTCCACCAGGTAAAATTCAGCAAACCTGGGATAGCCAAGGGAGCCAAGCCTTGTGGAGGCTACGGAGGAAATCATCCCTGGTTTACCTGCTATTTCAAAGAGACCATCTGCAGGCGGTGCGAGAGGAAAGGCCACATTGCGGAAGTCTGCGGAGCCAACCAACTAATGGACAAACAAAGCCACAGGGCATACTCCCCAACCAGGCAATACAAGGGTCAAAGACATCTGGCACGAAATTCAAAAAACAAGATGATGCCCGGGAGGAAGAGCCCCACCATACCCTCGTGGGCTATGCACACGTCCGAGTGGGACAGACAGACACTTTTGAATCCAACAAGATCTTCACCCAGGTGAGGGTTGATGGGATCCTGTGTTCTGGGTCTTATATATCCATGATTTCTTGGGCAGTCCTACAGAAGATCAACCCCCGCATTAACCAGAGCCAACTCCAGCCACAATGAATCATACTGACTACCAAGGCTGCAAAATACTGGTGCTGGGGAAGAAAACCTGCCATGTGGAATACGGAGATTTCTGGGGAGCCCTGCCACTGACCATCATGGACCAAGACCTCCCCAGCCTCCTAGGGAGAGAATGGTTCACGGTGCTACAAATCAGCCTCACTGATATCCACGCAACAGCGATGGCCAGATCAAACAGCAGAAGCAATCTAGATGCTTTGGAGAGGGAATTCCGGGACGTATTCAGCAGTGAACTGGGCAAGTATAAAGGGACCCCGATCAGTTTTAACCTTGACCCCAACATAGCCCCTGTCCGACTAAAGTCCTGAAGAGTCCTTTTTGCTCTGTGGCCCAAGATTGAACAGCAACTAGAAAAGCAAGTAGCTTAAGGGGTCCTCGAACCGGTAGACCATGCAAGGTGGGAGACCTCATAGTGACCCCTGTGAAGCCCGATGGGTCAGTCCAAATCTGTGCTGACTACAAGAATACCCTGAACCTCACGCTGCAACAAAGCACACATTCCAGTGCCAGTAGTTCATCACCTATTACATTCCTTGGGCCAGGGCAAGATCTTCGCTAAATTGGACTTAGCCCAGGCATATCAACAACTGCCTGTGTATGCAGCCACCACCAAAGCCCAGACAATTGTGACCCACTGGGGTGTGTTCAAATGCAAGTGGCTGCAATTTGGAGTTAGCATTGCCCCCGGCCTATTCCAAAGCATAATGGAAAGACCGTTACAAAATCTGCCGGGAGTTGTCCCCTATTTTGACGATGTAATAATCTCGGCTGGAGACAAACCCCAGCTAATGAAAAGGGTCCGAGTGGTACGAGAACAATTTCAAGAAGTGGGGCTAAAGTTAAAAAAGGACAAATGCTACATTGCCATACTGAGTATAGAATTTTTTGGCTTCTTAATCGATGGGTCAGACATCCGACCCACGGACAGCAAGATGAAGGCAATTAAAGAAGCCCCCATTCCACAGAGTAAAGCTGAACTTCAAGCCTTCTTGGGCTTACTAAATTTTTATAACATATTTTTGCCACAGAAGGCGACCATAGTGGAACCACTCCATAGACTGCTGGATAAAAATACAACCTGGAAGTAGGGGCCCTCCAAGGACGCCACATTCACCAAAATAAAAGACATTTTAACATCTGACACCGTACTGATGTAATATAGCAAAACCCTGCCTCTATGGCTAACCTGCAATGCATCACCATATGGCATCAGGGCAGTACTGAGCCACAGGTTACCAAATAGAAAGGAAACCCCCATAGCCTATTATTCTAAGACTTTTTCGAAAGCCGAGAGGAACTACAGCCAAATAGATAAAGAAGCCCTTGCCGCCGTAGCCGGAGTGAAACGTTTTCACGAATACCTCTACGGCAGACATTTCGAGTTGGTCACTGACCACAAGCCGCTGCTTGGCATTCTCTCAGGAAACATACCCACACCCAACATCTTATCACTGAGAATGCTAAAATGGACAGTTTTCCTGGCAGCCTGTAACTACAGCCTACTACACAGGCCAGGAAAAAACATCCCACACTCCGATGCACTCCGCAGATGCCCCCTGCCAGATCTAGTGGAAGACCCAGCCCCAGCGACTTCTGTATTCCTTGCAGAAAGTCTTGAGCCAGGCTTACTGACAGCAGCGGACATCGCAAGACTCACCGCTAAGGACAAAATGTTGGCACGAGTTTTGAACTGGGTATGGCAGGGCTGGCCAAACAAGATGGAAGGGAAGGAATTCATGTCATTTAGAAACAGACAGCTAGAGCTTTCAGCGTTAAGGGGGTGTTTGTTATGGGGGGACAGGGTAATTGTACCGCAGCCATTAAGGAAGAGGGTTTTGGGATTACTACATGAAGGGCACTCCGGGATAGTAAAAATGAAGGCCCTAGCAAGGCCCTACATCTGGTGGCCAGGGATAGACAGAAACATTGAGATCTGGGTTACCACATGCCCACCATGTTAGGAGTCCTGACCTACCCCACCCTCAGCACCCTCCTCAAGTGGGAGAAGCCCTCAGCATCATGGGGTTGCATATACATAGACTTCGCAGGACTCTGCCGGGGCAAACATTTCTAATCGTGGTTGATGCCTATTCTGAGTGGTTGGAGGTGGCCATCATGGAATCCACAACAATTGAGGCAATGATCAGAGCATTGTGGAAATTATTCGCCACCCATGGGCTACCCTATGTGCTGGTTTTGGGCAATGGCCCACAACTCATGGCACAGCAATTTGAAAGCTTCCTCACCCAACTGGGGATCCGACATGCCCTATTGGCACCGGCACATCTGGCCGCGAATGGGCAAGCAGAGAGGATGGTCCAAATGACCAAAGAAATACTAAAAAATTAGGCCCCGGTGATTGGCAAGAAAAAATTGAAAAATTGCTGCTAACCAAACACATAACACCAAGTGCAGCAATGAACAGAAGCCCAGCAGAAATGCTCATGAACAGAAAATTAAGGTCTGCCCTGGACAGGCAGAGACACCCCTCTAGAGACACTCCTCTAGACTCTACGGGAAAGTGCAGGACATTCACACCGGGAGACATAGTGTATGCACGCAACTACATGGGAGGGGAAACCTGGGTCCCAGTGAAAATAATCAAAAGAACCAGACCCAGATCATACAGACTAGAGGTAGAAGGAGGAAAAATATGGAACAGGCACATAGACCAACTGGGGGGCTGCATAACTCAAACCCCACATGAAGCCAAACAACACAACACACCTCCGACAACAATTAGACCCCAGGAGCTAGAAAACCCACAAAGGCACAAAGGCATAAGGTCAAACCCAAACAGGATAGAGGAGAACTTATCTGAGGGTGGAGGAGTCCGGCGTACTACTTCTGAGGCCTCGAGCTCAACAGAAACTGCCATACCTCCGGAAACCTTCCAGGCATTTTCAAGGGCAGAGTCTGGAGCAGTGGTAGACCTGTCCACTCAGGCCGCCGCCTCAGAAACAACTGAACCGCGCAGGCCCAATCACACCCGCAAAAGCCCTGCCTATCTGAAGGACTATGTCTCCCACGTATGCAGTGATTGGTCGGTCTGAAGCAAGAAGGGCGGGGTATTAAATATGCATGACGCTTTATTTACATGTGTTTACGCTATATGCAAAGTGGAGTCTGATGTCATTGCACCTGATGTCAGACTCCACTCATTGGTTCAGCCGCTGGCGGGAAGATTGAGTCCCCGTCAGTGGCTGAAGTGTTCGACAGCACCGGCTATAAAAGCTGGTGCCTGCTGCGTTTGCTTGCTTTTTATTCCGGCTTTAAAATAAAGAGTTTCTTCGCACTCCTGAGTCCGGCTCTTTCCTCATCTGTGTCCAAAATCTAACACTTAGTCTAACCTACCCCATATTGTTAAGAAGATATAATCAAAAAAGAAGAACCATGTGGATTATCTTCACTTTCTTTACATTTAAAGAAAATATTTAATTCTATTAAAATAAATAATATGGATTGCTATTTACAAAAATGTAGCCTAAGCAAGTCTATTGCATGAGGCAAGAAAAGGACAGGAGCATTATATGCTTTTGGAAATGTATTTGATATATAGGCCTGAAGAATGGAGGCAAGTGACAACAGAAAAAATGGGTAGCAGTAATCTGAAATGGAGAAAATGACTGGTAAGAAGATTTCTTGTGCCATGAATCTTTTATATTCAGTAAATGAAAAAGATTTTAGCTGTGTGTTTTGAGAGCTCTTGGCCAATTAAAGAGATTCTCCTTTGTAGAAGCAAGAGTTCTTTGGTGTTTATTTGAATGGAGTGTGTATGGGACAAGAAGTCTTGGTGCCTGCAATAGTTCATAATGAAAAGTGTCTCTTAAATCAACCATAGTTTTGACAGGACCACTAGAAAAGAATCAACATGGTTTGGGGATCAAGCAAACATGTATATAACTCTTTGCCTTGATAAATCAATCAATCGGGACCTTAGAGATCTTCTAATCAAAGCCCCTGTTCAAGCAGGAGACCTTATACCAGGTTTGGCATGATCCATTTTTAACTAACCCACACTGGCTTCTAGTTATAACTGTATTTTTTCTAGATATTCACAGATCTGTGGGGGTGGGGTTTTATGATCTTTTCCAGTATCTTCCCAAGTATTGATATTAGATTGATTGCTCTGTAGTTTCCTGGGTTGGTTCCCCTCCCCCCCCCCTTTTTTTTTTTAAGATGGGAACCACATCAGCTCTTTTCCAATCCTTGGGTAATCCCCTGGTGTTTTAGGATTTTTGAAAGATATGGTACAATGGTTCTGTAATAGCCTTCATCTCTCCTCTGCAGCTTCAATAGCTTGCACAAATTCTTCAAAAGGAGGATACTGGGTCTCTATCAATCCTCCAGTATCCATTCCCACCACTCCTTCTGTGATCTCCTTCTTCTCCATCTTCGCTGAGTCTTTGCACCGCCCGAACTTTAGATCAGCACCCCGGACAGCCCCCTTTCAGGGTGCTGGTAGTGATTTAGAGATTCATGATAATGTCAGCATTCCAGAAAACCTCAACTCCAATAAATAACTCAGAGACAGACATGTTCTCAAAGTTTCCTTTTATTAGAATAGTAAACTGGCACATCTGGGAAATCCCAAATCTGAAAGTTCCGGGTTTCCCTCCAATAAGTAGAAAATTATAAATCCACCCCCTGCACCCATCATTCCATCACATATCCCAATCACCATCCATCCCAACTTGAGACATCCCCTCCACCATTTCTCAGCCAGGTGCAGGAATAATATGACCTTGACTTTAAAGAAGAATACTATTATGTCTAACCACATATGCTCCATGAAATTCCCCCCTCTCATTTTCCCAGACTCAAGAATGTGGCAGTGTGGAAACTTCTGGTGCTAATATGGCTTCCAAAGCTGACATCTACTTTTTATGTTCTTTTTATTTATTTATTTGATTTGTCAATCGCTTATAAGATAACAGGTATAAGGATAAACATAGTCATGAATACATGAAATGGATACATTTAAGAAAAATAAAAAGAAACAATAGGACAGGGATGATAGGCATGTTGGTGCGCTTATGCATACCCCCTACAGATCTCTTAGGAAAGGAGTGAGGTCAATAGTAAACAGTCTAAGGTTAAAGTTTTTGGGGTTTGGGGAAGAAACTACAGAGTCAGAGTATTCCAGACATTGACCACTTTGTTGCTGAAGTCGTATTTCCTGCAATCAAGTTTGGTGCGGTTTACCTTGAGTTTGTATCTATTGTGTGCTCTTGTATTGTTATGGTTGAACCTGAAGTATTCATTGACAGGTAGGACATTGCAATGTATGATTTTGTATACTACAGGTGAAACTCGAAAAATTAGAATATCGTGCAAAAGTTCATTTATTTCAATAATGCAACTGAAAAGGTGAAACTAATATATGAAATAGACTCATTACATGCAAAGCAAGATAGCTCAAGTCGTGATTTGTCATAATTGAGATGATTATGGCTTACAGCTCATGAAAACCCCCAATCCACAATCTCAGAAAATTAGAATATTGTGAAAAAGTGCAAGATCGGACTGAAGGCGGTGTAGTTCTAGGTTTTCTAGGTCTAGAATTTCAAGTCTGGTGCCATAAGGTATTCTGCAATGAGTAGAGGAGTGGAGAACTCTTCTTGTGAAATATTTCTGAACTTTCTCAACTGTGTAAATATCAAATATGTAGTGTGGGTTCCAGACTGATGAGCTGTATTCAAGTATTGGTCTAGCAAATGTTTTGTATGCTCTAGTTAGTAGTGTGATATTACCAGAGAAAGAGCTACGTAGGATTAGGTTAACAACTCTTAATGCCTTTTTGGCTATGTAGTTACAGTGGGCTCTAGCACTGAGATCATTAGATATGAGTACTCCCAGGTCCTTGAAAGAGTTTGGATGATCAACAAGATCTTGATTATTCAGCTTGTATTTTATTTTCTGATTTTTTTGCCAATATGTAAGACAGAGCATTTATTTGTTGATGCCATTTGTTTGACCATTCTGATACATAGTCGAGATCTTTTTGAAAGGTAGCAGTATTGTCTGTTGTGTTGAATAGCTTTACATCATCAGCGAAGAGAACACAGTTGCTCTTAATATGATCACAGAGGTCATTTATGTAGAGTATGAAAAGAGTTGGTCATAGAACACTGCCTTGGGGGACACCACTGTTGACAGGTATAGAATTTGATAGGACGCTCCCAATTTTGACCATTTGTTGTCTGTTTGACAGGAATGCTTCTATCCAGTTATACAGGTGTCCAGAAATACCATAAGATTTTAGTTTTTGTAGTAGTTTGTCGTGTACCACTGAATCAAAGGCTTTATAGAAGTCTATGTAGATTGCGTCTATTGCTTTGCCCTGATCGAGTTGTGTGGTCCATATGTTTTTGCAGTGTAAGTGTTGCTAATTACAGGATAGTTTTTTTCTGAAACCAAATTGTTTATTAGAGGGTAGGTTGTTCTTCTAACATTTTCTTTTTTTGTTTCTTCTTCCTGTTTTTCTTCCTCATGTAAGTTATGACTAATCCCCAGGTATATCCTTTAGCATTATCCCATAGAGTTTGCAATGAAGACTCTTTCCTGTTCTCTTTTTTAAAAAGTCCAATTCTTTTTCCATACTTTGTATAAATTCCTTATCTTGCAATATTGCTTGGTTCAATGTCCATCTTAATTTTCTTTTTTGTCCTTTCCATACAACTTTCACAGGATTATGATCTGCCCAAACATTGGGTTCCATTTCTATCTCCTGTACACATGTTTTCAATTCTGATGACATCCAATACCATGTCTATTCTAGGCCAAGATTTATGTCTATTTGAACAGAATGAGTACTGATTTTTCTTGAGGTGTGTTGCTCTCCATATATCTAGATTTCCTATTTCTTCCATTATTTTTAAAAAAAGTTTTAGGTAGCGTTTTCCTAGCTTTTTTATTATTATTGTTTTACTATTATTGTTTTACTATTATTATAATCAAGTTCTGTATCTACAATTGCATTGAAGTCAATTCTATAATTTTCTTATGTAGTTTTCCATAAAAAACTTGTTTATTATTAGGTGCATATATCACTATCAACAACATGTATTTATGATTCATTGTTACCTCCACCATCAACATTCTCCCATCTTCATCTGTAAAAATTTGTCTAGCCTTTATTGTTTCTTTAATATATAGAACTACTCCTCTTTTCTTTTGGTATGCTAATGAAGAATATGGTTTCCCAATTTTGGGATACTCTAAGACAAATCAAATCTAGTTTTAATTTTTTTAATTTATTCAAAATCATTTTTCTTTTCATAGATGAGTTCAGTCCATTTATGTTGATTGACAATAGTTTTGTTTCTTCTTCCATTGTTTACTTATAGATAGGTTTTGTTGTTCTAGTTGATCTTATTTCTCTCTGTTCTTTCAGTCTTTTTCCTTCTCATTCCCTTCTCTTTTTGCTCTATTTCAGTTTCTTCTTGTTGTGTGCTTCCCTAATGATTCCTTTTGTTTTTTGCCATCTATTTCCTCCCTACTCTCTTCTTCCTCATATGCTGCAAAATGCTAGCAGTAGAATTGTTCTGCTTTATCTATTGTATCTAATCTATGTCTTTTTTCCAACCAAGTCACCAATATTCCCTCAGGTATCAGCCATTTAAAGTTTACATCATGCTTTATTAGTTGTCTTTTCAAGAATTGATACTTTTCCTTGTATCTCTTACTCTTCTGGGTATTCGTTTCAAACTGCTATTTCTCTCTCTTTATATTTCAATGGGGCATCTCTTGCTCCTTGAAGTATTTCCACTCTTATAGACTTCTTTGAAAATTTTGCATGTATCTCTCTGGTGAGTTTGTTTCTTCTTGTGTAGCTTGTGTATATTCTAAATATTTCATCTATCCCAGAGAGGACTTTCTGCTTGCTCTCCTCCAGCACATCCACCAACAATTCTGCCATTTTTTCAGCAAGATCTTTCCCATTTTTCTCCTCAATATTCTGAAATCTCAGGAAATATTCTGCTCTGTCCATCTCCAGCATAAGTATGGATCACTCAAACTTATTATCCACCTTAGTCAATCTGTAATCCATCTCTTCTACTTTCTTATCTGTTTGTTCTGTCTTCTATTTTCTGAATCCGTTGTTCATTTTTAGTGATTATTTGCTGGATGTTATCTATTTTTTTATCCTCCATCTTTTGTTCCATCTTTTGCATCCTATCTGCCAAGTTATCATATTCTTAGCCATGGCTTTTTATAATAGTTGAAACATCGTTTTCATTTCCATCTGAAAGGTATTCAATTGTTCAATTTTTTTTTGCTTATTTTAACTTTTATTTCTAGTCTGTCTTTTAACAGTTATGTTTTTGGTAGGTTGGACTGTTGTTTCTTTTTGCATGAAGACCAATGCAAATAATGAATTAAGCACTCCGCTTTCTCTCTGCTGCCTGTTACTTCTCTCTTTAGTGGACTGACTGTTTCTTTGATTTTTTTTCCTTGGTATTTATATGTTGGAAGATTTTTCATTATCTTTGATTTTTGTTTCAAGTCTTTATTCATTCTGAGCCTTTGCTTTCCTGAATTCATCTATGCAGATTCTGATTATCTGCTGATATTCTGCCTTGGTTATGTGTCCTTCTTTCCAATATTGTACTTCTCCTTTTTGTCTTTGTGCAGCTATGCTAGTTTCTTCTTGGATTTCTTGTTTTTCTTTCTCAGTGGTATTGTGCTGGTTTGGCTTTTATGATCATATTTTTCAGTTTCCCAAGCTTCTTGATTTGTTTTCCCCTTAAGGATTTTCATCCAAGAAATCTTTCCCAAGTTCTCTCTGAGCTTCTTAAAATCAGTTCTTTTAAAGTCTAGAACTCTGCTACCATTATGTTCTATTGCTTGTGTCTATTGCATCTATTTTTTTCTGCTTGGTTGAGTGGCCAGTCAAATACACTTATGGCAATATCATTCTTTTTTTCTTTTTTATTGACCCATATGCATTCTAGGAGCTTTTCTTCTTTGGTTTCATGCCTTTCTGTAGCAATGTAGTTTATATACAGTGCAACTCCACCTCCTCTTTTAGGGATCTGGTTTTTTGGAACAGTTGGTATCCTTCTATCAGTACGTTCTAGTCATGGGTTTCATTTCACCAAGTTTCTGTAATTCCAACTATATTGTATCTACCTTCATATATTAATAGTTCAAGTTCACCCTGTTTGTTCTCCAAACTTCGTGCTTTTGTATATAGGCACTTGAGATCTTTATGTCTGACTCTGGGTATGCTTCTATATCTCCTATTTGGTATTTGGTATTCTTTGCCATCCCTCCTTACCTCGTTATTTGACATGTTTTCTATGGGGTTTTGGTTGGAGTTAGTTCCTGGGGATTGGTCACCCTCCCCCCCTTCAGTTTTAGTTTAAAGACCTCCTGATAAGTTGCGCAAGTCATTTTCCAAAAACATTCACCCCATTCTTTTTGAGACACAGCCCATCCCTTACCAAAAGCCCATTATGAAGACCAGCGGTCGCAAACCAGTGGGCTGTGGCCCACTGGTAGGCCATGGAAAATTTTTGGTGGGCCGCAGAAGAAATGGTCCCTGAAAGCAATTAATCTGGACTGCGTAGTTCTTGTGCCTTCCAGCTCTTTGAGGGACCCCGGAGTCAGGTCCCTGAGATGCATGCACCAACCAGCTCCCACACATGGCAAGCAGCGGCAACAACAGTCCCTTCTCCCCAGTACCCACTGTTAGCTCTCCCCGTTAGTTCTCTAGTTTTGAATTGCTCTCATCTCTCTCTCTTTTCTTCCCCCTCCCTCCCCATGCCCACGTGCAGACAGGCAAGGAAAGGGAGATGGAGCTGTGCACAGCTCTCGGCTCCTCCAGCCCTCACTGCCTCTCCCAACATCGAAGCCTCGGAGATGCAGGCAAAGCCACAGCAGCGGTAGTGCCCGAGTTGCCTTAACATGCTCAGTTAGTTAAGAATCCCCCTACTGAGAGAAGGAGGTGCTGGAGGAGGAGGAGGAGGAGGCAGTAGTGGAGAAGCAAGCAACTCAGGGCACTACCGCTGTGGCGGCTTTGTCTGCATCTCTGAGGCTTCGATGGAGGAGCCAAGAGCTGCGCATGGCTCCATCTCCCTTTCCTTGCCTGCACATGGGCGCAGGGCAGAGGGGGAAGGAAAGAGAGAGGCGGGAGCAATTCAAAACTAGAGAACTAATGGGGAGAACTAACAGTGGGCGCCTGGTAGAGGGGACTGTTGTTGCCGTCGCCCTCTGTGTGTTTGAGCTGGTTGGCATGTGCATCTCAGGGACCTGACTCCGACATGAGAGCTGAGAGACATGAGAACTGCGAGTGGGAGCGTTTGGTGATTTCGAAGAACTCCTAGAACACGGTAGATTGATGTTTTGTAGGTCTCAGTGAAAGAGTGAGCTTTGTTTCGTCTCCTTTTCTCCCCTGGTAATGCGAGAGATGCTGTCTCTCTCTCTCCCCTCCTCCCCCACCCCCAAATAATTACTGGCTGTGGCTGGGTTTGGCAATGAAGTGTTAAAGCGAGCTAAGTGCCCCCAGGGACACCTTTCTTTGCTTGTCTCCAGGTGAGGCTGGAAGAACTCCCCCCCCCCACAGCTTTTCCTCGGCTACAGAGCTGAGCTCTCTCAAGGAGCTCCCACTTTCTTCCCCTCCCCTCCCCCAATTAATCACCAAGGGCAGCAATCCTTCTGTAGGCATATGCTGCTGAGAAGCTCCTGGAGTGGCGCCAAGGGATGCTGCCCCGCAAAGAGAGCAAAGCCCCCTTTCTGCCTCTGCTTCTCCCAGCGGCAGTTGCCACGAGGCCCCTCAGTTCCACTCTTCTGTCTCTTTGGAAGGCGCAGGTGGGAGGAGGCATCCAGCCTGGAACGTTTTATTTTGTTATCATTAAGCATTTACGTTTTTATTATAATTAAATAAGTGTGTGTGTGTGTGTTTGTGTGTGTGTGTGTGTGTGTAATCTATGGAGCCAAGGGTTTTTCTTTCCTAGGAAATGGATGGAGGCAGCCCTGACATTAGATTTGCTTTACCAGTCAACCCAGAGACAGCAGTCTACTGTGGGGACTAAGCATCCAGCCACAAGAGTGAGCTAGAGGAAACTGAAGCTATAGCCAGCTCCCCCACTAGACCATACCATGGTCCAGATCAGGCCAAAGGTCCCAGCCTTGGGGGTGAAGTATGGGGGAAACCCTGAGCAACTGGGGTTCTTCCTGGTGAAAGTCTGGAGCTACACGGAGGAGTATGGAGCCGAACTAGAGATGGGAGAAGTCTGATTAAGATGGGTGACTATGGGTCTGGAGGGTGCAGCAGCTGAGTGGATGGTCTCCTTTCACAATAACAGTGCCCCCCAAATGCAGAACTATGACCATTTTATGGCAGCCCTTTGCCAATGGTTTGAAGACCCACAGGCAGAGCGCAAGGCTTGGACCCAGATGAAGACCATCACCCAAGGGCAATGGTTGGTGGCCATGTACACACCCAGGTGTTCTGAGAGTCAGCATGGTTAGCCATATGGCCCGAAGACTTGTCTCTGCATGACCGAGGATCCAGCAGTGGAGGCCACTCCTTTTTGCCACTGGCTACAGCTACATCTCTTCTCTGGCCTGCACAGTCAATTGATTATCCACACTCACTGGTTGCATCTGCTCTCCTGTCAGTGCAGCCAGCTATTCAGTTGCTCACTCATGGATTCCTTGACCATCCACTCTTATCACAGAACTTTCCAGGTTCCATAATTCCTCCCAGATGTCCCTGGAGCAGCTCTTCTTCATTGGCCGAACTGGCATCCAAGGGAGCCATCACAGAGAGACTCTTTGTTCATTATAACTACTCTGTATATAACAGATAATCAGAGTTGGAAGGGACCTTGTAGGTCATCTAATCCAACCCCCCGCCCAAGCGGGAGACCCTACACCATTTCTGACAAATGGCAGTCCAATCTCTTCTTGAAAGTCTCAAGTGATGGCGCTCCCACAACTTCCGAGGGCAACTTCTGTTCCATGGGTTGATTGTTCTCGCTGTCAGAAAGTTTCTCCTTATTTCCAGGTTAAATCTCTCCTTGTTCAGTTTCCATCCATTAATCCTTGTCTGGCCTACAGGCGCTTTAGAAAATAGCTTGACCCCTTCCTTCCTGTATCCATGAAAGAAACTTTGAGCCCCAAATCATCTTTAGAGTCACGAATATAAAAAAAAAACATTTCAAATTATCAAATGTTTTTTCCATATTAAAAAAAAAATCATAGGTGTTTCTTATTTTTGTAATATTGTTAATGACATTCAAAATATATCTGGTATTATTGCTCATGTACCTCTTTGGGACTAACACAGCAAATACAATATAAGCAATATGGTTATATGTTTCCAGCAACATGCAAGAAGCATTCATGGAATATTTTCCTGCAAAAGTTGGCCTTGAGGAATATTTTATTTCATTGCCCAAGCATTTCACACAGAGCAGTCTTCTCTAAACAGTGTCCAGACATACTCTTTTATATATTATTTCTTCATACGAGGACTCTAGAATCACACTATCTCTTTTCATATTTTATATTCCAGTTTAAGAATATTTTTGCTAGCCCTCTGCCAGCTAAAATGGAGCTTGGGGAGGCCGCACATGGGGCCCCCAATCTTTGTTTTCACTGGCAGAGGGCTAGAATAGAATAGAATAGAATAGAATAGAATAGAATAGAATAGAATAGAATAGAATAGAATAGAATGGAATGGAATGGAATGGAATGGAATGGAATGGAATGGAATGGAATGGAATGGAATGGAATGGAATGGAATGCTTTATTGGCCAGGTTTGATTGGACACACAAGGAATTTGTCTTGGTGTAAATACTCTCAGTATACATAAAGAAGGAACATTCGTTAAGAATCAAGAATCATAATGTACAACACTTAATGATAGGCATAGGGTACAATCAACATCAAATCATACTAGGAAACAGAGGATACAAGCAACAAAGTTACAGTCACAAGTGGGAGGGGATGGGTGATAAGGAGTGATGAGAAGATTAACAGTAGTAGTAGTGTACATAGTAAATAGTTGAACAGTGTTGAGGGAATTATTTGTTTAGCAGAGTGATGGCTTTCGGGAAAAAACTGTTCTTGTGTCTAGTTGTTCTGGTGTGCAGTGCTCTATAGCGTCGTTTTGAGGGAAGGAGTTGAAACACTTTATGTCCAGGATGTGAGGGGTCTGTAAATATTTTCACAGCCCTCTTTTTGACTCGTGCAGTATACACGTCCTCGATTGAAGGCAGGTAGGTGGTAATTGTTTTTTCTGCAGTCCTAATTATCCTCTGAAGTCTGTGTCTGTCCTGTTGGGTTGCAGAACCAACCAGATAGTTATAGAGGTGCAGATGATAGACTAGTATACTAGATACTAACTAAAAAGAAAAGGAGAAATGTTTCTCCTTTTTCATTTGAGCATGCAAGAAAGGACAGGAAAGAAGAAAGGGAAAGAGGAAAGACAAAGAAAAAGAAGGAAAGATGGGAAGAGATCAAGGAAGGAAAAAGAAGGAAAGAGGAGAAGGAAGAAGAAAGGAGAATGAAGAGGGAAGGAAAGAGAAGAAAAGGAAGGAAGGAAGGAAGGAAGGAAGGAAGGAAGGAAGGAAGGAAGGAGGGAGGGAGGGAGGGAGGGAGGGAGGGAGGAAGGAAGGAAGGAAGGAAGGAAGGAAGGAAGGAAGGAAGGAAGATTTCAATGAGAGTGAGGGAGGGAAGTCCTGCCTTAGCACTTGGCCACCACAGATGCCCCCGACACTAGTAATGCCACGCCCACCCCAGCCACACCTACTCTGGCCCCCCAAGATCAAACACAACCCTGATATGGCCCTCAATGAAATTGAGTTTGACACCCCTGGGTTAGAAGTTATCTAGTAAAAAAATAAATATATATTTCTGTAAGGCAGCAGGAAAAAGAAAATTCACAGACTGCAAAATCAAGGTTATACTTTTTTTTAATTTGTCAAGCAAGTATTAGATGACAGGTATAAGCATAAACATGATTATGAATATATGAAATAGATCTGAATAAAAAGGAACATTAGGACAGGGATGGTAGGCACCTTGGTGCACTGTATGCAGGCCCCTACAGACCTCTTAGGAAAGGGTAGACAGTCTAAGGTTAAAGTTTTTGGGGTTTGGGGAAGAAACCACAGAGTCAAGTAGTGTATCCTAGACATTGACCACTTTGTTGCTGAAGTCGTATTTCCTGCAATCAAGTCTGGTACAGTTTACCTTGAGTTTGTATCTATGGTGTGCTCTTGTATTGTTGTGGTTGACTACTGGACGCAACCTATTTTGCATATAATAAATATATGTCCTGCACCACATTAAGAAGCATCTTAATTCTCCCCTCCAAGTCAAATATGTTTTACAATTTTTATCTATATCATCAAATCTTGCATCATTATATCCAATGTGAAATACAGGTGATAATAGTGAAATGGTTAAATACTTCTGCTGCATTCTGTACCAAATGCTCCATATCTGGGACAACATTTACATCAATTCCTATTCATGTACAAGATACCAAAATAGTTGTGGGTTGTTTTTTTTTGTATAATTATATTGAAGTTTTTAATAAAGAGTACTTTAGTTGACTCCATCTTCCCCCTACTTTTCCTGCTCCTCCTCTACCCATCTTTTTAATTTCATTTGATTGGATTTCCATTATTTTTATTGTTATATTCCTTTGCCATTGTTGGGTTTACATTTTTACCATTTCTCAGTTTTATTGTTTTAAGCCATCTAGAGTAGCCCCACAGTGTCCCTGTAGCTTCATTTGGGCCCAACCTGAACAATGCCAGCACCCTGCTACTTGCTGAATGAGCAGCTTCAGGGATTGGGGCATGGCAGCCAATCAGTTCACCCCGATGAAACAAAAGAAATAATCTCCACTCATAATTTTGAACAGTCATTAATTGAACTGTCATAACTTGAGAAATACCTGTAATCTGTAATACCTGCAATGTATGTATCAAGTAAAAGTATTTTACATTTTTCTCATCATCTTCAAAATTTTATCTATTGAAATCTGTATACTTTCCGAGATTCCGGTTATTGATATGTCAGTCTAATTATTTAAAAAAACTCCTTAAGAAAAAACTTAGCCATGTTAATTCTTTTCTGCCTAGTTCATTAGTTCCCTCTAGTGTCCATTTGTAACCTTCAACAAGCCTCAGTTCCTAATATAGGCTTATATTGTATATAATATATTATTTTGTATATTATATTATCTAAACTTTCTTAAATCTAAGAAAAGTAAAATGCTGTGGCTGTCAAGGTTGCTGTTTTAAAGGTCTCTAATATCCATAAAGTGATTAAATTAAACATTTCTGAGTACAATTAGAAAGTGAGCCCTTATTGGGTCCACAATTCAGAGGTGGTATTCAGCAGATTCTGACCATTTCTGGAGAACCGGTAGCGGAAATTTTGAGTAGTTCAGAGAACCAGCAAATACCATCTCTGACTAGCCCCGCCCCCATCTATTCTCTACCTCCCGAATCCCAGCTGATTGGCTGGGTCTTCTTTTGTTGCCCTGTACAGGAGAACAGAGCTGGAAAGGAGGTTAGTGGGGTAGGGAGGGAATGGGGATTTTGCAGTATCCTTCCCCTGCCATGCCCACCAAGCCACACCCATAGAACTTGAACTTGAACCTTTGCTAATAGCAAAGATGTCTCCCTCAGCTCCTGACATTCAAATCCACAAGAGTCCATTGTTATATAGTCTCCTTGCAAAACAGCTGCCATTCAGAGCACTCATGAGCAATTTCCCAATCTCTCCTCTAGAGAGCTTCAAAGTCTGACTGCTGGTCTTTCATTCTTATACAGCAGTTGTCAATCAACCATGACTCACAGTGAAAACTAATAGTGGCAATATTTTTTGAATATCTACATCTGAGTGAACACATTAATAAATAAGTGTGAACCCATAACACATATCAAAATAGAAGTATTATTATGAGAAATTTCCTGATGGTGAGAACAATTAATCTGTGGAACAGCTTGCCTTCAGAAATTATGGGTGCTCCATCACTGGAGGTTTTCAAGAACAAATTGAACAACTATTTATGAAGAATGGTAATGTATCTCTGACTTGAGCAGAGTGTTGGACTAGAAGACTTCCAAAGTCACTTTCAACTCTGTTACACTACGATGATGATGGACTTGCTTTTACCCATCCTTGTTTCTTTTCATTGAAAACTTGCTAAAATGACTTTCTGTGCTGTATTTTAAAATAGGTCCCCTTCGTTTTAAACCAGAACTGAGGAGTTTTAAAAATGCTATTGAGCTCAAATTAAAAACGAATCCAAAACTTTCATCCCCTGCTTGTTCAAGGGAATAATGTCTCTGCATATAGGAATTCTTTTGAATTTATCACATGGCTGACTGATAGATTAAATGGGCTTTGCTACTAACTACATGGCCTATGGAGACATCCGGTGTTCAAAAACAGCAGTGTCCGTCCTTGGAACTTATTAGTTGCAGACAATAATACTGCAATGCAAAACAGTATTTATTCATATTAAATGAACTTTTTAGTCACATTCCCCATTTACCTCACTCTCAAATATACACATATACAATACAGTTGATAATTAGCATTTGTTCACACAATCTATAAAAAGTGCAAAAGCAGTTAAAAGTTAGACCAGAAGACAGTAGGCAATCAAATGAACTTTCGTGTTTGTGTGTGTGTGTGTGTGTGTGTGTGTGTGTGTGTGAACAAAGAATCATGGAGTTAATGCATTCCTGCAAGATACTGTTTCCTTTTGAGGAGTTGTTCTAGTCTGGTTGTTTTACTGCTCAACAAGCCTTTCTCATTAGAGTATCTCCCCTTAGATTTAGACTCGGTCTGCTTTAATAACAGAATAACAGAATTGGAAGGGATTTTGGCATCTTCTAGTCCAACCCTTTGCTCAAGCAAGAGACTCTATACCTGTGATGGCGAACCTATGGCATGTGTGCTGGAAGTGGCCTGCAGAGCCATCTCTCTGGGCAAGCCAGCCATCAGCCATTGCTCTTCTGGGTTCAGGCACGCATGAAACCAGAAGGCCAGGGGGCTGGTGCACATGCGTGCGCCTGAAACTGGAAGTTCAGCTGCTCTTCTGGTTTCCAGTGCTGCGTGCATCAGGGAGTTGCACTTCCAGTTTCCAGTGTTCCACTGCACGTATGTGTGTGCACTCCCGTTTCAGCATTCAGTGCCGAAAAGGTTCACCAAGAGTACCTTTTTTCTTAAAAACCTCCAGTGATGGTGCACCTGCAATTTTAGGAGGAAAAGCTGTTTCACTGATTATTTGTTCTCATTGTCAGGAAATTCCTTAGTTCTAAGTCTTGATACCTTATGAGCTACGGTGGTGCAGTGGTTAGAGTGCAGTACTGCAGGCTACATCTGCTGACTGCCGGCTGCTTGCAGTTTGGCAGCTCAAATCTCACCAGACTCAGGGTTGACTCAGCCTTCCATCCTTCCGAGGTGGGTAAAATGAGGAACTAAATTATTGGGGGCAATATGCTGACTCTGTAAACTTCTTAAGAGAGAGTGGTAAAGCATTGTAAAGCAGTATATAAGTGCTATTAACACATTTCTCTTATTTCTTGTGCTGCCCTCAGGCGCTTTGGAGAATAGGTTGATACCCTCTTATCTATGACAGCCCCTCAAATATTGGAAGAATGCTATTATGTCACCCCTAGACCTTCTCTTTGTTAGACTAGTTATACCCAGTTCCTGCAACTGTTCATTGTATGATTAACCTCCAGCCACCTAATAATCTTTGTTGCTCTTGTCTGCACTCTAGAGTTTCAACATAGTTTTTGTATCATAGTGGCCAAACTTTGATGCTGAATTCCAAATGTGGTCTTACTAAAGCAGTATAAAGCAGTACTAATACCTTATGTGACCTTGATACCCAGCATAGGTATCATAGGTTTGCATTGGCTTTTTTGGCAGATGAAGCACACTGTGATTGTGCACTAGGACTCCAAAATCCCTCTTACAGTTACTACAATTGAGTCAGTAGTAACTCAACTGCTACTAGTTAAGTTGAATATTCTATCCATTCTATCCTCTCATCTAGATGGTTTTTGAAGATTGTTAGGTTTCTTTAAGAACCTGAACTATATTGGTTTACCATATATGGTTGCAAGTCATAATGACTCCGCACTTTAATGAAACCAAGATATTGATTGGCTACAAGAAACAGGAGTACTATATAGCATGAAGCCAGAGAGCACATGTTTGGCTTCTACTGTGGGCTTCTACTGTGGATGTTACTCGGCTAGACTGCTTCTATTCGGCAAGTATCTTCATCACTCTGTAACTATGTCTCTCCATTGCTGTATGGATGTATTGAAGATGCTGTATTGCTGTTTTGCCTACTGAATATGATGGTTAGTTATATACTCTATTGACTGATGAACTGTGTATGAATCTTGGACTCAATCTTGGATTGTGCTTATACTCCTGTATATAAAACCCTTTACCCTTCAACTTCCGTGCTTGTGTGACTCTATACTCACTGCTACAATTTTGCACACTACTTCCATTTGCTGCATACTTCTTGAAGACAAAGAAAACTCTGCTAATACTTATCAAAGATGTTGAAGAATATTGGGCCCGAGATCAAACCTTGTGGTACCTCACTGCATGATTCCCTCCATGTAGATGTAGTTCCACTCAGGATCACCCACTGAGTACCGTTGACCAGCCAATTGTGAATCAATCTGTACTGTCTATCCCATATTGTCTATCCTACCAAGAAGCAGGTTGCAGTCTACTTTGTTAAATGCCCCGCCAAAGTCCAACTATATTATGTACTCAGCATTTCGCTGATCCACTAATTTAGTTACTTTATGAATTTCAAAGTATCATGCAGTCAGCCACTTGTCCTTAGAAAGATCATGCATACCACCAAAGAGGGTGAAAAACGGGTTACAAGAGCAGGATTTTCACTTGAATCTGAGGAACATAATTGGGAAATATCTAATGATCTTGAATGAGTTTAAAGCTACTGCATTCAAGTATACCAAAGGAATTTATTTTTATTTTTTATTTTATTTATTTTTATTTGTCAATTGCTTACAAGATAATAGGTATAAGTAAAAACATAGTTATGAATACATGGAAACATATAAGAAAAATAAAATGTATATAAAAGAAACAATAGGTCAGGGATGGTAGGCAGGTTGGTACGCTTATGCACACCCCCTACAGACCTCTTAGGAAAGGGGTGAAGTCAATAGTAGACAGTCTAAGGTTAAAGTTTTTGGAGTTTGGGGAAGAAACCACCGAGTCAGGTAGAGTATTCCAGACATTGATCAGTCTGTTGCTGAAGTCGTATTTCCTGCAATCAAGTTTGGTGCGGTTAACTTTTGAGTTTGTATCTACTGTTTGCTCTTGTATTGTTATGGTTGACACTGAAGTATTCATTGACAGGTAGGACATTTCAATGTATGATTTTATATACTATACTTAGATCGGACCGAAGGCGGCATAGTTCTAGGTTTTCTAGGTCTAGAATTTCGAGTCTGGTGGCATAAGGTATTCTGTAATGAGTAGAGGAGTGGAGAACTCTTCTCGTGAAATATTTCTGAACTTTCTCAACTGCATTAATATCAGATATGTAATGTGGGTTCCAGACTGATGAACTGTATTTGAGTATTGGTCTAGCAAGTTATGATATGGTTGGACATTCTGCCATTATCTTATGTAATCCTAATAAAAAGTGCAAGGAAATTGGAAGACAGATGTTAATTCTACCTTTAACAAAAGAGAGGACCACTTGGGAAAACAAGAAATCAGTTGACTGATTCCTGAGAAGATTCTGGATGAAATCAAATATATTGATCTGTAAGCAGTTTGAAAACAATATAGTAAACTACAGCCAGTCATCACTTACTGACTGTGCTGTTTAGCAAGTGATCACAGTTACAACAGCACTGAAAAAGTAATAATGATTGGTCTATGCACTTTCAACCATTGCAGTTATAATTTGATAAAGATTTGGATGCTTTGCAACCAATGAGTAAACACACCCATTGCAACATTCTATAGTCACATGATCAGTTGTGAACTTTTAAAAGTGTTTGGAAGCAACGTGTGGGTGCATATTCCAAAAGCAATTAGAAGAAAAGGACAGCCAAAGGCTAGAAAGCTCAGGTGTATGGGCTATGAGCCAGGTTCAAAGAGCTATCACTTTAGCGATGGGAGCAAAAGAATAGTGATTTCCAGATCTGCTAGCTTTGCAGAGCAAAATTGGAACAGAATTGATGCAAATTTCTGGAATGATCCACTTAGTGACAGTGATCCACTTAGTGATGGTAACTCACTTAGTGATGGTGTCAGCATTCAGGGAGGAGAAGCTGAACAAGATATGAAGCAAGAAAAGGATGAAACACAGGAGCAATCAATGCCATGCAGGCCAGAGCGATGGAACAAGGGGATTCCACCTGACAGATATTCTGCTAGTAAAGTTAAGGTGTGTAATATATGGTATGAACCAAGGAACTATAAGGAAGTTTTGGCATTACCTAAAATTGAACAAGTAAAATGGAAAGAAGCCATGGACAAGGAAATGAAATCCATGGAAGAACATAAAGTGTTCACATCTATGACTTTGCCACAGGATGCAAGTGGATGTACAAGTGGGTGCCCAATATTGAGATACAATATAAAACAAGGTTAGTGGCACAAGGGTTTTCACAGATGAAAATTGTGCACTATGATGAGGTATTTGCGCCAATTGTAAAGAGTGAAAGCATCAGGCTGGCACTAGTGTTGGCAGCAGCACATGGTTATAAAATTTGGCATTTTGACATAACCATTGCATTTCTCAATGCAGAATTAGAGGAAGAAATTTACATGATTCAAGCACCAGGTTATGAAAGTAAAAAGCCTAACATGGTGTATAAATTGAACAAGGCCATTTATGGGCTGAAGCAATCAGCCAGGAATTGGTATATGTGTCTAGATAAGGCATTGAAAGGTCTTGGGCTCAAAAGTTGCAAAGCTGATGGTTGCATATACACTGGAAAGTTAAAAGGTGGGGATTGTCAACTATTAGCATTTGTGGATGATCTTCGCTTCATTGCAAAGGCTGTATCACAGGTAAACAAATTTGCTAATAAGTTGGAAAAGAAATTTGAATTAAAGAATTTGGGAGAAATAAAAAATTATCTCAGTGTGGAGATACAAAGAACTGAGAAAGGTTCTCAGTCAACAAAGAAAAATTGAATAGCTGTTGGAGAGATATGAAAGATTGTAATACTGCTCCAACACCTATGAGTACAGATTTTCATAACAGTTTGGGTGAGGATGAAAGTGAACCCTGTGATCTTCGAGCAGGCCGGCCTGAGCTGACCCAAATGGGATTTTTAAATGGGGTTTTTAGATTAGTTGGGATGGGGTACAAAGTTTTAATTTATTTTAATTGGGGGTTTTTAGATTTTTATTGGGACAGCTTAGGATTTAATTCTTTTTTAACAATTTATATTTGTCTATATGTATTTTAGTTGGCTGTTCACCGCCCTGAGTCAGGCTCCCCTGGGTCCTCTGCCTCGCTGCTGCCAGACTCCGAAGGCTATGAAGGCAGCACCCACTCCCAGATGATCCTGGTCCTATCTTTGCATTGGACACAGGACCTTCGTCCAAGTCCTCTCTAGGCTCCCTGACTGGTCCCCGTTCTTCCCCACTGTCCAATTTCGCTACAGCTGCTGGTGAACCACAACACCACTCTTTGGAACATCCTGCCTTCCAGAGTAAGATCTGCCCCCAACATCCTATCCTTCAATAAGAACCTAAAGACCTGGCTCTGCAAGCTGGGAAAGTTCTACTCTAGAGGTGGTTATTTAGATTGATAGCAGATTCCACTTCTCCTCCACCCCCAACTCTGCTCCCCACCTGCTCATGTACCTTTAACTAGTCATATTGATGTATTTTCTCGGCTTAATTTTTCTTGGTTTGTTTTATGGTTCCATTATTTTATTTTATTGTTCTATTATTTTACTTTAGTGTTGTTTAAACTTACTTTTTATTTCTTCATTTGTTATTATTATACGTTCCGAAGAGTAGCCCTGTCTCGAGGTGGAAAATAAATTTAATACTAATAGCAACAACAATAACTATAGCAAGGAAATCATGAACCGAATAGACGGAAAGCTGGGAAATATAACACAAGGGACAACGAGTGATCAAGATGCCCAGGAAGAGGAGCCAACTGAAAGAGTAGATGAAAAAAGGGAACAGACAAAACAAATGAAACAAGATGATAAGAAAGAGATAATAACTAAATTAATAAAGATTGATGGCATAAATCAAGGGGAGAGTACTTAACTTAAAAAAAGAATTGGAGAACCAGGAAGATTTTTCTGGGAGATAGGAGCAAGAGTAGTATTTTGAAAACTAGACAGTGGAAAAGGGCAGAGAAGGGAGAAATGTTTAAAATCAGTAGTCAAGATGTGGAAGCAGATAAAAAATAAAGATCCAAGAGTGGAATATGGGAGGCAAGCTAAGAAACAAACAATTCAAGCTTTAAAGCAGCTAAGAGATGATGGTTAGACAGGGAATAGGTTTAAATACAGTAGTGGCACAATCAAAGCTAGGATAAGGAGAGAAACTAAAGAGGGGGATTAATAAAATGCACATTTTTATATAATAAGGAGAAGCAATAATAAGAGGACAACTCAGAATTTGAATGACAGTATTACTAAGTATACTTAAATAATATGGTGACTGGCATAAAAATAATATATTGAACTATTGATTAAACAAATAATGAAATATTATAATTCAATATGAATATGTGTATGTTTGTTAAATGTAGCAAATATGATTAAAATATCTTATTTGTATCAAAATGTATGACATGCAGAATATGGTGACTGACATAAAAGTAACATACTGAAATACTGAATAATCAAATAATGAAGGATTATAAATTGAATAAATGGAAGATTTGAATTTAACATAAATGTTTGTATTATTATTAGAATTATATAAGCTTGTTAAATGAAACAAATATGATCAATGCTATTTTATTTGTATCAAAATGTATTACACTCAGGTGCCACACTGTTCACGCATTGATGTTTGTAAAAAAAAAAAAACTCTAGCAAAAAAACCTTAAATTTAGACAAAATACACTAAATCAGATTTATTAGGCAAGTATAATGTAATAAATTATAATTGTAGCTCTGGCTCTGCCAGCAGAGGATCCGTAATAGCATTGCATTTTATTGGGACTGTTCATTTCTACCAAACAACACAACTGCATTAGAGTTTTTTTTTTTAATTTCCAAGAGATACTTTCTACTTCATAATGAATTTTCCTACACAACAAGATGAATCAGTACCATATTTAAATTTGATTTAAACAAAAGTTTGTTTTCTAATGTCTTAAATTTCAAGATTCAACTCCGTCTTTCAAATATCATTGATAAGAGTGGGAAAAATAGAAGTCTTTAGCATCTCCCCCCCAAAAAAAAAATCTAATTTAATATACTCCAACTTGTCAAATTTCACTTTCATAAATTGTATCCATGATCATCAACCTTATAACAGCAAAGAAGGTAACATTTAGCAAGGTGTGTAATTTAACAAGCAGCAACTATCTGACAAAAAAAATCCTTTTTTATAGTGTATTATATCCTTCTCTAATGAGAGTGTGAAGTTGTCCTTTTATAGTAGAACTTCTATAATACTGATTAAATTAAAAGCTGCACACAAACAAAAACAGTGTCTACCTTGAGTTAGTGTAGGTCTGAGGCAATGACATATATGTATTCTATTAGTTCCCAATTTTTTAAGAATTGAAATATACTATTTTCTGCACAGTATTTAAACTGGAAGCACACCTCATGCATGTTTGAATTACACAACTGTATTCCACAGTACTGACTATGCCTCTTGCTAAGGGGAGAGAAATAAAATTTGCTTTTAACACTAGTTATTGGCCAAGAAGTAGGACAGTAAACTCCTTACTTATCTAAGATATTAGGATTTCCTTAGTTTACATGTACAATCTTAAAACCCATCTTCTACATACAGAAGACCTACAATTGCTAACAGAGTACTTTTGCTGATCTACAAGGGTTTGTGTATAATTTAAGTATATTCATGTAAATTAGTATGAAATATGCTTTCTTTCAGATAAGAACTTTCCAATGGTTTTCCAGTCATTTGAATATTATAGTTGGGGTGGGATTCAAATTTTGTAACAACCAGTTCTTGTGGGCATGGTTTAATTTGTGGGCGTGGCTTGGCAGTCACATGACTGGGTGGGTATGGCCAGGTGGCCATGTGACTGGCAAACCAAATACAAGTGGTCCTTGCTTAATGGTTGGTTGCTTAGCAGGTGTTCTAATTTCTGATTGATCTCCCCAGAGCTACTTGACCTGTTTTTGGAGTTTTGACAGCCATACATACACACACACACACACCTTCTAACCCTGCTATTCTATGATTCTGTAAGGATCTCCTGCTGGAGTAGGGGGTTGGACTAGATGACCTCCGAGATCCCTTGCAGGCCGGCCCTAGATTGCTGTGTTGCTTCAGTCTTCTGAAGCCAGGGTTTGTGTCCTTCCTTCCTCTCCTTTTTCTCTCCCTCCCTCCCTCTCTCCTTCCATGTATTTATCAATCCATCCATATATCTCATTCACTTTCTCCTCTCCCTTTCTTTCTTTCCTTTCTTTCTTTCTTTCCTTCCTTCCCTTTCTTCCTTCCTTTCTTTTCCTTCCATCACCCCTTTCTTCGTCTATCCCTTTTCTCTACCTCTTTTTCTTTTTCCTTCTTTTCTTTGTCTCTTCCTTCTCTTTCTCTCCTCCCTCTTTCCCTCTCCCCCCTTTCTCTCCTTCCCTCTTTCTTTCCTTCTCTATCTCCCCTTTCCCTTTCTTTTTCCCACGTTTTCACTCTCTCTTCCTCTCCCCCCTCTTTCCCCCCTTTCTTTCTCTCTATCCCTTCCCTTCCTCCTTCCCTCTCTCCTTCTAAAGCTAGGAGACCCACCTGAAATACACACACAAACACACACTTCCAATGTTGCTTGTTAACTTACGTTCTTCCAGGTCAGTCTCCTAGAGTCCCAGGGACTGGGTGCAATTGTCTGTTTGCACCCGGCCCCGCGTTACCAGGAAAAGCTGGCAGGCAAGGCTTCCGGGACCAACAAAGGGGTCGGGGCTGGGACTTCCTCCCTTCCTTCAAGCTCCCACCTTACTGGCATCCCGACTGCCTGCAAAGTGCAAACTTACCTTCGTCCCATGGCTGGTCGCAGAGGAAAAGCTTGCTAAACCACAAGAGCCGCATGGGCAGCACTGGCAGCTAAGCAAGACAGGCAAGTGGGGTGAGGGGGAAAACCTTGCTAGGCTGTGAGTGCCACATGGGTGGCGCCGGTGGCTAAGCAAGCCAGACAGGGATGGGAGGGCAACTAACCAGGCCACGAGCGCTGAGGGTGGTGGCGGCCCAGGCTAGCCCAGGAGTTGGGACTCAACCAGGGCTTGTGGCGGCGGTGGCAGCAAGGGTGAGGGTGGCAGTCCGGTAGTGGCAGCCTAGGCTGGCCCAGGAGTCGGGACTCAACTGGCGTGGCCGCAGCAGCAGCATGTAGGCGACCGGGGCTTGCAAAGCCTCATTTACCTAGGGAGATCATGGTGGAAGGCAGACAGCGATGGCTGGCAGGCGGGCAAAGGCAGACTGCAGGCAGATATGGTGCATGGCCAAGATAAGGAGGGTTGAGGTGGGCGGGGTTAGAATGCAGTCAGCTTGTCACGCATGCGCGCAATGTCACACATGCACGATAAGGACTGACTGGACAGGGAGTGGAGAAGCGGGCGGAGAGGGGCGGGGCCAGTCAGGGGCACGTTTTACCGGTTCCCTGGAATACTGGGAACCATAACAACTGGTTCTACCGAACTGGTCCGAACAGGTAGATTCCCATCCCTGGTTATAGTAATTTCTTCTATACACATAATTACCATCTTTGTTTTTCAAAGGAGACAATTTTTGGATGTCAGTATTATAATCCATCTGTTTTGTAATTCTGACCATGTTTAGGCTCAGAAATTAGCAAGGATATACAGAACATTTTGAACTGAACTGTCTTGACACAACAGACTCATACATGGAACACAACTGTTTTGAGCTTGAAACACTTCCAAATTAACTAGATTAGGTATTTCTCATTCAAGGCAAGGTTGGAACAACATGTTGTGAATGAGGAACAGTTCAATTAGCACAGTTCTACTATACAGAATTGAGTCTGATTAATACTTGGATCACCAGGGAATATTAGGACTATAGATATAACTAGAAAGTCAAAATGTCCCAAAAGACAATGGCAATCCATCTCAACACTTATGTACTAAAACTGCATGGCTGTGTCCACACAATCACCAAGACATCAAGTTTGATTTAAAAGTGTCCTTCCTTTAACCCTAAAAAGAACTACAAAACTAAAAAATAATAGCAATTCTAAATAGATGCAGTATTTCTCAAGCATTCAGTTCAAAACAACAGAAAGATTATAGTGTTGTCCGTCTCTTGGCCTCCAGGAGCTTTTTAATTTTCCCACAGTATTTCCACACTGATTTGTCAAATTCCATATGAAAAAGTCACTGGATAACAGATTCAACAATGCCATAGCTTAGAGCTACTTTACAGTTCAAATCAATCTCTAGAATATCTTAAATAATAGACAGATAGAGCAATTAATGAGAAACAACAATAATGGAAGCTGGAATTTATACTTTTCATGCAAATGCATACTGTTTTGTTTTTTCAACGCAAATTTCCACATGAGGAATTACTAGCTCAAACAGGCCCAGTTCATAATGAAAAAGGTGAAATCTTACGACTTTTAAACTTTATGGGATTACCCAGGGGTGGGATCCAAAATTTTTAACAACCGGTTCTGTGGGCATGGCTTAGGTGGTGGGCGTGGCTTAGTGGTCATGTGACTGGGTGGACGTGGCTTGGTGGTCATGTTATTGGCTGGGTGTGGCCAACTCAACATCACTCACATTGAGGCACGCATCTCCTCGCCTGGCCTCTCGTGACTGTGGGGATGCTGCAACAGTCGTAAGTGTGAAAAATGGTCATAAGTCACTTTTTTCATTGCCACTGTAACTTTGAATGGTCACTCCACACAAGCAAAGTACCAACAAAGGAGGGGAAGAAACTCTGGAGAAGTTCCAGAGACAGGAAGTCTAGTCCTGCCAAGAATGTAATAAGGGTTAACAGAGAGGCAGTTTCTGTAAGCAACACCAGAATGTTTCCTTCCTGCCTTCCTTGCAGGATTAGGCCAGTAATTTCTTCTAACAACCGGTTCTCCGAACTGCTTAGAATGTTAACAACCAGTTCTAGCGAATAGGTGCGAACTGGTAGAATCCCACCCCTTGGATTACCCAGAGACAATTTCCAGCATCTTCTTTACATTAGATCTGAAGATTAATAAATGGGGCAAAGCCCACTACATCCTGTAAGAGAACTAGGGCACGTTGAAATGGAGGTTCAACATCCAACTCCACTCCACGACTACGCAATATGCTCAGGCTGGATTCCGCAACATCATGACAATGCTTCACCTTCAAGGCACGAAGCTTAGGACAGTACTCTGCCAAGGTCCTATCAAAAGAGAACACACAAAACATCAAGATCACAGTCATCTACCAGGAACTATTTATCTATTTGAAAATGAATAGTATTATGCTTTGAGGTTGAATCATTTGTCTATAAAATACTTAGTAGCAATGTTATGAAGCTAAACAATTTTCAAAGGTGATTTATTACAGAAGGAAAAATTAAGTCTGGATTCCCTTTCCTCACAGCTTTTTAACTGCTTAAACATTCCCAAGCCTTATATTCCTACAAAGTATATGGAGTTGTACTATATACAATAGCTACCAAGATATTTTATGCTTTTTTTCTGAAAACCATACATAATCCATTTTTAGAAGGGCAGACCACTTTGAGAGAATATACCTCAATATTCAATATCAAAACTAACTTCATATTGGAAAAACAAGTCTGACACATAATTTAAATAATTTATGGATATTAATTCTGCATACTTATCACATCTAAAGTTTGGACTATTCTTAATGTAGGATTTTAAAAATAGGTCTTATGTATAGATGTTTTTATTTGATAGAAACCTTGATTTTAATCTGTGTTCTTATCATAAAGTAGACTTTTGTGAATTATTTATCATTGATCGGATTTTCGTAATAATTACGAGTATTTTCTCCAGTATGCAAATATCCTTTAGGTATAAGTTTGATATAGAAATAAGGCATATTCCTTAAGTTCGGTTAAAATGAGTGCAAACTTCTAATGTAGAAAAATATTTTAGGGCAAACTGTGCTATATTCCATTCAACAAATGATAAAGCCTAGGCTGTTTTTCACCATGACTACCTGTGCCTAAACTTTTCAAGCTCCAACTGGGTTTTATTTTAAAATATATACTTTTTTATATAATCAGTTTAAAATAAAGTAGGAAACCAATGTAATCAGAGAGGAACTGAGACATCATCATTCAGCAGAAATTTATGTTATTGGAACTGGAACCAAACACTAAACACCAAAATATAAATTCAAGAATTTCAGTTCCCATGCTGTTGCACTTGACATATTTAATATTCCATCACTGAAAACAACCATGCAGGACCACTCATTTATTCAAAACTCTTTTCTTAAATAAGGATCTTCAGGGAGTGCAATATATGTACCATGTATATAAACTACTGCAAAATACTGCACTAAATACTTTATTATTGGTGTTATTGTTGACTCTGGATTTCGATATTCATTTTAATAACATTCCTTTCCTTTCTTTATACCTATGTGATGCGCATGGAAAATAGTAATACCTACTAGCCCTTACAGATTTCTTAAACAAGAATAAGTTTCAGGGGAAAGAGAAGCAATATTTCTTTGATTTATAAAGAGGATCCTTGTATATCTGTAAACTGACTAATTCTTCTGTAGACTGAACAAGTCCCTGTAGTTTTCTTGGCAAGATTTCAGAAGTGGTTTGCCCTTGCTTGCTTCTTATGGCTGAGTATGAGTGACTACTCCAAGATTACCTAAATTGATTTTGTGACTAAAGCGAGTTTAGAACTCAAGGTCTGCCATTTCCAGCCTTCCATATCAAACTGGTTCTCGCTGGCAAGAGGCAAGGAGAAAGAGGAGGAATGCAGGAATTCCAACAACTCAAAATTTGGAAAATGCAGATAATTATTTTTATAATATCGCATCATAATCAGAAGAAAGTACAGACTGCTGACCAAAGAGGCTTCCATCAAGCTTGGGCTTCCTTGGTGAATATACTTGCAAATCCCTGCTTAGTAGTTGCGAAAAACTAGAAATCTACAAGATGTTTGTTAGAAAGATATGGGAAAGAGAGTTTCCTTGAACAGCATATATAATAAACGAATAGGCCTATGTGTGGTGGAGAAGAGCAAAATTAATTACACAAAAGTAATGAACATAATATTTACACTGAGATTTTTAAATGTAAATGTTTTTCACGGCCTTACTAAATTTCTACAGTGCAGTCCATAGTATACCACACAAACATTAATATAGCCCGTGGTCCAACCAAAATTGCATGTTCTTAGTTTAAAAATTATGAGCCCTCCCCAACTATGACTACAGCCAACCAATCTTACCTCAGAGTATCAAATTCCTTCTCAAAAGCTTCTTTTCTAGAAAGTAATCCTTTCATGTAATTAATCATGTAATTAATTTTTTAAACAGGCCGGCCTGGCCCAGTAAGGGTCTTTGGGGTTTTAAATTCAATAAGGGTTTTAATTTTGAATCTGATTTTTAAATTTTTATCTATCCCGGATTTTAAATATTTAATTATAGTCGGACGGGATGCAGCCATATATGTATTTAATTTGGTTTTAAATTCTATTTAACTTGTATCTATTTTATGTGTTTATTAGGCTGTACACCGCTCCGAGTCCCTTTTTGGAAGAGGGAGCAGTATAGAAATATGAAAAATAAGTAAATAAATAAATAAATCAAAAATGATAAAAATCCTTTCTAGTATTACACTATGTTTAAGGACTACTTTTAAAACAACCATTTGCAAACATGACAGTAATAACAATTCATTTTCTGACCAATATGCACCATTTACAACCAAGTTTGCAATGAATGCAGGAGTTAATGCAGGAGTTAATAGTTGTATGATTTATCTGAATGAATGGCAGGAACCTATGATCTTCACAGTCTCTCTCATGTTCACTTAGCAACCATTTCATTTAATGACCAGGTCATTGTAGTGGAATTTGGTTGCTAAACAAGGAGTGGGTCTACTTATTTTCTAGATGCTATCTTCTTGTCAAAAGGAGAAGAAATTTCCCTGTTCGCTTTTCTCTCTCTCTTGGTTAAGCATTCAAAATAGGTTTTAGTCTGGTTTAAGAGTTAAAACATTAACTTAATTGTTAGATAATGTGACAAATATAACATTGGTTTAAGTATGTTTCACAGTTTAAACCATTAACATTACTCTTAAAATAACTGAACATATGTCAATTTTGGGTGTTCTAATACCAAAAGTTAGCACCAGAACCCAATTCTGGTCACAAAATCGGGATACGTTCTGTCACTGCAAAATATTCAGAGATTGCTTCCTTGTAGTGGCCACTTATCACAGCCTAAAACTAAAAAGATCAAGTCTTCTTCTTCATTCACCTACGATACCATAACAATCTTCTAGCCTAACCTACCTCATTAGACTGTTGAGAGGACAAATCTTGCCTGCCATCCTGAGGCCCTTGATGAAAAGATGAAACATAAATGTATTGCAAAAAAAGAACGATGTTCTTATTCTACTGATGCACAAATTACCTAATTGAGTTGTTCTTAACTCGCAGGCAGCCCGTGAGGTCCAAATGCTCCAGATCAGAACAGGCTTTGGCAATTTCTTCGACAGCCGTATCACCAACATTTGCATTAACAGCCAGCGAAAGTGATTTTAATTTGTTGCATCTTTGAGCAAGATAGGAAATGGCTTCATCTTTCAGCTGCCGGCAGGCTGTAAGATCTAGAGATTCAAGCTCTTTACAGTGATCAGCAAGGCTCCGCAAGGAAAGTCCATCCACCCATTCACAATGGGCCAAAGAAAGTTGCCGTAAATTGGGGCAGCCCAAAGAGATGGCCACCAAAGCATGGCGACTCAGCTGTATGCAGCCATTCAATTCAATCTGTTGCAACTGATGGTTTTGACCAATCACGGGAAGCAGTTCCTTGTCAGATAACCAGTCAGAGCAGTTTTGCAAGGCTAGCTGCTGCAACACTTTATTGTCTCTTAACAAGACACAGAATGCAGCTTTCGGGATATGAGATCCAACCTATTTGTAGGCAAGAAAACAAACCATTATATCTTATATTATATGCCTTTTGCACTCCTAGTGTAACAATGTAACAAAAAAAGAATTAAACCAAAATAATCTCACCATTACCAAACTATGTCAAGGTATTGTTAAATAAAGAAAAGACGGTAAACTTTAGAAAAATAGAACAAAATAAAAAATGAAACAAGCATTTTCCAGACTTTATCAATGATAAATTAAGTCATACAAGGCTTGAGATAGAAATGAAATGCATTTCATGAAAATACACTTACACTTAAAAATAGTAGGCTGACCACAACTGGCAGTTCAACTCTTCCAATTACAATGGGGTTGATTTTTTGGCACTGTTTTCTGTTGTTATTCTTTTTTATTATTATTCATTTATAATATAAAATACAAAAATACAAAAGAAAATAGTATCAAATATAAGGAAAAGGGAAGGGAAAAATGTAGGAAAAGGAGGGGGGAAGAGAAAAGTTGTTGCCTTCTGACTCCCTTTGAGTAAATAAGATAATAATATCAAGCATCAACTTTTTATTTTTTCATAATAATATAAACGAGCCATTTCTATAACAACAAACTTATCTAATCAATAAAACCCTAAATCAAAGTTTCATTTTTTTCCACCTCAAGCACAAAGTCCACAAGCGGTTTTCAAATAGAAACAAAAGTAATTGTGTTTCTTTTCTTCAATCAAGGCAGTCAATTTAGCTATCTCTGCTAGCTCCATCTACTTTTGCAGCCATCCATCCATTGTGAGAATCAAAGTGTCCTTCAATTTTTGTGCATAGAGTAATCTTGCTGCCGTCAACTTATATAGCATATTGGCAAAAAAAAATCAGAAAATAAAATACAGGCTGGATAGTCAAGACCTTGTTGATGATACAAACTCTGTCAAGGATCTTGGAGTACGCATCTCTAATGATCTAAGTGCTAGAGCCCACTGTAACTACATAGCCAAAAAGGCATTAAGACTTGTTAACCTAATCCTACGTAGCTTTTTCTCTGGTAATATCACACTAGTAACTAGAGCATACAAAACATTTGCTAGACCAATACTCAACTACAGCTCATCAGTCTGGAACCCACAAATACGTACCTGATATTAATACAGTTGAGAAAGTCCAGAAATATTTTACAAGAAGAGTTCTTCTCTACTCGTTGCAGAATACCTTATGCCACCAGACTTGAAATTCTAGACTTAGAAAACCTAGAACTACATCGCCTTTGGTCTGATCTAAGTATAGTATATAAAATCATACATTGCAATGTCCTACCTGTCAATGAATACTTCAGCTTCAACCATAACAATACAAGAGCAAACAATAGATACAAACTCAAGATTAATCGCACCAAGCTTGATTGCAGGAAATACGACTTCAGCAACAGAGTGGTCAATGTCTGGAATACTCTACCTGACTCAGTGGTTTCTTCCCCAAACCCCAAAAACTTTAACCTTACACTGTCTACTATTGACCTCACCCCTTTCCTAAGAGATCTGTAGGGGGCGTGCATAAGTGCACCAATGTGCCTATCATCCCTGTCCTATTGTTTCTTCTTTATTTTTCTTATATGTATCCATGTATTCATAACTATGTTTTTACTTATACCTATTATCTTGTAAGCAATTGACAATAAATAAATAAATAAATAAATAAATAAATAAATAAATAAATATAAATAGATAGATAAATAAATAAATAAATATAAATAAATAGATAAATAAATAAATAAATAAATAAATAAATAAATAAATAAATAAATAAAAGCATTAAAGTTCCAATTTTTTCCAAGTCTTATTCCATTAAACCCCCCAAAAAAGTTTCTGGTTTTATCTTTATATTCATGTTGAGAATCTTCCATATTAGGATGTGAATCCTACTCCAATATTTCTTTGCTTTGTCACATGACCACCATAAGTGATAAAAGGTCCTTTCTTTACTTCTGAATTTCCAACATTCAATTGAAATACCTTTATACTGTACATTCTTGACAACTTATCTACTACTATCTAATACTATCTAATACTAACAATGCATCATCTTATAAAAGTTTTCTTTTAAATTATAATTTAGTATAAACGTTAAGCCTTCTGTCCATATATTCCCCCTCCATTATCATTCTTTACAATTATGTCATATTTAGGCAACCATAGAGTCATACATAGTATGCTCCAAGCAATGCAAAATCTTTTCTTCTTCAATTGCTTTTAAGATTTATTTCAACCACATTTTCTTTTAAAAGAATCTACAATTCCAGGGATATCAAAGGTGCTTTTTCAAAAGGCAACTGGACTATTTTTTTCCTTGAGGACCAAAACATTTCACTTCTCATTCAAGAGGCTTCATCAATTGTGATTTGGGGTGGGGGGGAGGCGAATGGAAGAATAGGTACTGACAGTTGAGACTGAATGGAGGGGGGATGATGGAGGACTGTACTTCTTTCTCTATCTTCCAACCCCTCAACATCCAGTCTCAATTGTCAGTAGTTATCCTTCCATTCCCCTCCCCACCCCACCCCGCCATCACAACTGATGAAACTTCTTGGGTGAGAAGTGAAACGTTTTGTTCTTCCTCAAGGAACAAACAGTCCAGTTGCCTTTTTTGAAAAGCACCTTTGAGACAACTATTACCTGGAAAACTGAAAATTTCCACAGACAATTCAAGGGATACCAGAAATCAATTTTTATTGATTACACTGCAGGTTGCAAGAAACTTTTAAGAGCCCCAAATTATCTAAAGATAGAATTCAACATACTGTAAATTTTAATAACTCCAAGAATAGTTGTGGGCTCCAAAGTGTCCTGCCCTCAGGTGGAGGGCACTTCTCAACATCTTTTTTTGTATCGTGGTGAACAGCCTGGATGCAGTACAGGTAGTCCTCGGCTAACAACCACAACCACATTTCTATTGTTAAGTGAAACATTTGTTAAGTGAGTTTTGCCTCATGTTATGACCTTTCTTGCCACAATTAAGTGAATCTCTGAAGTTGATAAGTTAGTGACCCAATGTCAAAGTTCCAGCTGAAGAACCCAACCAAAGTAAGCACAGCCAAGAAGATTCAATTTCTTAATGCAAAACTTTATTGACTACATCATTTCGGCACAGATGAGGGCAAAATGGATCATGATGGATCATGCCCAGTATTTCCTAGCTGAACCACAGAAAACTACAATGATCTAATACATATCAATTTTACAGAAGACAATGTTGAAAAAGCACTACGCAATCTAAAAACATCTCTATCTATTGGACCGGACGGAATATGTGCATACTTCTTAAAAAAGCTATCCACTGCCACAGCAGAATCTCTAAGCATAATCTTTGAAAAATCTTTCAGGACCAGCTCCTTGCCAAAACTATGGTCACAAACCACAGTCATACCCATCTTCAAAAAGGGAGACCCCAGCCTACTTACAGACCAATCTCTTTATGCAGTGTCACCTGTAAAGTCATGGAATCAATTATTAACCAATCCATCATCCTCCACTTAGAAACAAACAACCTACTCTCTAATAAACAATTTGGTTTAAAAAGAACACTATCCTGTAATCTGCAACTCTTACACTGCAAAAACATACGGACTACAAAACTTGATCAGGGCAAAACAACAGACGCAGTCTACATAGACTTCTGTAAAGCCTTTGATTCAGTGGTACACACAAACCACTCCTAAAACTAAAATCTTATGGTATCTCTGGACAACTGCATAACTGGATAGAAGCATTCCTGTCAAACAGACAACAAATGGTCAAAATTGGGAGTGTCCTATCAAATTCTGTACCTGTCAATAGTGGTGTCCCCCAAGGCAGTGTTCTAGGACCAACTCTCTTCATACTCTACATAAATGACCTCTGTGATCATATTAAGAGCAACTGCATTCTCTTCGCTGATGATGTAAAGCTATTCAACACCAGATAATTCTGCTACCCTTCAAAAAGATCTTGACTATGTATCAGAATGGTCAAACAAATGGCAACTTCAAATCTCAACAAATAAATGCTCTGTCTTACATATTGGCAAAAAAATCAGAAAATAAAATACAAGCTGAATAGTCAAGACCTTGTTGATGACCCAAGCTCTGTAAAGGACTTTGGAATACTCATCTCTAATGATGATGCTAGAGCCCACTGTAACTACATAGCCAAAAAGGCATTAAGACTTGTTAACCTAATCCTACGTAGCTTTTTCTCTGGTAATATCACACTATTAATTAGAGCATACAAAACATTTGCTAGACCAATACTCAAATACAGCTCATCAGTCTGGAACCCACATTACATATCTGATATTAGCACAGTTGAGAAAGTTCAGAAATATTTCACAAGAAGAGTTCTTCACTCCTCTACTCGTTATACAATACTTATGCCACCAGACTTGAAATTCTAGACCTAGGAAACCTTGAATTACGCCATCTTCGGTCTGATCTAGGTATGGTATATAAAATCATACATTGCAATGTCCTACCTGTCAATGAATACTTCAGCTTCAACCATAACAATACAAGAGCAAACAATAGATACAAACTCAAGATTAATCGCACCAAACTTGATTGCAGGAAATACGACTTCAGCAACAAAGTGGTCAATGTCTGGAATACTCTACCTGACTCGGTGGTTTCTTCCCCAAACCCCAAAAACTTTAACCTTAGACTGTCTACTATTGACCTCACCCCTTTCCTAAGAGGTCTGTAGGGGGCGTGCATAAGCACACCAACGTGCCTACCATTCCTGTCCTATTGTTTGTTTTTCTTATATGTACCCATTTCATGTATTCAAAACTATGTATATACTTATACCTATTATCTTGTATGCGATTGACAAATCAAATAAATAAATAAATAAAATTAGATCCAGCTACTTCCTGCACAAACCCCATATAGTCAAAATTCAGGTTCTACATCCCTCCAATTAGAGCAGGTCACATTGTCCAATTGAGTCTCCTGGTAGTGTTGTGAGAAAGTCTTTCTGGCTCTGATAATCACCTGCCAAAATGTCCTTGGTTTTCACGTCTGGCATCTTGATGTCTGTACTTAAGTTCTATCTCCCCCTTTCCTCCTCCAATAGTTTGTTGGCAAACTGAGAAGCGATAATAATTGCAAAAGCAAAAAACAGCTTTGGAAGCTTGACACCTGGTTGTTAAATGTTTTCCCCTTTGACTTTGCTTGGCAGAAGGTCACAAAATGTCATCACATGATCCCAGGACACTGAAACTGTAATAAGTCATTTGCCAAGTGTCTGAATTTTGATCACATGACCATGGGGATCCGACAAAGGTCATAACTGTGAGAAACTGTCATAAGTCCCTTTTTTCAGTTCTGTTGTAACTTTGAATGGTCATTAAATGAACTGTTATGAAGTCGAGGACTATCTTATTCCAAGTGTGGGCTTATCAGTATGGTGTAAAGTGGTACTAATACTGCTCGTGACCTTGATACTATCCCTCTATTGATGCAGCTTAGGAATGCATTGGCCTTTTTGGCAGCTATGGCACACTGTTGGCTCATATTTAAGTGACTATCTACTATGATGCCTAGATCTCTGTTACTGCTGTTGAGCCAGGTACCACACATTATATCCCTATGCATTTAGTTTTATTTGCCTAAGTGTACAAACCTACTTTTCTCACCACTGAATTGCATTTTGCTGAATAAGACCCAGTGTTCAAGTCTGTCGAGATCCTTCTGCATCTTGAGCCTATCTTCTGAAGTGTTGGCTATTCCACCCTGCTTAGTGTCATCTGCAAATCCCTTCATCTAAAGTGTTGTGGCGCCCCCACTCACCCACATGCCAGGGTTGGTGTAGACAGCTTTGTTCAATCTATTCCCCCACAGATCTATTTCAGGTTTTCAGTTAGCTCCCAGCTGCAAGCTTAGCACAGTAATTGGCTCGCGACCAAGTTGATAACCAAAAGCAAAACGAACTTACAGCCAAACCAAAAACAGCCTTGGAAATAAAGGGTAGGTTCCAAAAATAAACAGCACAAACCCCCTCTGAGATCCGAGGCCTCCATTGAGTTTTGTCAACAAGTCCGGTAGTCTGGTTTCAGGGCTTGCAAGAAGTCACAGGAATTGTCCAAGCCAAAAGTTCAGGGAGTCATTTTCAGCGAAGCCAGCCACGAACAAGCTTCAGACTAACCTTCCAGGCAATGGCCAATTAGTCCACCCGACAGATAACCGGCTGCTCCAAACATGAACATAAACACTCTCCACAACTAAATTATATTGTCAGCCTCCGCAAAATTTTCTTGATATCTTTTGCTGCTTGCTTCCTGTTGGCTGCCATAGAAACAGGGGAACGGGTAATTTTGGTATTTGGGAGGGGAAGGTTGCTGGAGAGTGAAGACATTTTCTGTTTGAACTAAAAAGGAGGGGATGCTTTCCTGCTTAGTAGTATCTCTACTAAGCCAAGGTCAACAGTCTTGGCATACTAGAGGAATGAGAAACTACCTGAAGATTTATCCCACATGACATTATAAACACCTCAGATTGGATGACCAGTCTGGAGTCTTGGGGGAGGAAACTTGGGATAACTTTCAATATGTAATATTCACACCTATTTGCTTCAGATCTAGCTTTCTTTTGTTGCTATCACTTCAAACTTGGTAAAAGTACTTTTTCTCTACATCAATGGAGTTGAAGGATTTCTTTCTTGGGTTTTGAATGAGGCAATGCTGACATTAAGCAAGATCTCTCTTTACCAGTCCACCCGGAGATAAACTCTACCGTGGGGGTTGAGGAAAAAGAAAATAATGTCTAACTAAGGCAGTGATCAAGAAGATTTGGGAACTGTTGGATCTACCCCTTCATAGTTCCTTTGCAGTCAAGGGGAAGCTGAGCTGCTGTCTGTGTTGCAGATTGAGAAGAAGCCACTGGTTCGTCCCAAATGGTCTTTGGAAGTAGGGTGGATGGAAATGCCAGAGGGAACTCCCCCTGGGACAACAGCTGCCAGATGCTGGCAGGGAGAAGCTGCCTGGCAGGAGGAAGACAAAGAAGACCTCCTGCTGACCCGTGCTTTGCAATTATTTCATGAAGCTCTAGAGAATCAGAGAACTACAGAAAGGTATGCATTGACTGCGCACAAAGATTGGTGAAGCAATGGGGGGGCAGAAGCCTCTGCAACCCCAGAAGTGCTTCCCATAGCCCACCGGGGCCAGTGCAGTCTGCAGGAATTCTAGTGGCTGCCGTAGCTCAGGCCCCCCCATTGCGGGGGTCAGCACCTTGGAGCCACCAAATTCCAAAAGTTCCTCTGCTGGAAGTAAAATACGGAGGGGATTCCTTCTTCTTAGCTCAAGTTTAGAATCATATGGAGGAATATGGAGATGATGCCTCAGAAGCAGCCAAAGTGAGGTGTGTCACCAAAGCCCTAGAAGGAACTACAGCCCAATGGATGGTCTCCCTTCATAATGATGATGCCCCTCAGCTGAGGGATTATGAGATGTTTATGGTGGCCCTACGCACTCAGTTGAAGATCCCCTTGCTGAACGCAAGGCAAGAATTAGGATGAAAACCTAAATGAGGGGCGAATTTCAGGAGTTGGCATGCCACATGCGAGGTTGGTCCCAAGAGACCCTGATAGAATCTTACAAAGATGGGCTGAATGAAGACATCTACCAAAGCTGTATCTCCAGAGGGGCTCCTCAAAATGTTCAGCGCTGGTATGTGTTGGCAGCCAATGTGGAGATTGATCTGGCCAGAAACCGATGCAAGGGTGGCACCAACTGGAGTACACCTCTACATACCGCTCCGAGAGAGACTCCTAAAGTTCTAAAGAGTGGATCAACCCAAGTCCACATTGTGCTTCCAGTATGGGAAGGAGGGTCATCAAGCTGCTGATTGCCACACTAAACTGGATGTCAAAGGAACATCTGCCAGAGGGCAGAAAGTTGAAAAACCTGCAGCCAAGCAGTGTGAAATTGCCCTGAAGGCCATGGAAATCGTTGAATTCGCTTCTCCAGGAAAAGACAAGTTGGGAACTCCAACCACTTTGGGTGAGAGCAAGTCCGATTCTGATGATGACCCCCTGGTAAGTCAACAAGTGAGCCCCATGACCATCCCAGTGGAATTAAGGGTTCCTTCATCCGGAAGATGTTAGCCCTGTTGGACTCTGGGTGTACAAGATGCGTAATTAGCCCAGAAGTGGTGGACAAATTGGGGTTGAGACTAAGAACACTGAAAACACCCATAGCATTTTACCAGTTAGATGGATCAGTGGCTGGGGGTGGCCCGGTCCATTTCATACCAGAGCCAATGGAAATGTTGATGGGGAAACACCAAGAGACTTTTGTGTTTTATCGTGGCCCCAGGGATGAGCGCCCCCTTACTCAGATTACCCTGGCCTCGGAAATGGAACCCTCAGGTGGACTGGAGCAGCGGCCGCCAACCGGTGGGTGTGAGAAAATTTTGGTGGGCCGCAGAGAAATTTCACCCCCAGAGCACCCCCCCCAAAGCAATTAATCCGGGCTGCGCAGAAACACAAAGCTGCTCAGCCCACATGGCCCGCGGGAACCCTCCCCCCTACTCACTCCTTACCCAGCAAACTTGTCTGCTAAGTTGCTATTTTTCCTTTTTCGACCATCATCTGTTCTGCTGCACTGAGAGATTTAGATTAGCTAGGAAGCAGGAAATGGTTGGATTTCTTGCTTTCTAGCTAAGCACTGCCAAACCTCCCATAGAATTTAAGGTTTGTTTGCAAACAAATTCAGTGCAGACTCATGGCAAGCAAATTTGAGAGACTGAGCTAGCTGGTGGTAGATAGATCGATCACTGAATTATTCTGTGAGCAACTCAATCTGCCTGCTTTGCCTGATTTTGGATAAAAGTTGCTTTTTTAAACAAAAAATTCAATATTTACATGCATGGTGTGTCGTGAGTTAATTTTGTGAGTTTGTTTGCAAGCAAATTTTATGTAACAGACTGAGCTAGCCAATGGCAGATAGATGGATTTCTGAATGAATCTGTGATTCTGTGAGCAACTCAATCTGCCTGCCTGCTTTGCCTGATTTTGGGTAAAAGTTGCTCTTTTTTATAAAAAAATCAATATTTATATAAATATTTATATTTACATACCCAGCCAATCACATGACCACCAAGCCACACCCACAAATTAGGCCACGCCCACAGAACCAGTTAGTGGTCCCTGGGATCTAAAATTATGAGTTTGGTGGTCCCTGAGGTCCAAAAGGTTGGCGACCCCTGGACTGGAGGGTCTGCTGCGCATTCGTTCTGCCCAGCCACAGAAGGGGGGGAACCCCTAGTAAGACCCCAGGACATCAAGGATCTGGCATCGGTGGCAGATGAACACATTGCGGGGGAGAAGAAAATCCTGAAAGAATATTAGGACCTCAGGGAGGTTTTTAGCGAGAAGGCTTTGGATATGCTACCACCCCATCGCCCCACTGACTGCAACTAAGAGATCCTTCATGGAGTGAAACTCCCAAAGCCAAAACTGTATTTGATGACACCACAAGAGCTGGAGGAATTGCGGTCTTTTATTGATAAAAACCTAAAACAGGGTTTTATCCAGTCTGCTAGGCCCCGAGTGGCTGCCCCAGTGTTGTTCTGAGAAAAAAAAGATGGCTCTTACCGTTTATGTGTGGATTATAAAAACTTGAATGCTGTTTGCATAGAAAATGTTTACCTGCCCCCCTTAATGGACATGTTAGCTCACCTAGCCAAAGGAAAGATCTTCACTAAGCTTAATTTGAGAGAAGTTTACTATAGAGTTCAAATTAAAGAAGGGGATGAATGGAAAACTGTATTTAACTGCCCTTTGGGTTGCTTTCAATTTAACGTACTTCCGTTCAGCCTGCAAGGAGCTCTCGCCTTATTCATGCAACTGATGAGGTATTGCATGAACACCTGTATGAGGGGGTGTTGGTTTACTTGAACGATATTCTTATATACAAGGACACCATAGAGGAGCACATAAAAGTTGGTGTTATCAGTTTTGAAAAAACTCCAGGCTGCTGAACTATATGCTAAGCTATCTAAGTATGAATTTCACCAAAGGAAAATTGACTACCTGGGGCATCGCATATTGCATGAAGGGATAGAAATGGACCCAGAGAAGGTCCGAGCAATTTTGGAATAGGCTCCACCGCACACCAGAAAATAATTGCAAAGTTTTCTAAGTTTTGCTAATTTCTACCATCAATTTATCCCAGCTTTTGCAAAGATCATGTCACCCATTACAAAACCCCTAAAGACAAAAGGTGAACTTAAACCAAAACCCAAACAATCTTTGGAGTGGTCCATGGAATGCCAAGCGGCTTTTGAGAAACTGAAATGATTATTTGCAGCCGAACTTGTTCTTAAACACCCCGATATGGATATCCCCTTTGTAGTTCAGGCTGATGCAAGTGACGATGCTGTGGCAGCAGTCCTACTACAAGCAAATGCAAATGGGACTTTACAACCTTATGCTTACACCTCTCAAAAACTAACTGAAACCGAATGGAGAGGGGCTATTTGGGAGAAGGAAACATTTGCAGTCCGATGGACATTATTAACTTGAAGACATTTCCTTGAAGGGGCTAAACACCCCTTTGAGGTGTGGACGGATCACAAAAATCTAGAGGCTTTAAAGACCCCACGAAAGCTGTCACCTAAGCAAATTTGTTGGCATAATACTTTTAAGCAGTTTAATTTTTCATTAAAATACCTACTGGGGGAAAGAATTTTATGGCAGATGCTTTATCTAGATTGTCCCAGTATAATAGCATCCAACCTGAAGTGATCCGCCCTATTATCCCTATGAAACAATTGGCTGTCCCAGTGGTCACCAGAGCCCAAGGGAAGGGGAATGTCAACCTTTCTAATAATTTAACTGAACAGTTAAAAGGAGTGTTAAAATTGGATAATTGGTTTTTAATCCCACTCAAATGAATGCAGTATTCATGACGGCCTGGCATGGGTGGATGCAAAGTTATACATCCCTGCCAGTCTTAGAGGAGCCATTCTAAAACATGCCATGATTCAAAAGTTGCTGGGTATTTTAAGTTCATGAAAATCCTGCACTTAATTAAACGGCAGTTCTGGTGGCCATCTTTGAAAAAAGACATAGAAGCTTATGTTGCCAGTTGTCCTGTATGCGCTTTGGCAAAATGGCCCCCTGGTAAACCAGCTAGTCTGCTTCAGAACATTGCTTGGCCGAATGCCCCATGGAAAGAAACTTCCATGGATTTCATTGTGGAATTACCTGAGAATGGGGGAAACACAGTAATTTGGGTGATTACTGATCTATTTTCCAAACAGGCGCACTTTGTACCCTGTGCAAAGATTCCCTCTGCTAAAACGTTGACTAAACTATTTATTCTACATAGTGTTCCTGAATGCATAATTTCAGATAGAGAGGTACAATTCACTTCTAACTTCTGGAGATAATTTTTGAAGTTATTAGGCTCTGCCCAGGGCTTAAGCTTCACCTACCATCCTCAAACTAATGTGGCTTGTGAACGGACTATGTTGAGGTATTCCCTGTTAGGAGAATGAGTGATCTCAGGGAAGCGCAGTGAGAGTAATGTTGAATAACACACACACAGCACACAGCTACACTGTATAGTAAAATGTAGGTTTTACTTCCAGTAAACGGTTAAGTAAAGTCCAACAAACAGTCCAAGTCATACATGATTATAGCAGTCAGTTTTCAGTCCAGGGATAATCTAATAACAAAGTCCAGTATCAAAAACAGTTTAGTAATAAACTCACATCAATCCAAGAATAATGACAATCAGCAACAGTCAATAGGGAAATGCAGGAACCAAAAGCAGTGAACATCAGAACATCGACCAACTAGCAACTAGCAACACTCTGGGAAACCAGGTTTCTGGCTCCATCTTATGGCCATTTGAGGAACCACACCCAATTACAATTTTAGCATTCCCTTAAAGAGACAGTATTAAAATGTCTATCCTGGTTTATATATTTCCAACCCAACTGTAAGGTGACTTACATTCCTAACATTCTCCCCTAACTCGGTACTGGAACAATACCTTAAATGTTATGTAAACTATCAGCAAGATGACTGGACTGATTTATTGCCTTTTGCAGAAGTTGCTTATAACAACTACATCCATAGAAGCACTGAGTTCACCCCATTTAAAGTAGCTACTGGTCAGGATTTTGTACCCATTCCAAAGCTCCCTTAGGAGAAACCCCAAATCCCATCACTGGTGGAATGGATAATGTAACTCTAGCTTACCTGGCCTGTTACCCATAAAGCATGAGATGATGATCATCAAGCCCATAAGAAACAGACAGATAGAGTTCTACAAAGAAACTACCAAGTGGGAGATAAGGTCTTCTAGTCCATTAAGTACTTACAAACCTCCCAGAAGTCTAAGAAATTGGGACCTAAGTACGTTGGACCTTTCCCAATTGTATGGGTTGTGAATCGTGTGACAGTACAGTTAGAACTGCCAAAAACTCTTAGGAGAATCCACTCTGTATTTCATGTTAGTGTAGTGAACATACCTCCTCTCTTCAACCTGACCAGCCTGGCCCTCCTGTTCCCCTCCTAATTGAAGGTGAACAGCATTTTGAAATTAAGGAAATTCTGGATTCCAGGAAAAATAGGGGAAGAATTCAGTATTTGGTTGTTTGGAAACATTTTCCTCCTTCACAATCGGAATGGGTTAATGAACATCAGGGCCCCTAAACTCATACAATTATTTGGCTCTAAATACCTGGATAAGACTGATGTAATATTTTATATATATATATATATAAAATATATATATATATATATATATTAATTGCTTTTACTTGGGATACTTCTTTGCCTGCCTCTTTTGCAGGAGGGCCGAATGTCAGCTTCCGCAAAGTTTTCTTGACATCTTTTGCTGCTTACTTCCTGTTGGCTGCCATAGAAACGGGGGGTAATTTTGGTATTTGGGAGGGGAAGGTTGCTGGAGAGTGAAGACATTTTCTGGATGAATTAAAAAGGAGGGGATGTTTTCCTGCTTACCGCGCAACTGCATAGACTTATATCTACTAAGCCAAGGTCAACCGTCTTTGGCATACCAGATGAGTGAGAAACTACTTGAAGATGTACTCCACATGACATTATAAACATCTCAGATTGGATAAATATTCTGGAGCCTTGGGGGAGGGAACTTGGGATAACTTTCAAAATGTAATATTTGCGCTCATTTGCTTCAGATCTTGCTTTCTTTTGTTGCTATCACTTCAAACTCGGTAAAAGTACTTTTTTTCTACATCAATGGAGTTGAAGGATTTTTTTTCTTGGGTTTTGAATGAGGCAATGCTGACATATATCCACAAGCTGCAGTGTCCCGGAGATACAACCATCTGGCCACGACCCACACACATTACTTCTAGCAACGCCTCCCTCTGCCTGCTGTACTAAATAGTCCCTCCCGGGCGGGGCCTTTTCCCCATCAATCTGGAGTTCTCTGTCTCTCTGTCCTGTGCATTCTAGCATACACCAAGGCCGGCAGCTCCTCCCCCTCTTCCCCATTGGCCTGCAAATTCTCCCCAGCAGAGGCATGTTCTGCCAGCAGCTCAGGGTCAGCAATACCAGACATACAAAGAACGCTCTCATTCTCTCATGAGGCCTCTGAGGAATAGATATTTTGGAATATTTCAAACAAGATAATGAAAGCAAGTTGAATTCATATTTTTAGACACAGAGAAGTTTTTGAATTGCATTTTCCTGTTTTTACAAATGATGTATCATTGATACAATGGAAAAACATATCTAAATTTGTATGGCATGAGAAAAACTAAAAGATACTGTAAGATACATAGGAAAGAGAAGGATTGAATCTTCCGGATTTAAAATTATATTTCTGGTTATTGTTTAGCTTGGATAAAATAGTGGATGCCTTATGAAGGCTATTGGAACTAGATGGCCATAATGTGAGATATGGGTGGCATGGATATCTATGGTGTAACAGAGCTACGGTTGATGTCGATATGAAAAAAAAATTATATCAGGTGGGCCATTTTTAGAGTAGGAAATAAATATAACTGTATATTCTGCCTGAAAATACTTTTGTTGCTTTTTATAATAAAAAAATATAAACACAAATGGCTAACATAGTAACGTACATAATTTTCTCAAGGGGATACATAATAAAGGGAATATTTGATACAGAAGAATATTCTTATCAATGGGTCTCTAATGTATAATTATCAGAAACTTTTAAAGAACTACAAGATTTTATGGTTTTAAAAATGCAAAACTAAGTCTGGAATAGAATTCTTTATAACTAATGAACCTATTGTTGCTAAAATGTGTAAATATTTGTGGAAAAATTAAAAAGAATGATAAGTTAAAGAATGTATAACATGTGGTAAAGATGCTGGCCTAGAAAGCAGGAGACAGTGAGTTCTAGTCCTGCCCTAGACATGAAAAACTGGCTTTGGACCAGTCACTATTAGCCCAACTTACTTCACAAGGAAGCTGCTGTAAGGGAAAATAGTAGAGGAAGAAGTATTAGAAATGCTTGCTGCCTTAAGGCAGGATTATAATCTAATAAATAAATAAATAAATGTCATGAAACTTTACATATGGCAATTTTAATGAGATTATTATATGCTCAAAAGTGGAAAGGTTTGACACTAACCTCGATGGAGGAATGGTTGGTGAAGGTGATAACACTTACTGAAATGGCTAGATTAACTTCCTTCATGAGAAAAGAGATATCATGAAATGGAAAAAATATATTTATGACTTGGGATTTTGAGGTTTATAAAATATGGGATAAGAGAAAAAAGCTTTTCTTTAAACTTAGATCACTTTATAATCATACTTCTAATTCCTACAATATAAATCAGAAGCTTCTATTTTTTATCCATTTTTCTGCACTTGTGTGTATTTTTATTTCTCTAATTCTTTTATTTTCTTTATTCTCTATTTATTAGTTGTTTATTTAAAACTTAATCACACTTATGCAGTATATATAAAAATTACAAAATAATTTCTGTAAACATATTTATATACAAAAATATGGGTAGTCCTCAACTTACAACAATTCATCTACTGACCGTTCGAAAATAAAATGGCACTGTAAAAGTAACTTATAACTGTTTTTCACACAATTGCAGCATTCCCATGATCACATAGACAACATTCAGGTGCTTGGCAACTGGCTCATATTTATGATACCATGTTTCTCACAAAATAAGGCCGGGCCTTATTTTTTTTTTGAGTCCTGAAAAAGAGGCTAGGCTGTCTTTTCGGGGGTGACTTAATTTCCTCTCCCCACAAGCACCCCCACCTAGAGCGCCACACGCACTCACCTCACCACAAGGCCACTTCTATTGGCCAACAGAAACGCCCTGAGGGCAGAGTTACCAGCCATTTCTATCGGCCGATAGAAGCGGCCTCATGGCGAGGCATGGCTACATATTGGGTTCCCAACTGCAAACTCAATCGCGTACATATACCATTGTCAGAGTAAATAACAGATGATCTCAAGATTCCCGCTGCACTTCTGCTTCCTGAGCCAGCCGCTCTTCTTCATCTCCTCAGATAGCCCTATTTCCCCCCGCCCCCGATTTCTCGCTGCAACCACTTGGACAGAATGGATCGCAGGAGGATCACTAAAGAAACTGATTCCACCTATCACCTGCAGTGTCGGAGAAACATGGTAGATGCAGCATCACAAGATCATCTTTTGCAACCTTCTGACAAGCAAAATCAGTGGGGAAGTCAGATTCACTTGACAACCCCATTACTAATTTAAACAACTGCAGTGATTCACTTATCTGTGGCAAAAAACAAAAAAAAGCCATAAAATTGGTTAAAATTTATTTAATTGTCTCACTTACCAATAGAAATTTGGGAGTCACTGTGGTCATAAATTGAGGACTACTTGCAATAAATATATAAAATTGTCTCTGTGTGTACATGTATGCATACATATATACATACACATACACACATACATACACACACACAATAATAAATTGTTAAAATAACTTGAGGAGCTAGAGATGTCTAATCTCTATTCAGGTTAAGATATAGCTTATTTTCAACCTATGTTTCAACTAAAACATTCCACAGAAACCAAAGGCCATCTGATTTATTTTTCTTAACAAAATCACTTACTTTGCATCTGTATTTTTATTTTTCTAATAAAATCACCACTAAATTTTAAAAGGCTTAGCAACCAGAGATGTTAATTCAGCAAGTAAATTATATCTCATTCTGTTTTGTCATTTCTGACATTAATCTGAAAACCACCTTATTTGAAATTGGAGGTTGCTATAATTTGATCTCTAACCTTATGCACTCTACAGAGATCTGAATGAGAGAACTTTTTTATTTCTAATACCTGACTAGAATCAAAACAGCGCATGTTGGTAAGGTAAAGCTGGATTAGATTCCGGAAACACTTGCTGACTCTTTGCAGGCTCAAGAGCTGTCTCAGAGGAAGATGTGAAAGAATATGAGGGAATAAGATGTCTTCCCAAGGCAAATCCAAGAAATGTTTTCTGGAATAAAAAGCAAAAGCAAGCAAAAAAGCTGTTTTAACACCAAGAGACAGAGTGGAGGTTACCCTGCTTTCAAAATGTCAGGAAAGTCTTTTTTGATATTTTAGCGCCGAAAATCAAGCAAGATTTTGCAACGCTCATTCTTTTCCTTTTGCACAAGGATTAAATCCAAGGAATGCTATGCATTAAATGCCCTCACGCCCAGCCTCAAATTATTCTTTTCTCCGGCGACGCTGAAGAGGCGAGCAAGTGACACCCCTTTCCCAAACCAAACAAAACCACACTCTGCGTCTCCATCCACCACGGCAGGGATTCAACCGAGCCGGTACTCGGGCACCAATGGCGGAGCAATGCTGCAGCAAGAGCCTGGAAACCGCCGTTAGCGCAGAGTCCAGTCCCGCTTAGCGCCAAACAAACGGCCGACAAAACGTTATGGCCGCCGCCCTCAGCTAACCCCCAGCTATCCCGCCCAGCCCTCCCGGCTAGTCCTTCGCGAACCTCGGCGATGCCGAAAGAGCAGCCATCCTCCGCATCCGCCACCTACATTACACCTTCCGCGGAAGTTGCGTTAATCAGAGAGCGGAAACGGGAAGAAGCAAGAAGATCGTAGAGATAAGGATGGGAGGTGTGACATACAGACAAGACGCTCATAGTAAAGCGTGAAATAAGTTGGGGGTTAAAAGGAAAACAACCTGCAGAATTGCCCATAACTCAAATTGAGCTTCGAAATATGACGGGAATGAAGCAAAACGATTTCGCTGCACTCCGGGTTAGAAAGTGCGGACAGCGTGATGGCCTTGAGAGGCTTTTGATTTTGCCTTTGAACCGCCAAAAAATCCGTTAAGTACTGGATCAAAGACCGTGGAATGAAGTCAAAATCCGAGTTAAAATAGAATCTTTGAAACAAACGTGTTCTGCTGATTGTTACCTGGAATCCACTTGAAATCACCATCAATACACTATATAATCGTGGATCACTACGTAGGCAGAATGAGGGTTCAAAGCTCAGATCCTTCTGATTTTGCGGGTTTGTTACATGACAGCATATGAAACCATCAAATTACAAAATGAGCTTCTATATGTGCAATGTCACAGTAACAGACTCAACAATTTTGGTCTCACTTGAGTTTGTTTAAATTAGCTCTCTCTTAATGCTCTCCTAAAGTGCAGTTACCTCATCCGCAGGGCCATAGCAGTAAGCCATTTTGTTCCAGTGGTTTATTTTTATTTTTTATTTTATTTTATTTGTCAATTGCTTACAAGATAATAGATAATATGGTGCATTTTCAAAAGGCAAGTTGCTTTCTCTTGCAGACAGTTTGCTTCTCATCCAAGAAACATCCTCAGTTCTGACTAAATGCTGGGGAATGGAAGGATTTATTCCTTGCAGTCATCTGGTTGTTAGCAATTTGAGGGTGGGTCATTAGTTCTCTGAGAGCCACTGAAGCCCTTTGATTCAGATAGCTCCAACTTTGGTAAGGTTTTGAAGATCAAGATTTGGGGCAGAAAATAAAATGAGTTCTGCTGGTGCAGGTTTTTGGTTTAAGTCTTGTTGTTTTGAGCAGGCTATCATGGATTATATACGATGGTGGATTTAATCTTTATTCATTGTCCAGAATCACTGTGGCTCCAAAAATCATATAAATAAGTAAATGATGTTGGGAATTTTCTGATGCCTTTTAACTACCTATATTATTTATTTATTTTATTTATTAGTTAAATTTATATACCGCCCCCTCTCCCAAAGGGACTCGAGGCGGTGAACAGCCAAAGTAAAAATACACATATGAAACATATATACAATATTAAAAATTAAAAGAATTAAATACAATTGGCTCTACTAAAATTTAAAACAAAGGAATTAAGAAAAATTAAAAACCAGATTAAAATTTAAAAACCCCTAGGCCAGTCCGGCTTGCCGAAATAAATGAGTTTTTAGTAGACGGCGGAAGGTCATGAGATCAGGAGCGGCATCATAATATAAGCATCATTAAATAAAGTTATAAACCTAACATTAAACATTAACAAATATGACAATGTTTAAGATAAATACTGTGTCAGGATATAAGAAATTATGAGCTGGGATAGACATAACAAGTCAGCTAATAGGAACTGTTTGGTGACTAAGAAGCAGCACCTAGGTAATCCAGACAGTAGTCAGGGTCACCAGCACCACTGGCTGCAACAGAGGAGGAGGAGGAGTGGTGAAGCCCGCTGTCGTCGCCCTGTGCCAGGGCCCCGCTGAAGAATAAGAGGAGAAGGAATAGCCAGGACTACTGGGGGTTTCACGACTCCTGGCCAGCTGACTGCACTCACTGCTTCCAGCATTGCCATAGCATAAATTTCCACCCCACTCCTCCCTCAACTGCAACCAGCAACCAGGAGTTTCCACTCAGCAGAGTGTCTCATTCGGCTAGCTGCTTTGCTTTTCACTTGCTGCCTCTGACCACATTGACCTCAGCATGAAGAAGCTGCCATATCCATGTTTGTTGCCCAATGGGTCTTCGGCCCTTGGTACGGGACATCCCTCCTCACTCCTTTGTAGCTGCACCTGGCTGCTCGGCCTTCTAAGTCTTTGGTTTCGGGCATGCTGGCTGGTTGCATTCTTGCTTCGGACTGATGGAATACCACACTGGGTTAGATAGAAAAAGAAAGTCCCGGGACATTATTTTTATCAAGACTATAACGTTACTGAGGATTCCATAGAGGTACAGAAGTAGAAAAGCCAGTTCTAACTATTTTGCGTTCAAGTAGGATAGGAAAACTTTCCCCTTTCCCCCCTAGACTTTCTATTGTCCATTATCCACCAATCATTTGCAAATACATAAGTGCTTATATTCTCATTTCAGATAACAGATAATCAGAGTTGGAAGGGACCTTGTAGGTCATCTAGTCCAACCCCCCCCACCCATTCTGATAAATGGTAGTCCAATCTCTTCTTGAAAGTCTCAAGTGATGACGCACCCACAACTTCCGAGGGCAACTTCTGTTCCATTGGTTGATTGTTCTCACTGTCAGAAAGTTTCTCCTTATTTCCAGGTTAAATCTCTCCTTGTTCAGTTTCCATCCATTATTTCTGGCCTACAGGTGCTTTAGAAAATAGCTTGGACCCTTCCTCCCTATGGCAGCCCCTTAAATATTGGAAGACCGCTATCATGTCTCCCCTGGTCCTTCTCTTTACTAGACTAGCCAAGCCCAGTTCCTGCAACTGTTCATTGTATGTTTTAGCCTCCAGTCCCCTAATCATCCTGGTTGTTCTTCTCTGTACTTTTTCTAGAGGCTCAACATCTTTTTTATAATGTGGTGAACAAAACTAGATGCAGTACTCTAGGTGTGTTCTTACTAGGGCTTTATAGAGTGGTATTAGTACTTCCCTTGATCTTGATTGTATCCCTCTGTTAATGCAATTTAGGATTACATTAGCTTTTTTGGCTGCTGCTGCACACTGCTGGCTCATATTAGCTGGTTGTCCACTAAGACTCCAAGACCCCTCTCACAGTTACTGCTATTGAGCCTGGTTTCACCCGGTCTATATGTGTACTTTTGGTTTTTCTTGCGTAAGTGTAGGACTTTACTTTTCTCTACATTGAATTTCATTTTGTTAGATTTCTACTCACTTTGTTTTGAGAATGGTTTGCCTGCCTTGGACAGTCGGCACACTTGCAATCCAAATTTCCAACTACCAGAGGTTTGGAAAACAGCTGATGTCGTTTCCAACTTCAAAAAAAAAAGTTGGGGAGAAATAGACCCAGGAAACTACAGACCAATTAACCTAACATCAATACCTGGGAAGATACTGGAAAAAATAATCCAAAAACGTATCTGTGAATATCTAGAAACAAATAAAGTTATAACTAAAAGCCAGCATGGATTTGTTAAAAACAGATCATGCCAAACCAATCTTATTTCATTCTTTGACAAAGGAACTAAATTTGTTGATGATCCAAACTCTGTCAAGGTTCTTGGAGTACTCATCTCAAATGACCTAAGTGCTAGAGCCCACTGTAACTACATAGCCAAGAAGGCGTTAAGAGTTGTTAACCTAATCTTAGGTAGCTTTTTCTCTGGTAATATTACACTAATAACTAGAGCATACAAAACATTTGCTAGACCAATACTCGAATACAGCTCATCAGTCTGGAACCCACATTACGTATCTGATATTAACACAGTTGAGAAAGTTCAGAAATATTTCACAAGAAGAGTTCTCCACTCCTCTACTCATTGCAGAATACCTTATGCCACCAGACTTGAAATTCTAGACCTACAAAATCTAGAACTACACCGCCTTTGGTCTGATCTAAGTATAGTATATAAAATCATACATTGCAATGTCCTACCTGTCAATGAATACTTCAGCTTCAACCATAACAACACAAGAGGAAACAATAGATACAAACTCAAGGTTAATCGCACCAAACTTGATTGCAGGAAATACGACTTCAGCAACAGAGTGGTCAATGTCTGGAATACTCTACCTGACTCGGTGGTTTCTTCCCCAAACCCCAAAACTTTAACCTTAGATTGTCTACTATTGACCTCACCCCTTTCCTAAGAGGTCTGTAGGGGGCGTGCATAAGCGCACCAATGTGCCTACCGTCCCTGTCCTATTGTTTCTTTTATATATTTTTTATTTTTCTTATATGTAGCCATGTATTCATAATTATGTTTTTACTTATACCTATTATCTTGTAAGCAATTGACAAAAATAAATAAATAAATAGTAGACCAGCAAAATGCTGTGGACATAGTATATGTAGACTTCAGCAAGGCATTTGACAAAATAGATCACAACGTACTTATTGCTATGTTAGAAAAATGTGAGATAGACAGCATCACCACCAGATCGACATGTAATTGGCCGACAAACCATACTCAGTGAGTAGTCTTCAATGGTACTACATCCACATGAAATTAATATATGAATGCATTTTTCTTACTGTATTTTTCAGGTAGAATCCCCAATAGAAATATTTCTGGTTTTAAATCAACATGCTGTTTTATCACTTTTTCCAATCATTTATGTATTTTTGTCCGATATTTTTGCTTTTGAGCAAGCCTACCATATATGATAATATGATCTAAGCACTTCCAGTATTTAGCCAATTTATCTTTAAACAAATTTGCCAAACTTGCTAGTGCAAAATGCCATCTATAAAACATCTTATACAAATGTTCTTTGTATGCAGTTGACATTGTTACTGTAAATAAGAAATGATCTGACTTTCTCTAGACTTTAGCCTTGCTCTATAAAGTTTTCTGGTGAGAGTTACTTTGCTGCTTTGCAGTCTCTTTTACATAAATTCAGCACTGAGAGACAAAGTCCACCCAAGTAAGAATTTATTTTTTTATAATTTTTATTGTGTTTTCCACCAATACAATTCAAATCATATTCACATTTTCAACAGCGCTTTGACATCTGCAAGTATTTTATAAGTCCCAATACATTTAATATACATCTACCAATAATTGTTATCTTTGTCTACAGTTCTATCTTAAAATATATATTTTATATATCTACATATCATTTTTGAAAGGTCTCTTACAATTAATCGCCTCTTCTTATTTTTTATATCTATTCTCTACCCATTCATACCATTTGTGCCAGATTGAATAGTATAACGGAGTCCTCCTTCTCTTTCATTTTTAATGTAAGTATATTCATTTCTGCACATTCCATTATTTTTTGTAGGACTAAGTCATCTGTGGGAATGTTGGGTCCTTTCCTCATAGTGAAAGCTATCCTGGCTACTGTTAGAATATATAAGATAATATATTTTATTTCTTTTGGATATTGATCTTTAATTATTCCTAATAGGAAGAGTTCTGATTTAGGTTCAATTTGATGTCCTATAATTTCCTGCATCCAATTTTTAATTTTAGTCCAATAGGTCCTGGTATCGGGGCACAACCACAACATATGATAGAAGATACCGTCAGCTTGTGCACCTTTTTCTTCCACACTTTTCCCTTCCACATAACTTTCTATTAATGTGCTTTGATACAGCACTTTGGGAACATCCAACTTCTTTTGCAATTACCTTTTGACGCTTTCCCTCCTTATGGAGAGTATCAATGATGGTTTTCTGCACAACTGTCAGGTCAGCAGTCTTTTCCATGATTATGATTCCTACTGAACCAGATTGAGAGACCATGTAAAGGCTCAGGAACCCTTTGCAGGTGTTATGGCTTAATTAGTTGATTAGAGTGGGACACTTTGAGCCTAGAATATTGAACCTTTTCACAATATTCTAATTTTCTGAGATTGTGGATTTGGGGTTTTCATGAGCTGTAAACCATTATCATCTCAATTATGACAAACCACGGCTTGAACTATCTTGCTTTTCATGTAATGAGTCTATCTCATATATTAGTTTCACCTTTTAAGTTGCATTACTGAAATAAATGAACTTTTGCATGATATTCTAATTTTTCAAGTTTCATCTGTAAGTGAGTCTCTTATTAGGTGTTGATTGAAATAGGCATGAGCCTTACCCTTTCCCCCACACAGGAATGCATGCCAACCTATCTGGAGGTCATGACCTTCTAATGTTAAAATTCTCCTATCTTTTTAATTTAATTCAATCTTTTATCCAATTTAATATCGTTGTCTGATAATAAAGCTCCCACTCTGGTAGTCCAAAACCACCTCTGCTCCTGCTATCTTATAATAATTTTAATTTGATACATGGTTTCTTATCCAACCAGACAAATTTAGTTGTCATTTTGCCTAGATCCGTAAAAAAGGGTTTTCTTAACTTTATCGGAATCATTTGAAATAAATACATTAATTTTGGCAAGGTATTCATTTTTAATACTGCAATTCTCCCTAGTAGTGACAGTTGTAGTTTTCCACATTATTCCAATTCTTTTCTAATTTGTTTTACTAATTTAGTATAATTATCATCTTTAATTGATGAACATCTAGCAGATAGCCCTATTCCCAAGTATTTCACCTTTTTTGCAATCTGTAATCCCGTTTTACTTTCTAATTCTATTTTCTGTTTTGTGGTGCAATTTTTAACTATTATTTTGGTTTTATTTTAAGTCCTGCCACTTCTCCAAATTTTTCTATTTCTTGTAATAATATTTGTCCAGTATTTATTTACTATAAATAACTAAATCGTCTGCAAATGTTTGGACTTTGTATTCCTCATTCCTAATTTTAATCCCTTTTATTCCTGAATTTTGTCTGGTTGCAGCTAGTAACATTTCTAAGGATAAAATAAACAGCACAGGTGATAGCGGACACCCTAGTCACACTCCTTTAGCTATTTTGAAATCCTCTGTATGATCTCCATTTAATAGTACACTCACTCTTTGACTAAAATATATTGTTGTAACGTTTTTTTATATTGGTACCAAAATTCTTTTTTTTTAATTTGTCATAACATAGACTGCCAGTTGAGATTATCAAAAGCCTTTTGTGCATCTAAGAATACTAAGGCTACTTGCTTTCCAGGGTGTGCTTCATAATATTCAATCATATTTAACACTGTTCTAATATTATTCCTAATTTGCCTATTTGGTAGAAAGCCGTTCTGATCTAGATATACAGCATAATTTCGCTCAAAATTGGTTTCATTCTCTCTGCTAGTATTATCATAAATATTTTATAATCTGTGTTCAACAATGAGATTGGTCTATAGTTTTGGATTAATTGTTAATCGGTACCATCTTTCAAAATTAAAGTGATATATGCCTCAGACCAGGACTTCGGGAGTCTAGCTTCTGAAAGTTGTATATTTCTAACAATATTGATTCAAATGTTTCATATAGGTTTTTATATAGCTCACTAGGAAGACCATCTGGTCCTGGGATTTTATTATTTTTCTCTTTTTGTATTGCTTTTTTCAGCTCTACTGGGGTTATTTCTTTGTTTAATATTTCTCTTTTTTTTTCAATGAGATTGAACCTAAACCATTTTCCTCCAAATAGTATATTTCCCCCCATAATTTCTTTTTGTTTATACAGCTCGCCAAAATAGTTATGCATAATCTTTTTTTTTTCTTCCATCTGATGACATATATTTCCTTCCTTATTTTTGAGTTGCTGAATTATCCTTTTTTCCTTCTCTATCTTTAGCTTATGGGATAGCCATCTATCAGGCTTATTTGCAGATTCAAAAAAATTCTGTCTTACAAATTTTAAATTACGTGCATTTTCCTCTGAAAATATCAAATTTAGTTTATGTCTAGCCATCAATATTTCCCTTTTTGCTTCCATGCTTTTGGGGTCTTTTTGAAGTTCACATTCACATTTTTTTATCTCCCCCTGCAGTTCATTCTGTTGTTTCTGTTTTTCTTTATTTTTCTTGGCTGTATATGCTATTGTTATTCCCATCACATAAGCCTTCACGGTATCCCATAAGTTCTGCAAGGTAGTATGTTGTTTTAAATTAATCTTAAAAAATATTTCCAATTCATTTTTAATTCTCTGATTGTATTCTTTTTTTTTTCAAAATTTGTGAATTTAGTGTTCATCTCATCTTTCTTTTCCTCTGTCCTTTCCAAATGATTTTCATGGGATTGTGGTCAGCCTATATGTTGGGTATTATTTCTACAGTGAGGATATCCTTTTCAATTGCACCATTCACCCATACCATGTCAATTCTCGGCCAAGCCTTATGTGGACTAGAATAAAATGTATAAACTTTATCATTTGAGTTTCTTTTTCGCCATATACAGTATCTTCCAAATTGGTTTCCTCTATCAGTTCAAAAAATGATTTTGGTAAAAATTTCTCTTTTTTTCTCCTAATTTGTTTTTTAGTAATATAATCTTTTTCTGTGTCTACAATGGCATTGAAGTCCCCTACTAAGCAGATATTCTCCTGTCTTGCCTTAATTATTTTTTCATACAATTTCTTATAAAACTCTTTTTGATTATTATTAGGGGCATATATCCCCACCAATAATATTTGTTTTTGTTGAATGTTAAGTTGTACCATTAAGATTCTACCCTGTTTTTCCACATAAATTTGTTCTGCACGTATCTCTTTCCTAATATACATTACTACCCCTTTTTTTTCTGATCCACCAATGCTGTATATAATACGCCCAATTTGGAGTAATCTAAACATTTGCTGTGCTGTTTTTGGATATGTACTTCTTGTAGACATACAATATCAATATTTTGTTTTACTAATTTAACCAATATTTGTTTTATCTTAACCAGGGAGTTCAATCCATTGAAGTTTATTGAAATTAGTTTAATTTCTTCTTCCATTTTACTAATTATAAGTTTGTCTTAGTCTTCTATTAACTCTTGCTTCTCTTTGTGATCTTGTTCTTAATCCTTCTCGGTTGTTCTCTCTCTTCTTTATCTTTTTCTTCCTGTTTGTTTCTTGTACCTCCTGTTGCTGGTCTTCTTGCTGGTCTTCTTGGCTTTTATTTTCCAACTCTTCCTTACTGCTCACTTCTTCCTCTAATCCCACTAACTAGTCACATAATTCTTGTGCCTTATCAATACTATCGATTCTCATTCTTCTTTCTTGCCAAGTAACCAACATTCCTTCTGGTACCAATCATCTGAATCAAATGTTTTGTTTACTCAGAAGTGCTGCTAGAGATCTGTAGTCTTTCCTTAACTCTCTCACTCTCTTTGGGATCTGTTTCAAGGTCACAATTTATTTGTTTCTATATGTCATTGGCTAATTCTTTGTAATCTTATATATCTTACATTCTTTCTCATGAATCTTATGTGCACCTCTCTCAGTAATTATATGTCACCTCGTGTAATTCGTATGAATTCTATAGACCTCATTAAGTTCATTTACAATCTCTTGCTGATCCCGCTGCAGTGTTTCTGCTATCAACTGTGACATTATAACTCCTAGGTCTTCATCTTTAGTTTCTGGTGCATTCTGGAATCTCAAATAGAACACTGCACGTTCCATTTCTAGATGTACCGTGTTTCTCACAAAATAAGGCAGGGCCTTATTTTTTTTTGAGCCCCGAAAAAACGGTTAGGCCGTCTTTTCGGGGATGAATTAATTTCTCTCCCCCCACCATCAGCGGGTGGGCAGCAGCGGTGTTCCCGCCAGCATGACAACAGCAGCAGTGCTGTTGGGTGTGTGCGACCCGAGCAGCGGCAGAAATGCTTTCCATGCTGGCGGAAATGTGGAAAGCATTTCTGCCACCGCTCGGGTGTGGGCGGCTCCGCACACACCTGAGTGGTGGCAGAAACGCTTTCTACATTTCCGCCGGCATGACAACAGCAGCAGCGCCGGCAGAAACTGGGGGGACTCTTTGAAAAGGGAAATGTCCACAAACTCCCCTCTACGTGACATGCTCGGACGGCTTGCAAACCCGCCGGCTCTGGGTTGCATCTTCAGCTCCGCGGCTTCCCCCACACCATTTTCCATGCCTGCCACGAGAGAAAAGCAAACAATGCCGCCATAGCGCCACCGCCATTTACCTCGCAAAACAAGGACATCCCCCTGCGCCCCACGCCCGGCCGCTGCCGAGAACAAAGGTGCGGAAGCCCAAAAAGCAAGAGAGACGAAGGTCGCCACCGACCGCTTTTGGAGGGCAAAGAGAAAAGTGGAAAAGCGACCGGGGGAAAAAATTAGGTCTGGGAGCAGGGAGACCGAGAACCTTTGGCCGAAAAGTAGCTCCATGAGGCAGATGCCGTGGATGGGAAGCTGCCGGCTGGTCACCCATGGGAAAAAGGATTCAGGACGCCCTGACCTTAAGAGGCAAAAGCTGGAGAGCGCCGAAGCATTTGTTGGCGGGCTCTTTCCTGGCCCACAGAAACGCAAACGCAGTATTATCTTTTGGGAGGTTTTAATGTGCATCTCCCATCCATTTAGGGGGAAAGGGCGAACTCCACCGCTGCTCCAAGGAAGGGCAGTGGAGCGGGGGTTTCCTTCCCCGGGTGGGGTGGAGGGAGAAGGGGAGGAGGAAGCGGCCTGGAGGAAGCGGTCCTGTCACACAGGAATCTTCCACAAACACCCGAGCAGTGGCAGAAATGGTTCCACGTTTCCGCCGGTGCTGCTGCTGTTCTCATGCCGGCAGGAACTGTGGAAGTGGATCGCCACTATCAATGCTTTAATTTCTAATTCTCACTTTGCTAATACCTAAAGTTAATAACTTTTATATTATCTTTTATCAATATTTATATATAAATATTTTATTTATTTTAAACAAATAATATAAAGTTTTAAATTCATAACATCAATCTTTTACTTAGTTCATCAATCAGTAATAATCAAACCAACAGTTCATTAATCATCTAATAGTATCCATCATATGTTCCATTCATTCAAGTCTATTTCTCAGTATTAATTGAGTTTTTAGATAAAGTCCCAAGTTTAAAATCTTAAAGTTTTTCCTTCTATTCCCTACTAAATTCATTAATCAATTCCATTTTTAATAAGTAAATACTCAGTTCCTTTAACATCTAACAGTATCAATCAACTCATTAATCAAGATATTTCACCAGTTATTACACAAATTAGTATCAGTCACAGTTCATACATGTTCTGCTTAGTCATGATCTGTTGCATCAGCTTCTCTTCTGCTTTTGTTGTCTGTTGTGGTTAAAATGGTCATTTCCGTTCTTAATTCCAGTCTCTATGTCTCCCTTCCACCGATCTTCTTCACGCTTAAATCACAAATCCATGTTTTCTTGTTCCAAATTTTCCATATACTCTGTCCTCTGATCTAATATTCAAATCCAATCAATATTAGGTAAACAAACACATCAGCTCCAACTCCTTGTCTCCAAACCTAGAGCTCTCACCTCCGGATCGCCACTCCGCAATTGGACCTCTGCCTGCTATTTTGAGACTCACAGTTCTGCTGTCTGATGCCTACGATTTCTCCTCTTCAACAGCCACTCTTGCCTTCTTATGATCACTCTTAATAAACAGTCCAATGCCACCTATTGCTGTTCTTATATCTTCCTCATTCAGCGAGATCGTTGTGACTTTGGTCCGCCATTAAAATGACACATCACTCACCCACTGGAGCAAATGGGGTTTCCTTTCGATGTAACCAGCAGTTGCCCTCCACCATACCACTTCTTGGGCTTCCCCACACTTTCACTGATCCCTCCAAGATTTGTGTGCCCCTTGGGGAGGCCTTCAGATGTGCAGATTGGGGATGAGAAAACGGAGCACGATCTCCTCTACCCACACTGCCATGGCACCACAACCGGAAGTCCTCCCAAGTAAGAATTTATTAAAGAAGGCATGTTGGCACGTCTGGGAAAACCCAAATCTGAAACTTTCAGGTTTTCCCTTCCCCAAGTGAAAATCAAAGATCCATTCCCTGCACCCATCAGTCCATCACATGGTCCAATCAAATGTCATTGAAACAGAAACCACTTCTTTGTTCAACTCCCTCCAGGTGCAGGATGACATGGCCTTGACTTATCATAAGAATGTTGTTTAGTCTAAATTACTACTAAGCATTCCCCGCTCCCAAATTCCCATGCACTAACTGTGGCAGCCTCGAAGCGTCTACAAAACTTTTATGGCTAATAAAATATGGCTTCCATGGCTAACATTTTGTGCTCTGCAATGATAATAAAGAAAAATAGTTAAGGACCTAAAGATCATTATTTGTATTAATACTTTGCTTAGTTATTTACTAATAATTTTATGAACATATATTTTAATGTATACCTTTATTCTGTTAGTTTTATTAGTATTGGATGGGTACACAGGATATTGTTATGGTGGAGTATTTGGAGTGTACCATATTTGATTAATTTTGTAGTTGCTGATATGTAGCTTACACCTGCTTCTCTTTTTTGATCCTGGTTGTGTTTTCTATTTTTTATTATTCATTTTGTTGTTTAATGTTGCTGGTCATTGACCAAATAAATAAATAAATTTCATATTATAACTATAAATTAGTTAAAAAAAACAACAGTAGCTAGAACATACTATTTTAAATTGATGTAAAATTGAAAGGGCAAGCACTTACAGAACATGTGCTGATGCCTTGCCTCTACCCACAAACCACATTATTGAAATTCAGTAGCATCCCACAGAAGTACGAACTAAACAGATGCACAACATATGTTACTGAATGTAAAATTTTTATTAATTTATGGTAGTGTCGTGTATAATTCCAGGAAATTGGTCTCAATAAAACATAGGTAAGCATGTTGCATTTCCAAAGCTTAGCATCCCTCAACATTCGATATACAGGTAGTCCACAACTTACAACCACAATTGAGCCCAAAATTTATGTTACTATCAAATGAAAAATTTGATAAGTGAGTTTTGCCCCATTTTATGACCTTTTTGCCACAGTTGTTAAGTGAGTTACTGCAGTTGTTAAATTAGTAACTTGGTTGTTAAGTGAATCTGATTCCCCTATTGACTTAGCTTGTCAGAAGGTTGCAAAAGGTGATAAATGACTCAGTAACACTGCAACTGTCATAAATGTGAATCAGTTATTAAGCATCTGAATGTAAATCACATGACCATGAGGATGCTGCAACAGTCATAAGTCTGCAAAAGTCTGTAAAACTTTTTTCAGTGCCATTGTAACTTCAAATGCTCACTAAGTGAATTGATATAAATCAAGGACTACCTGTACAAAACAAAATAATTTTCTTTCAAGTTTACAGTACAACAAAGGTTTCCGATGCATTAAATGTTTTAAAAATGTCAGATATGCAGTGTAAAACTGATTCTTCAGCCATTTGCTATTATAGAAAAGGTGTAATTTTTTTGTGTTCTTGTGACAATATGCAATCACATTCCAAAACAATATGAAAAGAGTAGAGAGAGATCATGTTTCAATACTGGGGAAATATTGTCTAAGACAGAAGGAGGAAGGGAAGGAGGAGTGAGAAGATAGGGCTTTTAAGACTGCCTCTAAACACATCTTTATTAGAAGGTAGTGGAGCTGTTCCTTCAGCACTATGTTACAATCCCAAAGCTGGTTCTTTGCTCTATCTTATACTGGTATATTTAAGTATATAAGTTGTTCACTTCTTCAATGAAACTGCCGTTTATTCAAGTCAGTAAGAATTGAATCTCCTTTACCCTTTTACTAATTGGCTGCTAAAAACCTGTCTGTCTAATTTTGCATAATATCCATCTAAACCAGAAAGCAACTACCTTGATCTCTGGTAGTAATTCACACATTTTTGTATTATTACATCAGCAAAAGAGCATTCATCAGATACTGACAATGCACATAAGAAGATCAGCTCCTTTATCCAACATACACCGCTGATCAGAAGTTTTGCTCATTCCTTGCATTAAAAAAACAAACCACTTCAAGCAATCTTGGTGTGCTTCTGTCACACCACTTTTGCATTTTTTTTAATCTATGAAAGCAGACTTTATTAATGACTAGAAATCTCAAGCCACAATAATATACTGTAATATAAGCCATTTGGCCTATGGATACAATTAGAATTTTGAGAATGTGTCAATGGAATAACAGGGTTAAAAGTGGCTCGGAAGTGAGAGATCCTATACTATTCTGGACAACTGGCTGTCCAGTCTCTCCTTAAAAATCTCCAGTGATAGAGCACTACCAACTTCTGGAGGCAAGCCATCCTTCTGATTAATTGTTCTCACTATCAGAAAGTATCACCTTAATTCTAGGTTGGATCTCTCCTTGATAGGTTTCCATCTGTTACTTGTCATGCTCTCAGGTGACCAACAATTGGATGCAGATTCCAGGTGTGGTTTTATCAAAGCAGTGTAAAGTGGTACTAACACTTCACGTGACATTGGGGCTATCCCTCTGTTGATGTATCCTAAGACAGCATTGGCTTTTTAGCAGCTACTTCACACAACTGGTTCATACTTAAGTGGCTGTCCACTAGGACACTTGGATTCCCCTCACAGTTACTGCTGTTGAGCCATGTACCAGCCTTGAACCACCTGTGCATTTGGGGGTTTTTTGGCTTACTTTTCTCACTACTGAAATGCATTTTGTTGAGTAGGGCCCAGTATCACTCTCTCCCAAAGCTCCCATAAACTCAACCTCGTGTCTCTGTGGGTGAGAATTAAGTCCAATATACCGTACCTGACCCTCTAATTCCCATCTCTACCTTTTCAATGATAAAATTGTCTGCTAGATTTGTCACAAGCAATTCAGTGGACTCAATAGCTGTATCCATCCGATTGGCTGATGAACAGCCATATATATTTCCCTCTGTTTTCCTATGCTATAAGAATTCTTTTCAGGGAAAGTTCAAAGGACTGGTTAGGAGTGGCCACATTAAATCCTCTCACCCACGTGTGGGGAAAAATTCACATGCCGTTGCCTGGTGTCAAACCAAAGTGGATAACAAATTATATATCCTAAGGAATAGGCTCTCTTTAGCCAATCTCAGCTCTTAGACTATCTAGACATATCAATGATGTCCATGATGGTTTTCTGGCAATAGTCTGGAAGTGGTTTGCCATGGCCTTCTTGGGAGAATTCGAAGAAGGTGGGCACTTCCGGATCCAGTTTGCAACCCTGATGTCTCGCATTCAAGCACTAAATATGTCCAACTCCGACCCTGAATTTACTGGAGATCAGCCAGGTGTGACAACGCCAGAATTAAATAGTTTAAAACGGGGTTAGGACTGGGGAAGGCCCACTTGTGATAACCCTGGATGAAGTCAGAGCTGCCAAGACAAGCACCATATCGAGGAAAAGCAAATCAGTTTGCTGGGGCTTCACCTCTAATTCGAAACATTTAAGAGTAAACGCTACAGGATTTTTGTAGCATAAATTATAAACCATGAAAACTGTATTAAATAAGCTATATATAAACGATCCGTACCCCACGCGGGGCCCGAGTGCCAATCCTACGGCCAGGACTGACGGTCGTTTCACCCATCACCTCGCGCTTCGAGAACGAAACGCAGGATTCCCCGCAGGAACATTTGCTGACCCGGCCGGGGAGACGCCCGCCGCGTCACCTGGCTGCGATTCTCCGAGGGTCCCAAGCCAGTACACCCCTGCCCCGTCGCGGCGCCCCTTTGGCCTGACGAGGATCGCGATGCGACGTGGTCCCCAGGTGCTATTGGCTTCCCTTCGTCGTCTCGGGGAACCTGCAGCCGCTGGGGTCGATCCGGCGGCGAGCGCGGGATGCCTGCCGCAATCTGAGCCGGCAATCTGTTACCGGCTGCTCGGCGGCTGCTCTGTTGGGCGGGGTGGGGGCGGAGCAGCTGCTCTTGGCTAGTCTCGAGAAGGAAGGAGGAGGCCGAGTTGCGGCATCCCTGGGTGAGTAAAGCCAGTTCGAGCCTGGCAAAGGCAGTGACAAAAGCTGGGGCTTCTCCCGTTGAGGTTGGGGTCCAGACTCAGGAGCCAGGCTGGGAGGTGCAAAGGGAGAGGGCGGTTCCCAGCTGAGAAAGGTTAGTGTAAGCTATTTGCCGGGCCGGACTTTCTTGGGGGAAGGGAGGAAAGAGTGAATGAGAGAGAAAGAGAGAGAGAGAGAGAGGAGGCTCCTCCGAAATGGGTTGCCAGGTAGCTGGCTCGGAAGGTTTCCCTTGAATGCGTCGCCCGGCCGCGAGAGGTAAGAACGCGGCCTTCCGCCTTTCCTTTGTTAGAATGTGCCGAAAAACATGAAAAAAAACATGCTTTTACAATAAGGAATGAAAATACATTGAATTCAATGAACTCTCATGTAATGCTTTAAAAATCAAGGTAGTCTATTTGACAAACGTAGTACAGGACAAGACAAACAGCATAATTAACATCTAATTTGCTGATCAATAAAGATTAGTAAGTATTCTGAGGAGAGGAGAGAGATAAGCCCTCTAAATTGGAATATAAGAACACCAAGAAACATAGTTGCTGATTCCCCTTATAACATGAAGTGCTGGTGCACCTTCATGGTGAGTCCAGAGGAAAGATAGGCATTTCCACTGTTCACCCTTTACTCTGTGTAGTGGATTGGATTATGTAGTTATCATGAATTTCCATGTTTAGAAATGCTGAAGGAAGAATTGAAAAGACAGTTGTTAAGACCAGTCTTGCTGACTTTAATTGCTATGCAAGCTCCTTAATATCCTAAACTCAGATATTATCTACAATAATGAATGACATCATTCATGACCCAACCCAAAATTGAAAAGTATAAGCTTCCTTTCCTGCTTTTACTCAAACTTGTTTACTGTATTTGATCTTCCAGGAAACTGTTCCTTACTAATCCAGATGGATGTCATATCTATTAAAAGCTGATCCATAGTGAGGATTATCTGATTCTACTCTAATAAGCAAGTGGGGGAGGGTAAGAACTGAAAATATAGTTATTATTGTACTAAGTGAAACTAGAAAACTAGGCAACAAGGCAGAAAAAAGGCTATGTTTACAGATAGCCTAGGGAATTACAATATATTCTGTCTTTTTCGTGGTTTGCACTAGTCAATGAATTAATGAAATTATATTTTATCATGACAGTATCAGTACATACCAGTCAATTGGTGAGATATGGCATGTAGATTTGCAAGGTAATCTCTAGGTTAGACAACTTAGCTTGCACATAATGGGAGCATGCCTGGCTATTGGTTGCACTTGTGGCACACTGCCTGGTACTGTGTCCTTAACATTACCAAGGAATGCAGCATGTTGCATGGGCACAACTGAAGATGGTCACCTTGTGTACTCTAACTTACTAAAAAGCATTACATGAAAGCCTCATTTGACAACACCATGATTAACAGACTGGTTTTGATGGAATAGACAGCTATTTTGGAAATCAATAAAATATGCTAACCAAAGAGCCTCTAAGCAGGATGAGTAGAATAAGAGTGAATATTGGAATGAAACTAAAATAGGGAATTTCGGAGGAGGAATTTAAAGGATTTGAATGTGAATAATAATATCTCAAACAGAATTGAAATTGATGGTATAAATGCCAGTTTTTAAGACTAATAAAATGTAAATCATACACTTCAAGAATGTTAAAGAACGATTAAGCTGCGGGTAAATAGAGACTTTTAAAAATAAAGATTATGATTGCTTAGGGAATGGCAGTGCAATTTCTTTACCATATATGCAAATTACATTTGTCCTGACAATTGGAACAATGCAGTAACATTTCCATATGCAAAGAGAGAAACAACAAAAGTCCAATATGTTTGTTAAGTGTACCTGTGAACATAATTCAACAGAATGCTATTGTAAGCAAAATTTCAACTGTGTGTGGTCTTTAATAGGACCTCCTGGGACCTTCTCCTGGGACCTCGTGTGTCAACATTTCAGAGACATTTCTTTATCAGATTCCTCAATGCCTTCAACACAGAATAAAACTGACAGAATAAAACACTAAAACAATTCTTAAATATTCAAGGATATATAAAATTTTGTTAAATTTCTGCAATACTTCCACAGGAATCATAGGACCCAGATTATGGATACATTATGTAAATGTTGAACATTTGAGGTTCAAACATTTTGCCACTGTTTCACCAAGTTAAAGTCTACAGGAATCAGAATTTTAGTAGTATATAGAGATATTGAGCAATGGATATAGAGGGCAGATTTTTGCCATTGAGACTATGAGAAAAATTTGTTGTATGTGTGTTGATGCATTGTTGCAAGCATATGATAAAATTAATAATTTTATTGGTGGAATTGTGGAATATTGTATGTGAATATGGAATTGAAGATTGGTTTCTCAATGCAATGAGGTTGATACACAATGGAAGCAAAACAATTCTGAGATTAAATGGAATGTTTAACAAAAAATTGTAAAAAGCCACCCAATGTCATTTTTACAGTGAGAGGGGCAACATATAAATTTAATAAATATTTATAATTGACTAAAGAATAGATTTCATCCTCAACTTCCACACTGCCCAACAAATTTATGGAACATTGGAGAGTTGTAGAGAAAACCTTCTATTTCAAGCTGACTAAAAAAATCAATAATCCTAGAAATTCCTTAAAGAAAAAGGTGGGGATTGAATTGATTGTACTATTATAACAAGCAACGTAAAGAGAAGTACTTGAAAAATATTAGAGATCATGCTAAGCATTGGCTCAGTTGAAGAGTGGTTCTTCCTCTGGAAACTAACAAACTACTGAGATTAGCCTATCAGCAAACAAAAGCATTCTAGCCCAAATAGATGAAATCATTTAAGGCAACACAAGGATGAAAATTGTACTCTTGAATTGTAGCAGGAAGTTGCCTTCAGAATGAGCAGAGGATCAGTAGTGGGTGAGTTATTTTGTTTCTGCCCCCAAAAAACATTTCCCAGTCAGTTCTAACAACAAGGGTTGTCATGTTTTTTGGCAAAGAATCCAAATGATTGCTAGATAAATTGTATGATGATGCAATATGGACTATGCATTCAACATTATTGCATCAAAGACTAACATAAGTATTGATGAGGTAAATGAAGGAAAGTAAAAAATGGGGTACACAAGGTTCTGTTTTAGGCCCCTTCAAAATTTAGATGAGGGAATAGAAAGGGAACTCATCAAGTTTACACATGACACAGGAAGACTTCCAGTTGATGTTGTGGCATGAACAGCTGGAAAATAGTGGGCTCTGCTGAGTCCTGCGAAATCCAGCCGGTAACCACTGTTCTGAGACCCTTTGGAGTCATAGCCACCTTGGAGGGGTGGTGAAGGAAGGAGAGGTGCTTTATTGACCATGAGGAAAACCGCAATTTCCTTATTAGGTCCGAAGCAAGCTCTCCCTGAATGACAGCAGGGATGGCCATTTTCTGGCTGTCACAAAGCTGGGACCACAAGAATTGTGCTGGAGCAGTGTATGGACAGATCATTCAATCTGGTTGAGATAATTACCAACTTTTACTCTAAAGATTGGAAGTAAGAACAAGAATATTAAAAGATAACTCCTAAGCTTAAAATAACAGCAGATTGATATACGGAGAAAAAGAAAACTGAGAACAAAGAGGTGAAAGAAGCCCAAGACAAGCTAATAAAATAGGGAAAACTTGGAAAAAGCCTAAATAATTTGAAAAATGATTTTCCGGAGAATTTATTTGGTTTATCTGTATTCTTAAACCCCCTGGATTTAATTGGAAACTCAGCTGTTTTTGACAGGACTAATATTGGATTTGGGTTAAGAGAGCCATTTACCAGAGGAAGAGAAGTACTACAGCACAATAGCCGCAGCATTTTGGAGAAAGTTACTTCAATACACAAAGCCTAATACACAAAATAGAAGCAACAACATCTGGAGGACGGCCTGATCCTTGACTCTACTGTTGATGACTTGGATAATTTGGAAATATTTACTGAGCCTTTTTTCCCTTGCCCTTTGGAAGATTTATAAAAAGGAACTAACCTGCAAATAACTAAACTTAACTAAATTTGGCTATTGGGTTATGGATTTGGAAGATGGGAGGAATCTAGTGGTTTAATTTGGACTTGGACTATTGGACTTGGATTTTTAATGCTATTCAACAGAATATCCTACAAGACAAAAGAAGAAAAGTGTTAGAAGAAAAGAGAAAAGAAGGACAGATAAATAAGACTTTAAAATTTGGACATTACAATTGGGAGATATAGAATTGGGGAAATATAAATTATAAATTGTAAAATAAGGGGTTTTATAAAATGGACTTCCAAGAGACAACAGAGCTATATAGAGAAATATTGATTATGTTAAAAGTTATGTATGAATTTTGGAAAGGCAATAAGGAGACAAGGGGATCATTTAAAGATATAGAAATGAATGTAGAAGCTACCCAACAATTGGGGGGGGAAGAAGTACATGATACTCAAGAAATAGGTGAGAAGTTAGAAAAGGCAGTGAAAGGGGAAAAGCAAAAAGAGAGTTAAAAATAAAGAGGAAAAAGGATTAATAAGTAGAAGACATAACTCCGTAAACGTTTATAACGGAATAGAGGGAAAAGAAAAAAATCTCCTTAAGAAAAATAAAAAAGAAGTTGTGTTAATGGGAATTCAAATACAACAGAAGAAAGAGATAAAAAGTACTCAGAAGGGGAAGATTGGTAGATACAAAAACAAAAAATACAAAAAGAAATATAAGATTCCAAGAGAGAGAGATAAAAGGTTGATTAAAAAACCAAAAATGATGGAATTTCAAAAAGATCAAGAGATGATGGATAATGAGAAAACATTTCAACAAAATGGGAAAATATATACAATGGAAAATAATAGTATGTATACTAATAGAAAATATAATTTAATAATATAATCCAGATAAGTCAAGACAGTAGATGGGAATTTAGGATTAGTTAATTAAACTGTATTATTAATATTAATAGTGTGTTAAAGTATATTATGGATTTAAAATAACTAAGGACTAGGAACTGTGTGGGATTTTGAGATACACTCTCAGGATTGATTAAATATTGTCAATATTTAATGACGGAACTATAAATAATTCTTAAAATATTAAATAATAATATTTAGGGACTATAAATACAAGGCACAAAGAAATTTTATTTATGTTTAAATGAATTAATGGGAAAATGAGAAATGGATTATGAAAAGAGATTAGCCCTGTTGAAGTTGGAAGATTAGAACTACATATTCCTATTTGTATCATTATTGTTATTGTTGCTTAAAAAAGACTTGACCCAGTTAATGCAATGTTCATAAAATATGTATGTTTATGTTGAAAATAAAAAACTTATTTTTAAAAAAAGTTTGCACATGACACTAAATTAGCAAGAATAGCTAATACTCCAGGAGATATTCTCAAGATCCAGATGGATCTTGACAGACTTGAACACTAGGCCCTATCTAACAAAATGAAATTCAGTATAGACAAAAGTAAGTTTTTATACTTAGGCAAGAAAAATTAAATGTACAGGTACAGATTCAGTGAAACCTGTCTTGATAGCATTAACTGTGAGAGGGATCTTTTGAGTCCTAGTGGATAATCACTTAAATGAGCCAGCAGGATGCAGCAGCAGCCAAAAAAGCCAATGCAATCCTATGATTCATTAACAGAGGGATAGAATCAAGATCACATAAAGTATTAGTACCACTTATAAAGGCTTAATAAGAGCACACTTAGAATATTTCATCCACCCTTGGTCACCATATTATAAAAAAGATTTAGAGACTCTGGAAAGAGCAACGAAGATGATCTGGGGGCCCTCAAGGCTAAATCATGAAGAATGGTTGCAGGAATTTGGTTTATCTAGTCTAGGGTTAAAAAGAACTAGATGAGACATTTATAGCAGTGTTACGATATTTGAGGGGTTGCCATAAAGAAGAGGGGTCAACCCATTGTCCAAAGCACCAAAATGCAAGAAAAGAAATAACGGATGGAAACTAATCAAGGAGAGAAGCAACCTAGAACTAAGGAGAGATTTCCTAACACTAAGAACAGTTGACCAGTGGAATAGTTTGCCTTCAGAATTTGTGGGTACTTCATCACTGGAGGCTTTTAAGAAGAGACTGGATAGTCACTTGTCTGAAATGATATAGGGCAGTAATGGCTAACCAAGTGCCCAAAGCCTGTGCACGCGCATCCCCAAAATGCAATGTGCATTGTGCATGCATCTCGCCCCCTGTGCATACATGTGTGACCCTCAGGGGTGGGTGGGATTCAAAATTTTTAACAACCGGTTCTGTGGGCGTGGCTTAGGTGGCTTGGTGGACATGGCTTGGTGGTCATGTTATTGGCTGGGTGTGGTCAACTCTATATCACTCACATTGAGGCACGCATCTCCTCACCTGGCCTCTCATGACTATGGGGATGCTGCAACAATCGTAAGTGTGAAAAATAGTCATCAGTCACTTTTTTCAGTGCCATTGTAACTTTGAATGGTCACTCTACACAAGCAGAGTACCAGCAAAGGAGGGAAAAAACTCCAGACAAGTTCCTAAGACAGGAAGTCTAGTCCTGCCAAGAATGTAATAAGGGTTAACGGAGAGGCAGTTTCTTTAAGCAACACCAGAATGTTTCCTTCCTGCCTTCCTTACAGGATTAGGCCAGTAATTTCTTCTAACAACTGGTTCTCCGAACTGCTTAGAATGTTAACAACCAGTTCTAGCGAACAGGTGCGAATTGGAAGAATCCCACCCCTGGTGACCCTCCCACGCCCCCGCACATGCATGTGTGACCCCCAGTGCCCCGTACATGCACGCACAACCCATGCATGTGCATCCCACCCCATGCACGCATGCGCACCTCTGTATGTGTGCCCCACACATGCACATGTGCCCCTCGCACATGTGCCCAGCATCCTCACGCATGCATGCATGATCCCCATGTGCTCCCCCACTCCCACACATGCAGGCAGAGAGCCAAAGAGCTGGCTGGTGGGAGGCGCACACATGCATGCACTGCGGAGTCGAGCTGGGGCGACAACTCACGTGCCCAGAGAGAGGGCTCTGCATGCCACCTCTGCACGCATGCCATAGGTTCACCATCACCAGTATAGGGTCTCCTGCTTGAGCAGGGGGTTGGACTAGAAGATCTCCAAGGCCCCAACTGTTATTTTGTTCTGTTCTGTGGTCTGAGATCCTTCTCATATATGTGCATTTGGTTTTTCTTGCCTAAGTGTAAGAACTTACTTTTTTCACCACTAAATTGCATTTTGTTGGATAAGGCTCAATGTTCAAATCTTTATTTTATTTTATTTATTTATTTATTTGTCAAAAGTTTACAATATAACAGAAACAAGAATAAACATAAGTTTAAATACAAGAAATAGGAACTAATTGGGGACAATAGGATAGGGACTGGTACGCACGATTGTGCGCTTATGCACGCCCCTTACAGACCTCTTAGGAATGGGGTGAGGTCAACAGTTTGATGGTAAAGGAGTGGGGGTTTGAGCAGGTGACAACAGAATCAGGTAGTGAGTTTCAGACATTGACCACTCTGTTGCTGAAATCTTACTTCCTGAAATCAAGTTTGGAGGGGTTTACATTTAGTTTATATCTGTTTTGCGCTCTAGTGTTGTTGTTAATGCTGAAATATTCATTAACTGGCAACATGATTTTATGTACTATGCTTAAGTCTAATCTTAGTCGGCGTAGTTCAAGGTTGTCTAAGCCAAGAATCTCAAGTCTGGTGCTGTAGGGTATTATGTTGTGAACAGAGGAATGTAGTACTCTTCTGGTAAAATACTTCTGGACTCACTCAATTGTATTTATGTCAGATATACTGTGAGCATTGGACTTTTTCCCTTCAACCGAAAAGAACAAACTTCTGAAAACTTTCAAAAGGAATCCTTTATTGAAAGGGGTTTTATCTCAACACTAGGCAAAGCAGAATCTTAAGATACCCCCAGGCATATAAAGATAAAGGAAGTTAATTGATTATTAATTAACAAATTGATTATTGGAGAGTAAGTTGTTAAACTCTAGGTGGAAGGTAATGCATTGATTAATAATTGATTCCATAACTTTGCACGTAACACAACACAATGAGATTGGTCTGTAGTTATCAACTAAGCAAGGGTCACCTTTTTTAAAAATGGGGATGACCGTTGCTAAAGACCATAGGTTTGATAAAAAGCTGGTTCTGAATGATAACTCATACATTATGCTTAGTGGTTTTGCTATAGAAGTTGAGAGCTTTTTGAAGAAGAATGCACATAATCCATCAGGGCCAATAGATAAGGATGGTTTAAGGTGACATAGTGCATTTTCTACGTTATCTTCAGTAAAGTCAATTTGTATATCATTGCAGTTAGTGAGAGGCATGAGCCACTACTGTTAACAAAGACTGAACTGAAGAACATGTTGAAGAGGTTTGCCTTAACAGCTTCATCACTATAGTCTTTTCCATATGGTCCTTTTAAGGGTGGGATGGTTTTTGAGTCTTTAAGTTTGGTGTTTACAAAGTTATAGAAGGCACGGGTGGATTTTGTGCGTAGAAGATTTTCCTCTTGCTTGCAGTGGTAATAGATGCATTCTGCCTTTATCTGTCGGCATAAGGTGTTGTATCGGTTTAGTTTTGGTTTTACGCCATAAGGATTTTTTTTTTAGATTGAAGTTTTCTTATTAATTTGGGTGAATTGTTTTTTTTTTTTTGTTTAGGGGGGTTATTAATGGAACATATAGTTTAATGACTTTCAAGTTCAAGCAAGAAGGCGTTATAATGTTCTTCTGTAGTGTTACAATCAAAGAACAGAATGTACCAATCAAGAGATGATAAGTCGGCGGCTATGAGTTCATAATTGGCTTTTTTAAAATTGTATTTTGGAGATCAATCATTATGATCCCCTTTTAGTGGGTGTAAATTTAGACAAAAATCAATCATGCTATGGTCACTGTTTGAAAATGGTTCCTGTATTTGTAAGCCATAAATTGAGTTTGGGCTGTTGCAAAAGATGAGGTTGAGGCAGCTGTTTAGTCTGGTGTTGTTATATACTAACTGATCCAGTCCCAGCGTGGCAAAGGCATTGTATAGGATTGAATGAATGGATTCAGATGTACATTCATTTAGTGACCAATTTATAAGAGGTAAGTTGAGGTCACCAAGGAAAATAAGAGGGTGTGGGCAAGAGGCAGCCTATGTCAGTAGTGAAGTTAGCTTGTTTGCATGAGTATATCATAGTCAGGGGCTCAATAGTAAAGTAAGAAGCGGATTGAGATATTTAAGGACAGATCACAGACGATGGTTTCGGGAAGAGCAAGCTCTTGTATAATTTGAATCTTTTTTAGATTTAGAGACTTTTTATAAAATATAGCTCTATATAGCTATATTATAAATATATAGCTATATTTTATAAAATATAGCTCCTCTACGGATTTCACGATCAGACCGATAAACTTGATATTCTCTTACAGTGGTAATGGAGTCTGGGAAAGATGTCTTCAACCACGTCTCACAGACAAATATAATGTCGAATGTGGCAGTGCTTAGTAAAATGAAGAATTCATCCATTTTATTTGCGAGGCTTCTTGCATTGAGTAGTTTGCATTTAAGATATGAGGGAGTGGGTCTGGAGGAAGTAAGGGGCGTGCATTCCTAACATTGGATGTTTGGGTGATGGTTATTGTGCCGTGGGTTGTGGCTCTTGCTTTTGATACAATCAGCACGGTAGTCGATGTATAGATTAGTATTACCTAATTCATGTAGTCTTTTGAGCTCAGAACCTAGTTCCCGGGATCATACACATTGCTTTAAGGTTACATCAGGATGAGAACGAAGGTTCTTGTGGTTGTTGTTGCTCTTTGTGAGTGAATTTATTGAGAAGATAAGTTTGCATTTGCATGATTCGTTTTTGCAAATGACCCTGCAGAGGTGTGGGGACCTCAAGCCGTCTTTATTTTTGAGCTCAGGACTGACACGAGAAATATCAAGTATTTTATCAGGGGAGATGGTTGATGCTTGATATTCCCTGATGATGTTTCACACATTAGTGATGTCATCGTCATTGACTTCTAGACCAAATAAGATGGCATTTGATCATTTCTATTTACACTCAACAGCTTCTTTAATGAGGATGGGGATATTGATATTTGAAGGATTTGTGGTTTTTTGTGGATTGGGTTTTGGTTGCAGTTGTTGGGTAGAAGTATGGTTTGTAGGTGTTTGGTGTTCATTTTTTTGTGTTGTCTCTTTTATTTCAATATTTGTCAATCTAGCTTATATAGTAATGCTACAATGGTGTCAAGGAATGTTATACGTGTGTTTCTATGGTATCGACTCTTTCTCTGTAAGAGTCCTCTGCCATCCTGAGATCTTGGCAAATACAATAGATCAATATCACTTTTTGGGTGCAGATCATGGTTCACTGTCATTAGTTTTCTTGTTTTTTGATCCAAGTTTTTGAAAAAGTCTTCAGTAATTTCTGGATGTTGCTGCTAATTTCAAAAATATATAAGCATTTCTCAATCCAGCTGTGTGGAACAGAATCAAATGTTTTCTTATAATCAATCCAGGTCATGAACAAATTGTTTTTTTTTTAAATTCTTCAAAGTTTTGTTGTTGTTAGTTGTGAAGTCATGTCCGATTCATCACGATCCCATGGACAAAGTTCCTCCAGGCCTTCCTGTCCTCTACCATCTTTTGGAGTCCATTTAAGCTCATGCCTACTGCTTCAGTGACTCCATCCAGCCACCTCATTCTCTGTTGTCCCCTTCTGCTATTGCCCTCTATCTTTTCCAGCATTAGGTTCTTCTCCAGTGAATCCTTCCTTATTAGCTGGCCAAAGTATTTGAGTTTCATCTTCAGGATCTGGCCTTCTAAAGAGCAGTCAGGGTTGATCTCCTCTAGGACTGACCAGTTCAATCACCTTGTAGTCCAAGGGACTCCCAAGAGTCTTCTCCAGCACCATAGTCCAAAAGCTTCAATTCTTTGGCGCTCAGCCTTCCTTATGGTCTAACTTTCACAGCCATACATTGCAACTGAGAAACCCATAGCCTTAACTATATGCACTTTTGTTGACAGGGTGATGTCTCTGATTTTTAGTATGCTGTCTAGATTTGCCATAGTTTTCCTCCCCAGGAGCAAGCATCTTTTAATTTCATGATTACACTCCCCATTTGCGGTGACCTTGGAGCCCAGGAAAGTAAAATTTGTCACTACCTCCATATCTTCCCCATCTATTTGGCAGGAATTGAGAGGGCCGGATGCCATGATCTTAATTTTCTTAATGTTGAGTTTCAAGCAACTTTTGCACTCTGCTTCTTCACCCGCATCAACAGGCTCTTTAGTTCCTCCTCACTTTCTGCCATTAGAATAGTATCATCTGCATATCTGAGGTTGTTGATATTTCTCCCAGAAATATTAATTCCAAATTTTAATTCATCTAGCCCTGCCTGTCTCATGATGTGCTCTGCATGTAAGTTAAATAGGCAGGGCAATAGTTTACAGCCTTGCCAGGACTCCTTTCCCAATTTTGAACCAATCAGTAGTTCTGTGTCCAGTTCTTACTGTTGCTTCTTGACTCAGTATATAGGTTTCTCAAGAGACAAATAAGATGGTCTGGTACTCCCATCTCTTTGAGAACTTGCCACAATTTGTTAGTGAGCCACACAATCAAAGGCTTTACCATAGTCAATGAAGCAGAAGTAGATTTTATTTATTTATTTATTTTTATTTGTCAATTGCTTACAAGATAATATGTATAAGTAAAAACATAGTTATGAATGCATGGATACATATAAGAAGAATAAAAAAGAAACAATAGGACAGGACAATAGGCACGTTGGTGCGCTTATACACGCCCCCTACAGACCTCTTAGGAAAGGGGTGAGCTCAATAGTAGACTGTCTAAGATTAAAGTTTTTGGGGTTTGGGGAAGAAACCACAGAGTCAGGTAGAGTATTCCAGACATAGACCACTCTGTTGCTGAAGTCGTATTTCCTGCAATCAAGTTTGGTGCGATTAACCTTGAGTTTATATCTATTGTTTGCTCTTGTGTTGTTATGGTTGAAGCTGAAGTATTCATTGACAGGTAGGACATTGCAATGTATGATTTTATATACTATACTTAGATCGGACCGAAGGCAGTGTAGTTCTAGGTTTTCTAGGTCTAGAATTTTGAGTCTGGTAGCATAAGGTATTCTGCAACGAGTAGAGGAGTGGAGAACTCTTTTTGTGAAATATTTCTGGACTTTCTCAACTGTGTTAATATCAGATATGTAATGTGAGTTCCAGACTGATGAGCTGTATTCGAGTATTGGTCTAGCAAATGTTTTGTATGCTCTAGTTATTAGTGTAATATTACCAGAGAAAAAGCTATGTAAGATTAGATTAACAACTCTTAACACCTTTTTGGCTATGTAGTTACAGTGGGCTCTAGCACTTAGATCATTAGAGATGAGTACTCCAAGATCCTTGACAGAGTTTGGATCATCAACAAGGTCTTGACTATTCAGCCTGTATTTTATTTTCTGATTTTTTTGGCCAATATGTAAGACAGAGCATTTATTTATTGAGATTTGAAGTTGCTATTTGTTTGACCATTCTGATACATAGTCAAGGTCTTTTTGAAGGGTAGCAGTATTGTCTGTGGTATTGAATAGCTTTACATCATCAGCAAAGAGAACACAGTTGCTCTTAATATGATCACAGAGGTCATTTATGTAGAGTATGAAGAGAGTTGGTCCTAGGACACTGCCTTGGGGGACACCACTGTTGATAGGTACAGAATTTGATAGGACACTCCCAATTTTGACCATTTGTTGTCTGTTTGACAGGAATGCTTTTATCCAGATGTTTTTCTGGAACTCCCTAGGCTTTTTCCATGATGCAGCATATGTTGGCAATTTGATCTCTAGTTTCTCTGCCTCTTTGAAATCCTGCCTGTACTTCTGGTAGTTCTCGATCCACATACTGCTAGAGTCTAGCTTGTAGGATTTTAAGCATAACTTTACTAGCATGTGAAATGAATGCAATGGTGTGATAGTTTGAACATTCTTTGGCGTTGCCTTTCTTTGGAATTGGAATGTAATCTGACCTTTTCCAGCCCTGTGGCCACTATTGCTGGCAAATTGAGTGTAGCACTTTTACTACATCATCTTTTAAGATTTTGAATAGCTCAGCTGGAATACTGTCACCTCCACTAGCTTTGTTGTTGTTCAGATTTCCTAAGACCCATTTCACATTCTAGGATGTCTGGCTCAAGGATCAGTGACCGCCCCATCATGGTTATCAGGGATGTTAAAAGCTCGTTCTTTTATAGTTCTTCTGAATATTTTCAGAGGTGGGATCCTATCAGCATAACAACTGGGTCATTGAGCACGCTCTTTGTGCATGCACACTGTTTACAAATCACCAGCTCCTGCAAAGCATTTACCTTCTCCTGCTGACACACAGCACTCAGCTGTGCTGTGCAAAGCAGCTGAAGTGGAAAAAACAGGGAATAAAGCATAGCCTAGAGTCCGGACAGGTGGGTGGGCCAAACAGAAGAGCAGAAGATAATCGTAGTGAACCAGCTCCGTCTCAGCTGCTCTTCGGAACTACCAGTTTGGCAGAACTGGCCCGAACCAATAGAATCCCACCCCTGGTCATTTTGCCACCTCTTCTTAATCTCTTCTGCCTCTGTTAGGTCCCTGCCATTTTGGTCCTTTATCATACCCATCTTTGCATGAAATGTTCCCTTCATATCTCCAATTTTCTTGAAGAGATCTCTGGTCTTTCCTATTCTATTGTTTTCTTCTATTTCTTTGAACTGTTCATTTAAGAAGGCGCTCTTATCTCTTCTAGCTATTCTCTAGAATTCTGCATTCAATTGGGTGTGTCTTCTCTTTCTCCCTTACCTTTCGCTTCCCTTCTTTCCTCAGCTATTTGCAAAGCTTCCTCAGACAGTCGTTTTGCTTTCTTGCATTTATTTTTCTTTGCGATGGTTTTAGTTGCTACCTCTTGTACAATGTTGCGAACCTCCATCCATAGTTCTTCAGGCATTCTCTGTCTATCAGATCTAATTCCTTAAATCTATTTTTCACGTCTCCTGTATATTAATCAGGGATATGAATAAGTTCATACTTGAATGGCCTAGTGCTTTTCCATACTTTCTTCAATTTAAACCTAAATTTTGCAACATCTGATCTGAGTCACAGTCAATTCCTGGTCTTGTTTTTACTGACTGTATAGAGCTTTTCCAGCTTTGGTTGCTGAGCACATAGTAAATCAGATTTCTGTGTTGACTGTCTGGTGATGTCCATGTATAGAGCCATCTCTTGGGTTGTTGGAAAAGATGTTTGCCATTGTATTCTCTTGACAAAATTCTATCAGCCTGTGCCCTGCTTCATTTTGTACTCCAAGGCCAAACTTGTCTGTTATTCTGTTTATCGTTTGGCTTCCTACTTTAGCATTCCAATCCCCCATGATGATAAGGACATCATTTTTGGTGTTAATTCTGTAAGATGCTGTAGGACTTCATAGAATCAGTCAATTTCAAAATCAATTTATCAATCATCAATTGGTCTTTGGTTCCTCTTGAATGGTTGCAGCACCCTTTCTATTCCACAGGTAGCAAGTCCTTGTTTTCCAAGATATTCATAAATTTGGTTTGCAATAATGCCTGTAAGTAATTTGTATGCTATTGGCAGGCAAGTTATTGGCTTGTAATTTTCAGATTTATTTCCCGTTTCTGCACCATTCTGAATCAAGAAAGTTCTTCCAGTTGTTAGCCTTTTTTCATTTTCTGGTGTTTCTAGAACCTGATTCATCTGATTTGCTAATCTTGCATGCAAACTTGTTAGTGATTTCAACTAGAATCCATGCAGCTCATCTCTACCATTTAATGTTATTTTATTCAGTTCCTGAAAGAATATTTTTTCTAATTTGATCGGTATGTTTTGGAATAGGAACAACATTTTTGGTAATACGTTCATTTTAATAGCTGAAATTCTGCCAATTAATGATAATTGAAGACTGTTCCAATGTTCTAGAACTGTTTTAATTTGTTTCAATAAATTTCCATAATTATCCTCCTTTATTGTACAGCAGTATGCCAAAATATTAATTCCTAGACATTTTATGTACTATTTGGATATTTAATGATTTGACAAGATTTTCTTTTGTGTGTTGGTCATATTCTTGGCTATAATTTTTGTTTTTTCTTTATTTATTTTCAGACCAGCTACTTCTCCATAATCTATGAGTTTCTCTAATAATATCGGACCTGTTTGTTCAGGGTCTTCTAAAAAAAATACTAAGTCATCAGCATATGCTTGTAATTTAAAATTTTCTTTTCTGATTTCCAATCCTTTAATTTGTATTTCTTGTCTAATTATTGTCGTTAGGACCTCCAGTGTGTATATAAATAATAATGGAGACAGTGAGCAATCTTGTCTTGTGCCTTTTAGTATATAAACCATACTTCACAGTTCTCCATTTATTGTTATTTTTGCTTCCTGTTGCGTATATATTGCCATAATTATCTTTAGGAACCTTTCACCGATACCCATGTGTTTTAGCTGTTGCATTAGGAAAGACCAATTTACATTGTCGAAGGCTTTCTGGGCATCTAGAAATAGAAAGACTGCCTGTCGATCATTATGTTCTTCATAAAATTCAAGAGCTATTTAATACTTCCAATATCAATATGAATAATAGGGGAGGCAAGGGACATCCTTGTCTTGTACCTTTTTTAATAACAACATTCTCTGTCATATCTCCATTTACCATCACCTTTGCTGTTTGCTTATAATTTATCACCTTAATCTAGGGGTGGGATTCTACCAGTTCGGACTACTTCGGGTGAACCCCTTGTTATGATTATGATTCTGTGCAGTTCAGAGAACCAGCAAATTGTACCACTGGCTGGACCCGTCCCATCCTGCCTGGACTCTCCCAGCCACTCCTTATCTTGCCTTGGCTGCTTGCCTAGAGTTATGCCCACAGCCCAGGCTGCTCTCTGGTTCCTTGCCCAGGCCCAGCCTTAGATCTGCAGCACCACCTTGGCCCCACCCCTTAGGCATGCGCACAGGAGGTGGTGAGCATGCAAGGCCTGATGTCCCTGTGGACTGCCTGCTGAGCGCTGCCTTTCACCCAGGATGCGTTGCCAGCCCAGGCCTCTCGCATTTGGAGCCTCCTGTGCTCACGCCCAGGGGGTAGGGCTAAGGTGGCAGCATGGATCTAAGGCTGGCTGCAAGTGGCACCAGTGCCTCCATGGCCCACTCACTGGCCTTTCCCTGGCACCATCCCACCCCCACATGGGAAAGTAACCTGTCTGTGGAGGAAGAAAGAGATAGGAAGGAAAGGGCATTGGGGACCCAGGGGACTTCTGCCTACCAGTGTGCCATGGGCAGTAGTAGCCATAGGAGATCACAAGCCACAATGGCTCTGTGGGGGAAGGCAACGGAAGCCGAACGGGTGATGGCATGTGGCTTCTGGCATTGCAGGGGGGAGGGGGTGGAAGCAGAACTAGCGGGAGCTATGTTAGGATGCTTTTCGTTGATTACAGCTCAGCTTTTAATACCATCATTCCGGATATACTGATTAAGAAGTTGCTAGAATTGGGCCTCTCCTCTCACATCTGCTGTTGGATAAGGGACTTTCTTACTTAACCCCTAACCATTAGGATTGACAGCTATTTTTCCTCCACTCTTGCTCTCAGCATTGGCTCTCCACAGGGCTGTGTGCTGAGCCTCCTTTTGTATTCACTCTACACCTACGACTGCACTCCCTCTTGTCCGACTAACTCTATAATAAAATTTGCAGACAACACCACATTGGTGGGACTCATATCAGGAGGAGACGAGACGGCCAATAGGTCAGAGGTTCTCAGACTGGTCTTGTGGTGTAAGAGTCATAACCTCATCCTGAACATCAAAAATGACCAAATAATTGATTATAGACTTCAGAAGATGCAAAGCAGAGCCTCTCCCACTATATATCAATGGAGTCTGTGTGGAAAGAATTCATTGTTTTAAATTTCTAGGAACTCATATTTCCGACAATCTTACTTGGTCAGTCCACACTATGGCCACTGCAAAGAAGGCCCAACAGTGCCTGACTTTCTGAGGTTGCTGAAAAAGAGTGGTTTGGGTGGGAAGTTGGTGGTTATTTTTTACTGTTCTACCAGAGCATTTTGGCCAGTGGTGGAATTCAAAGAATTTTACTACCGGTTCTGTGGCCGTGGCTTGGTGGGTATGGCAAGGGAAGGATACTGTAAAATCTCCAATCAGAGGTGATATTTGCTGGTTCTCTGAACTACTCAAAATTTCCGCTACTGGTTCTCCAGAACTGGTCAGAACCTGCTGAATACTACCTCTGATTTTGGCATACTGTGTAACGGTGTGGTATTCTGGATGCTCTGCAATGGATAAGAAGATGCTCCAGAGAGTTACAAACACAGCACAAAAAATCATTGGGTGCTCTCTTTCTTCTTTGGAAGAGATTGTGAAGACCTCGGACTAAAAATCTCCACAGACCGTTCTCATCCTGGACATTCATATTTCAAACTTTTACTATCAGGAGGCATTATAGGTGTCTTAAAATGAGGACTAATAGATTGATAAACAGTTTCTTTTCCAAGGCAGTAATTGTCTTGAATCAAACAGTGCACCTGTGATTTAGTCCTATTACTATTATTATAATTATTTTATTTTTTAAAACTCTGTAGTGTGATTGTGATGTGGTGTTTGGGGCACTGTGCTGGAATAGCTTTCAAATTTCATTGTATTCGTGGAATGTAATGACAATAAAGGTATTCTCTTCTCTTCTATTCTTTGGCATTAGACATGGAGGCAATGGAGGGGAGGGTGGACAAAAAGGAAAGCTCCGCAGGTTGTTGTTTTTTTAATTGGGCACTGGCTTCCCATTTTGATCCCCTTCCCCTGTTGTTGCCTCTGTGCCTGACGGATGTCTGCATGACTCTCAGCTCACCTCTGCAACCTTTGCATGGGTTGCATGTATGTTTTTAAGGGCTCCCCCCCCCCTGCAGTCCAGCACTGTGACAATGGAGAGGAAAACATTGTGAGAGGTTTCAGGCTGAAAAAAACAGCAAGCATTGCAAAAAAAAGAGTTAGTTTGCACTTTCTTTGAAGTCTAGCAGCACAGAGGTTTGTGTGTTTGTGTGTGTGTGTGTGTGCACGCGTGTTCACCCTTAAGGTCTCTTCCTCCTGCAATCTCTTCTCTTTTTCCTCACTTTCCTCCTTCCCCCCCTCCTGGCATGGAAACATGCTCTTTTCTTTCTTGTGCAGCTTTGCAAGCTTTGCAAGCCTACAAGGCTTGGAATGGGGGAGGAGAGAAACTACCTTTTCCCTCTTAAGCACTATGTCTCTGAGGGAATCATTCTCATTTGCACCTTTTCCAAGACTGCTAGCCGAGTTGGTTTGGTCGCTCTCTTTTTCTCTCTTTCTTTCTCCCTCTCCCCCTCCCCCTCCTTCTTTCTTTTGAATGATTTTCTCAGTACTTCCTCAACGTGCTGGATCTTCGGTTTGTTTTGCTGGAAGGATAAGTTAGAATTGTCTCTTTCTCCTCCACCTTCCTTTCCATTTTCTTAGAAGCAGAAAGTCACAGATCTGATCTGGAAGGAAATCACTGTGCTGAACCATTGAAAAGTGCAAGTGGTGGTAATTCCCTCTTTCTGCTTCACCCAGGTCTTTGATTGGGGGTTTCCTCTGGAGCAAAAGCAGAGAGCCTCTTCCAGTGAAGATTTCTCTGTGTCTTCTAATTTTCTTCCAGAGAAGAAGAAAAAATCCTCTTCCTGTGAAGGCTTTTCCAGTTCTTTATTCTATTTTTTTCCAGGAGCAAAAGAAAGCCCTTTCTAGTGAAGTCTTCCCTGTGTGTTTATTCTGATTTTCCTCTGGACTGGAGCAAAATCAACTGGTGGCAGGCCTTAAATAACAATCCCACACTTATTTTACTCCATGCGTGGCCCACTCACTATTTAATTTATCACTTCTGTCTGTACCTCTTTCCCAAACTGTATACTTGTCTTCAACCCTCCCTCCCTCTCTCTCTCTCACACACACACAGATCCATGGTAAAATTGTCTTCCATGAAACCAGTCCCTGTCCCTAGAAAGGTTGGGGACCTCTGAATTAGACCATGCAGGGTCCCTACAAGAGAGCTCTTTTAAGGATTATGTATTAATAGAAAAGTAACTAACTTAGCTCTGATCCTAAAAGCTAAAGCTGTTGCACATAAAAAACAGAGCTCTGATCAATTATCACAGCCACATTTTGATCTGAGTAGAGGGCCTGGGAAAGGTGTCAGCATAACATAACACTTAGTAGGGACCTATATCATTTCAGAGAAATGGCTGTCCAGTCTTTTCTTTAAAACCTCCAGTATTGGAGCACCCAGAACTTCTGGAGACAAGCAGTTCCACTGGTTAATTGTTCTCACTATCAAGAATTTCTCCTTTATGTTGCTTCTCTCGTTGTTCAGTTTTCATCCATTGCTTCTTGTTTTGCCTTCTGCTTCTTTGGAAAATACATTGCCCCCACCACCACTTCTTTGTGGCAGCCCCTTAGAAGCCTGTTGAGCAAAGCATGTGACCATTTCCTCCTTTAGTGGTCCATGAAAGTACATCTATAATATGTTAAAGTCAAAAAAAGGTGAACAACGTTTTTACAGAACTATAGATACGTTGAGGCTGGGTGTGACAAGGAATGGCTGGGAAGGGAGGGGCCAGGCAAGGCACCCCTTGATGTGAGTGACATTGGGTTGGCCACATCCACCCAGTCACATGACTACCAAGCCATACCCACAAATTAGGCCATGCCCACAGAACCAGTTGTTAAAAAATTTGAATCCCACCCCTCCCACATGCCAATCCCATATTAATAAATCTCTCCACCAAATCCATATCTTTCAACTGTGTTAACATAAATTGCCAATTCAAATTGTCAAATGTTTTCTGTGCATCTAGGAAGATCAGTGCCATTTGCTTCCCTGTATGTGCTTCGTTGGAGTACTCTTAGGTAGAAATCCATTTTGGTCTGGATGTATAAATTGATTTAAGAATCTTTTAAGTGTTCCTGCAATTATATTTTATAGTCCGCATTCAATAATAATATCGACCTGTAATTTTTAATTTGTTGTAAGTCTGAGTCCTCTTTTGGTATGAGTGTGATATATGCTTCCATCCATGAATTTGGTACTTTTGCATCTAACAGTACTTCATTGAACACTTCCAGCATTGGTATACTTAGGATATTTTGCAAACCTTTGTAAAGTTCTGCTAGTAGATCATCTGGGCCCAGTGTTTTTCCATTTTTTTGTCTCTTGATTGCTTCTGTTAGTTCCATCATTGTTATACATTCATTTAAAATGGCTTTTACTGTTTCAGATATTTTAGGTAGTTCTGCTTTTTAAAAAATATTGTTTTATTTTGACTTCTGAAACTGTCTCTTGGTCATATAGTTTCCCATAATAATTCTGAATCACTTTCTTGTTGTCATCATTTTGATGATAAAGATTTCCTTCTTTATCCATTAATTGATGTATCAATTTTTTTTCTTTCTCCTTTTTCAGTTTGTATGCCAGCCATCTTCCTGGTTTATTTGCATTTTCAAAAAAAATGTTTAGCATTTTAATTTTTTTGAGCTAATTCTTCTTTATCTATTATATTTAACTTGTGTTTTATTAATTCCATTTGACTATTTAAATTCTTTCTTTGTGGTTCTTTTTGTAGTTCTATCTCTAGTCTCTTATATTCTTGTTCTAATATCTTTTGATTTTGTTTCTTCTTATTTTTCTTTCCTATATAAGTTATGGATAAACCTCTAAAATATGCCTTGGCTGTATCCCTTACATTTTGTAGTGAGGTCTCTTCTTTTCTATTCTTTCTGAAAAAAAAATATAATTGTTTTTCCATGAATTGAATAAATTCCTTATCTTTTAATATTGATTGATTCAACATCCATCTTAGTTTTCTTTTTTGTCCTTTCCATGTAACTTTTATTGGATTATGTGTTTACTTGTTACTTGTTTCTATATTCAGTTCTTGATTTCAGTTCAGCTGACATCCATATCATATCTATTCTTGACCAAGACATATGCCTGTTTTCCTTAGGATGTATCTCTTGCCATGCATCTTGGATGCCTAATTCTTCAGCTGTTTTTAAAAAAAGTCTTTCGGAGGGTTTTCCTCACTTTTTTGTTCACTTTACTAGTTTTGTAGTCTAGTTCCGCATCTATAATTGCATTGAAATCTCCCACTACACAAATATTTTCGTACTCCCAATTCTACTATTTTCTTATGGAGTTTATTATAAAAGTCCTCTTGTTTACTATTTGGTGCATAAATTGCTTCCCTGAGTATCTGTAATTAATTGTTATCTCCAACATAAAAATCCTCCTTTCTTCATCCATAAATATTTGCTTAGCAAATATTGCATGTCCAAGCCCCAAATTTCTTCACAGGTTCCAGAGCAAATATCTAAACCAGCCCCATTGAAACCAAGCTAATTATTCTTTTTATGTTTTGTCTCTGTTTCTTTTTCTGCAGGACTAACGCCCCTGTCAAGGGGGGCAGAATGTCAGATCTGCCATCTTCAGCTGTTTTGCTTTGCTTCATTGGCATCCTACCATAAAAGGAAGAGGGGGAGGGAAGGAATTTGGGGCAGCATAGGCTGGAGAGAAGGAGACAGATGAAAGAAGGGGGGAACAAGCTGACAGGAACCAGAGATGTGAAACTGGAAAATCCAGCCTCCAAGGATACGTGGCCTGGGAATGGAATGTGAAACCACTTTGGGAAGTACCCAACTTCAAAGTGGTTCCCAAAACATCAAACCAGGATGCTACTGGACATTGTTGAACTGGTCAAGAGAGGAGGGCCAGGGAAAGGGGGAGAATGTAACCTCTTGTGTGGGAATACTCAAATCTAACTTTTCTTTTGCTGCAACCACTGATCTTTAGTAAAAGAACCTGCACTTGAAGCAAATTGAGTTGAGGGTCCTTCTTTCCTAGGGATCTAACGGGGGCATTTCTGACAAGAGCATAGCAGCATCTTATTTGCAATATATGAGTCCTCCATCCCGTCTCCCATTCTTTTTGTAATCTTCAATTGGACGAAACAATATCTCACAGGACACCAATTTTTGAATCAAGGTACTTCAAATGGACTAACTTAAAGAAGGCATCCAAAATCTAGAATCCATTACTTCTTCCATTGAAGAATGACAGATACGCGGATCTGACAATAGGATTTAAATTTCAAGATTCCTCACAGCAACTGTACTGGCAAAGTTGTGGTTGTTGCAGTGCTGTCACAATCAGCCTCAATCACATGCAGCAAAGTCAATGGGGAAGCCTACAGGAAATTGGAACACTCCTATACCTGTGGCTTTTTTTTTGCCTGCCTGTGGTCATTCGGTTTATCAATTTAGGTTAGGAAATACGTCTGAAATTGTTGCCCAATAGGCCATAGGTCATCTAGATCAGGGCTCTCCAACCTCTGTGCTGTGACTCACTACTGGGCCATCTCCTGTTCAAAACCAGGTCACATGAGCAATGGGAAAGCATGTGTGTGAAGCTCCAGCTATGTGAGTGGCACACAAGCATCCATAGTTCTACTTGCATAAGCAATGGCCCTTGTGCTCACACAGGAAGCTCCACTTCACAGGTGAGCACAAGTGCCCACTGCTCGTGTGAGTGGAGCTTCTCATGCGAGCCCAAATGCCCTCTATTTGAGTGCAAAGTTCACGTCCCAGGTCCCACCCCACCCCCAGTCAATCCAAGCCATCAAGGTGGAAAGGTTGGGGATCACTGATCTAGATGGGTCATCTAGTTTCACCTAAAAGGCCTTAAAATATTTTTTTTTAGTATTTTTAAATTCCACTGTTTTGGGATATATGCTGCTGCTTTTATTTCTAATTGTTATACTCATTCACTGGATTTGTCTGTCTTGTTTATGGACAGTTGTTTTCCTTATGAGCAGTTTAAAAACACACACAACCCCCTTTCTTTCAAGTTATAAATCTATCTCTTCATAATTGAAATATGATCATTCACTGCTCAATTCCTTTTTTTCTTCAAGAGCTGTAAATTAGAAATTTAAGTTTCAAGTTGTTGCAAATGTATCCCAAATAGTTTTCAAACAGAAAACAAACATATCACAGGCATTTTGAGTCACAATTGCAGACTCCCGTCTATTCGTCTTTAGTATTGGATCCTAGAATATCAGCAATAAAAACACTTCTAATTCTTTTCAGGCTTTCATATGAGTCAAGTACTGTAAGGATTGCCTCTCTTCCTAACTTAAGAAAGTGAAGACTCTTGAAGTGAAGTGTTTCAAAAGGAATATTTTATTAAGCAGAAGTGAAAGCAATACATTCAAAGCAGCATCTGAATACCCTTAGGCAAGACAAGTAGAATTAAAGCATTATAATCCCCTCCCTTTAACCAGATGCGGATTCAGCCAATCCACAGGTGTGAAGATAATTATTGTACCGGCTACTCTGAGAAACAGATAAACATACATTCCGATGGCCATCTTCCTCTGGCTTTCAAAGTGAAACAAGCCACGTGTCTCTCCCCTTTACTACATTCCCCAAGAAGTGCGAATATCTCAGGGCGCTTCGGCACTAGGATACAAGTTATAAAATACCAGTTGTCACAGGCAATAGTAATGAATCAAATTCAAGGGCCCCCTTCTCCCAATTGAATGGCAGTATCACTTTTAGGGATTTGACATGCTGCCTTCCTTAGAAAAAGGAGAGAGCCACCTGTGAAAAGATAGGAGAAAAACATTATAGTATATTAACAAGGTTTGTTAGGTATTGGGAATAAAAAATTTTCAGTAAGATAGGAGCCCTAACATGGTGTTTAGCTACTCATTCACTTTGGGATGAGGGTAAATATTTCCAAGCAACTAAGTATTGAGTTTTCCCCGTGTGAATCCTAGAGTCAAGGATTTCCTTGTTCACCTTCTACCATGATGGGAACAGGTAGTGTAGATGTAGGTGGTCTGAGGGGTGAGAGTTCCCCTCATTTGAGTAAGCTTGGTCTTGCTGTGTGTTTTTGGAATGAGTAGTTCTACTGTTACTGGATTGAGGATCCCAGTGATAGGAAAGGTCCAATAGCTCTAATTTCTTTGATGGCTGTAAAGATTGCAGAAATTTTGTAGATAAGTATACTCTATCTCCAACATGGAAAGGTTTGGGTCCCATTCTTTTCTTGTCAACCTGAATTTTAAAAGCCTCTCTAGCCTCCTTTAACGCTAACTTAACTACTGGCCATGTATTTTGCAAAGTATCTATCCATAGTTTTTGGTCAAGCTGGCTCGATGAAACCCCTTGCTGGGTTTTTCTCAATGAACATCCTCAGTTCTTCCAGCTCCCTCGGTGACATGCTATGCATCTTGGGTTTAGGGAGTTTGGCATTGGGTAGGATTTCTATCGCACAGTCAATGGAGTGGTGTGGGGGGAGCTCGTCAGAGGCTTTTTCTCTAAAAACCTCAGCTAAGTCTTTGTATTCTTTGGGTATGCCTTGCAGTTGTGGGATTCAACATTTTTTTACTACCGGTTCTGTTGGTGTGGCTTGGTGGGCGTGGCTTGGTGGGCATGGCAGGGGAAGGATACTGTAAAATATCCATTCCCACCCCATTCCAGGGGAAGATTATTGCAAAATCCTCATTCCCTCCCCAACTCCTGGTTATTACAAAATCCCGTTCCTTCCCCACTCCACTAACAAGCTTTCCAGCTCCGTTCTCCTGTGCAGGGCAACAAAAGAAGACCCAGCCGATCAGCTGGAACTTGGGAGGTAGAGAATAGATGGGGTGGGGCCAGTCAGAGGTGGTATCTCAAGAACTACTCAAAATTTCTACTACCAGTTCTCCAGAACTGGCCAGAACCTGCTGAACACCACTTCTGATGCCTTGGGTCAGCATGGTATAACCAGGCATTGCTGTTTCTTGGTGCTCTGCCCCCTTAGTTTCTTTATATGGATTCTTGGCAAAAGTCACATGCATTTTGAATTTTATGGTCCAATTAATTTTGGGATTCCATTTTTTCAGCCATGCAAGGCCCAAGACCAGTGGTCATTCCATGCCAGGTGCCACTATAAATGTAAACATTTCTTCATAGCTCCCAATGCCTATTTGTAGAGGCTCGGTGGCAAAACAAGCTGGCTTCCCCTCTGCTACTGATCCATCTAGTTGGCAAAAAGCAATGGGGGTCTTCAGCTGTCTTAAGTTAATTCTCAATTTTCCTACCAGGGTTGGGCTGATTAAACAGCAGGTGTACCCTGAGTCCAATAAAGCAGGGATTTTTATCTCCCTGTCCCGGTTGGGGATAAACAGTCTTAAGAGGAGGGTAAGTGGTTTAACTGGTTTGCTTACCAGTGGCTCATCCTCAGGATCACTCCCGAATGAGTTTGGTTCCTCCTATTGAGATGCCAGAATTTCTTCCCAAAAAAGGGAGAGGATGGAAACTCTGCAGTCTCCCTGCTCCTCAGGTTTCACAGGTTTCCCCCCTGACGGGCATTCTGGTTTCTGGGCGGATCTTTGAGAATGACATTCTGCAGCTCGGTGCCCCTCCTTTCCACCCTTAAAACAGGCTGAGAGTTGCAGAGAAAATGCGGTTTGTGGTTTGAAGGGCCCCTGCTTCCATTGGGGTGGGGATTTCTTTCCGCTCGGTACTGGTTTCTGGCCATATTGAACTCAGCTTCTTTGGTGCTGAGATACCACTCATCTACGTGATTTAGTGCACCTCAGGTCACACAGGCATTGTAGAGTCCCTAGGGAGAAGGGCGGTATAGAAATCCTACAAATAAATAAATAAATCCTACAAAGTAAAATAAACTTAGCCCATCCTTGAAACAGCTTACCAGAATATCCTCTGGCCAGTTCACATGACTCATGAACTTGGAATTCTTCAGTATACTCTGCCACTCTTCAGTATATTCTGCCACTCCCTGCTTTATGATTTTAATGTGGTCGCATACTTTGTGATCTATGAGGGGGTCCTTGAATCACCATCACATGGCGATTATGAAATTATCAAAGTTCCGCAGTTCTGATGCATCAGCGTTATGTAGGATCACCATCCATCTGGCAGCGTCTCCCTCCAGGGCTAGGGTAACAACTCATACTTGGGATCCTTGGATCTGAAAATCACGCCCATACTCCTGCATATATGGGAGCACATGTGCCACAAAGAATCCCAATTATTGTGGATCCCCATCAAATTTCACCCAAGGGAGTTTTTCTTTCCAGTTGTGGGGAATGGGCCCTGGTGCATGCGCCACCCAGGGGGCTTTGCTGGGCCCCCGGCTGCTGCTGCTCCTGTGCCATCCACTTGATTGGCGGTTCCTGGAGGTGGATAAGCATACGTTCCCATGGCCATCTTCCTCTGGCTTTCAAAGTGAAACAAGCCACATGTCTCTCCCCTTTGCCACATTCCCCAAGAGGTGAGAATATCTCATGGCGCTTCAGTACCAGGATACAGGTTATAAAACACCAGTTATCACAGGCAATAGTAATGAATCGAATTCCAGGCCCCCCTTCTCTCAATTGAATGGCAGTATCACTTTTAGGGATCTGATAAGTACAAAGTCTCGACCAAAAAAAAAAAATTGTTAGTAGAAGCAATTATACATGGAGATGGTTTCACTTGTCCTATTCACTAGCTCAGGTGAACTCACTTGCTGAAATCTGGCTGCCATATATTTCTGAGAATATCCATCATTTATTTTCAAAGTTGCATTTCTAGAGACGAATTACAATATTCCATTTTAACTTTTTTATTGAGTTATAAAATATTGTAAAATACAAAAGTAAATAGAAAAGCAGTAGAGGAGGAAAGGGAGAAAAAAATGAGAAAAGATAAGAAAAAGAAAAGAAGAAAAAGAAGACTTTCGACTTCTCTGTTACAGTAAAATAAGGCATTCACATCAAATCACAACTTTTTGCTTTTTCATAATAATATGAGCAAGCCATTTTTGTAAAGATCTATCAATCCACTCAGTAAAACCCAAAATCAACATTTCATTCTTTTCCACAACAAGCACGAAGTTCAGAAGCAGACTCCATGTGGAAACAAAAGTACTTATATTTTCTTCTTTAATCAAAGTAGTCAATTTTGCCATTTCAGCCAACTTCTGAACCATTCATCCATAGTAGGAATCAAAGTGTCCTTCCATTTTTGTGCATACAATAGTTTTGCTACTGTCAACATATATAAGAACAGTTCCAAAATTTTTCTCCAGTTCTTTTTCCATTAGGCCCAAAAGGAAACTTTCTGGTTTCATTTTTATCTCCATTTCCAAAATTTTCTGTATTAAAATATGATTCATACTCCAAAATGTTTTTGCTTTATCATAGATGATAAAAAGTCCCTTCCTTACTTTTACACTTCCAACATTCATTTGACACAATCCTTCTTTCAGTTGTTGATAAGTAAACCAATGGCAAATATAATCATCTGATTCAAGTTCTTCCCTTGGCTTTAATATTGAGTCACCTGAGTTGAGAGATAAAATTTTACCATATGTCAACCATATGGTAAAATTTACCATAGTCTGACTTTGCCACCATTTCTTTTCTAAAAAGAGGTTCCTATGGTGACATCCAAAGGGGCAGATTTTTTAGAGAGCCTTGTTTTATATTTATTTCAAACTCTTAGTATGGCATATCTAACAGAATGGTTATTAAAATCAACATTAATTTTACTTTTATCATACCACAAGTAGTTGTGCCATCCAAACCTTAATTCATTGCCTCTTATTCTGGAGACTCACCCATTGTTTTGTGCAGGTCAAACAGTATGCATCAAAATACAATTTCATATTTGGTAGACCCAAACCCTCTCTTCCCTTAACATCTTGCAGTCTAATTCTTGGTGTAACCCTTGCCATATTAACTTAGAAATATCCTTCTGCCATAATTAAATGGATTATCAGTTGTAAGCGTTAGGTAATGTCTGAAATAAAAAAAACATATTTGGTAAAAAATATTCATCTTGATTACAGAGATTCTACCCAATAGTGATAAATACAATTTATCCCATCTTTGTAAATCCTGTTTAATATCCCTCCAAAAAGGGACATGGTTGTTTTGAAACATATTAATATTTGTATTTGTCAATGTAACTGTAAGTATTTCTACCTTTTTCTCAACCCTAAAATCTGACTTGTTGATTTTATCACTATCCTGAGAAGGCATATCCTTGATCAGCATTATTGTTTTCTGTTTATTTACAATACTGTATGTAGCAAGATAGTATCACTCCATCCAAAATTCTCACTGTTGATACATATGTTTTTTAAAAATTCCTTTAAAATGAGCTCCATCCAATATATGAATGGTTAGCCATTAGCTTCTGGGACTTCTTTAAAAGCCTCCCTCAGTATTTCTGGTGATTTACAACTGAAGGATGCTATTTGTTCAAAGGAAAGAGAAGGGAGAACAGAAGGGCTATATTAAAAAGTAAGCCTTCCTGATCAGAAAACGAAAAATTTGGCAATGGTACAGAGAAAATTTGATGAAAATAAGGAAAGAGCAAACAAACAAAATATATTGTTGGTGTCTATTCTCACTTACCCAACCAAGGTGAAAACATAGACAGTAATAGAATAACAGAATGGGATCTTGAAGGTCTTCTAGTCCAACCCTATTCTCAAGCAGGAGACCCTATACTATTTCAAGCCAATGGCTTCCAAACAATACTTTCAGGTAATACATTCCAAAAGCAAATTGCAGATTCTTTTTAGTAATCATGAACGTATAGTGGTAGCTGATTTTAATTAAACTGATTATCTATTGTGAGAAAGACTGTGCTAAGTATCCTCCCTTCAGGAAGTTTGTGACTAGCCTTGCTTATAACTTTTTTTTTCTTTCAAATGATAGTAGAAGCTTATAAGGTTCAGCTAACATTGACTTGTTACTAATATCAGTGAGGAAGATTTAACTGAGAAAATAAAAGAAACAGGACAGTGGGAGAAAGTGACCATGTAATGCTTTTGTTTTTAAGGAAAACTAAAGCTGAGCATAATATGTATCTTGGACTTTTAATAGACTCAGAGCAAATAAGATCCCATGGCAGAAAATTATGAAGGGAGAATGAGCTAAAGTTCAGAGGCTAAATTGAAATATCTAAACAAGAAGATAATAAAAGCTTATTTGCAAACAATTCTAATGAGAAAAAATGCAGGATCATAGAAGGAGGCAATACTGAAAGCTAATTTAAGAACTGAAACAAAAAAAAAAAAGCTGAGAAATGGAAAGGGCAGAAAGATCATAAAAGTAGAATACAAATATATAATTTGAAACAGAGTTCATGTCAGAAATTGAAATTCAAATGAAAGACTAAGAACAGTTTCTTTTCATAATTGTATTCATAATAAAAGGAAAACAATCACAATACAACATATTTAGTGAAGATGGCAAAATAGTAAGAGGTAACAGAATGTGTTCTACTAATATTGAAATTTGAATTTGAGAGAAACCTTTGCCATTCAATTAACCTAGAATACTAGAAAATTAGCTGTCTGGCCAAGTTCTTACGTATTATCACTGATGAAGCACTTGATGACTAGGGGAGAACAAGCATGTCTATTTCTAAAAAGGAGAATGTGATTTCCAGGAAACTGCAGACCAATCTATCTATGTGGAACTGTCTAGAACAGAATATAAAATTGTTTTGTAAGAACCTTGAAAATATGCAATACCATGAGCATGGATTTGTCAAGAACAAATTTTACAAAAAAAAAAAAATCTTATTTCATGTTTTTATCAAGTTATCTCTCTTTACAGATTATGGAAATGCTGTGAATATTGTCTGAATATTGACTTCAGTAAAGCATTTGACAAAGTACTCCGTAAGATGTGCAAACACCTCGGAAATATGGTGGGTTGCGTTCTTTGGATTCCTGAGCCTTCACCCAAAATATTGCATCATCTCACTATCCTAGGGAGGTCCTCTACTTTTCTCCAAAGAAACCATCTCTGGTAACTCAAGTGAATTCCTCAGGTAGGTGGCAACCTCCTCCCTGCTTTTTTTCCTTTTTTGTAGCTTAACCAAGAGCATTTATGGCCATGCATATAACAGAATAACAGTTGGAAGGGACATCAGGAACCACCAAACTCATAATTTTAAATCCCGGGAACCACTAATATTAAATTTTGACTGTCAAAGTCTTGCTGATGTTGGTGGGAGAGAGAGAGAGATCTGATCTAACATCTCTCTCCCTCCCTCCCTCTCTCTCTCTCTCTCTCTCACACACACACACACACAAAGACAGAGGCAAGGGTGGGATTCAAATTTCTTAACAAACATTTCTGTGGACGTGGCCTAATTTGTGGGTGTGGCTTGGCAATCGTGTGACTGGTTGGGCATGGCTTGTATGTAAATATTACAAATATTTATATAAATATTGATTTTTTTTTTATAAAAAAGAGCAACTTTTACCCAAAACCAGGCAAAGCGGGTAGGCAGATTGAGTTACTCAAAGAATCACAGATTCATTCAGAGATCTGTGAGATCAGCTACCTGAGCCTGTCACATAAAATTTGCTTGCAAGCAAACTCATAAAATTTGCTTGCAAACAAACTCATAAAATTAATTCACAACACGCCATGTATGTAAATATTGAATTTTTTATTTAAAAAGAGCAATTTTTACCCAAAATCAGGCAAAGCAAGCAGGCAGATTGAATTGCTCACAGAATCACAGATTCACTTAGAAATCTGTGTTTCTGCCATCGGCTAGCTGAGTCTGCACTGCTTCAGTCCTAAGGAAGGTAACAGAGCCAAACATCTAAAGATTAACTAGAAAGCAAGAAATCCAACGATTTCCTGCTTTCTAGATAATCTAAATCTCCTGGCACAGCAGAACAGATGATGGTCAAAAAAAGGAAAAATAGCAACTTAGCAGGCAAGTTTGCCAGATAAGGAGTGAGTGGGCGGGGAGGGTTATCACTGGCCATGTGGGTGGCGCAGCCTTGTGTTCCTGGGCAGTCTGGATTAATTGCTTTTGAGAGGGGGCCTGGGGGTGACATTTCTCTGCGGATCACCAAAAATTTTTCACGGCCCACCGGTTGGCGACCACTGTTTTAGTCCAACTTCCTGCTCAAGCAGGAGACCCTATAACCATTTCACACAAATGGATGTCCAATCACTTCCTTAAAACTTCCAATGTTGGAGCACCCACTTTTTGAAGGTAAGACATTAATTGTTCTGTTAAGAAATTTATCCTTATATCTAAGTTAGTTCTCTCCTTGATTAGTTTCCATGCATTGCTTCTTGTTCTGCCTTCTGGTGCTTTGGAGAATAGGTTGACCTTTGTGGCAGCCCTTTAGATATTGGAGCTCTGCTGTCATGTCACTCCTAGTCCTTTTTTTCATTAAACTAGACATACCCAATCCTTGCAACCATTCTTTATATGTTTTAGCTTTTATTTGATTTGTCAATCACTTACAAGATACAGATATAAGAATAAATATAGGTTTGAGTACATGAGATAGATACATATAAGAAAAATAAAAAATAATAGGACAGGGACTCTAGGCACGATTGGTGCACTTATGCACGTCCCCTACAGGCCTCTTAGGAAGGGGGTGAGGTCAATAGTAGACAGTCTAAGATTAAAGTTTTTGGGGTTTGGGGAAGAAACAAGTAGAGTATTCCAGACATTGACCACGCTGTTGCTGAAGTTGTATTTCCTGCAATCAAGTTTGGTGCGATTAGCCTTGAGTTTGTATCTATTGTGTGTTCTTGTATTGTTATATGATTAAAGCTGAAGTATTCATTTGCAGGTAGAACATTGCAATGTATGATTTTATATACTATATTTAGATCGGACCGGAGGCAGCGTAGTTCTAGGTTTTCTAGGTCTAGAGTTTCAAGTCTGGTGGCATAAGGTATTCTGCAATGAGTACAGGAGCGGAGAACTCTTCTTGTGAAATATTTCTGGACTTTTTTCAATTGTGTTAATATCAGATACATGATATGGGTTCCAAACTGATGAGCTGTATTCAAGTATAGGTCTAGCAAATGTTTTGTATGCTCTAGTTCAGAGATAGGGAACCTTGGCTCTTTTATCACTTACGGACTTCAACTCCCAGAATTCCTGAGTGAGCCATAAAAGGTTCCCCATCCCTGGCCTACTGGTTTTTCAGTTGTGGGGGAAATCAATTTTTGACTTGAATGGGACTATTTAATATACAAATGTAGGACATATTCTTTATATGTATTATATGTATATTATTTATATTCATAAAAATATGTCCTACATTTGTATATTAAACAGTCCCATTCAAGTCAAAAATTGATTTCCCCCACAACTGAAAAACTAGTAGGCCAGGGATGAGGAACCTTTTATGGCTCACTCAGGAATTCTGGGAGTTGAAGTCCATAAGTAATAAAAGAGCCAAGGTTCCCTACCCCTGCTCTAGTTAGTAGTGTGATATTACCAGAGAAAAAGCTACATAAATTAGATTAACAACTCTTAATGCCTTTTTGGCTATGTAGTTACAGTGGGCTCTAGCACTTAGATCATTTAAGATGAGCACTCCAAGGTCCTTGACAAAGTTTGGATCCTCAACAAGGTCTTGACTATTTAGCTTGTATTTTATTTTCTGATTTTTTTCTGCCAATATGTAAGACAGAGCTTCCAATCCCCTAACCATCTTTGCTCTTCTCTGCACTTTTTCTAAAGTCTCAACATCTTTTTTATATTGTGGCAACTAAAACTGGATACAATATTCCAAGGGTGGTCTTACTAGGCATTATAAATTAGTATTAACATATATATATATATATAAATTATAAATTAGTATTAACATGTCATGTGATTTTGATTAGATTCCTCTGTTAATGCAGCCTAGGACCGCATTAGCTTTTTTTGGCAGTTGCAGTACATTGCTAGTTCATATTTCTTGGATTTCCACTCCCAGATTCCTAGAGATTGGAATCTTTTTGCTTTTCTTCTCTTTGTATGAGAAAATACACAGAACAAACATAAAGTGGACTTGATCCTTCTTCATTTTAAGAGTACCTTTCAGAAATAAGAATCATGGATTTTGACTGTACTGAATTGCCCCACACTTTTATTGTGTTTAATATAGGAAATGTACAATGCCAAACTGCTAGGGAAAAAATAACTCAAATCAATACCAATCTAGCTAATCTTTATTTGTTTAAACCATGTATTTGTATCTTTTCATGGATCACTGCCTTGTTGTGATGAAAGGGCTTGTGCAGCTCAAAGAAGCTATGAGCAAAGCTGTGTAGGGCCACTCAAGACAGGCAGATCATAGTGGAGAGTTCTGACAAAACATAGTCCACTGGCAACCCACTCCCAATGGATACTACCAAAAGCAGTGGTGGTATGCTACCGGATCGGTAGCAAAAAAGCCTCCGACGATCAACGGAGAGGAAAAAGAAGAGAAAAGCAAAGGATCGGCCCTCCCACCCACCCCTGCTCTTTTCTCTTCTTCATCCTCTCAGCTGATTGACACTGCAGGCCTCAGCTGGTGTGGGGAAAGCTGCGCGTGCATTAGGCAAAGCATGCCCACCAAGCCACACCCACCAAACCAGTGGTAAAACAATCTGAATCCCACCAGTGATCAAAAGGCTAAAAAATATGATCCGAGGAGATGGGCCCCTTGGTTCTCCTGGTGTCCAATATGCTACTGGGGAAGAGTGGGAGGCAATTACTAGTAGTCAGAAAGATTGAAGTGATAGGAGATTCAATTCTTAGGGGAACAGAAACTACAGTCTGCAAGCCACGTAGTCAATCTAAGGTGATATGTTGTCTCCCTGGAGCAAAAATCAAAGATGTAATTGAGTACCTTACTAAAATAATCAATCCTATGGATTACTACCTCTTTCTTCTCCTACACATGGGGACCAATAACAACAATGAATCTGAAAATAATAACAAGAGATTATGAACAGCTAGGGCACAAAGTTAATGAATTAGGAGCATGAGTGGTGTTTTTATACTTCCAACAAAAGGCCAACATCCAATGAGGGAGCAAAGGATTTTAGAAATGAACCACTGGCTTAAAACTTGATGCCATTAACAGAACTTTAGCTTCCTAGACCCGGGGTCCTCAAACTTTTTAAATAGGGGGCCGATTCATGGTCCTTCAGACTGTTGGGGAAGCTGGACTGGCTGGGTGGGCATGGCCAAATGATCATATGACTGGACGTGGCTGGGTGGTCATGTGACTGGGTGGGCATGGCCAATTTAATAGTCCATTTTGCCTTTGTCCTTCCTTTTTTTTTAAATAAAGTTTTTTATTTTTATAACAAAGACAAAAACAAATAAATAAAACCATCTTTCTGTTCAACTATGTGTCAGCTGGGTATATATATCTTGTGCCCATAATAACATTACCATACATATCTTACTTATTTATGTTTATATAATCATTCTAGTCAGTATTTTATATCACATTTATCAATTATTATATCATTAACATTGTGGCTATTGCCTTTCAAAGATATATTTCACATTCATTTTCTTACTCTTAACTCAATCATTTATCAGTTATGATATATTATACTGTATTTACATATTTCAATGTCTTACTCTTCTATCCAGCCATTCATAAAATAAATCCCAGATTTTATAATAATCGCCATTGTCAATCTACTCATTTCTGCATATTCCATTATTTTCTTAATTATTTCCTCATCCATCGGAATTTTCTTATTTTTCCAATTTTGTGCAAATACAATCCTAGCTGCTATTAATACATTAAATAATCAAATATGTTAATTCTTTGTTGTAATCTTCAGGCAAACTTCCTGGTAAAAATGTCTCTGGTGTTAAGTCTATACGCTGTTTTATCATTTTTTCCAGCCACATCTGTATTCTAGTCCAATACTTTTTAGCATCTATGCATGTCCACCACATATGATAGTATGATCCTGGTGACGGCATTTCCAGCACTTCGCCGACTTGTCTTTAAACATCTTGGCAATCCTTGTTGGGGGTAGATGCCACTTGTAAAACATACAAATTCCCTTTATAGGGCCTTTGTCCTTCCTAAGCTGTACTTCCTCAACCCAAGGAATCTATTTACTTAATATCCCCCGCCAAAGAAAAAAGAGTGCAAACTTTCTTGCCACTTGCCTAACTTCGTTACAACAGTAATTTCAGGCTCCTTAAAATAGGTCATTAAAAAAATATTAAAACAAATATTTCCTTCAAAAAAAAAACTCCTGATCATATGTTTCTGATGACCACACAATAAACTAGACTGAAAACTGCACCAATTAAGACTGTAAACTAAACCTCCCAAGATGGGCATTGAGAGACATTGGAAGAAGCAGGGGGAAGAAGGCAAGAATCAACACAATCCTCCCCCACAGCCTCTAATGGTGCATTAAGGAGGGATAACGGTCCCTCAGACTATTAGGGGCTGGACTATAGTTTGAAAAAAAACATGAACAAATTCCTATGAACATTGCACATATCTTTATTTGTAGTGCAAAAAAAAATGAATACAATATTTAAATTTTAAAATGAAGAATAATTTTAACTAACATAAATCTACTACTAATTCAATGGGAAGTATGGGCCTGCTTTTGGCTGATGAGAAAGTCAATGTCCGTTCCATATTTGTCACTGCCAGTCGTAGCAAGTGATGCAAGTGTTCACCAGTTAATCTGGATCTGGTTGGAGATTTCAGGTGTTTCATTTTGGAAATAGTCTGTTCACAGACATAAGTGCTGCCAAAGATGGTTACCATTTTGAGTGCATGATTCCTGAGATTTAAGATATGTCTCAGAGGGGAGAGATGCATAGAAATTAGTAAGGCTGCTTGACTTGAATGTGTCTTTCAGAGAATCACAATTCTGTAGCTCAGCCAGTTTCATTTGGTATATTGGGTCAACAATTTCAATGTCAACAGAAAATGGGTTCCAGAAAAGCTGTATGTCCTGTTCATGTGCATGAAGCTCTTTAAATCTAATTTGAAACTCCCTTTGCAACATTTCCAATGATTCCACACACTTTTTGTTTGGGAATGCAACTGTTGGTTTTTCAGCCAACAGCTTTTGAGTAGTAGGGAGGTGGCAGAAGTTTTCCTCCTTCACTTGCTTAATGAGGAGGTCCAATTTTACTTCAAATGCCTTCATGTGTGAAAGCATATCACAAACGAGCTTTCCCTTTCCTTGAAGTTGCACATTCAAACTGTTGAGTAGCTCTGTTACATCTGTCAGAAAGGCAAGGTGCCATTTCCATTCTTCACCTTTGAGTTCTAGTACTTTTTTGTTTTTTGAAAGCAGAAAAGCAGAAACCTGTGGAAGTAAGTCATAAAAACATTTCAAAACTCTCCCTTGACTCAGCCAATGGACTTCTGTGTGGTACAAAATATCTCCATAGTCAACATTTAGCTCAGATAGAAATTCCTGAAACTGTGGTTTAGTGCAGTGGCTTCCAACCGGTGGGCCGCAGCCCACTGGTGGTCCATGAGAAAATTTTGGTGGGCCTCAGAGAAATGCCCCCCCCCCCCAAAAAAAAAAAAACAATTAATCCACGCTGCACAGGAACACAAGGCCTGGATGACTTTCCTACCTTTCTGCAATTGACTAGGTTGTGACAGTTTGATGAAAGGTGGATATCTCAGCATTCTTCTCTCTGAGATCTGCTCCTTTTTGCACCTTTGTGTCTTAATGTAGCTGCTTAGTGATTTCTGCTACCTTTGCCTGTCAGTCACATGGATGTGTTTACCTGATGTTTTCCCACATAACCATGGCAGTGACACAGGTAAGAATTTCACAGACTATGCCATCATTGAAGAATAAACCAAAAAGTAGAGAAAAATAACGTGGATATAAATGAAATGAATGCAGTAGTGTAAAGCATGTGACAAGTCATTCACCACCCCTCCTCCTCTAGGATATCATTCTCATGAATGGTTTATTTATTTTGCTAGATGTTTACCATCTTTATTACTTTGTAAGGAAATGAAGAAGTTATCTAATATTCCTTCCCCATCTTAGTTTCCCCACAATCATAATCTAAAAAGTGGTTTGGGCTGGGAGAGAGTGACTGGTCCCTCAGCCATTTTTTTCAAACCTACAATGGAACTAGAACTCAGAGTCTCTTGGTTTCTAGGCCAGCACCTTAACCACTATTTTGTTTAAAAAGGAGGAAGGAACGTCAAAATTAACTTGTAAGAATTGCATGCGAAAACAGGGTTGGAGGAAACAAACTTATAAAGCTGAAAACATCACAGACAACATTTCAGAATAATCTCCCATAGAATGATGCAAAAAACAAGAGAGGTTGTAGCAAATTACAATCTCTAAATGGACCTGTTAGTAGGAAAGGAGACTAAAATGAACAGTAATACTTTACAAGATACATCAAACCTGAAGTCAAAATGTTTTGTTATTTATTTGCACAAGGCGAGCATTCTTTTTATTTGAAAACTACTCACTCCGGCGAGATGAGTGGCTGGGTGTGACAAGAAGTGGCTGGGAGGGGAGGGGCGAGGCAGGGCTGGGCATGGTGAGCAATGATCAGATGTGGTGAGGAGCAATGGTGGGATTCAAAGTTTTTTACTATTGGTTCTGTGGGCATGGCTTGGTAGGTGTGGCTTGGTGGGCATGGCTATGTGGTCATGTGACTGGGTGGGCATGGTCAGGTTGTCATGTGACTGGGTGGGCGTGGCCAATTTAGCTGTCCATTTTGCCAATTTAGCAGACCATTAAACAATACACAGCAGCACCCTTTTCTATTCTTCTTTTTAATAGTGGGTGAAGTTTTTGCTCTAGGTTTTTTTTTATTAGGTTGGCAATACTAGGGGTTTCTGGGACTTTCTCCTCTTGTTAGAGATACCAAAATAACCAAGATGAGCAAGGGATTGGACTAGATGACCTCCAAGGTCCCAGAGGTGGTATTTGCCAGTTCTCTGAACCAGTCAAAATTTCTGCTACTGGTCCACCAGAACTGGTCAGAACCTGCTGATTACCACCTTTGGTGCGGAAATAGGCCAGGTGAGGTGCCCCTCAATGTGAGTGACATCGAGTTGGCCACACCCACCCAGTCACATGCCTACCCAGCCGGTCATTAGGGCAGAGAACCAGTTGTTAAATTATTTGAATCCCACCACTGATCTAAGCTGATAGCAAACAGCACTCCTTACTGGCACCGATGATGTTACTAGTTTGGGTAATGTCTGAAAGAAAACAAGCAAGCTCAAAGAACACCAAGGACCCCTCATATCTGTGTACATCTAGAAATAAATGAAGATATAACTAGTAGCCAGAATAGATTTGTTAAAAACAGATCATGCCAAACCAAGCTTACTTCGTTCTTTGACAAAGCGACTAAATTAATAGACCAGCAAAATGCAGTGGACATAGTATAGCTCAGGGGTCAGCAATCTTAAACACTCAAAGAGCCTTTTGGACCAGTTTCCCACAGGAAAAAAACCACTGGGAGCCACAAAACCTGGTGGGCATAGCCAACTCGATATCACTTCCACCCAGTCACATGATCCCCTAGCCATGCCTACCCAGCCGGTAGAATTAGTTGTTAAAAAACACTGGGAACCACAATACCCTTTTCTCTCCCCCCTCTCTCTGTATCTCTCTCTGTCTCTCCCCCCTCTCTCCCTCCCTCTCTCTTTGTATCTCTTTCTCCCCCCCCTCCTTCTCTATCTTCCCTCTCTCTATGTATCTCTCTATATCTCCCCCTCTCCCTATCTCCCCCTCTCTTCCCCTCCTCTGTATTTCTCTCTCTGTGTGTATCTCTCTCCCCCACTCCCTCTCTCTTCCCCTCTCTCTCCCCCTCTCTGTATCTCTCTCCCCCTCTCCCTCTCTCTCTCTTTCTCTCTATATCTTTCTCTCCCCTTCTTCCTCTCTATCTCCCTGTGTGTGGGTGTGTGGGTGTGTCTGTGTCTGTATGTATCTCTGTATCTCTGTATGTATGTGTGAATATATATATTTATATATTTGTCTTTCTCTCTCTTTGTCTGTCTGTGTGTGTGTGTCTTCTCTCTCCCCCCCCCCTCTCTTCTGAAAGCCAAGGCTGGGCCAAGCCAGAGAGCTCTCCTTGGGGCTCTTGGCTACTCCTTTTCTTTCTTCTTTTTGAAAATTAGGACTGCCTGAGGAATGAGCGTGAGCCATGGTGCAGGCTTCCCTCCTTCTCCTTCTCCTCCTCCTCTTCTTGTGACCACCTGGCCAATTGTGGCAGGGCCAGGAGGGTGTGCATGAGCATGGAGACCCTACTCAAGCAAGTGGTTGGGTTCGGCCAAACCACGGCAAAGGCACGTGCAGGGCAGGTGACCACTCACTTGAGGAGAGTCTCCACACTCATACATAGGGGCCAGGGAGTTGTGTGGGGAGAAGAAGGGGGGAGGAGGAGGGAAGCCTCCACTGTGGCTCACGCTCATTCCTCAGCCAGCCCAGGTTTCCAAAAGGAAAAAAGGAAAGGTGCCAAGAGCCCGCAAGGAGAGCTCTCCGGCTTGGCCTAGCCTTGGCTTTCCGAGAGAGAGAGAGAAAAGAGACACAGAGACAGAAAGAGAAGATACACACACACAGAGAGAGAGAGAGACATAGACATGAATACAGAGAGAAAGGGAGGGGGAGACTGGCTGACAGGCAACTGTCTTTTGCAAGGGTGCTCTGGCCTAACTCCTGGGGGGAGTGTGTGAGGTTAGGCAGGGCCAGCCCTCTTTTCACACTGCCATGAACTTCTTAAAGCTGTGGCTGGGTGCTGTGGGACCTATCCCCCTTTCCATCGTCCCCTCCTCCCAGATCCAATTTCTACCCTGCCAGCCCTCATGTTAGTGAGGCCAGCATTGGTTGTGGCTGGATCAGGACCAGTATCTTGGGGTGGAGAGCAGGTTGCATGTCTCCCCAAGCGACCGAGGCATACTCAGCTGCCAACATAAGCGCACCAACATGCCTACCGTCCCTGTCTTATTGTTTTCTTTATTTTTTTATTTTTCTTATATGTATCCATATATTCATAACTATGTTTTTACTTATACCTATTATCTTGTAAGCAATTGACAAAAATAAATAAATAAAAATAAATAAATAAAACAAGGGCCAGAAGAAGCTCCAGCAAGATTGAGGCACTGGAGAATCAGCCTCTGGCTGCTTGTCCATCCTCCGCCGTCGCCTTTACCTTCTCAGGCCAGGCAAGGGAGAGACAGGCGAGTGGTGGAGCCAGCCAGTGATGGGACAGGGAGCTATAGCAGAAAGTCCAAAGAGCCGCATGCAGCTCTGGAGCCAGTGCATTGCCCACACCCAGTATAGTTAGACTTTAGCAAGGCATTCAACGAAGTAGATCACAACCTACTTCTATCTACAAAGTAAACTAGAAAAATGTGAGACAAACAACATCACCACCAGATGGATTTGTAATTGGCTAACCAACTATACTCAGTGAGTAGTCCTTAATTGTACTACATCCACATGAAGGGAAATGAGCAGTGGGATATCACAAGTTCTTGTCTTAGATCCAGTACTCTTCAATATCTTCATAAATGACTTAGATGAGGGAGTAGAAGGGGAACTCATTAAATTTGCAGATGGTTGTATAAACAGAGGCATAGAAACGAAATCATGTGAAGTATTAATACTGCTATATAAATGTTTAGTAAGACCACACCTGGAATACTGCATCCAGTTTTGGTCACCACGTTACAAAAAAGATGTTGAGACTTTGAAAAAAGTTCAGAGAAGAGCAACTAAAATGATTAAAGGCATGGAGACAAAAAACATATGAAGAACAGTTGCAGGAATTGAATATGGCCAGTGTAGGGGGAAAAAAAGGACTAGGGTTCACATGATAGCAATATTCCAGTATTTCAGGAATTGCCACAAAGAAGAGAGGGTCAACTTATTTTTCAAAGCATCAAAAGGCAAGACAAGAAACAATGGATGGAAACTAATGAAGGAGAGAAGCAACCTGGAATCAAGAATAAAATTCCTAACAGTGAGGACAATTAATCAGTGGAACAGTCTGTCTTCAGAAGCTGTAGGTAGTTCCTCACTAGAGGTTTTTAGGCAAAGATTGGACAGTCATCTATTTGAAATGTTATAAGGTCTCCTATTTGTGCAGGGGGTTGGACTAGAAGACCTCCAAGGGCCATTCCAGCTCTATTCTGATTGAAGACAAATACCAAAGAAAGATGTCCTTTTCATCATAGAGGATTCGAACGCTACGTTAGGAAGCCAAGAGATAACTGGAATAACAGGGAAGTTTGGCCTTGAAGTACAAAATGTAGCAAGGCAAAGGCTAACAGAGTTTTGTCAAGAGAACATGCTGGTCAGAGGTGGGTATTCAGCAGGTTCTGACCAGTTCTGGAGAACTGGTAGTGGAAATTTTGAGTAGTTCAGAGAACCAGCAAATACCACTTCTGACTGGAGGTTTTATAGTATCCTTCCCCTGCCATGCCCACCAAGCCACGCCCACAGAACCGATAATTAAAAAAAATTTGAATCCAAAAATTGAATGATGCTGGTCATAGCAAACACCCTTTTCCAACAATCCAAGAGGCAACATGGACATCAACAGATGGTCAATACTGAAATCAGATTGATTTATGTATTTTGCAGCCAAATGTGGAGAAACTGTATATCAAGGGTGTCGAAATCAAGGCCCATGGGTTGGATCCAGCCCATGGAGTATTTAAATCTGGCCTGTGGTGCCAGCCTGGAAATAGCAAAGGACAGGCCCACGGTGCCTCTGGCAGCCAAAATGGGTGTAGGGGGAGCGTGAGGCCCCCGTGCCCTATTTTGGTTGGCAGGGTGCTGCAGGAGGCTGTCCAGGCTGAAAATGAGATGTGGGGGGGAGCTTGTGTGGCCTTTCGTGTCTCATTTTGGCCAGCAGGGTGCTGCAAGAGGTCACCCAGGCCGAAATGGGGCACAGGAAAGCCATGTGAGCCCCCCTCTCCCCATTTTGGCCAGCAGGGTGCTGCAGGAAGCGTACGTCCCCCCCCTCCCCCTCCAGTTGACCCACAGAGGAGAACTACAATGCTGATCTGGCCCTTGACAAAATCCAGTTTGATACTCCTGCTCTATATAATCATTGAAAACAAGACCTAGAGCTGACTATAGCTCAAATCATGAGCTTCATATTGCAAAATTCAGACTTAAATTGAAGAAAATAAGAAAAAGCAGTATCAATATACAATGGAGGCAATGACTAGATTTAAGAGATTAGATCTAGACCGAGTGCCTAAAGAACTATGGATTCATAACGTACAGGACACAGCAACTAAAATCATTCCAAAGAAAAATAAATGAAAGAAAGCAAAGTGGCTGCCTCATGAGGCCTTATAAGTAGCTGAAGAAAGAAGGAAAGCAAAAGGCAAAGGGAAAAGGCAAAGATATACCCAACTGAATGCAGATTTCCAGAGAATAGCAAGGAGAGATTGTGGTTTTCTGGTGGGCTGCTCATGAGGGGTCCGAATGAGAAAGACACACAAGGCAGCTTTCTCGGGATGAGAGCCCAGAGCTGACTCCGGGACCCCCTTTTATTAACAAAAGGCGGGAGGATACAGAAGGCAACAAAGGAATTCAAGCAACGCACACAGATATGATAACTTTCTATACGTGCGCAGTTCTCACTGGCTGGGCAACTGTTGCTGGGGTGAATCTCTTTTTATCTTTCCTCTTTGTTCTGTATATGTGTCACAGTCGCGGAGCGGCCTGCACATACACAAGATAATACAGAAAATTCCAACAAGAGATAAGAAGGCTTTCTTAAATGAACAATACAAATAGAGGAAAACAATAGAATGGGAAAGACTAGAGATCTCTCAAGAAAACTGGCAATATCAAATAAACATTTTGTGCAAAGATGGGCATGATAAAGGACAAAAAAAGTAGAGACATAACCAAAGCAGAAGAAATTAAAATATGGAAAAAAGAATTATACAAGATCTTAATGTCCCTAATAACCACAATGGTGTGATGACTGACTGAAAGCCAGACATCCTGGAGTGTGAAGTCAGATGGGTCTTAGGCAGCAAGACCAACAGAGTCTTCCGAAAACGCTGCATGTTTTCTCTGTATAAAGTTCAGATATAGAAGTGGATAGTGAAAGCAATCTGATTTGATTTACTTTTACAGTTGGATTTTCACTATAGAGATTCTACATTCTATTAATTTTTAAAAGCTCTATTATTATTTTTTAATCTTTGATGGAAATTTCTCTTTTTTTCTCCATACATTTTTATTGTGGGAAATACTATCTCAACATTCTCTGTGGTTATCCTGGCATGCTATATCTAATTTCCCTGTCCTCGAGAGAAACTGTTAATGCTTCACTGTGAAAACTCAGTTACAAGCAATATTCCCACTTTTAATCCTTCCTTTAAAAAAAGCATAACATGGAGCCAAAACTTAATTGTACTTAGCCAACATATGCTGATTATGAGTAAGATGGCATGACAATTAGGTTGATATATAGTTGTTCCTGAAATGATTCAGAGCATTGATCAATGGTTCCTCATTAAATTGGAAACAAGTATCAGTCATACTCCCCTACATTTCAATCCTGTAATATAAACAATGCCTTTGGATACCTAGGTGGAGGGAATACTTATCAGATTTAGAAATGGCTCAAAATCGTGTGGGATACTTTAGCTTCTCTAAAGTATAATAATATGTTGTAAAGTCAAATAATATGTTAGAAAATGGTAACAAGATCAAGTTTAACAAAGATAAATTTTTCAGATTTATTGGTAGGTGAATTCTGGTTGGGTAATAACACCTGCAAAATGATCTAGGAACAGCAATTTATTACAAACCAAATAAGAGCCAGTAGTGTTGTATGGTTGCAAAAAATGAAGTGAAATGAACTGTTAGACTACAACAGAAGTCTAATTTCTAATTACAGGAAGTAATTATTCCATTTTATTCTATTATGGACAGATTACACCTAATTGTATTCTTCAGATACCTGCAAGAATATCAAAGAGAAAATCAAGCCCTGCTTTTTCTAGATCCAGAACACTGGCTATAAAATAATAGACTTAAATAACAGGGAGGCAAATTGTAATAAAATGCTGCGGGTTGGATCTTAGTATTAAAAGTAGTTTAACTCTGGAAATGGTTATCCAGAGAGCGAACAAATGTATTCATTGGATATATTCAAATAGAAGCTACAGAGTTGTCTGTCTAGGGTTTTTTAATTTGGATTCCTACATTAGCCAGGGGTTGAGCTTGATGGTGTAAACAATTTCTTCCATTTCAATATTTCTATAATTTTGGGCTATTAGTAAGAAAAAAATAAGATAAAAGGAGGGGGGGTCCCCCAATAAAATCTTGTGTTGAAATGAATATCAAATATCATATTTTCTGCTCTTGTTTCTAGTATGATATGGGGTATGACCTGCTTCCTTTGGTTTGGTGTGTCTTGTACCAAAATGTTTATGAGATTTGCTCTTTCTTGTCTATTTCAGGGCCATGTAATGCTGCTGTTTTTCTTAGATTTATCAACTTGACATTTGAAAAGTAGCTTCTGTTCCTGATTCTTTTCCCTTTTTGCTCCAACTCATTCTTCCAAAATGGCCCAGGATGGAGCAGTTATGGGCTTCCATCCTAACCATGCTATGTCATGCCAACACTATGTTCAAGCAGGGGAGAAGACACCACCTCCTTCCAAGAATGTGATACCTGTTTCTTTTAATCCTAATCACAACCTCTCACCCAATGCTGGCAAGATTCATTTCCTCCACAAGGGACTGACTTCTGAACCCCTGCGATCTCAGCTTGGCATATATAACAGTACTGGCTCCCTAACCCAGAAGATAATAAAGATGAATAACTTTGGAAGTGGCAACTGTCCCATCTCAGGAAGAGTAACAGCTCCATGTACTCCATTGAGAAGTTCCTCATGTCCCTCAGGCAATCAAGTCCCCCTGGTAGTCCCAGTCACTGCTGGTCAAAGTTCTGTGGTGACTTTTCGCTTTATTGAGAAGGCTAACGTGAAAACTTTAAATGGCTTCCCATTGATAGAATCCAGAAGAGAAAATGGTTTGAGCAGAAGTTTGGAATCTGAAGAGGATTTTCACTTTGAGTCCAATAAGCAAAGAAGCCAAAAGACAAATGTTCAGACACAGTATTCCTTACAGCACAAAGTCACAGCTTCCCTGAATCCTGTCATTTTGGATAACAGAATGAGCTTCAAAGTACAGACAGATACATCCTCTTTGGCTATTACAGATGAACAGGACTCAGTGGTTCCCAGTAGTAAGCAGGAGCGTATTGGGTTTAAGCCAAAACCAGAGATATCTGCTTCAGATCCCCTTCTTGCTGGAAACAGGTTTCTTTTAAATGCACAGCCCTCTTTGAGTTGGGGTAATGGAACCCCACTTTCTCTTGGTGCCAGTTGCTCTCCCAGTTCCCTCATTGGTGAGATGAGCAATCTGTCTAATGATCTTTTGTGCCATCGAAGACACCCACAGAGCAAGGAACCACAATATCAGGTACTTAGTAAGACCAAATATTTTCTTGCCAAAATGTTATGTGAAGCTGGACAATGGACATTTCAGGGATCCTCCTCAATAAAAGTCTCTGTCTTTTTTTACAGGGAAACTTGTGGGCATATTCACATGAAAGCTCTGCCCACGCCCAGCGGGTTGCCAAGGCCAAATGGGAATTTTTCTATGGCTCAGTGGAATCTCCTAAGACAGGTAACCCACTTCCTTCCTTTGGTTTGGTGTGACTTGTAACTGCATTATGACAAACATTTCTTTATGATTCATCACCTTGAAATGAAGTTCTGAGCTTATGTTTGCCATAGATAAATGTAACTATTGTAGAATGGCTCATATGTTGAAAATGCAAAATAGAAAACACTGTTTTACATAATATTTATTTATTTAATTATTTATTTGTCAGTTGCTTACAAGATAATAGGTATAAGTAAAACATAGTTATGAATACATGGATACATATAAGACAAATAAAAGAAACTGTAGGACAGGGACAGTAGGCACGTTAGTGTGCTTATGTATGCCCCCTACAGACCTCTTAGGAAAAGGGTGAGGTCAATAGTAGACACTCTAAGGTTAAAGTTTTTGGGGTTTGGGGAAGAAACCACAGAGTCAGGTAGAGTATTCCAGATATTGACCACTCTGTTGCTGAAATCGTATTTCCTGCAATCAAGTTTGGTGCAATTAACCTTGAGTTTGTATCTATTGTTTGCTCTTGTGTTGTTATGGTTGAAGCTGAAGTATTCATTGACAGGTAGGACATTGCAATGTATGATTTTATATATTATATTTAGATCGGATCGAAGGCAGCGTATAACAATAAAGAACAGTCTCTCTTTTGCTGAATACTAACCTGAAATTCATAGCAAAAATCCCCCCAAAATCAGATGCATAAAAAAATGATCAGATGAGTAAAAAATAAGGTATTTAGCTATACTAAAACTTGTTGAAAAGAGTCTTCATTCAGTTCTTGGTTGCAGCTGCAATTGAATAGTAATACTTAGTTTTTTACTTGAGATCCAGAGATGAAGCTTCTATTGAATGTGTTTAAGCTCCATGTTGAGTAAAGAATGCTAGGATGTGACATCATCCAGTCAAAGCTAATCTCTACTTAAATTATGTTATTTAATTTCAATATATTTGAATCATGCAGTTAGAAGCAGCAGCTTATTAAAATGCATAATTTCAGCTAAATCTATCTCAAGGAAGACCAATATAAGAGCCTAAGAAGTAGAAAGTCTGAACATATTTTCACAGTATGTGTTGTATAACTGTTTCTCTTATGGAACTAACCCTTGCTATGTCTCAGAGGAGCAATTGATACAACCTCTACTTCTTGTTGAAATATATCTCTTCAGACTTCATTACATTTTCAATTTGAAATTTGGGTTCCATTCTCCTGAAATAATCCTTGCAATATGAGGAATACTATGAGTAAATTCACTGCCTGATTTTACAGATATAAAACTGGAACTCTTCTTGCAATTAGATGTTGAACATGCAGTGAGGAGATGCTGTAGGAAGGAGGATAGTTGATCTTACTATACAAAGTGGTAGAGGGGTATATTTTGGTTCCCAGAAGATTTACTGTATTCATGAATTAGTTTAGTCGTGAAACAATATTCATGATTCATTTTTACTTTTCTTGCAAAGTACAGTGGAATTATTTCTAGGGCTTTTCTATTGGCAATGTGCTCCTAGCATTACAATCCAAATGCATTGTGCAACTATTCTTTTGCTGTTATTATTCTGTGATAAAAAAAAATATGGAAATAATAGTTAGAATTAATCAAAGGCATGAAAAAGAGAGGGGTTGGTCATCGAACAATATGTCCAGCCCACTATGTCTAGTAGGGAGATCAGGCTCCAGGCACCTTCCACCAAACAATGCCATCTTGTTGTACCCTGGATTTGTGCCTTCTCTGTGACTGCACCTGCCTCTGGAACAGCATCCATCCGGTGATCCAGATAGGTCCAACTTTGGTAAGGTTTTGAAGACCAAACTGTTTTCCTAAGCATTTGAGGCAGAAAGTAAAATGACCTCTGCTGGTGCAGGCTTTTGGTTTAGGCTTTGAGCAAGCTATCATGGATTATATACAATGGTGGATTTAATCTTTATTCATTGCCCAGTATCACTGCTGTGAAACAGGTGGCTCAAAAATAATATAAATAAGTAAATGATGTTGGGAATTGTCTGATACCTTTTAACTACCTATATTATAAATAAGCACCCATTAAATAAAGTTATAAACCTAACATTAAACATTAATAACTATGACAATGTTTGAGATAAATAGTGTTGATATATCCCAAAGGTGCTTTTTCAAGAGGCAACTGGACTTTCTGGTTTTTCTTTGAAGACATTTTACTTCTCATCCAAGAAGCTTCTTTAGTTCTGACTGGATAGTGGGGAATGGAAGGATTTGTACTCCTTGCAGACAGCTGATCATTTCCAAGCCCTCTCCTTTCAGGGAGCCATTAAGGCCGCCCGGAGGTTTATCTGTCTCATCAGGGTCACCTGAGTGGTGCAAACTGATGTGGAGCCTTCTTGGAACTCTTAAAAGGATTGTGTTGTAGACTGGAGATAGATCATGTTGTATCCCCCCCCCCCTCTGTTGAGAGAGGGCTGTTCAATTTTGACATGGTAGGCTAGGCGGGGGCCATCCTGGCCATCAAAGGCTGAGGTCATAGAGGTGGGGAGGCACTGGTGGTGGCTGCGGCACTGCTGCTGGGGCTCTAGGCGCTGATCTACAACAACTTCATGGTGGTGGCCATCTGGTCTGGAATGCGGTCAGTCTTAGTTCTGGCTTGCAGAACTGCCTTGGAGACAGCAAGGGGCTGGCCCACCCCAGCTCAGCTAGAAGGTTTCCCTGGGCAAGGGGGCTGTCATCCCCAGTGACCATCTTGCCCAGGCTGATCATGTTCTGAGTACTTCTCTTTCACTGGGGATGCCAGCCTCTGCACACTCGCTGTCTCTGTGCAGGTGCCCAGGAGGAGCGCGAGGCCTGGGCCAGGTTGGGCCAGTACCGAGGAAGCAGGAGCCAACCCCTCGCTTTTTCCAGGGCAGCCCTGCGGGCCAGATTTAACAGGCCGGATCTGGCCCATGGGCCTTGAGTTTGACATGTCTGATATAGATGTATTGAGCAAATATAAAGAGCCAGAATCACTTAGGAACCATAAGTACATTTTGTTTGTAATATGTAATCTCTGTATTACAGGAATGCCATCTCAGAATGCACTTGATCCTTCACCTCAGCTACTTGAGAAATCCAAATCCTCAGTGCAACAAAAACCAGATCAGATAAGACCAGAACACAGTCTATGTCATGTAGAAGTAGAAATTGAGATGACTCCACCAGGTAATACAAAGTTTGAAAACTGTGAAACTGGAATAATCCGCAGAACAGTGAAGTATTCAGAGACTGATCTGGACTCTGTCCCCTTGAGATGCTACCATGAGACAAATATTGATGATATTTTGGCTGAGAGAGAAGAAGTGGATTCAGCCATTGAGAGCCAGAAGGACAGCGAGAGCAATTTTAGTTCCATGGGAATTCCAAAGAAAGCAAACATTGTTCCAAATGACCTCTTTTTTCAGCATGCCATGGAAGAGGATAGCAAAACTTTAGACAAAAAGAACCAGGGGAATAAAGATGGTGAAATATCTGAAGTCATGATACATCACCAGGAGAGGTGAGGATTTCTCCAGCCTGGCTAATAGAGTGACAGCAGTGGCTATTGTTTGTTTGTTTGCAGATTTACATAATAGCATAACATTTCAATGCCATTATTTATTACTGCAATTTATTTATTTATTTTATTTATTTATATACCGCCCCCTCTCCCAAATTGGGACTCAGGGTGGTGTACAGCCCAAATAAAAATGATACTGTTACAAAATAGAAAATTTAAAATAGATTTAAAAAGATTAAACTAGTGGCTGAAATTAAAATTACGATAGAAGTATAAAATCAGGATAAAAAGTTAAGAAATTTAAAAACCATTCTAATAATACTAGGCCAGACCGGCCTGTTGAAAGAAGTGGGTCCTTAATGTGCGCCGGAAGGTTTGTAGGTCAGAGATGGCCCGCATCTCCAGGGGTAATTCATTCCAGAGGGAGGGTGCTCCCGCAGAGAAGGCCCGCACCCTTGGAGCCGCCAGCTGCCATCGCTCAGCAGACGGCAACCCAAGGAAGCCCACCCTGTTAGAACGCACTGGCCAGCGGGAGGCTGATGGTGGCAGCAGGCAGTCCCATAAGTACCCGGGTCCCAAGCCATGGAGCATTTTAAAGGTGACCACCAATACCTTGAATTGCACCCAAAAGGCCACCAGAAGCCAATGCAGCTCACGCAGGAGTGGTGTAATATGGGAGCTCCGAGAAGCCCCCAGAATCACCCGCGCGGCCACATTCTGCACCAGCTGAAGCCTCCGGATGCTCTTCAAGGGGAGCCCCAACCTGTTTTTCTGCAATCAGGTAGGCAGGTATTGTAACAGTTCTACACATAACACAGTTCCACACAGCCTTCTTCTTCCTTCACCTCTTTCTCCCAAAGGAATTCAAAGCACACAAAAAAATATACTGAAAAAGGAAAATAAATGCCAGTATGTTCTTTAGCTGTATAACCAATTAAAAACTCTTCTATTTACACAAAAAAGTACAATCCAGTACAATATTTTGGTACTGTAGCATTGTTTCCCTTGCATGTGCATAAGTGAACAAACATAACAAAAATTGATTACATACCAAAATATTTTACAAGGAAGACAGTTCCATAAGTCCAATACTACATTTAAAGTATATTTTTTCAGTTTCTCCCCACACAATTTTTGCCATAGACCAAGGTTCACAGTCCAATCAGAGTCCCATAAGAAAATTAGACTAATGCCTGAAAGAGCTTAAGAGGTAACACCTTTTCATAATCAATCCAGACCATATGTAAATTGTTTTTTGGCTATTGCAATTCCCCAAAACTATTTTATCTGGCAGAAGTTGATCTTTTGTATCTCTGCTTTTCCTTTTATTTCCTTTCTGTTCTACTGGAAAAACTGATTCCCCCCCTCCAAATAATCTTGGATGTTGTCTGTTATGATGCTTATGCTTATGAGTAATTTAAATATTATAGGCAAATATGTTATCAGATTATAGTTTCCTGGTGTCGTCCCTTTCGCTGGGTCTTTTTGAATCAGCTAAATTTCGCTAGTTGTTGGTGTCTCCTTTATACGATGCATCATTAAGCTGTTTAATATAACTGGATGTAAATTAGATATTTGAGCCAAAAGGCATACAACTGATCATTTCCAAGAGATGTCCAGTTTTTAATTCCTTTCATTCAATTTGTAACCATTTCCACTATTATTACTTCTTCCATTTGATTTTTACTGAATTTGTCTTCAAATTTTTTATTTTCATTCAGCATTTTTATTATAATCTTTTTGAGTTTCCCATAAATGTTTCCAAAAAATGGATTATTTCCTTTTAATTTGGTTTTCCATTTTCAGAATTTCTATTGCCATTTATACCTTAGTAGAAATTGCATCTGGTAAGATAGAGGCAGCTGGTTTCGCTTAAATTGGATGATTCATGCCTCATAGCATTCAATTTACCCCGCTATTGCTTTTATTATGCTTTATGATTTTCAAAACTTCTTCAATGTTTTGTTGCTAAGCAAGTATTATTAGGCCTGTCTTGATCCTTGATCTTTTATGTTCTTTTAATTACCCTTATTTAATTAATTTTTATCCTGCCGTTATTATTTTTATAAATAATTCAAGGCAGCAAATATACCTTCCTTCTATTTTCTCCACAACAATCCTGTGAGGTGAATTGGGGTGAGAGAGGGATTGACCCAAAGTTGCCCAACTAGTTTTCATCTCTAGGATGAAACTCAAACTCATAGTCTCCTGATTTCTATCCTGGTGTCTTACCATTAGACCAAAGGGTTCTCACTTACTCATATCTGATCTTAATATCTTTATCTTGATCTCCAGTCTAATCTTTCATTTGGGGATTGAATATGATTTTGCTTTTAGTTTTCTAATTTTGATATCAGTTCTTCTGTAGCCATCATTACTGTATGGTAGGCAAGCAGATTTGTCTGTTCGACAAAAGTTATTTTAATCTTTGCAAACATCTTATTCACACCTTTCATTATAGATACCTAGACTTTTCGGGGTACTACTTTCTATCTAGCACTCTTTGTCTTTCTGTTAGTAATTCTGCATATGCCATAATCTTCTGTTTAGATTCTTCTTGTTGGGGAACGAAGTTTTTTTTAGTACTGGCTTGTATTGGCTCTGTTGTTATTACTCCTTCTAAGTTATCATTTCTGAAGTTCATATCAGTTTTTCCTTTATGTTGATTTGTTCTTAAGATTTGGTTTTCTGCAGCCAGGGTTAGCCTTTCTCTTTCTTCAACTTTTCTGCCCTTAGCCATTGCAGATTTTTTTATCTGCTTTGCCTGCTAGTTTTATGTGTACTGGCCATATAATACTGCACCTTGCAATATCTCTTTTCTATTCTCCATTTGGTCTTTCTTGTAGGCCAATTTGGTTTCTAGTACTCCAATAAGAATTCATGGTGTTTCCTTCAGTGCATCTTCTTCATGTTGCTTCAGATATTCTTTCAATGCCCTTTTTTCTTCTTCAGATAATTGATGTAAATATAATCTGTCAACATCACTGCATGGATGAAGGGCATGATCCAGTCATTATTTTTCTAATCTTCCTATTATTAGACTAATCAAAAAGGGACAGTAACTATATGAATTGTGACAAAAAGTTGAAGTTTACAATAAGCTGAGGAATGTGAACAAAAAAAAAGAATTTATATGAATCAGAACAAAAAAAGTTCATATGAATTAGAAACAAAAAAGAAAAACAAAGCTTGTTTTGAGAAGGAATTAATAATTGGTGATAATAAGGCAAGACTTCTTAGCCATATCTAATATTTTGTTTTACAGTCATAAACCCTCAGAAAGTTTGTATCTACAAAAAGAATAGGAAGATTTTCTAATCTTATAACATACAGATACAAAAACACAAATAACTTTTACTCAGGAGAACTAATCAGTAGTCCTACTATATTTTCAAGTGCTCACGTATCTACTTTATATATAATTTGAGGCAATCCCATTCAAAATTGTCCTCTTCATTTAACTCTTGCTGCAACCATTAAGTTGGAAAGGAAAGGCTTATAAAATAAAAGCAGATGGAGCATAAAGAGAAATGGCAGGTATTCAATCTGGGTATGAGGACTTGTTATCAGTGAATGGGCAATGGTGTGACAACTAGAAAGCAATTTGTCAGATGTGCCTCCATTCAAAACCCCAGAGAGAAAATGCCTGACTCCATGTTTGTACAGAAGATGTATTTTTACTGAGTTTGAAATGATAGCAACCAAAGAAAAGCAAGATCTGAGGCAAAAGGCACAAAAGTTTTCCTGATTCCCTCCCCCTCAAGGGACCCACGCTGAATAACTAATCCCCATTTCATATGGTGTCATTTGGGGCACATCTTCGGGTGTTTTCACCCATTAGAAATGTTGAGATGGTTGACCTGACTGGGCACAAAGTTCATGCGCAGCAGCTTCCCTCCCTTTTGGTTCATACACAGGCCGTATTCACTCCAGCTCATTTCCCTACCCAAAAGCCAATATATCCCCCCCCTCCTCCCTGTTACTATGGCTGCCAACAGCAAGCAAGCATCATGTGGACTGATACAATTATTGAAAGGATATCAGCCTACTGAATTATGATAATGAAAGTCTTATTCTATTGTAACTATAGTTACAGTCTGGTTTTGTTTTTACACTAAATTAAAGAGCAACTGAAACTTCCTGCAGATGTAAAACTCTGAAAATTTAACAATCTCCTTTGCCTTTCTCACTAGGGGTTCCACAAGAGGTTACAGGGGGTTCAATGAGAGTTTGTGATTGGAAAACAAACATTGCTGTTTGAATTTAATGTGCTGCACAAGACTAGAATTCCCAGTGATAGGAATTTTTATGCACAATAATTCAGCTGAATTACTGACTGACCTGCCACTTTGCTGTAAAACACGAGTGATTTAGGTTAGAAGTGAACTATATTGTGAGGTTTTCTAAAACAAATTACAATTTTTATTTAGGAGTTCATTGAAATCTGAAAACAAGGTTGAGAAAAGCTAATATAACTTCTCTTTCTTTTCTCTTTACCACCACATATCATCATCAGGATCATCAATAGAAATTCTCAATTACTCAAGTCTCCTATACCCTTTTTCTTTGGGCAGAACATTTCTAAGGATAGTATGGATTCATTCAGCAAGCATTTTGAAAGCATCATGGAGTCACATCGAGCCAAAGGAACTTCTTATACCAGCCTAGATTCCATAGATATCTTGTCTTCTCCCACTCATACACAAAATGGAATTGTCTTCACTTTTGATCTTCCTACTCTTACTCCAGAAATTCAAGAGGACTTTCAAGACAGTGCTAAAATCATTGAGCAGAATTTTGCCCCTCTAGCTCTTCTGGAGCCAGATTCTGGAACCAGTTCTGCCACAGATGTTCCTTGGGCTGAACGAGAAGAGGAAGCAAGACAAAAATGGAAAAATAGCTTGCAGAGTCCCTGCCATTCCGAGGGCAGTTTAGGAATTCCTCTGGCCTCCATCATAAGGTGAGTGAATTCCAGGTAGTGCATGTAGTGAAATGTGAAATATCTTGTGATTGTTTAGGTGGTCATCTTTTTCTTTGGGGTATTTGTGGTTGGAAAGAAACTGCTTGAAAATGTGGACTTACTGGCATTTTTTTTTCATTGTTTAACTGATCTAATAAGAAATATGATGTAGCAATCAGAGTATTTCATGCTTATTTCAACAATCTGTCAGCGTTCCAACCAAACTCTTCATCCCAAATTCAGCACTCAGAGACAAAGTCCATCCAAGTAAGAATTTATTAGAGAAGTCATAGTGGCACATCTGGGGAAAACCTGAATCTGAATGCCCATATTTTCCCCTGCTACACTAAAGCTCACACCCAGCCCCTATTGATGATCCTCAAGTCACACTCTCCAATCCACTTCAATTCTGAAACTCCTGCCAAGTCCAGTCACTCCCCTCCAAACTTCAGCAACTTGACCTTGAGCTTTGGCGAAAGAATGATGTTGTGGCTATCCTCCCTTCTCACTAGTCTCTCGTTCCCACAGCTGCCCATCTCCTCTGTGGCAGCCCTAAATCTGAATCAAGATGGATCCGGGGCCGATAGGCTGCCTCCCCTCAAGCTATGATAACATCATATAATGAGACAAATGATAGGAGGTTAGAATCTAAATGAACTAACTACCTCTTCCTCACCCAGGGGGCCCCTTTGGCGTATCAGGGAATTTTTCATGAAACTGTTTTTACTAATCTATCTGCTTTTACATCCCAACTTTTTACCTGTGGCCTCAGACAAAGGGTACCCTTCCAGTGAATTAGACACTGTAATCAACCTCTATGTAACCTAGAATCTAGGAATTTTTTTTACTTCATAATGCTCTTCATCCTGGACCAGTATTGGTTTGGGAGCTGGTTGATCTCTCCGTCTTAGTTGGGAGGAGACATCCAGTTTCAATAAGCTGCTATGGAATACCAGATGCACTTTCCCCAATAAGCGAGGGAGACTTAGTTGCACAGTCAATGGTTTATCACTTTCACTATAGGGAACGGCCCTATGAATTTGGGATCCAGCTTCTTTGTGGGCAGCCTCAGCCTAAGATATTTAGTAGACAGGTAGACCTAGTTACCCCCTTTGAAAGGGATTTGTGGGGACCAGTGTTTATCTGCTTGAAGCTTGTACTTCTCAGCTGTTTGGATGAGAGCCCACTTGGTATTTTTCCACCCCCTTCATAGTGAGTCCATCTACTCGGCCAAAGACATTGAGGTGGAAGGTTCTCTAGGCAGCTCAGGCATCAGCACAAAAGCCATTCCACTAGTGACCTGGAAGGGGGTTAAGCCAGTGCTAGTATGGACCATGTTGTTGTAGGCCACAGCAAAAGGTAAGAGATCAGCTCAATTGTCCTGTTGGCAATCTACGTAGCATCTCAGGTACTGGTCTACCATCACATTCATCTGTTCTGCAGCCCTGTTTGTGCTCAGATAGAATGCCAAGCTCAGTCCCTGTGAAGACCCTACGGACCGTAGGAACTCCCTCCAAGAACTTGATGGTGAACTGCACTCCCTGTTCTGAGGTGATCTGCCATGGCACCCCATGAAGTCTATAAATCACTTGATGAACATTTTCACTAACTTCTTAGCCAACAGTAATCCAGGGCAAGCAGTGAAATGTGCTTGCTTAGAAAATAGATCCACCATTGTCCAAATGACTTTATTCTGCCACTTTCTGGAAGTTCTACTATAAAGTCCATCACTATTTCTTCCCAGGGGTGGCTAGGATCAGCTATGGGCTACAGTAGACCAAGAGGTTTTCCCAGCCTCATTTTCATCACTGCACATGTGGAGCAGCTCCTCACATAATTCTCTACATTGGCTTTCATCTTTGGCCACCAGAACTGATGTCTCATCAAGTGGAGGGTCTTTAGGAACCCAAAGTGTCCAGCCAGCCTTGAGTCATGGCATCGTTGTAGCACTTTCAGCCTTAGGCTGGCAGGCACGTACAACTTGGGCCCCTTCCAGGCTAATCCATCCTGCATCATCAGGACATTGGGGTTGTACATCAACCACTGGTCCATAAGGATCACAGATTTCAACTCTGCAGTAATTGGGTCAGACGTGTGATCCTCCCTACTCCTAGCTTTGGATAATGACTTAAGCAGCTGGCTGAGATTGGGGCACTACCACATGTATTACTTCTTCCCACTTGTTGTTAAACTGAGGTTTCCTTGACAATGTGCCCGACTAACTTATTCTTTTTGCCTGGGATATGTTTCAGTTCAAAATTGAACCATTTGAAATATTGCACTTAGCAGACTTGTTTAGGGGACATTTTTTCTCAGTGATTTTAGCGCCTCTAGGTTCTTATGGTCAATCCAGACTTCAAAAGATTCCCTCTCCCCTTCCAAGAAATGTCTCCAAGAGAGGAGGGCCCACTGGACTGTGAAAGCCTCTTTTTCCCATATGGCCTCCATCTCTCTGCATCAGTCAATTTTTTGGACACATAGGTGCAAGGCTGCAACTGGCCCAAAAAAAATGGAATTTTTTTGTAGGAGCACTGTAATGACAGTGAAATCACTAATGTCTGCTTGCATCACAAATGGCTTGTCTGGGTCAGGGTGCAGCAGGATTGGTTCTTTAGAAAATAGTCCCTTCAGTTCCTCAAATACTCACTGACATTCAAGGGTCCAGCTCAATGGCCAGTTGGGTTTTGGTTTGGGGTTGGCCCCGTTAGTTTTTAACAATTCAGTTAGTGATAATGCAATCTCAGCAAATGCAGGAATGAATTGTCGGTAGAAGTTTGCAAACCCCAAGAAACTCTGAAGCTGTTTCTGGGTGCAAGTGGGTTGCCAGTCGAGCACCGCTTTGACTTTGGCTGGATCCATCTCAATCCCATCGTGTGATACTTGATAGCCTAGGAAATCTAGGGAGGTCTTATGGAATTTGCACTTGGATAGCTTGGCATACACTTTTCACTTTTCAGGGTTTCTGTTTTGTTGTAACAAAGTTCCTCTTATTTTGTATCAAGTTCCACTTTTGAAAGAGCTACGCACTTTTTAAAGGATCGCTAAAGTTTTTCCTTTACCATTAGGTGGTGCTCTCTGTTATGTCCAAGTTCCACTCTTTCCCCCCCCCCCACTTTCTTTTCTCTGTTTAGGGCTTTTAAGTTTCAAAAATCCAATAAAGCCAATTATCAATTACTGGTTTTTTTTTTGACACATTCAAGTTCAGTTTTTCATTATGCCTATTTAGTGCCAAATTCATATATTCATTCCAATTTAAACAGGTATTTTCTTCTGGCTTCCTCCTTGAATCTAACTCCTTTCAAAGTTCAAAGCCACTTTCAGCTGTCAATTTTTCTTTTCAGTTTCTCTGGCTGCCGCTTTCACTGTCTTTCTTAAAAATTTTCTTAGTATGCTAACTCTGAGGTACCTTTATATCCAGATGTTGCACCTAATCAGCCCAGTCTTTACACTGTCTGCTTCTTCACCATTCCAGCACGATCTTTGTCCCAATTAGCTCTCCTCCTTCAGGGTAGCAATATTGGCCACCACTACAGCCCGTCTTCAGAGGGAGTATGCCTAGCCAGGGAGGGGAGTTGCAGTTCCCCTCGACCCAACTGGCAGCCTCCCCCTTCTTCACCACCCCTGCAGGGTAGTTCTGGCCCCATTTGGAGCCCTCCAACGGGGAGAGCACGGATCGAAACCACGCACATTTGCAGTCTTTGGTCCGTCCACAAAGGAAATGCCACCGGAAGTCCCCAGGACAGATGGTAATTCTTAAGGAGCTTCCCCCCAGAGTAACTGTTGCCAGATGCCTGCGTGAAGAGGATGTCTGGAGGAAGCCAACAAAGAAGACCTCCTGCTGACTCAGGCCTTGCATCTCCTGCACAAAACTCTTGAAAATCAGAGGGCTCGGGAAAGATATGCTTTGCCTGCACATGAAGAGGCTGGGGAAGCATCAAGGGGAGCAGAAGCTTCTGCAAACCCAGAATGAAAACCATAAATCGGGGTGGAGGTTGGTGGCTGAATATACCCAGGAGTTTCGTGAGTTGGCTTGCCACATGCATGGGTGGTGCCAAGAGGTTCTGGTGGAATCTTACAAAGATGGGCTAAATGATGAGATCTACCAAAGCTGTATCTCCCAAGGGAGCCCCCCCAAGACCTTCAATGCTCGTATGTGTTGGCAGCTGATGTGGAGATTGACCTGGCCAGAGACTGGCACTGTGGGGGCCACAACTGGAACAAGTCTCCACCTTCTACCCTGAGAGAGGCCCCTAGAGCTAGCAGAAGCAGGCCAGCTGCCAAACCCAGGTCCATGGCTTGGTTCAGATGTGGGAAGGAGGGAGCATCGAGCTGCTGATCACCTTGCCAAGCCTGGCTTCAAACCAACACCAGCTGGAGGGAAGAAAGTTGAAAAATCACCAGTCAAACATCATGAAATGTCCCTGAAGGGTGTGGAAGTAGTCAAGCGGTCCTCCGGAACAGGAGGAGTTGGGAACTCTGATCACCCAGGGGAGAGTGAAACTGACTCTGATGACGACCCACTGGTAAGTCAACATGTAGGCCCATGACCATCCCAGTGGAGTTAAGGGTGCCTTCATCTGGTGCCCAGGGGAAGATGTTAGCCTTTTTGGATTCAGGGTGTACAAGGTGGGTAATTAGCCTAAAGGTGCAATCATCAATGTCTTTGATACTTGCTTGCTATCGCATGCCATAGTAACAGTGGGAGGGTGAAGTTTGACATTTTGGTAGGGAAGTGAGCTGGAGAATGACAACCTTTGTGTGAACCAAAAGGGAGGGATGCTCTCATGATGTACTGCGCAGTTGAATGGACAAACTCAATCCTTTCAGCATACCAGATGGATGAAAAACACCTGACGATTTACCCCACATGACACCATATGAAATGGGGATTGGCTACTCAGCGTGGGTCCCTGGGGGGAAGGATTTGGGAAAACTTTCAATATGTAATTTTCATGCCTTTTGCCTCAGATCGTGCTTTTCTTTTGTTGTATCATTTCAAACTCAGTAAAAGTACCTCTTCTCTACATCAATGGAGTTGGGAGGTTTCTTTCTTGGGTTTTGAATGGAGACAAAGCTGACACTCTCCCCAAAACACCAATAATCCTTCTTATTTTAGAAACAATGGTTTATGGAAAACTGGATAAAAGGTAACTGGGTAACATGGTTAACATGACAACCTCTATGTTTTTGTTTTAGCAAGCATCATCTCAGTCAGCTGGGCTCTGACTCGGATTCTGAAATGGACAGCACAGAACAACTAGCCCTGGGTAGCACTGACACACTTTCTAGTGGACATAATGCTGATTTAGAGGCCGCTAAACGCCTTGCAAAAAGGCTGTACAACTTGGATGGTTTCAGAAAGGCAGATGTAGCTCGTCATCTGGGGAAGAAGTAAGTATGTATGGGTATTTTTAAAAAGTCTCCTCATCCAGATTTTATTCAGATTTTATTTTATTTGCTCTGTAAAGAAACATGGCTGCCTGTTGTGCTCCTACATAGCTCTCTTCAGAGAAAATGATTATGGCTCCAGTAGGTAAGCCACGGCCTTCATAGTAGAAACAATGGAGGAAGTTTTTGTTTCATTTTACAAACATTCTTAGTAATGTTGTTGCTGTGACCTGTATAGCTTATGGACACAGCTTATCCTCTTTTCTTTTCTAGCTTGACAGCAATATTCCCAGAAGTGCAGATATACTATGGTCACTACAGTCTAGTTGGATTAGAACACAGGATGGGGAAGAGTAGTGTAATTGAAAAATAACAAATCTGGGAGCTTTCCCTGTCCTTTACTGCTTGCCATGTTCAGTTGTTAATCCATCTCATATAGAAATTCTATAAACAAGATGTTTCTTTCATTTCCAGTAATGATTTCAGTAAGACAGTAGCAGGGGAATACCTGAAGTTCTTTGAATTCACTGGAATGACTCTGGACCAAGCTCTTAGGTAAGTGTCCAAGGAGGGACCTCTGAAGTTTTCAGAAAGATATAGTTTAATAAAGGTTCAGAGATAAATTAAAGTAGCTGCAGTAGTTTTCAAGTTATGAAATATATGAACTGCTCACTGAAGAAAGAAGATTGGAAGTTTTGCAAATAGCATTTATAATATATATACTTAATATATTTAATATATGTAATAGTCAGCAAATTAGTGTTATTAGAACAACTATTGAATATTGAATAATAATAGGTTGAATATATTTGAATAAGAAGTAATATTCTGGTAAAATTAATATCATTTTTTCCTTTCTTTTCTTTCTCCTATTCTTGGAAACCTTTTTAGTATAAATAAGAATTTCTATACTTGTAACTGTGGTGAAAATGAAAGTGGATTTATAGTGGATTAACTTATATACTGTGTTTAAGATTTTCTAAGTATTTTCTTAAGATTTATATATAATGAATTGATCATATTAATTAATTAAGATTCTAGTAACTACTGATTATCGATTACTGATTATATTTGATTATATTTGACAATTAATGATTAGAGTTTATATTTGATATTGTGTTGCAAATACAAGACATAGTAGAAGGTTAACATTTAATTGAGCAGTTATTAAACCAAATACAGGATAGGAGAGATTTTATTGTAAAAACGTATTACCAGATAAGATAAAATGAAGACAATCAGGAATATCCTCAATAGGGCTATTTGATGGTAGACTGGAAGACTCTTCTACAGATCTTGAACATGACAACAACAACTACAATTGTAAAAACAGGAAAGAAGACGACAGCAATTATATCTTCCCCATCAGGAGATAGGTTGCTAGATATGATGTTAGTTGTAGAGAAGCCAAGTTCCTCCTTAACTTTACAGATGGTACACTCAACTCTAACTATGATGCAAGAGATGATGGTGAGGACTCAAGAACTTATAGCAAGGAACCATGAGGACCTGAAAACTGAAATGAAGAATGATATAGGAGGAGTGAAAAATGACATACAAAAATTGGATAAAAACATTGAAATAATGCAAGAGGCAATGGCAAACAATGAACAGAAACTGACAACAATGGAAGCCAGAACTGAATGTGTGAAAAAGAAATTAGAAGAGGTAGAACAGAACTGGAAAGTATTGTATTGTGAACTTCAGGAATCAGTGGTCCATTTGGAATTGGAGAAAGCAGCATTCTTCCTCAGATTTCAGAATGTCATTGAAGATAGGAAAGAGGACTTACGTACCATCATGACAGAACTGATAGCAGAAGCCCTCCAGAAAAATAAACAAGAGATTGGGAATCACATAGATGAGGTCTACATAGTGTATACGCACTACGCGCGTAGGCACAAACTACCACAGGAGGTCCATGTATGATTTGCCAGAAAAAATAACGAGAGATCTATTGTATGGAAAGACTTAATTTACAAAGGAAACAAGGTGGTGATGCTGAAACAAATACCCAGGAGAGTTAGACAGCAGAGGAGGAACAATCAGTTTTTATCATCTCAATTGATTAAAAACAGAATTGTGTTTAGGTGGCTCACCCCAGAAGGACTTTTAATATCTTGGCAAGAAAAGATATACAAAATCAACTCGTTGGATAAAGCACACGAATTTCATGAGTAATAGTTGGGACCTGAAGAGGAGCAAGAAAACAGGGAGGAGCTGTAGAGTAGGAGTCAGGAAGAGCAAACATCTGAAGATAAGGAAACAGAACAGGAACTAAAAGAACAGAAAACCTGAGAGGAAGAAGAAAACAACAGACCCAGAAGAGAACTCAGAGTAAGAAAAGAGACCATAACCGCCCTATACAAACAGTAACATGTAAAGAGAAATTACCTTATTGTCAATTAACATAAATGGTCTAAATTCATCCATAAAAAGGAAGCAGGTATTTGAAAAACTTAAGAATCAAAATGCAGATGTCATATGTATGCAAGAAGTCCATATCTCAAAACAGCAAGCAGATCTTTTAGAATTCCCTAAACTAGGCAAACTGTATCTGGCCCTGATAATTAAAAAAAAAAGAGATATTGTGGTATACATAAAATATAGGCTAAACCTGAGGCAGATTTATAAGGATGAGGAAGGAAGGATGTTATTTACAGAAATTACTGTAGATCAGAAGAAGATATTTTTGGTAACAATATATGCTCCAAACACAAACCAGAAAGATTTTTGCTCTAAACTTCAGCAGAAGATAACAGGAATTGAACAGGTGAATGTGTGCATAGTAGGAGATTACAACGCAGTTCCAGACATAAAAAAGGACTATAAGAATAGTAAAAAGAATTTTAAAAAGAGAACACTCCCATTTACATTTAATAAAATGGCAATGGAATTGAACTTGAAAGATGTTTGGAGGGAATTAAACCCATTTAAAAGACAATTTACATTCTTTTCTAATCCCCACCAATCATGGTCGAGAATAGACTTGATATGGATGGACTGGGGACTAATATAAAACATAGAGGAAATGGAGATTATGCCAAATACCTAGGCTGATCATAATCCAATTAAAATTAAATGGAGGAAAGAGGAGAATTAAAAGGTGGACTTTCAATAAAAATCTATTAAGAGATAAAGAATATATTTGAATGATAGAAAAAGAATTAGAACTATTCCTTGAAATTAATCTAAAAGAACAGACAATGGTGCAAAATTTATGAGACACAACAAAGGCTTATGTAAGGGGCTTAACAACTGCCTATGCTGAAAAAAGAAAAAAAGAAACAACAGAAAGAAAGGCAGGAGAATTTGGAAAACTTAGAAGCCACCATGCGGAAAGACTCTAGCAATAACAATCTCAAAAAAGAAATGGACTTAGTGAAACATGAAATAGATTTGAATGTACAGGAGGAATTGGTCAGGAAAATTAAATTAATGAAAGCAAAACTATTTTGAGAATGCGAACAAAGCAGGGAGATGGTTGGCACACAAGCTAAAGAAGGAACAGTAAAAAAGAACAATATAGCTTTAAGAGATGAAAATTGGAGATTATGCTCTATCTAGATGAAAAGAAAGTGATTGCCCATTTTTTTTTGCTAATTTGTATACCCAGGAAGAAATCCCAGAAGAGGATATCATTCAATACCGCAAAGAAAAGAATTTGCCTAAAATATCGGATATTGTTTATTTTTAAACAATAAAAGAAATATAAAAGAAATTAACGGTGCAATTGAGAAACAAAAAGCGAATAAAATACCAGGGCCAGACAGGATACCATCAGGGTTCTATAAAGAATTCCAGGAAGTATTGGAGAAATTAATGCTGGATTTGTATAACGAGGCTTTAGAATGAGCTAAAATACCAAAGACGTGGACAGAGGCATATGTAACACTCATATATAAGGAACAGACAGACCCTCAGCAAATAAGAAACTACAGACCGATCTCGCTCCTAAATGTGGACTATAAGATCTTAGTGGGCCATTACTGACCCGAGGGCCTTCCGGCATGCATTAAAGACCCATCTTTTCCAACAGGCCGGTCTGGCCTAGTATTAATTACTAGGGTTTTAAATTTTTGGTAACTTTTAACTGTTTTACCTTGCTTTTATTGTGTTACTGTAATTTTATATTTCCAGCCACTAGTTTAGTTCTTTTAAATCTATTTTAAATTTTCTACTAATTGTGTAATTATGTTGTTTTATCTTGGCTGTACATCGCCCCGAGTCCCTTTTTGGGAGAGGGGGCGGTATAAAAATTTAATAAATAAATAAATAAATAGTGACGATAATGTTTGAAAGACTGAAAAAGATATTAAGCAAAATTATTCATTCTGACCAGAATGGCTTTCTCCCCAAAGGCAGATGAAGACTAACACAAGATTGATTATGGATATCCTACAATATTATGAGATGCACCCAAATAAACCTATGGCACTTATGTTCTTGGTTGCTCAGAAAGCACTTGACAACTTATATTGGCATTTTCTCATCGAACAATTGACTAATATGCAATTTGGTGAAAAATTTTTGGGACTTATCAAAACAACAGAACAGAGAAACCACGGATGGTTTAGAAATAAGTAAGGGAGTGAGGCAAGGATGTCCACTAGTCCCATTATTATATATATTATCTGAAGAAGTATTGTTGTCACAGATAAGACAAAAGCGAGATATCAAAGGATTAACAGTCAAAAAAGAGGAGTATAAACTCCAAGCCTTTGCTGATGACATGGTATTTATAATGGAAGACCCAAAAGAAACAAGTTCTACATTAATGAGTGAAATAGAAGAATTTGGAAAAGTGGCAGGGCTTAAAATTAATAAAGAAAAAACTAAAATAATAACCAAAAACTGCACTAAAAAAATGAAGAATTAGCAAATAAATTAGGCATGCAGATAGTAAAAAAAATAAAATATCTTGGAATTTGGCTTACGGCAAAATGATGGTCGATAAAAGAAGACAACTATGATAAATTAATATTTCAAATCCAAGAGGATTTAGATAACTGGGCTAAGATACAATTGCCATTGCTGGGATGGATTGCAACTGTAAAAATGAATGTGTTACCAAAGTTACTATTTTTGTTCCAAACAGTGCCAGTCAAGCTAGGAAGCAACTTTTTTGAGGATCTAAACAAAAAAATACTGAAATTTGTTTGGCAGAAGAAAAAAGCTAGGATGAAATATAAATTATTACAAGATAGTAGAAGCAAGGGAGGATTTGGCCTCCAAGACTTTGAACTATTTTATCCGGTGGCAATAACTACATGGATTAAGGATTGGATTAATTTGACAGATAAAAGAATATTAACAATAGAGGGTTATGACCTACAACTTAGCTGGCATGCATTTCTTTGGGACGGGAAAATTAAATATCATACCTATTTCTCTCAACACTCTGCTATCTGTATAGGAGAATCTAAAAAAGAATCATTATACGAACCATTATAGTTGTCGACAATTGAAGCACTAATATATCCCAATGCTTTAGATTTCAACAAAATGATAAAACATAGAGATCTGTTAAATGAAAAGGGGGGATTAAAAACAAGGAACCAATTAGAATCCCAGGGAATTGAAACAGGAGGGTGGCCTTATTTGCAGATTCAAACATGCTATAAAAAAGACAAGGAGCAATTTGATTTTTATATAACTCAGCAAGAATTAGATAAAATATTACAAGGGGTGGAAAAAAATGATTAGCAAAATATATAATTAAATTACCTATTGGATTATAAATTGAAAGAGGAAACTGTTAAAGAATGTATGATAACCTGGGCCAAAAATGTGGGTCACAGCATCGATTTGAAACAATGGGAACATATTTGGCAGGTTAACTATAAGTTAACATTGTCAGTCTCTTACAAAGAGAATATATATAAAATGTTTTGCCGCTGACATCTCCCTCCAGCGAGAATAGCCAAAATGTTCCCAAATATGATAGCTAAATGTTGGAGATGTAACCATAAACAGGGAACATGTGGTGGACGTGTCCCCATGGATGGAGATACTGTATAAAATGCCTAGAATGACGAAGAAGCAAATAAAAAGATGGATAACATGTTAATAGAAGACACTTATAAATGTAAACACTGCTATAGTAATGTTGTAAAATGTGGAAATTTGTTTTTAATTGTCAAAACACTGAATAAATCAATTTAATTTTAAAAAGTGTTGTATGGTTGGGGAGGGTGTGCAGGGGCATGAGTGATTGGCACAGCGCAAGCATAAAGCACAAGCATCATCCCCATTCACTTTTGGGGGAAGCCAACAGGCAAGATTGCAAATTACAATCGCATGATTGTGGGGAATTTGACAATCAGCCAAATGCCTAGCTTATGAACAAGGGATCATGGCTTCAATGAAGAAGTCAAGATGGAGGACTCAGGAACTCCAACCACACCCTTATCTGGCTGAAGAGACAGGGCATAGGCCTTAGCTTGCTGTAGGCTGTGTTCAAACACTGCAATCTGTTGCATATAATCCTGCACAGCTTTCTGACACAATATTTGCTCAGGACTCAATGGAGAATAATGAATTTCACCTTTCCCTTTGGGTGAAAAATGCTCAGCTGTCTGTATAACTTTAGGCTTAGCACCAAGATTCTCATTTTCTTGGGCTGCTGTTTTCTCAGGCTGAGTATGGGAGCATGCATCATAATCATCATAAAACAGTACAGACCTGCTTTCTTGTCCTCCCAAGGCAGCTTCCTCCAGATGAGTAGGAGAAGCAAGCGGTGTCTGCCAATGTCTTATCTCCTCCTTAGGTACTTCAGAAAATGATAATAAATCCTCCTGTGACCAGGCTCTCAGTTTTGCTTTATTTTTCTTGTGCGGCATTGTAGAGTTAATTAGAGTTAAACACAAATTCCTCGGATTTTGTGAACTAACTAACTAAAAAAAACTCAACCGCTTACTATCAAAGCAACCGGCAAAGAAAAACATCGTAAATTCTGCAAACCATCCTGTACTACCACATGTCAAAGCGAAAAAAATCAGCTTCATAAATTAGAGGAAATGAACCGTGTTTTTCTGTTGCCAGTATACTTTATTTACACATAGCTAGGAAGAACAAAAGAAAAGCAGCAAAAGAAAATATAGTAAAATGAAGTAAAGTAAAACTCCTCCCCTGCACATATGTGCAGTAAATCAAAACATCACAAGATCACAATATCTTGGTTGCTATGGTAATGTGATAAGCATTCTGGAAGCTCAGCAGACAAATCAAAATAATGCAGTGACATTCACCCTGGCCTTGGAAGGAGCAGCTGCCCATTGGATGGTGACCCTCCACAATGCAGACACTCCTGAACTGCGAAACTTCAACTGATTCATGATGGCTCTCTGCCATGGATTTGAAGACCCCTTGGCAGATTGGAAAGTTTGTGATCACATTAGAATCATGAAACAGAGTCACTGGCCAGTAGTTGAATACACTGAAGAGTTCCAAGGCCTCATCTGCAGAGTGGACTGGCCAAAAGACATCCTAGTGAGCTGGTTCAAAGATGGCCTGAATGATCACCTCTGCCATGCCTCGAGATGCAGAAGATGAGATCGAGGCAGTTGTTAAGCCTAGTATTGTTGGTTACTAATTGTTCCAGTCCCAGATTTGTTACAGCATTGTAGAAGGTTGCATGTATGAGTTCAGTTGTACATTCGTTTAGGGTCCAGTTAATATGAGGTAGATTGAAGTCACCAAGAAAGATAAAAGCGTGTGGGCAGGATGCTGACCATGTTAGTAATGTATTTAGCTTGTTTACATGTTCGATGTCATAATCAGGGACTCTGTAATATAGTAAGAACCGAAATGTGATATTTAAGGTCAGTTCACAGATAATGGTCTCAGGAAGAGCAAGCTCTTGGGTAACTTGGGTGTTTTTTAGATGTAAGGATTTTTTATAGAAGATAGCTACACCTCCTCCTCTACGGATTTCACAATCGGATCGGTAAACATGATAGTCTCTTACTGAGGTAATGGAGTCAGGGAGAAATGCATTGAGCATGTTTCACAGACAAATATGATGTCAAATTTAGCCGTATTTAGTAATAGGAGAAATTCAGGTATTTTATTTACAAGGCTTCTTGCATTGAGCAGCTTGCATTTAAGGCCAGTTGTAGTTTGAGTTGAGGTAGTTGGGGGCATGCGTGCCTAGTCTTGGGTGATGGTGGATTGGTTGAAGTAGGGTTGGATGCTGAGTTGTGGGTTGTGTGACTTTCTGTTGATACAGTCTGCATGATAATCAATGTACATCTTCTCTCCATTGTCTAGACGATTTTTGAGTTCTGTGCATAGTATATGGAAGCGGGCACGTTGCTGTAAGGTTAGGTCAGGATGAGATCGGAGATTTTTATGCATGGTGTTGTTTTTGGCAAGTGAATTTATAGTATAAATGAATTTACGTTTGCTTAATTCATTTTTGCAAATGACCCTGCAGAAGCGTGGGGCCACAGAGCTGTCTCTGTTTTTGAGCTCTCAGCCAATATAAGAAATGTCAAGTATTTCATCAGGGGAGATGGTTGATTGTCTTGCATTCACTTCCTTTCAATAAAAGTTTCCTTTTGAAATACTAAAGTTTCGAGAATCCATGCTTTCTTGAATGGAAAGGAGACATGTCTTCCTTTTTCTTCAGGTCTTTTCTGAAGGAGCTGGCCCTCATGGGAGAAACTCAAGAACGGGAACGGATCCTAGCTCACTTTTCACAACGATATTATGAGTGCAATCCCAACACCATCCCTTCTGAAGGTGACATTAAAAAAATCTTATTCAATTATATCCACTTCCTTATAATTGGACACTTATAATGCCTTTAACATCTGCAAAAGTGATAACCTACAAGCAGAATATAAGTGATGGCAACAGGCACTTTTACAAGGAATCTTTTATTTGGTCCCATTGTTCCAGAACTGGACTGCTTTAAAGCTGAAAATAGCCATGCACATTTTGGTGAAAAATTTAGAAAGGCAATGTCTAACAGTATTAATACTGAAAATTTCCCTTCAAAGAATCTTGAAACCATTTAGGAATTATTTTTGTGAAGTATTTAAAAAAAATCACTTGTCTTCCAAATATTCATTGTGACAGTGAATTATCTGGCAATAGATACAACAAGGGTTTAATAGTTTTACTTTTTTCTATACATGCATGAAGATATTTAAAAAAATAATAATAATAAAAAAGTAAATAAGATTTTTTTTTCTCCAGTGAGGATCACACGTTAGAAGTTGATTAATAATAAGTACAAAAAGAAGTGCCCAAACTGATTATTTCTCTTTGGTGCTTATACCACAGATGGAGCCCACACTCTGGCTTGTGCCTTGATGCTTTTAAATACAGACCTTCATGGACATGTAAGTGCCTTATGCTTTTTAAATCATCAGACCTAGTGCATTTGAGATGAGTGCAGTGAAAAAGAAAAAAGGTTAACTGGCTGCTGGATGGATCTGTTCTCTCCAGGAGCCAAAAGATACATGACCGTGGAGACACAGAATTGCAGGGCTGGGTGGGTAAGAGTCTCCAGAAGATCATTTTAAGCCCTGCAGGCAGGAGTGGGATTCCATTTCTTTAACAACCGGTTCTGTGGGTGTAGCTTAGTTGGTGGACATGGTTTGGTGGTCATGTGACTGGGTGGACATGGCTTGGTGGTCATGTTATTGGCTGGGCGTGGCCAACTCAATATCACTCACATCGAGGCACCATCTCTGCGCCTGGCCTCTCATGACTGTGGGGATTCTGCAACAGTCGTAAGTATGAAAAATGGTCATAAGTAACTTTGAATGGTCACTCCACACAAGCAAAGTACCAGCAAAGGAGGGGGAAAAAACTCCAGAGACGTTCCAGAGACAGGAAGTCTAGTCCTGCCAAGAATGTAATAAGGGTTAATGGAGAGGCAGTTTCTGTAAGCAACACCAGAATGTTTCCTTCCTGCCTTCCTTACAGGATTAGGCCTGTAATTTCTTCTAACAACCGGTTCTGCGAACTGCTTAGAATGTTAACAACCAGTTCTAGCAAATAGGTGCGAACTGGTAGAATCCCACCCCTGGCTGCAGGTTTCCAACTCCCTTTGGCTTCTCCTGGAGTCAGAATATTCACATGGAGGAGGACTCACTTTACAGGTAATCCTCAAGTTACAACACTTCACTTAGCGACCATTCAAAGTTGTAACATAACCCTCCTCCCAAGTACTTATGACACAGTCCTGAGGTTACAAACATTGCAGCACCACAACAGTTGTTCACCCTTACAAAATGACCGCAGAGGCACTGCAACATTCACCCTGCCTATTCTCCCCACCCCCAGTCATAGGCACTGGGTCTGTGGACACTCATTTACCTTGTGAAGATTTAGATGTCGCCTCTCTACTGCAGTTTCTTTGCCTGTTCATGGCGCTCCAAAAGAGAAGCAGTGAAGAAGAGAGGGAGACAGGGACAAGCGCACCATGCTTGGCTTCTCTGACTCTCCGAGCCTGTCTGCCACTTCTGGAGTGATGGGTAGCTTCGGTGAATGTCCCCCAAAGGCTTCCAGTCTTGGCACAGAAAAGGATGCTGACAGGAGGTTCTGGAACAGCACAATTGCATTGCTTCAAGCCTCCCATCAACATGCAAACACATTTCGCACAGACTGGAAGCTTCTGGATTTCATAGGACTTCAGGCACCCATTCTCTGCAAAAGTAGATCAGTGCCTAAAGTTCTGTGAGATCAAGACACCCAGGAGCTTCCAGCTCTGCACAAAAAGTGTTTTCACGCCAATGGGACACTTTGAGGAAATCGCACTGCCTCAAAGCATCCCATTAGTGTGTAAACACGTTTTTTGTGTGAAGACTGGACACTTCTGGCGACTGTGATGTTGAGTGACTTGTTAAAGAAAGGAGCTACTAAGCTGTCATTAATTATCCTCTATAAAGTTCTATCCTTTTTTTTTTTCTAAAAAAGCCACACCACCCACTACCCATATTTTGTGACATATTTTTTCCAGAATACTTAATTGAAATAGTCTTGCTAAACTTATGATCTAGTCATTTTTCCTTCTTTCCTCTTTTCCTCCTTATAGAACATTGGGAAGCGAATGTCTTGTTCAGATTTCATTGGGAATCTGGAAGGTCTCAATCAAGGTAGTGATTTCCCCAGAGAATTACTCAAGGTAAATCCTATTATAGGTCTTCCTGGAAAAACAGGCAGTATAGGGGAAAATGTATTTATTTATTTGATTTGTCAATCGCTTACAAGATAATAGGTATAAGTATATACATATTGTAGTTATGAATACATGAAATGGGTATATATAAGAAAAATAAAAGAAACAATAGGACAGGGATGGTAGGCACATTGGTGCGCTTATGCATGCCCCCTACAGACCTCTTAGGAAAGGGGTGAGGTCAATAGTAGACAGTCTAAGGTTAAAGTTTTTGGGGTTTCTTCCCCAACATTGCTTGTTGCTTGTCACTTTTACTAAGCAAGTTCCTGAGATCTGGCATGTCCAGGAGGGATTTTTTTCCCAGAGAGTTTATCCATCTTGGATTACATTTTCAAAAAGAACCTTACCTGCAATTCAGTGGTGGGATTCAAATATTTTTTACTACCGGTTCTGTGGGTGGGGCTTGGTGGGCACGGCAGGGGAAGGATACTGTAAAATCTCCAGTCAGAGTTCTCTGAGCTACTCAAAATTTCCACTACTGATTATCCAGAACTGGTCAGAACCTGCTGAATATCACCTCTGCTGCAACTACTCTATTTATGGTAGCTCCCTGTTTCATTTTAGCAAATATACTACCATGTGTGAGTGTGGTGTGTGCATGTGCATTGAGAAATTTTATGTATTTACATATATTCTGTACATATGTATTTTGCTGGTGATAAGAGATTTGGGGTGCAACTGAGTGTGGGGCAGATACAATGTGATGCCATAGAATATTTCTACAGGGAGATTGTGTATGTATTCAAATCTGATATACTTTGAAAAGCTGCTTTGGTACCTCATGTTTCAGAGGAAAAACTGCCTATACCCAAAGGAGAAGGGTAAGGCAGATTCACACTTCTGTATCTTAATGACACCACCACTTATTCCCTTTGAAGGTTGTAGGAGATAAAATGTTCTAAATTTCAGGGTGGTTATAAAAACTCAAAGGTATTTTTGTGTATTTATTACTTTTTTGTTAAATGCTAAAAGGATGTTTTTTTTTTTAAATAACAAAACAAAAGGTCTGTTTTCTTGTTAAAGTTCTGTTTGAAAATATATTCATGTCTCTGGAAAGGTCATTATTACAGTGGTACCTCTATTTACAAAATTAATTCGTTCCGGAAGCCGTTTCGTAACCTGAAAATTCCGTAAGTAGAGACGCATTTTACCTGTAAATGCCCTAATCCGTTCCACGCCCCCGAAATTCAGACAGTAATTCTTCGTTATTACTTCGTGCTTTGCTGGATTTCGCTAGCATGAGACTGAGAACATGGCGCGGTGGTACACAAAGATCCCTCCTAGCCAATGGGATGCCAGGAAGATAACCAATGGCAGAGCAGCTCGGACGCGCCATTTTCCAACAAAGCCTTTCGTATCTTGAAACATATTCGTAGGTAGAGACAATATTTTCTCGAAAACGCACTTCGTAACCTGAAACTTTCATAACTAGAGCCTTTCGGAAGTAGAGGTACCACTGTACTGTGGAATTTCTTTTTTTAAATATTTTAAATTTACATTTTATTAAACAAACACAAAAACAAAACAGAAAAGAACATTAAAAACAATGTACATGGTACAATCCTCCTAATTCACATAGTTGTCTTACATTGCTAAGTCACATATAAAAATAGTGTATATTTACATTCTATATATATAGTATATAATATATACATTTAATCATTTCTTATTATCTTGATCCTTTCTCTTTTCTAACCAACCATAAAACTTATCCCATACTTTGTAATAATCCAATTCATCATTTTTTAATTTTTTTGTCAATTTGTCCATTTCTGTGCCTATCCAGATTTTCCTAATTATTTCTATTTCACTTGGAGCTTATTTACATTTCCACTGTTGTGCCTACTCCAATCTCGCAGCCGTAATTATATGAATTATTAAGTATATAATATCCTTGTCATATTTTCCCACATTAATTCCTAACAAAAAAAATTCAGGTCTATATTCTATTTTGATTATACATACTGTATCTCTTCTAACCATTTCTGAATTTTCTTCTAAAACTTTTGGGCTTCTTTACAATTCCACCATAAATGATAATACGTTCCATTTTCCTTATTACGCTTCCATCATACAGGGGAAAGATTTGGATACATTTTTGCCAATTTTGATGGTGGTATATGCCATCTGTAACAGAATTAGTATAAATTTTCTTTAAACAGTGTAGCCAAAGTCATTTTTTTGTTTCATTCCCATAAGATTTGCCAATCATCTAAATTTATACTATATCCAAAATTCTTCATCCATGCCAACATAGTTTCTTTTACTTTTTCTTCCTCTAATTTGCATTCCAATAGAACTTTATAATTTTTTTTATCAATTTCTCATTAGATCCCAATAGTACTTCATCTAATTTTGTTTTGCCCCTGCTAATTCCCCACTTTTTCATATCTTTCCTATGTCTCAATTGGAGTTGCAAATAAGCCCACCATTCTATATCTATTTCTTGGTCCTTCAAATCTTGTCTCGATCATAATTCCACTCTATCATTTAATGTGCCCTCATAGGTAATAATTTTCCCTTGTCAAAGTAGGTGTGGGTACATCAAAGCTTCCAATATAAATAGCCATATAGGTGTTTCTACATAAATTTGTATTTTGGTTTTGTTCCATGCAGTTAACAAAGTCTGCCTAATTTTATGACTTTGAAAGTAACTATGGCCTATTTGTTTGTCCTGCCACAGAAAGGCGTGCCATCTTGCCTGTAAATTATAACCCTCTAATATTAATATTCTTTTATTCTTGTGAGTTATTCATTCTTTAAACCATGTTAGAATTGCAGCTCTATAGTACAATTCCCAATTAGGTAGGCCGAATCCACCCTTTTCTGTAGCATTTTGCAAGCAAATTTAATTTGATTCTTGGTTTTCTCTTTTGCCATATGAATCTCGACGTCAATTTATTCAAATAATCAAAAAACTTGTTTTCCAATTTTATGGGAGCATTTTGAAAAAGAAATAGTAATTTTGGTAATATATTCATTTTTACTGTCACTATTCTACTCATAAAAGATAATATTAATTTGTCCCATTTTTCTAAATCTTCTGCTATTCATTTAATTAATGGATTATAGTTATCATTTTTAAGTGTTGTACATCTCACCAAGCTCATAATCCCCAAATATTTTATTTTATCTACTATTTGAATGCCATTCTCACAGCTATTGTTTCCTTTTGCTTATTTGTCATATTTTTTGTAATTATTTTTGTTTTCTCCCTATTAATTTTTAGCCCTGTGATTCTCCAAAATCCACTAAATTTTCTATAAGTTTTATGTGGCTCTTCTAAGATAAAAATTAGATGGTCAGCGAAGGCTTGCAGTTTAAACTCTTCCATTTTTATTTTTAACCCTTTAATTTGTTTCCTTCCTAATTATTCTCGCTAAGACCTCCAAAGTCAAAATAAACAAAAGTGGCAATAGTGGGCATCCCTGCCTTGTTCCTTTTTGTATTTCAAATTTATTTGTTGTTTCCCCCATTCACCAATATTCTAGCTTCTTTTTTATTATATATTGCCAACATAATGTTTAAATTTTTTTGTCCAAAATGTATTTAATTTGCTGCAAGATGAAATTCCATTTTACGTTGTCGAATGCCTTTTTAGCGTCTAGAAACAGTAGCGCCACCTGGCCACAGTTATGTTCTTCATAATACTCTATAACATCTAAAATTGTCCTTATATTATTTTTAAGATGTCTATGTGGAAGAAATCCATTCTGGTCCATATGGACAAATTCATTTAGAAAAAATTTAAGTCTTTCTGCTATTACGGTGACAAAAATTTTATAATCCACATTTAAAAGGGATATTGGTCTATAATTTCCAATGTTTGTTTGATCATTTCCTTCCTTGGGGATAACTGTTATCATAGCCTCATTCCAGGATTGTGGGATTTTTGCCTCGTCTAAGACTTCATTAAATATTTTAAGCATTTTAATACTTAATATATCTTGTTGAGTCTTGTAGATCTCTGCTGGCAGCCCATTTGATCCCAGCGCCTTAGCATTTTTTTGTCTATTTATTGCCCAATTTACTTCTTCTAGTCTTATTTTCCCATTCAACATACTTTTTTTCCTCTTCCGAAATTTTTGGGAGTTCTGCTTTCTTTAAGCAATCTATCACTTTTTCCTCTATTGAGTATTCTTCCTTATATAACTTCTCATAATACTTTTGAATTATCTCCCTTATATCTTCTTCTTGATAACATCTCTTTTCTTTTTCTTTTTTCAATTTATAGACCAGCCATCATCCTGGTTTGTTTGTGTACTGAAATAAATATTGCTTTGTCATTTTTAATTGTTGGGCTAGTTCTTCCTTCTCTAATAGGTTTATTTTATGCTTTGTTAAGTCCATTTGTGATTTTATTTGTTTTTATGGGGTTCATCTTGTAGCTTCCTCTCCAAGTCCTTACATTCTTCTACTAGTATTTTTTGTTGTTTTTTCTCTTTATTCTTTTTCACCATGTATTTCATTGCCACCCCACTCATAAATGCTTTTGTTGTATCCCAATTATTTTGTGGAGATGTGTCCTCTTCTTTATTCTCTTCGGAAAAAAATTCAAATTTTCTCTCCAGTTTGGACCTAAAGTCTTTCTCTTTTAAAATTGACCTTTGAAGTGTCCATTTGAAATTTTCCTTTGGCCCATCCAACTAAGTCTAATCGCGCTATGATCTGCCCATAAATTTGTCTCGATGTTAATATTTATTAATTCTGAAATAAATTTTTTAGTCATCCATGTCATATCTAATCTCGACCAGGACTGATGTCTGTTAGAGTAATAAGTATATTGTTTTTTTGGAGGGTTTTTCTCTCTCCATGCATCATAAATCTTAACTTCTTTCATCAAACCATGAAAAAATTGGTAGTGTTTTTTTCTTCTCTATTCTCATATTGTTACCTTTATAATCCAATGTTTTATCAACAACCACATTAAAATCACCCAAAAGACAAACTTCCTCATATTGCAAGTCCTTAATTTTATTATATAGTTTTTGAAAAAAAGTTTCTTGTGGCCCATTTGGTGCATATATTACCACCATTAATATCTTTCTATTTTCCAATTTAATCTCGACCATCAAGATCCTACCTTCTTTATCCCTAAAAATTTCTTTAGCCAAAATCCAATCTTTTATATATAATACCACACCTCTTTTCTTTTGCACATGTAGTGCCAAAATTTTTTTTCCTAATTTTTTATTGTCTAATAAATACTTTTGTTTTTCTGTTATATGGACTTCCTATAGGGCTATTATATCAACATTTAATCTTTGTAAATTATTAAACACTTTTTCCTTTTCACCGGGGAGTTTATGTCATTAATGTTCATCGATATCAATTTACATCTTTCTCTTTTTTATCTATTCCTTTGTCTAGTGCTTCTTGTCATTCTAATTTCTTTAGGTTCATTATCTGTCCTTTCGTATTTTTCCATTTTTCCTCATCTTCCATATTTTCTACCCTTATTATCTAATGAACTTCCTTCTATATTTGTTGTTTCTATTCCTCTTTCTTCTGTTACTTCGTTTTCTGGGACTGCTTCTTCTATCTCCTCTTCATTTGTAAATTGTTGGTCAAAGTACTCTTCCGCTTGTCAAGTGTGTCAAGCCTGTATCTTTTCTCCTGCTATGTGACCATGATACTCTCCAGTGTCAACCATCTAAAATTCACATTATGTTTTATCAATGTTGTTGTTAAGAAATGATAGGGTCTTCTTAGCTCTCTTACTCTGCTTGGTACTTGTTTTAGTACAGTTAATTGTTTTCCACCATATTCAATTGTCTCATCTCTTGTTTTATGTAAAATTTCATCACAAATCTATTTCTTTATTAGTCAGATATGGACTTCCCTTGGAAGGTTGTGCCTCCTTGCATAGTTTGTCTGTACTCTGTACAGTTCATCCATTCCTATAAACATCTCTTCTTTTTCCATCCCCAACACCTTTGCAAGGATATCCACCATCACTTCTAGTTAGGTCTTCCCTTTTTCTTCCTTCAAGTTTTGGAATCCTAAATAGTGGGCTGCCTTTTCTACCTCCAAAAAAATTACTGTTGTTTCCAACTCCTTGTTAGCTTTTTCCGATTGTTCAGTTAGCTCATCAATCCTTTTTCCTCCTTCTCCATCTTTGTCTCTATTTCCTCTTGTTTTTCTCTTGTTTTTTTCGCACCTCTTGTTGGAAACATTCAAATTTTTCATTTATTATTTGTATCTTTCCTTTTAGTTCAGTTCTCATAACCCCCATCTCATTCTTCATATCCTCATGATTTTTTACCATCATTTCTTGCATGCTCAATATTAGGCCTTGTAGATCTTTTATGGAATTTGATCTTTCTTTTGGTAGCATTTCGTCAATAGCCCTTTGTGTGGAATGACTTGCCATGGCCACCATTGTCATCATTTGCATGGATATCCTTTTACCTGTACCTATCTTGGATAAGTGTGTAGTGCTCATCATTTTAAACAATCTTATCACTATACTATTTTTATCCACCTCTCCCAGTCTTTTTCTTTCTTATCAGAGCCCTCCACTTCTATCATCCTTCTCCTTCCCCTTATTATACAGCACAATAGGTATCTTCCTACAATCTTCCTATAACAGTTTTGTGATAATAGTTATCCTAATGGTAACAATTGTTTTTCAGTAATCCCAATTTCTCAGTTATTAAAATCAATACTATACTAGCATGTTCCTATTGTTACTCTTATATAACTCCTATTCCAAAGAAAGTTAATTCTAGTTGAATTATTATAGCAATAATATAAATATCGATAATAAATTATTAAATATCTCTATTGGTATATAAATATATATAAGTATATAGTATAATATAATGATAATAATAATAAGTTATAATATATTAAATGATTTTAGTTATAAGTATATTAACTAACTTGAATATTAATATATAATTTATAATTTATACTAATATCAATTCACTAGCAGAGTGTCTAACAACAAATCTAGGAATATATAAATCTAGTAATAAATATAGTATGTATACCAATAATATTATCAATTTCCAATACCAAAAAAGAAGAAAGAGAAAGAGAAAAAAATTTGTTTCCAATTCTCTGAGTCTGATAATAGTCAAAAAAGTTTTAGATCACTCTCAGTTGTCAAAAATGTGTTAGGGGACCAAGTGTTCAATATCTTAAAGATCACAAATACTCCCCTCCTTTTTTTTAGCTCTGTTAAAATCCATGACTGTTTAATTTTAATCCACTCTTCCTTTTCCTCTGTTGCCAACAGGTGTTTCTCACACATCACTACAATATTTCTCTGTCGTCTTTAGGTTTGCTGTCTCATTCTCTTTATATCATCCATTTTAGTTCAGAGTCTCTATTCTCAGTTCAAAAAAGGAAAAAGAGATAGAACAAAAATAAAAGTAAAGAAAAAAGATGAAAAAAAACCAAAGTTCCAGTCCAGTCTCTTCAATTCTCAATTATCAACTTTCCAAATTTATTATTCTAAATCTCCTCCGATCTTTTTTCTTCTCTGCTATCTTCTCTGCACCGGTCTCTTACAGTCACAATAACTATTGAAAGTCTCTGCTGTCCATCAAATCCAAAGGGATTCACTTTTCAAAACCACTCCAATTACCAATCCAGTCTTATTTTTTGCGATTAAGTACCAAATCTTTTTGTCACTCCAACCTCCCATTTTTTCTTTGGCTTCCCTATCCTCTTCCAATCATTCTGCTCACCATTTATCTCACTGCTCTGTTAAATACCAGCCAGAGCTGGTTCCAATTGCCGAGCTTTCTTTAATTAACTCCGCTACTGCGCTTCCCTTCGTTTATTCACTTTATGGTTGTTGAATTTGTCAATTTGATTGTACCATCATTCCACTAGTTCACCGCTTGTATGACTGCCTGTCAGCTTTCATGGATGGCCATTGCTGGTTGCCCTTCCTCCACTTGCTTGTTCCTGGTTATGTTTCTTTTTTCGACACAAACCGCTGCCCGTGTTGAATCTCTGGAACCCCCATGCCTTCAGGAAACCCTTTGAGTTTCCCTTTGACTCCGAAGAGTCCTGCAAAGCGGGGATAGAGGTTCATGTTTCACAGAACCTCCTGCTCACATGTACCCTTTCACTGACAGCTAGCTCCGTCCCCTTTTATTGTGGAATTTCAATAGGAAAACCTTTGTGCATTAGCTCTCTTGTCTACCTGAACAAGTTAATGATTTTTTCCAAAAAAAATAGTATTATTTTATGGAGAGTTTTTGGATCTCTCCCAAATACCTAACCAAATACTTATCAGCACTTATATTTTTAGAGGCTATTCATATTTAAAATCTAGGAGGTTAGAACATTGTCCTGATTTGGGATTAAATCAGTATCTTATATTGATTAATGAAGGGTTGTAGCCCTGTTTAATTGGTCATGCTGTTTTTTTAATTTAAAAATTTATAAACTCCCCATTTTTCATTTTGAGTCTCAAGAATTTGCAAATATCCATATATATCCAAGTAAGTTAGTCATGTTCCATCAAGTTGGATTCCAATCCTACTGACTGCAGGGACAAGTATTATATGCCATCTTGACCTGTTTTTAATATTTTAATAATTTGCAGCTTTTTCAAGGACATTCCAGTAATATCTTTGATTCTATGCATAGGTCTTATCTACTTTGAATCTCCATTTATTTCTATCATCTTACCAAAAAGGATTTTTACTTGCTTACATCATGCATCCTAAATATATGAGTTTCTATTTGTTGCTCATCAAGGAACAGTGTAAGGTCTGCCTCTCCTCCCTATTCAAGAAACACAAATTCTTGAAACTTCAGCATTTCAAAAGGAAACTTTTATTGAAAAAAAATGATTGTAAAGCAGGATCTAAGTTCCCCTTAGGATAAGGGAGTTAGAACCCCTCCCCTCCAATGTCGAATGAGCCAATCCACAGGTGCAAAGATGTTGTGAAAATGGTCACCCTGGGTAGGAGATAAGGAACTGTTCCCAGGTGCTGCTCTCCAGAGGCTTCAGAGCTAAGACAAAACAGATGGCCCTCCCTCCTTACACATTCCCCAAAGGCTAATCAAAGCACAGGGCAGATCAGTGTCAGAGCTAGGATTATAAACTAATGGATTACAGGATATGTAGGAAACAGGAAGAGGACAATAAGTGAATAAATGATCCAGGCCCCCCTCCTCACAGATATGTCAGTATCACAATAGGGATCTGACATGCTGCTCCCCTAAAAAAATGAGAGGTCCACCTGTAAAGAAAACTCAAAGAGAAACAACCCAGTGCACTATTTGGGTTTGTTTGAGAACTGCAAGCGGAACCTCTTCAGTATTGCAGGGCCCTAACAAGTTTTTTAGCTACCCATTCATTCTGGGAGGGGGTTAAATGCTTCTAGGCTACTAGATATTGGAGCCATAGTGTGTTCAGGAGTCTAGGATTTCTTTAATTTCAAAATGTTGTCCCCTCTCAATCATAATAGGGATTGGAGGAACATCTGCTAGTGGCCTTAGAGGAGAGGTAATTTCTGGCTTCAGTAGGCTGCAGTGAAACACTGGATGGAGCTGCCTAAGTGTTTTGGAGAGGAGTAATTTCACAGGTTACTGGGTTAATGATCCTAGTGATAGGGAAAGGTCCTATGAATTTAAGTCCCAACTGTTTGGAGGGTTGCAAGGGCTGTAGGAATTTGGTGGATAAGTAGACCTTATCACCTATTTTGAAAAGTTTGGTTCAGTTCTTTTTTTTGTCAGCTTGAGCTTTAAAAGTGGCCCTAGCCTCGTTTAGAGCTAATCTTACTACTGGCCAGGAGATTTGAAATTGTTGCATCCACTCCTTAAAGGAGGGCGTGGTTGGTTCTTCTACTGGTAGTTCTGGCATTGGGATGAAATCCTGGCCTGTTGCAACTCGAAATGGGGTGAATCCCATGCTAGAATGTACACCACCTCTGCAAAGGGCAGGAGGTCTATCCAGTTATCTTGCTGATAATTAATAAAACATCTCAAATATTGTTCTAGAATGCTGTTGCAACAATTTGGAAGTGAATAAACACTCCTGTCTGAGATAATTCGTTGGGGAGCTCCATGTAAGTGATAAATGTGTGCTAAAAACATTTTTGCTAGTGGCTTGGCTGTTGGGATCTTCTGGCAGGATATAAAATGGACTTGTTTTGAAAAGAGGTCCATTACAACTCAAATAACTTTGTTTCCCATGCTTTCAGGCAGTTCCACTATAAAATCCATAGAAATCTCTCTTCAGGGTGTGAAGGTTCTGCTACAGTTTGTAGAAATCCTAGGGATTTTCCTTGCTGTCTTTTTGCAGCTGTGCAGGTGGGGCAGCTAAAAACGTACCTCACAATGTCTGTTTTAAGAGAGGGCCACCAGAATTGTCTTTTGATGAGGTGTAGAGTTTTTACAAATCCAAAATGTCCAGCTATTTTGGCAGTCATGGCATCATTTCCTTAGGTCCAGTCTTTGACTGGCAGGGATGTAAAGTTTGTTCTCTACCCAGGCTAAACCATCCTTAAGTAAGCAAACATTTTTGTGAGCTTGGAACCAGTCATCCTTAAGTAGTGCCTCCTTAAATTTGGAAGCCTTCAGCAACTGGTTCTTTTTTGGCTTGTGCTCGGGTGATTACTTTAGCGAGTAGCAACAATTTCAGTCCTTTTGCTTTTATATTGGGGTTTTCTGGATAGAGCATCAGCTGTGAAGTTCCTCCCTCCTGGGAGATACTTGAGAGTGAAATTAAAATGTTTAAAGTATTGCGCTCAGTTTTCTTGTTTGTTTGTTTGTTTTTGTGGCATTTTCAGAGCTTCTAAATTTTTATGATCAGTCCAGACTTCGAAGGGGATTGTGTTCCCTTCTAGGAAATGTCTCCAGGTAAGGAGTGCCCATCGCACAGCATATGCCTCTTTCTCCTATATGGCCCATCTTTGCTCGGTTTCTTGGAAGTGTATGCACATGGTTGTAATTGTCCATGTTTGTTCTTTTGGAGTAGGACTGCTCCTACTGCCACATCACAGGCATCTGCTTGGATGACAAATGGTTGTCAGAGCCTGCTTTGAATTCTGACTTGCTTTCACCCCTTTTCAATAAAATATGAATTTTGAAATATAAAGTTTTGAAATACAAAGTTTTCAAGAGTCTACACTTGTTTGAAAGGGGGGAGAGGCCGGTCCTTACATAAAGCAGGCACTGCAATATTGGTCAAGCTGGAAAGAATTTTTCTTCCTTTCCAAATTTTACTCTACTGAGAGGATCCTGTATCAATGGTCCAAAGAAATCAGTGAGCAAGGGGAAGGCAAGCGCTGGGGAGAAACCTCAACCACTATCCAGTCCAACACCGGTTCCATATGTCCCATCAAAGACATTGAAGCTGTCCTAGAAAGTTCCATGAAGCCCTAATGGTCTATCAGTGTAGGAAACAGCTGGGATGGAAGAACCAGGGGGATGACCCTCACCTGCAGTAGCCATAAGCCTGGGTGGAAAATGGAGCTGGAAACCCTTTCCAATCAGGAACAGCTGGTTGAGGAACTGCTGGCAGATGATTGATTAAAGTAGCACATCAACCACCTCATGATGGAAGCCCTGGAAAACCTCAACCTCTGGGGTGACCCAGGTCAGAGATGAAGGAGACTGGGTGAACCAACAACTGATTTTGGAAAACTAAGAGAAGGAAGACCATTGATTGATTACAAAAAAGCATTTGACTCCCTGCCACATGGCTGGATAATCAAGTGCCTAGAAATAACAGAGGTCAGTAGAAATTTCAGAAACTATGTGCACAGATTGATGGCACAATGAAAGACATGGTTGCAAGTAAATGGTGAGAGACTAGAAGAGATTAATATCAAAAGAACACTATTTCAAAAAGATTCACATTCACCACTACTATTTACCATTGCAGTGATTTCTCTGTCAAAGTTACTGAATAATTTGGGCCATATCTATCAAATGTTTTTTTAAAAAACAGGCTATCCCACCTCCTTTACATGGACAATTTGCAGCTATTTGGAAAAACATCTGAAATGGAATCACTACTCAACAAAATATTGCAATGGAGTTTGGACTGGACAAATGCATCACACCATCAAATAGTGAAAATTGAAGGAATCAAGATGCCTATGGAAACAATATCAAGACTCTGGATGAAGATGGCAACTATAAATACCTGGGTATTCTTAAGGATGAAAACATCAAGTACAATGAAGTCAAGAAAAATATTAGAGGTGAATACATCAAGAAAATGAAAAATATCTTAAAGTCCAAGCTCAATGGAGGAAATACCATCAAGGCTATCAACACCTGGGCAATTCCAGTCATTAGATACACAGCTGGAATAGTGGACTGAAATCAAGCAAAACTAAAAACCATGGACAGGAAGACCAGAAAAATAATGATGATGAATCACGCCATTCGTCCTTTCAGTGACATTGATAGGCCCTACATACCCAAGAAAATAGGTGGGTGTGGAATGTTGCAAGTCCATTAGATGGTTGAAGAAGAAGAAAGTGCAGTGGAAAAATATCTGGACAGTGAAGAAGATGCCCTGAAGCTAGTATAACAGGAAAGCTTACTGATTACTGGAGAGACTAAAACATATGAAGAAGGGTTATAGGAACTGGCCATGGCTAGTCTAGTGAAGAGAAGGACCAGGGGAGACATGATGGCATGTTCCAATACTTGAGGGGCTGCCACAGAGAGGAGGTGGTTAACCTATTTTCCAAAGCACCAGAAGGCCAGACAAGGAATAATGGATGGAAACTGATCAAGAAGAGATTCAACTTAGAAATAAGGAGAAATTTTCTGACAGTGAGAACAATCAACCAATAGAACAGCTTGCCTTCGGAAGCTGTGGGAGCTTCATCACTGGAGGCTTTCAAGAAGAGACTGGACTGCCATTTGTCTCTGCTTGGGCAGAGAGCTGGACTAGATGACCTACAAGGTCCCTTCCAACTCTGTTAATCTAATCTAATCAATCCCTATTTAAATAAATTAAATTAAATTAGAACAAATTGGCCTAGAAGAAAGATGATACAAAAGGTGAAAAAAAACTGGCTAATGGATGTGTCAATACCTGGAGACAGAAGAATAGAAGAGAAAGAACTGGAGAAGATAATAAAATACGAAGACCTGCAAAAAGAAATAGAACAACTGTGGCAAAAGCAAAGGTAGTACCAAAATTAGTAGGTGCCTAGGGTTCAATCCCAAAACAACTGGAGCACCACTTGAACACCATCTCATTGACAAATTCACCATCAGTTGCCTTTTGGAAGCCATATTAGCACCAGATGCTTCCATACTGCCGCATTCTTGAGCCTGGGGAAATGGGAGGGGAGAATTTCTTGGAGTGCATGTGATTAGACATAATAGCATTCTTCTTCTAAGTCAAGGTCATGTCATTTCTGCACCTGGCTGAGGAGATGTTGAGGGGACATCTCAAGTTGGGACTGATGGTAATTGGGACATGTGATGCAATGAGGGGTGCAGAGGGTGGATTTGTAAAGTTTTTTACTTCCTGTGCCTCACCCAGCCATCTCTGGGCCTCCCTGGGCCACGCCCAGCTATCTCCAGGCCTCGCCGGGCCTCCCCCACCTTGTACTCATCCTGGGCCTCCTCCTGCCTGGCCACCTGCTTCTTGACACGAGTAGAGGCTGATGATTGGAGTGAGGGAAACTGCAGTGCTGGGCTCCTGCAGCAGTCGAGTGCGAAGGGCATAGCTAGAATTGGAAGAGGCTGCGTGTCTCTGGCAGAAGGAACCAGAGTTTCTTGACCCAAGAGCAGCCACCGCTTCGCTCACGCCTGCTCATTCAAGCTACCGGGTGTTGCCCCAGTTCTTTCTGCCAAAGCCGCACAGCCTTTTATTCCAATTCTAGCTATGCCCTTGACACTTGCTGCCTCTGGAGCCCAGCACTGTGGTTCCCCTCGCTCCAACCAGCAGCCTCTGCTCATGTCCAGAAGCCAGCAGCCAGGCAGGAGGAGGCCAAGGTGGGGCACCATTTTCAGGCCAGTCCGGCCTGCGGATGGGCAAGTAGGCAGCCCTCAGGGTGATGATGGCGCCAAAGCATGCGTGGCCGTTGGCTTTCTTTGCTGTGCTGGGCTGAGACTGAGAGGGGCAGCGGAGGTGCCCCGAAAGGGAGGATGGGAACTCCTAGGACTGCTTCCCACCGCTGCACCCACACCCCCACCGCTGCCACCACTATGGTGCTCCAAAAGGGAGGCTGGATGGAACTTCTGGGGCTGCTACTTTCTTTGTTCTCCCGCCGTCCGTTGCTCTGGAGCTCACCGGATCACTTCATCCCAGACCAGGTGTGTGTGTTTCACAAGAGAGAGTTTTGTGTGTGTATGTGTGTGTGAGAGAGAGAGAGAGAAGGAAGAGAGGGAGGGAGGGAGGGAGGAGGAGCAAGAAAGAAAGAGGAAGGGAAAGAAAGAAATAAAGATAGAGAAAGAAAGAAAAAGAAATAGGAAGAAACAGAAAGAAAGAAGGGAGAGAGAAAAAGAAAGAAAGAAAGAAAGAAAGAAAGAAAGAAAGAAAGAAAGAAAGAAAGAAAGAAAGAAAGAAAGAAAGAAAGAAAGAAAGAAAGAAAGAAAGAAAGAAAGAAAGAAAGAAAGAGGAAGGAGCAACACCAACCATAAGAATCTCCATTCTCGCCCTGACCTAAAACCTTACAACAATGTATATGGTCCCGTGAACTATGCTCTGAGCTCAAAAGACTACAAGAACAAGGAAATACTAACCTATACATTGACTACCGCACAGAATGTATCAAAAGCAAGACCTTCAACTTACATCCCAATAACCATCACCCCAATATCCAACATTAGGCATGCATGCCCCTTACTTCCTCCAGACCCACTACCAGATATCTAAAATGCAAAGTACTCAATGCAAGAAGCCTCGCAAACAAAATGCATGAATTCCTCATCTTACTAAGCACAGCCACATTCAATATTATATTTGTCTGTGAAATGTGGTTGAATGCATCTTTTCCAGACTCCGTTACCACAGTCAGAGAATATCACAATTATCGGTCAGATCATAAAATCTGTAGAAGAGGTAGAGTTGCTATCTTCTATAAAAAATCCCTAAATCTAAGAAAGATTCAAATTACACAGGACCTTGTTTTTTCAGAGACCATCATCTGTGAACTGTCCTTAAATACCATTATCCGCTTCTTACTATGCTACAAAGCCCCTGATTATGACATAGTTCATGCAAACAAACTATCTTCACTGCTGACGTGGGCTACCTCTTGTCCACACCCTCTTATTTTCCTTGGTGACCTCAATCTACCTCTTATAGATTGGACCCTAAATGAATGTACATCCGAATCCATACATGCAACCCTGTACAATGCTGTTACTATACTGGGACTGTGTGATGACCCGTAGTGTCTCAAAAATAACACAAAAACTTAAATATGAATCAAGGTCTTGTAATGCCTTCAAACTTAGCTTCGCTGTTTTATTAGTCACAAGTTTAAATTCAAAAAGTAGATAATGAAGCAAAAGGAAACCAAAAACAAACTGTATTGATGAGAGTTCTAAGGCAAACCAAGACAATTATCACACATTCCAGGAAGATAACCAAGGAGAGTCCATGGGAAGAACTGCCAACAAAGATAAACCTCAATCCAAGGAAAGCACTAATTTGACTACACCGTCTGTGAACACGCAGTTCCAAACTCTTATACAGAGCTCACAGCTGCAACCCACAAGGAAAATCATGGCCCTCTCCTTCTGAGTAGGCCATGCTTTTCCCTGATCCTCTCCTCCCTGCGTGCCCTAGGATGGATAGGAGATGGGCCTGGATCCTCCTCTGATTGCTTAGTCAGCCTCTGCCCTTCCCCAGCCTCCTCTACCACCTCTGGAGCCACACTTCCACTCCCTGTTGGCTGTTCCTCCTCTTCCTCATAGTCAGTCTCCACCAGAGGCATGACAGACTGAATCAATTAGTAACTAACAACACTAGACTCAACAACTGCCTTGACCTCATATTTTGCAACAGCTCAAACTTAATTTATGGCCTACAAATACAAGAACCCTTTTCAAACAGTGACCACAGTATGATTGATTTTGTCTCAATTTATGCCCTCACAAAGAAGATCATAATGATGGATCTCCAAAATACAATTTCAAAAAAGCCAGCTATAATCTCATAGATACTGACCTATCATCTTTGATTGGCGCATTCTGTTCTCTAACTGTAATACTACAGAGACCATTATAATGCATTCTTAATTGAACTTGAAAACGTCATTAAACTATATGCACCATTAGTAACCCCTAAAAACAAAAAAAATTACCCATAACAATAAGGAAACTTCAATAAAAATAACACTATGGCGTAAAAACAAAACTAGCCACGTAGCAAACTCTAAAAACCAATACAACACCTTATGCCAACAGATAAAGGCAGAATGCACAAAGGAAAACCTCCTATGTATAAAATCTACCTGCGCCTTCTACAATTTTGGAAACACCAAACTTAAAGACTCAAGAACCATCCCACCTCTCAAAGGACCAAATGGGAAAGACTGCAGTGACGAAGCTGTTAAGACCAACCTCTTCAACACATTCTTCAGTTCAGTCTTTATAAACAGCAATGGCTCAAGTCCCATATTTCCTAGTCTACCACAATTAACTGCATCGATCTACTATATATTGACTTTACAGAAGATAATGTAGAGAAGGCACTACGAAACCTAAACTATCCCTATCTATTGGTCCCGATGGATTATGTGCATACTTCTTAAAAAAGCTCTCCTCTGCCATAGCAGAACCCCTAAGCATTATATATGAGATATCATTCAGAACCAGCTCCTTACCGAACCTTTGGTCCTTAGCTACGGTCATCCCTATCTTCAAAAAAGGTGACCCCAGCCTAGTTGAAAACTACAGACCAATCTCACTGTGTTGTGTTACAGTGCAAAGTCATGGAATCCTTCATTAATCAATCCATCACCCTCCACTTAGAGTCAAACAACCTACTCTCCAAAGAACAATTTGGTTTCAGGAAAAAATTGTCCTGAAACCTAAACAACCCCTACACTGCAAAAACATATGGACTACTCTATTTGACCAGGGTTAAGCAATAGACACAATTTACATAGACTTCTGCAAAGCCTTTGATTCAGTGACAAACTACTGTTAAAACTAAACTCCTACGGTATTTCTGGATCCCTTCATAAGTGGATTACTGTATTCCTGTCAAACAGACAACAAATAGTAAAAATAGGGAATGCTATATCAAACCCTGCTCCAGTTAACAGCGGTGTCCCCCAAGGCAGCATTCTAGGACCCACACTCTTTATACTCTATATAAATGACCTTTGCGATCACCTTATAAGAAACTGCACCCTCTTCGCAGATGATATAAAACTATTCAACACCACCGACAATGCTACTGTTCTTCAAAGTGATCTTGATTACGTGTCTGAATGGTCAAACAATTGGCAACTCCAAATCTCGACCAACAAATGCTCTGTCCTACACATCGGTAAAAAAAATCAGTACATCAAATACAAGCTAGGCAGATATAACCTCGTTGACGACTCTCACTCTGTCAAGGACTTTGGCATACTCATATCTAATGACCTAAGCACCAGCGTTCACTGTAACAGCATTGCCAAAAAGGCATTAAGAGTTGTAAATCTAATCTTACGCAGCTTCTCCTCTGGAAACATAGAATTGCTAACTAGGGCATACAAAACCTTTGCTAGACCAATACTTGAATACAGCTCATCTGCCTGGAATCCGCATTGTATATTGGACATTAATACAATTGAGTGAGTCCAGAAGTATTTCATGAGAAAAGTACTACACTCCTCTGCTCACAACAGAATAGCCTATATCACCAGGCTTGAAATTTTGGACTTGAACTGTCTGCCTATGGTTGGACTTACCCAAAATTATCTGCCACAATGTCCTACCAATCAATGACTACTTCAGCTTCAACCGCAACAATACAAGAGCACACAACAGATATAAACTCAATTTTAACCGCTCCAAACTTGATTGCAGAAAGTATGACTTCAGCAACAAGAGTGGTCAATGTCTGGAATGCACTACCTGACTCTGTAGTTACATCCTCAAATCCCCACTCCTTTAACCTCAAACTATCCACTATTGACCTCACCCCATTCTTAAGAGGTCTATAAGGGGCGTGCATAAGTGCCTACCATCCCTGTCCTATTGTCCCCATTTATTCATACCTATTTCCTGTATTCTTACTCATGTTTATACTTATACCTATTATCTTGTATGTGATTGACAAATCAAATAAATAAATAAAAATAAATAAAAAGGGAGAGAGAAAAAACTCTGTGCTGTTATTTTTGTTCCATTATTTATCATATATTAATATTTTACATTGTACCTACTCCTAGAGTGATTTTACTGCCTTCCTTTTGCCCAGGTATTTTTCAGGGTTTATATGTCTATAGTCCAGAGCATAAATACATGTGTGTTTAAACAGAGTTGAAAGGGACTATGGAGGTCCTCTAGTCCAACCTCCTGCTCAGGCAGGAAAACAGAAGATGCCAAACTCTGAGTAGAGGTCCTGGGAAAGGTGTCAGCATAACAGAATAACACTTAGAAGGGACCTTAGGGGGAACCCTATATCATTTTAGAGAAATGGCTGTCCAGTCTTTTCTTAAAAACCTCCAGTGCTGGAGTACCCAACACTGGAGGTTTTTAAGAGAAAACCTTTCTTAAGTTTTTAAGAAACTTCTGGTGGCAAGCAGTCCCACTGGTTAATTGTTCTCACTGTCAGGAAGTTTCTCCTTAGTCTTAATTTGCTTCTCTCTTTGTTCAGTTTCCATCCATTGCTTCTTGTTTGCCTTCTGGTGCTTTGGAAAATACATTGCCGCCCCCTCTTTCTGGCAGCCCCTTAAAAGCCTGTTACCTATCACATTCTTGAGCAAAGCATGTGAGCCATTTCCTCCTTTCAGCGGTCCATGAAAGTACATCTATAGTACGTAGATAATAAAGTCAAAAAAGGGGAACAACATTTTTACAGAACTATAGATAAGTTGAGGCTGGGTGTGACAAGAAATGGCTGGGAGGAGAGGGGCCAAGCGAGGCACCCCTTGATGTGACATTGAGTTGACCACACCCACTCAGTCACATGACCACCAAGCCATGCCCAGCCAGTCACATGACCACAAGCCACACCCAGTCAGCAAGCCACACCCAGCCAGTCACATGACCACCAAGCCACATCCATAAATTAGGCCACGCCTACAGAACCAGATTTTAAGAAATTTGAATTCCATCCTGGTTGGTAGCAATTGTTTTTTCTGCAGTCCTAATTACTCTCTGTGTCTGTCTTATTGGGTTGCAAAACCAAACTAGACAATTATAGAGGTGCAGATGATAGATTCAATAATTCCTCTGTAGAACTGTAGAACTTCATCAGCAGCTCCTTGGGCAGTTGGAGCTTTCTGAATTGGCACAGAACGGACATTCTTTGTTGTGCTTTTTTGATGACGTTTTTGATGTTAGGTGTCCATTTTAGGTTTTGAGATACAATAGAACCTAGAAATTTGAAGGTATCTACTGTTGATACTGTATTGTCTAGTATTGTAAGAAGTTATAGTATGGGAGGGTTTCTCCTAAAGTCTACCACCATTTCTACAGTTTTAAGTGAGTTCAGTTCCAGATTGTTCCGGTCACACCATGAGGCAAGTTGTACAACTTCCCATTTGCCTGCAGACCAATCAGTGTTATATCATCTGCAAACTTCAGTAGTTTAACAGATGGATCATTTGAGATGCAGTCATTAGTATATAGGGAGAAGAGAAGTGGAGAAAGCACACAGCCTTGGGGAACCCCAGGGTAAATTGAACAGGTATCAGATGTGATTCTGCCTAGCTTCACCTACTGCTTCCTGTCTGTTAGGAAGCTTATGATCCACTTACAAGTGTGTTCAGGTACCACTAGCTGGTTTAATTTACTTAGAAGAATGTCTGGAATGATGGTATTGAATGCTGAACTAAAGTCTACAAATAGGACCATTCAGTTCCTTGATGGAAGGTTTCTTTGGCACTGGGATGATAGTAGAGCATTTGAAGCAAGAAGGAACATAGGACATCTCTAGTGATTTATTGAAGATTCAATAAATAAATGAATTTATTATTTTTATTTATTTATTATTTATTACTATTTACTATTTATTTTTTATTATACTTTATAAACTATATTATTTATATTTAATATTATTTATTATTTAATAACATTATTTATTATTCAATAAATAAATAAGGATATGACATCATCTATCTCCAATCTACAACACAGTCCTTTCAACAGTTTCAAGAAGACTCCACCAGTTTGCACCACTCAGGTGACCCTGATGACACAGATAAACCTCCAGGTGATCTTAATGACCTGCTAAAAGAATGCAAATAACCAGCTGTCTACAAGAAGTATAAATCCTTCCATTCCCCACCATTCAGTCAGACCCGAAGAAGCTTCTTGGATGAGAAGCAAAATGTCTTCAAAGAAAAAACAAAGTCCAGCTGCCTCTTGGAAAAAAAGCACCTTTGGGATATCCAGTGATAAAATGAATGACCTAGAAGGGCAGAATTACCTACATACCAATTTAAAATTAAAGTCAACTTCTATTGTATTCCAAATAATAATCTTCTGGCTCTTTTTAAGATCCAACAAACATAATTTTAGCCATTTTGTGAAAGGCAAAAAAGTGATTTCCCCACCCACGGGCATACTTACCACTTTCCTACAAGCAAAGTGGTTGCCATAGATACAAGTTAATTATCGACCGCTTCTTTGTTTTACCATTCCATATTCCTAATTTAAAATGGGAGAGCACACCCCCATTGCACGATCCTGTGATTTGTGAAGGTTTTTCTCTCCTCTGTTTAATGCTTTGTTATACGCTTGTCCCTCTGACGCCGAGATACATTTTAACCATTTATTTATTTAAAAAAACGAGAAATTGTCAGGGCGTGGGAACAAAATAACAGCCTGCTGCACATAAGATTCGGAACAATCAGTTCAACTATCCCGAAACTAAAATGTAAAAACATAGGCTTGGTGCATGTGGAAAGGCTTTTGCAGATAGTTTGTCCCGGTACCGCCCGCACTCCCCCTCTCCTTCGCGGTTCGGATCTGTGTGTAGCACATGCAACTCCACCACTATCGCCTCCCTCCGTCTCACTCAACCCTCCCTCCACAGACCCGCTCTTTCCCACTACCCCGCCCTTGCTGCGTTCCAGCAAACGCCAGAGCGCGCTTCTCGCGTAGAACGGCTTCCCAGCCGCCTCCTAGAGCCGCTGTTGCGGAGGTGGAAAAACGGAGAGAGTCTGTGCGTGTCAGCCCCCGAAGCTCGGTTTTGTTTTTCTGTTTTTTCGATAACGCCAAACAGGAGCACTGCACCTCAGTGGCACGGGCTTGGCGCCTTTCCGGACGGTTACTGCGGGGAGGCGCGCTTGCAACAGGCAGACAGCCGGTTGGTCAGCTCCGCCTCGGCCAAAATGATCGGTGTTAACAGCATCAACAGCAGTGGCAGCGCCGGTCGCCTCCGGGCGCGCTCCATGTGCTCGGTGCGTTATGGACGCAACTGCCGCGGCGTGGAGACCTTCTGCTACGGCTGGCCGCAGCGTTCTCGGACCCTCAAACCCGTCCTCTACACTGATCTGGTAGTTAACCGCTTGCAGAGCCGCAGAAAGAAAAAGCCGGTAAGATGTAAGGGCAAGGCTGTGGTGCTGCAGGTTTCCGGCGGCGGTCTGACGTTATCTTCTCCTGCGGTGGTATTAGGGGGACAAAAAAATGCGGTAGGCCGCTCTGGGCTGGGTTTATAAGGACAGTCTTCGTTACCGCTTGGCATTAGACTTATCTCCAGCAATGCCCTGACGAGGTGGGCTCGGCAGCGCTTTTGTGGGCAATAAGCGCAAGGTTTCGGAGTGGCCCCCGCAAAAGGAGATTCTCCCAAACCTACAAGCAAGGGCTTCAAGACACGAAGAAAGCTGGTCGTGTATATGCAGGCTCTTTTGTGCATGGAATGCACGCGGCCCGAATCTGCGCATTAATTACCGCGGGCCTATGCACAGAATGACAGTTTTTGCCAAGGCTCTCCTTTATTATCGCTGTCGGTTGTCTGATAGGTTGGGTATTCTCCATGTACGTGTCCGGCAGCCAGATAGAGCCCTGTACAGCTCGCATCAAGGTTCATACTAGGAAGTATTGTCTTTGAGTTCCATTTATTCAGGGCATATAATAGATGGTAGCACCTAGCTTACCAAATAAGTTAAGCAGGACAGACCTCATTAATAGATAGATCCCAGGGCTACACTAGGAAGGTGGGGGGTGGGAGTCTTGAAAGAAAGCAGTGGCAATCACTTGAGTTATTCTCCTCTCTTGTTGGGCTTTTCACATTTGAATTTGTATATGTTAGGGTTTTTTAAAATTAAAAATACTGTAAGCTGTGCAAAGTCACTTTTTATGACATGAGAGACCATACAAATTTGATAATTACACAGCTGACATTTTATTTTTTAAAAAATATATGATCACTTCCCTGGGATTGATTGTATAATCTGTTGTAAATTTCTCTGATAAAGATCATGACAAATCAATTCCAAATCAAGTTTAAAAACGTATTTAAAGAAATTTACACATTTCCTGAAAAGGAAATTCTTACATTCTAAATTAGTTAACAAAGACCTTTAAAAAAAAAAACCTGCAATGCACACATATGTAATACACATGTACAGTGTAATATACATGTACCACACATATGCATATACAATATCCTCATCCTTTATTCTACACAATTGTGGTAATTTGAAGGAGTGATTGCTAACCTCAGTAGATTTCCGTTGCATACCTCTGGGCAGATGCAAAGAGAGACAAGTGTTAAAAGTGAACATATAAAGTTATTCGGTGTGTATTTTATATTGTGAGAGGGCACAGAAACAAATTAAGGCATTTGCTATTTTTTCTTTCATGGTAACTAATTCATAGGAACCATAATGCTTTCTTAAGAAAAAAGAATGTGAGCAGTGTATTCTGCAGTCTTTCTCTGGCTGGGACTGCATGAACATTTGGATGTGGAAGTATTAAACATCTAATGCTCTTGTTCATCTCCACTCTTTTTCTGAGTTGGCATGGAATTGGGGTACGGGAGGGCAGTGCTGGACACACACATCCGCTGCTCCGTTTTCAGCCTAGAAAGCCTCCCTGGAGCTTCCTGGCAGCCAGAATGGGGCATGTGGGGGTGGCGCCAGACCCCACCCACCCCCCACTTTGGGCCTAGAAAGTCTCCCTACACTTACTGGGGAGCCAGATGGGCCTCATAGGGACTCCTAGGGAAGGACAGAGTGGGGTGGGTGGGGCCAGCTGGTCATCAGAACTACCAATTTGCTGAACTGGATGTAAAATTAACATCCGGTTCACCCACTCCTGCTGTTCTTCCAATAGCAGCCAGAATGGCCAATTATCAGAGGTGGCTTATTGCTGTAAGTTCATAACATCTGAAGCATCACTAATCATCATCCCTAACCTTATTAATATTTATCATTAATTCATCACACTGATGAGCTTCTAATCTGACTTTAGCAGCTAGAATACAGGTAATCCTTGATTTATCGAGTGACCGTTTGAAATTATGATGCTGCTGAACGAAGAGATTTATTACCTGTGCCTAAAGCTACAGCCATTGCAGTCCCTTGCAGTCACATGATCAAAATTTGAGCACTTGGAAGCCTGCCCACACAGAGGGGCCACAGCTCCTCCCATCTGCCTGTTTCCCTCCCATCTAGGCTCTGAATTGCCAGGGAAGTTCAATGGCATAATACAAAAGAGCCACACCTCCCTTCCGTACCAATCACTTAAAAGCCTTCAAAGCAGAGTAGAGGGAAAACCAGAGCTGCCTCGCAGGAAACACTGGGAAACACTATGAATGTGAAGCATCCATTACCCCACCTTCTCCCACCCTATAAAGTCCCAAATGCTTGGGAAGCCAAAACCTCTTTAAACCATCAAGCTTAAGAGCCATGCCCAGCCTGGCCTTTTGCAAAGAGGAGCGGGGGGAATACCAAACTTTCGCTTTTGGAATTGAGAGTGCTCAGCATAGCTTTGTGAGTTATGCTGTCTTTGCGGGACCTTAGGAAAGGGAGAATGGCTCTGCTTTTTCACTACAAAGCCAACTCCAGTGCTCCAGGAGCATGCGAAAAAGGACATTTTAAGACACTGTTGCTGAGCAGCTGTCTTTAGCTTCTTCTTCTTCTTCTTCTTCTTCTTCTTCTTCTTCTTCTTCTTCTTCTTCTTCTTCTTCTTCTTCTTCCTCCTCCTCCTCTCCTCCTCCTCCTCCTCCTCCTCCTCCTCCTCCTTCTTCTTCTTCTTCTTCCTCCTCCTCCTCTTCTTCTTCCTCCTCTTCCTCCTCCTCATGATGGCCAGATTGGGCAGCCTGAGATAGAAGAAAAAAATGGTGAAAATCAGTTGGCATGGTGCAGAGCCCAGTAGTGTGTGTGAGGGTGATTGAGCTTCCCAAGCATTCAGGGCTTCATTAGGGGTGGGGGTGGTGAATTCATACACTTGGAGTTCATACTCCAGGTGTTTGAATTCTTTAGACAGCTGTTATATAGGCTTCCTGAGTGTTTGGCCTTGGAGGGGAGCTACTTCATGTACCCCCGTGGAAGCTTCCTGCTCTGTGCTTCTTGGGTGTGGTGCCTTTTTGCTTTGCTGCTGGGCAGCTACAGCTTCTTTCCCTGGCCTCCCTGCATTTACAGCACACTGTAGCATCCCCATAACTTGCATGTGACCTGCATTGGGCCTTCCAGCACCTTTTCCAGCCCCTGAAGCACCTCACATTCTACATAATGACCCACATGGGTCATGGGAAAGCTATGATGCAGTTGTAAAGTTCAGTCAGGTCATGTGGTGATTGCTTAATGACACAATAACTTATGACCAAACTTTGGGGCTTAATGGTGGTCATAAATTGAAGTCTGCCTGTATTTACAAATAGTGGCAGTGTTTTCTAATCTATTTCTCCAAGAAAATCATTTTTGTCTTCATATGAAGAATCACATGGTTGATATTATTTCATTATTAGCCGGCTTATTGTAGAAAATACTCATGAGTTGCCATTGACAATAAAGCCTGTTTTGAATTAAAGCCAACTGGTTTTTTTTACAAAAACTCATTGCTAAACAAACCAAAGTTCAACACAATCTGTAATCTGAATCAAAGATATACTAAATAGAGGGATTCCATACTTGGGCAAAAAATTGTAAGACTTCCCAGATAAGATCTCTAGTCTCAAAGTAGACACATCTATTTAAATATTGTGATCTTCTCACTTTTATTCTGCTGTGACTATAATCTTCTGCCTGCTAATGCAAGCTGGATGTTTTAGCTGTCTTTGAAAACTAAAGATATCAGGCTGCCTTTGTTCAAATCCCAAGAAAGAAACTCTGGACTCCATTGAAGTAGAGAAGAGGTACTTTTACTGAGTTTGAAATGATAGCAACTGCAAGAAAAGCAAGATCTGAGTCAAAAGGTGTGAAAGTTACATATTGAAAATTTCCCCAGGGACCCAGGCTGTAGGACCCAGACTCTCTACCCTTCAAACTGATAAGAATGAACTTTTGAAAACTGAGTATTTCAAAATGAATTCTTTATTGAAAAGGAACTTATCCAGGTGATATTCAAAGCGGGATCTAATGTGCCTCGAGGCATGTAGTTTAGATAAAGGGAGTTAAAACCTCTCCCCTAAGTCCGGTGTGTATTTTGTCAATACAAAGAAGAATATGTTAATTCCCCCGTCCCTTTTTTCTGGGAACATAGTTGAGAAAAGTTTCCCAGGAAGTTTCTTTTGAAGCTGGAATTTTTATGGTCCCTTCTCCTCTTGCTATCTCTCCAAGAGGTGACAAGTTTCTAGGCATCTGGGCTCCAGTCCCCAGTTGTATATCATGTACAAGTTATACAGATTCAATACAAGAATTAAGATATTCAGGTTACATAAAAAAGGATTACTTGTATCAACCCCCCTTCTTCTTCCATTGAAGAATGGCAGATGCATGGATCTGACATATTGCCCCCCTCAAAAAATTGAGAAATTCATCTGGAAGACATAAAACGTGTTACATTTGCAACTGGATGGTTTGTGGGGGTATTTCAGGTGGAACTTTTGTAGTAATGTTGGGGCTTTTACATGTTGTTTGGCTAGCCACTTATTTTGTGAGGAGGGAAGGTATTTCCAAGCGACTAAATATAGGGTGGATCCACAGTGAATGTGTGAGTCAAGGATATCTTTAATTTCAAAATGCTGTTCCCCATGTACCATAATGGGAGTTGGAGATTTGGGAAGAGAGGGTCTAAGTTTTGAAGTGATCTCTGGTTTGAGTAGGCTGAAGTGAAATACTGGATGAACCTGTCTAAGTGTCTTGGGGAATAAGAGCTCTACCACAACAGGCTTGATCATTCTGGAGATGGAAAGTAGGCCAATGAATTTTGGTCCCAGTTTCTTAGAGGGTTGCAATGATTTAGGAACTTTGTAGATAAATATACACGGTCTCCAACTTTGAATAGGTTTAGGATCACAGTGTTTTTGTCTGCTTAAGCTTTAAAAGCTGCTCTAGCCTCTTGTAAGGCTAGTCTGACCACTGGCCAAGTGGTTTGCAAATTATTATCCACTCCTTAAGGGAGGGAATTTCAAGTTCCTTGGTAGGTAGCTCTGGCATGAGGTTGAATTCTTGTCCTGTGGCTACCTGGAATGGGGTAAAACCAGTGCTGCTGTGGACCGAGTTATTGTATGCTACCTCTGCAAAAGGAATAAGGTCAATCCAATTGTCCTGTTGGTTATTAATAAATCATCTTAAATATTGTTCTAATGCGCCATTAGCTCTCTTTGTTGAGCCATTAGTTTCAGGGTGATTTGAAGAGGACAATCCCTGGATGGAGCCTAATAGGTTTAAAAACACCAGCCAAAATGAGGACATGAATTGTACACCCCTCCATGGAGGTGATAAATGTGTATTAAAAACATCTTTGCCAATGCCTTGGCTGTTGGGATCTTTTGGCAGGGTACAAAATGAACCTGTTTGGAAAAAAGGTCAATTACAACCCAAATAACAGTATTTCCTGCACTTTCAGGGAGCTCCACTATAAAATCCATAGAGATCTCTCTCCAGGGTGCTGAATGATTCTGCCACTGTTTGGTTCTGTCCAGGGGGTTTTCCTTGTCCTCTTTTGGCAGCAGCACAGATAGGGCAACTAGCAATACAGCTTTCAATATCTTTTTTGAGAGAGGGCCACCAGAATAGTCTTTTGATGAGGTGCAGGGTTTTGACAAATCCAAAGTGTCCAGCTATTTTTGAGTCGTAGCATCATTTCATGAGGTCCATTCTCTGGCTGGCAGAGACGTAGCTGATGATAAGTTTGCAAAACCCAGGAAACTTTGCAGTTGTTTGCGAGTTTGGGGTGGCTCCCAATCGATGGCAGGTTTTACTTTTTGTGGGTCCATCTCTATTCCCTCATGGGATATTCTATATCCCAGGTAGTCAATTTTTTCTTGGTGGAACTCACATTTAGAGAGTTTTGTATATAGTTTGGCATTTTGGAGTTTTGTGAGAACTGCTCGGAGTAACTTTATGTGCTCTTCTTTTGTTTCGGTGTAGATTAAAATGTCACCGAGATAAACTAGAACCCCTTTGTACAAAAAAATCATAGAGAACCTCATTAATTAATTGCATAAACACGGCAGATGCTCCTTGTAGTCCGAAAGGGAGTACTTTAAATTGGTAGCATCCCAGTGGGGTGTTAAAAGCAGTCTTTCACTCATCCCCCTCCCTTATTCTGATGCGGTAGTATGCCTCTAGTAGATATAATTTTGAAAAAAAAAATTCCTTTAGAGAGGTGAGCTAGCATGTCCTTTATGAGGGGGAGTGGGTACATGTTTTCCACAGAGATGGTGTTCAGGGTACAGAAATATACACAAAGGCATAGAGAGCCATTTATTTTTCTTGGAATAATACTGGGGCTGCTATTTTCAGTTGGGTAGGTTCGATGACACCCCGTTTTAGATTTTTATCGATAAATGCTCTGAGTTCATTTAGTTCTCTGGGGGACATGCAGTACATTTTTGGTTTTGGAAGTTTAGCCCATGGGTGGGATTCAAATTTCTTAACAACCAGTTCTGTGGGTGTGGCCTAATTTGTGGGTGTGGCTTGATGGTCATGTGACTGGGTGGTGTGGCTTGCTGACTGGGCATGGCTTGGTGGTCATGTGACTGGGTGGGCATGGCTTGTATGTAAACATTATAAATATTTATGTAAATATTGATTTTTTTTATTCAAAGAGCAACTTTTACCCAAAAGCAGGCAAAGCAGGAAGGCAGATTGAATTGCTCACAGAATCACAGATTAACTTAGAGATTTGTCTATCTCCAATCGGCTACCTGAGTCTGTCACATAAAATCTGTTTGCAAGCAAACTCACAAAATTTGCTAGCAAGCAAACTCACAAAATTAATTCACAACACACCATGTATGTAAATATTTTTTTTTTAATTAAAAAAGAGCAACTTTTACCCCAAAGCAGGCAGGCCGATTGAGTTGCTCACAGAATCACAGATTAACTTAGAGATCTATCTATCTGCAATCGACTACTTGAGTCTGCACTGAAAAGCTTCAGTCCTAAGGAAGGTTCGGCTCTGCTTTTAGATAGCTAGAAAGCAAGAAATCCTTGGATTTCCTGCTTTCTAGCTAATCTAAATCTCCTGGCAGAGCAGTACAGCTAATGGTCGGGAGGGGGGGGAGGAAAAATAGCAATTTACCAAACCAGGCAAGTTGAATGGCTTGCATGCCAGCTAAGGAGTGAGTGGACAGGGAGGGGAGGAAAGGGGCCAGTCAGTGGAGTGATTTGCCAATTCTCCAAACTGGCGACAATCATGTGTGCAGCATTTGCAAGAAGTCATCAGCTGTGCTGCCTGGACAGCTGACAAGTGCTTCGCTCTAGTGCGCAACATTGAAAATCCTCTTGTTTCCTGATTTTTCAACCTCAGTTGTGCTGCCCAAAGCAGCTGAGGAGGGAAAAGCAAGGAATAAAGGACAGCTTAGAGCCCGGGCAGGTGGGTGGGCCAAACACCTGAACCGATTCAGTGTCAGCTGCTCTTTGCAGCTACAGGTTCTATAGAACCAGGCCGAACCGGTAGCATTCCACCCCTGGTTAAGCCCCTGGCAGGATTTCAGTGGCACAGTCTGGCGCAATGAGGTGGAAGTTCATCAGAAGCCTCCTCACTAAATACTTGGGCTAAATGCTGGTACTCTTTGGGGATGTTAATGGATTCATCCGACTGACCGGCTATGGCCATGGCTGGTTCTCTGTTCTCTATTCCCTTTTCCTTTCCTCTGGGCTGTTTGCAAATGCTACATGTTTCTGAAAACGTACAGTTCCTCTCTTCCAGTTTATTTTTGCATTCCGTAGCCATGTGAGTCCTAGGACTAGTCGCCCTTCCATTCCTGGGGCTACAATGAACGTGAGCATCTCACTATGGTTCTCCAGTTCTATTTTCAATGGTTCAGTGGTAAAACTGGCTTGTTCCCCCCCCCCCCGCTATAGTCTTGTCTAATTGGCAGAAAGCGATGGGGTTTTCCATTTTTCTTAGGTGGATTCCCAATTTCCCTACTAGGGTGGGTTGATTAGGCACCGGGTGCATCCTGAATCCAATAATGCTGCTACTTCCTCCCCTTCCCTTAGCTGGGGATAAACAATCTTAGGGGTTACCAGCAGGTCGTCTTCTGGATCACTTTCAGACTGGCTCAGATCTCCTCAGGGCATTGGGGATTCTTCCTCTGGATTTGTGGGGTGGGGGGCCAAAATCTCACAGCTTCTTGGCTTCTCAGGGCAGTTTCTTTTCCTCAAAGATTGGATTTTCCAGGTTTCCCCCCTGATAGGTGGTCTGGCTTTCTAGCAGGGGTTTTTGAATGGCACTCTGCTGCATGGTGCCCCTCCTTTCCACACTTAAAACAGCCAAATGGTCTTGGAGTCCTGGTGATTTGGGGTTTGAAAACCTCCCACTTCCCCTGGGGTGGAGATCTTCTCCAAGCCCTGCCGCTGCGGTACTGATTATGGGCCATGTATATTTCCGCCTCCTCTGCCATCAGGTACAATTCATGCAGAAGATTTGGGGCCCCATGGTAGGTCATCCTTGGATCTATCTTTGAACCAACAGACTAGAATATCTTCTGGTCAGTCGACTCAACAGGCCAGGTTGCAAAATTCCTTGGTGTATTTGGCTACAGGGTGACGGACTTGCTTTGCGACCCTAATGCAGTCGCGGGATTTTCAATTGGTGAGGGGGTCTTTGAAGTGGTGGCATAGGGCTGTCATGAATCAATCGAGGTTCCTCAACTCTGGGGTGTCAACATTGTGGAGAGTTACCATCCGTTTGGTGGCTGCCCCTTCTAGGGCCAGGGTGACGACTCACACTCGGGCCCCCTGGTGGGGAAGGTTTGCCTATATTCTTGCATATAGGTGAGGACTTGTGCCAGGAAGAATCCCAATTTCTGGGGGTCCCCATCAAATTTCACCCCTGAGGGTGGGATCTTTCTCTGCAGTTGTAGGTCTGTGGGTGGCTGGGGATAATCCCCTGCTCTGGAATGGCAAAGGGTCAGATACCTGGCATGGCTGCAGATCCTCCGGCTTGTTCCATTGCTCGATCATTCTTCCATCCCAGCTGTCTCGCTTTCCTACGCCTATAGACCATTGGGGCTTCATGGAATTTTCGCAGGCAGCTTCAGTGTCTTTGATGGGGCAAGCAAAGCCAGTGTCTGGCTGGGTAGTTGTCAAAGTTTCTCCCCAGAATTTGGCTTCCCCTTGTTCATTGCCATTTTCAGACATTTTTGCAGGGTCCCCTCAGTAGAGTGAAATTTTTTGGAAGGGGGAAAAAAAATCCTTTCTGGGTTGACCACTATTGCAGACCCTGCTTTATATAAGGCCCAGACTCTCTCCCCTTCAAATGATAAGAATGAACTTTTGAAAACTGGTATCCACCCAGCAATGCAGTAATTTGTGAGAGCGAACCTCCCTTTTTATTCTTCACACCAGCTCTCTTCCCAAACCCCAATGCCATGCCCCCCTCCCCTTTACTATGGCAGCTGATAGCATGCAAGCATAAAAGGGAAACCTCATGCTGGAGATCCGGCTGACATTTGGCCCTCCTGTAGTAGAGGTGTTAACCCTAAGGAAAAACATAAGACAAAATAGACAGGATAGAAGCAATCTACCATACAGGGGAGTAAAATAACTTTAAGGCTGGTCAGAGTATTTAGTGTGAAACAGTTGTAGGAGTTTAGGACCCCAGACATCCCCGAGTGTTCATCCATTCAGACTGTGAGGGAGGGAAATGTTTCCAAGCCACCAAATATTGTACTTTCCCCCTATGCTTCCTGGAATCTGGATCTCTTTGACCTCAGTGTTGTTCACCTTTGATGAGAATGGGAATTGGAGGGGCAGGTTGGCCTAATCAAAGAGGAGAGACATGCTCAGGTTTCAACAAGCTAACATAAAACACAGGGTGAATCCGTCTCAGGATTTTCGGTAGCTCTAACTGTACCGTGACTGGATTTATGATCCTAACAATAGGGAAAAGGCCTACATACTTGGGTCCCAATTTTTTTGATTTCTAGGTGGTCTGTAAGTACTTAGTAGATAGGAAGACCCTGTTGCCTGCTTGGAACCTTTTCTTTCTTTCTTTCTTTCTTTCTTTCTTTCTTTCTTTCTTTCTTTCTTTCTTTCTTTCTTTCTTTCTTTCTTTCTTTCTTTCTTTCTTTCTTTCTTTCTTTCTTTTACATTTTTTATTTTTTACTTCTACAAACATTATTGTGTGAACAATATGGTTCCAGGTTATTTTACATTTTAACAACAAACATGATAATAGTTTCATATTGGTACTATACCTATTTTGATATTAATACATTTTATCAATCTTTTAACATCCAATATTCCCATATATTATTTTATGTCAATCTCTATATTCTTAACATTGCTTCTATTATATTGATTGTCATATTTGCAATGTTTAATAAACTTATAATTTAATTCAGCTAATCATCCATAGATTCATGTTAATTTGTGTTACCCATTTTTTATCCCATTTTAGTTTTTAATTATGCCACCTTTATGTTTTTTTAAAACAAAGTCCCTTTCTAATCTCATTATAATACACACATCATAATTTCCATTCTATTTTCATTTAACTAATTGTACAATTCTACTAATAATATAATCACTTTTATCTGTTACCATATACTATATTTATTTTCTGTCTATCGGATTCCACATGTCATTTCTTTCTCTACCATACAATATTAACTTTATGCATATTACATTTAGCAGTTATATAGCTTACATAATAATCCTATAATAGGATCTTAGTTTTGAATTTCTTACAATTGCTATATTAAATCCTTGCCTATTACAATTTACAATTTGTATATCTTTGATAGTAATCCTATAATAAAATATTAATGTCATGTTTATTAGAATTAACGCTTCTATATCTTAGATTATAGTACAGTACACCCACTCATGTGGAATCTTTATCTTTTCCCTCTTCAGCCATTGTCTCTAATTCTCAGTAAAGCGTTAATTAATCTCTTCCTAGCTTGTCTTCCATTTTCTATCATTTTTAAACCCTTCCTCCTAATCATTTCTCTTTTATCTATTATATTCAACTGTCCCTTTTTCCAGTTATCTAATTCTACCTTTATCCTCTCAAAGTGTTCTCACTGAAATTCCCTTCCCTGTTGATTTTCCCCTGGGCTATTTTCCCCTTGGTTTATTACATCGATCATTAGCATTTTAAATTTTAAATTTTCATGTTTATCCTTTTGGATTTTTTTTTGTTCCTTCTGTTTTGTTTTGCTGGCTTTTCTTCTAGTTAACTCCTCATCCTTCTGTGTCTCTTGTTTTCCTTCTGTAATTTGCATCTACATTTCCAGATTTTCTTCCATTTATGTCTTCCAGGTAGATTTCTCAATTTTTTGAGGAGGGCAGTATGTCAGATCCGTGTATCTGCCATTCTTCAATGGAAGAAGAAAGTGGGGGGGGAGTTGGTACAAGTAATCCTTTTTGATGTAATCTGAATATATTAAGTCTATTATTGAAGCTGTATGACTTGCACATGATCTACAACTGGGGACTGGAGCCCAAACGCCTGGAAACCTGTCACCTCTTGGAGAGATAGCAAGAGGAGAAGAGGCCATAAAAATTCCAGCTCCGAAAGAAACTTCCTGGGAAACTTTTCTCAACTATTTTCCCAGAAAAAAAGTGGGGAAATTAACATGTTGCTTCTTTGTATTGACGAAATCCACATCAAACTAAGGGGAGGGGTTTCCTTTACTTATGTTGTATGCCTGGAGGCATATTAGACCCTGCTTTGACTAGTACCTGGATAACTTCCTTTTCAATAAAGAATTTCTTTTGAAATACCCAGCTTTCAGAAGTTCATTCTTATCGTTTGAAGGGGAGAGAGTCTGGACCTTACACCCATTAATCTTTGGGAATCTCTTCTGTAGAGTAATTTAAATTCTAACATTATAGGAACATGGAGAAAAAATAACATTTACCAAAGCCATTACACTGCAAATGCTGTAATTATATAACCTCTAATAAATCAATAATATTATTTCATTTACCTCTGCAGGCTGTATATAATTCTATCAAGAATGAAAAGTTACAGTGGGCCATGTGAGTATCCCTGTTTAATGTCTATAGTTAAACTTACATTCCTTTTTTTAGAAAATTTTTGTACTTTTGTCCTTTATTTTTTATTTCTACCTGTTTATTTTTCACATAAATCCAAGATGTATCACAATGAAAATAAAATGTGCTGCTGTCTGCTTTCCCATCTTATTCTAGACACCTGTTTCAGTTTCTTGTAATCGTCAAGTGGATCATTGTCAAATATAGGGGGAAATAGTCATCTTTTTAATGGATATAACCGTCTTTCTTAAAGAAAACTAAAATAATCTTGAATTGAATAATCATGAAAATTTGTTGAATACAGGTAGTCCTTGACTTACAACGGATCACTTAGTGACCATCAAAGTTACAACAGCCCCCCCCCAAAAGGTATTTACAACCTAGTCCCAAAGTTATATCTGCTGCTGCACCCCTGCAGTCATTCACCCTTATGACCAATTGCAGAGATGCTGCAGCACATATGCCCTCACACACACCTCAATCTTGCCCCGCCAGATCCCCATGGGCACTAGGCCTGCTTTGCCACTCCACCAGGTTCTATGCACTTCTTCCCACTCCTTGTGATCCCTCACTCACTCACTTTTAGAAGATCTCCAGAGCTCAAGGGGTTATGGATAGGGAAGGAGGAAAGGTCTTTTTTTTCCTGGATCATGTGGCACAATCCTACAAATGGCTCTTTTTCTGAGCAAAAAGTAATGCTGGCAAAGTTCTCAACTAAAGCTGGGGAAATTAAGGCTAGTATCTTATCTTTCTAGTGAGGAAAGGAAAACCAGGACAATAGCTTGTCCTTCCATTTGGTGGCTCTCTTTCTGTTCTGGACTGCTACTTTGGCTGCAGCTGGGAGACTGGAACCCCCACTTCCATAGACACTTTGTGATATTTTTTTTCTTTCTGATCCATAGTAAGTGAACACTACCTCTGTTCCTTAATTTAAAGTACACAACAGATGGCTGCTACACATACACCTCTTCTATTCTTGTACACCCATTCTATTCATGTAATTTTATGGGACAGGCAATCTAGGAAGTTTTCTGTACACATTGAAGGTGAAGGATGAATCCTGTATGCTTACTATTGCTCTCGCTCCATGGGAGATGAGAACTGTGAGTTGCAGAGCAGCTTTATGGGCTACCGTTTGAAACCTGTCCATGTACACATGCAGCAAAAATCCTTTCTAAATTCAGTTCTTCAATAATACAGTATTTATTTTGGGGCAGCATTTCAGTTGCATAAATCTCAGTGACTTCTAGATTCAAGATATACAAGAAAATTCTACTTCTTTGCTGCCATTTTGTATAAATATGCTGACTATTGGAAACATTACTGGCATTACTGAAAAGGAAGCACTCGGCAGCAGGGCCATGGAAGTGGCTGAGGCGTTGATAGCGGGCGCAGTGCTGCTCCTGGGGCTTTAAACGCTGATCTACAACAATTTTGTGGTGGCCACCTGGGCCAGAAGGCTGTCTGCCTTCTGAGTCAAGTCTCCTTGCATGGAGAGGGAGTGGGCCTCCCTCTGACCCATGCACATTCCCCTGCTGCACCCACCATAAACAACCTGGCCAAGGAGGACGAGCACAACATCAGCAGCCTCGAGGAGGAGATAAACATAGCTGGGAAACCCCTTGGGGAAGGCTGGGTGGGACTGAGTACTTGCTCTCCACTGGCCAGGGCTCCAGGCAGCCTGTATTGATTATTTGGGTAAATGGCAGTACGGACTGCAAGTTTTATATGATATTGTGGTGTATGGCTCACTCACTTTTAAGTTGTTGCATTGTTCTTTTTGTTCTTATATTCATTTTAATTAATTCTAAACCACCCAGAGTCTCGTGTGTGTGTGTGTGTGTGTGTGTGTGTGTGATGGAAAATTATGTAAATTTCAATAATTAAATAGTTAAATATTTGTCCATTTGTATGGATAGCAGCACAGAAGGGCAAAGGGAATTCCAGTTTGCAAAGGGAAGACAACAGGAATCATCTCACTTTCAGGATAGAAAAATAGGAAGGAAAACACAGCAAAAGTTAACCATTGGTATTCCTCAACTTACAACCACAGTTGAATCCAAAATGTCCATTGCTAACAGTTGTTAATTGAGTTTTGCCCCATTTACAATCTTTCTTGCCACAGTTGTTAAGTGAGTCTCTGCAGTTGTTAAGTTAGTAATATAGTTGTTAACTAAATGGCTTCCCCACACTAACTTTCCTTATCAGAAAATCGTAAAAACTGATCCCATGACTCTGGGACACTGCAGCTGTCATAAATACATGTCAGTTGCCAAGCTTCCAAATTTTTATGATTTGACCTTGTGGATATTGCAACAGTCGTAAGTGTGAAAAATAGTCATAAATCCCTTTCTTCTGTGCTTTTGATGTTGGGAGAAGCAGCGAGGACTGAAAGAACCGAGAACCATGCATGGCTCCGTCGCCCTTTCCTTGGCTGCCTGCATGTGGGTGCAGGGGGGGAAGGAAAGAGAGAGAGGCGGAAGCAATTCAAAGCTAGAGTATTAATGGGGAGAGCTAACAGTGGGCGCTGGGAGAGGGGCTGTTGTTGCTGCCATGTGTAGGAACTGGTTGGTGTGTACATCTCAGGGACCTGACTCCGGAGTCCCTCGAAGAGCCCAGAGGTGCGAGAACTGCAAGTGGGAGCATTTGGTGATTTCGAAGAACTCCTAGAACATGGTAGATTGGCATTTTGTAGGTCTCGGTGAAAGAGTGAGCTTTGTTTTGCCTCCTTTCCTCCCTGGTAATGCGAGGGATGCTGTCTCTCTCTCTCTCCCCCCCTCCCCCACCCCCAAATAATCACTGGCTGTGGCTGGGTTTGGCAATGAAGTGCTAAAGCGAGCTAAGTGCCCTCAGGGACACCATTCCTTGCCTGTCTCCAGGTGAGGCTGGAAGAGCCCCCCCCCCAGCTTTTCCTCAGGCTGCAGATCTGAGCTCTCTCAATCCTCCACCAGAGATCTGAAAGGAGCTCCCACTTTCTCCCCACCCCTCCCCCCAATTAATCACTAAGGGCCACAGTCCTTCTGTAGGCAGATGCCTGCTGAGAAGCCCCTGGAACGGTGGCTGAAGGGTGCTGCCCCCCAAGGAGAGCAAAGCCCCCTTTCTGCCTATGCTTCTCCCAGTGGCAGTTGCCCTGTGGCCCCTCAGCTCATACACACACACACCTCGCCTGCTCTTCTGTCTCTTTGGAAGGTGCCAGGATGGGAGGAGGCTTCCAGCCCAGAATGTTTTATTTTGTTATCATTAAGCATTTACATTTTTGTTATAATTAAATAAGTGTGTGTGTATATATATATATGTGTGTGTGTATTTAATATAATTTTTTAAATATTAAATATATTAGCTTTTAAAAAAAATTGTGGTCCTCGGGATATAAAATGGGTGGGATTCTACCGGTTCGTATCTATTCGCTAGAACCGGTTGTTAACATTCTAAGCAGTTCGGAGAACCGGTTGTTAGAAAAAATTACTGGCCTAATCCTGTAAGGAAGGCAAGAAGGAAACATTCTGGTGTTGCTTACAGAAACTGCCTCTCTGTTAACCCTTATTACATTCTTGGCAGGACTAGAGTTCCTGTCTCTGGAACTTCTCCAGAGTTTTTTTCCCCTCCTTTGCTGGTACTTTGCTTGTGTGGAGTGACCATTCAAAGTTACAATGGCACTGAAAAAAGTGACTTATGACCATTTTTCACACTGACGACTGTTGCAGCATCCCTCCAGTTATGAGAGGCCAGGCGAGGAGATGCGTGCCTCGATGTGAGTGATATTGAGTTGGTTACGCCCAGCCAATAACATGACCATCAACCCACGCCCACAACTAAGCCACGCCCACAGAACCAGTTGTTAAAAAATTGAATCCCACCCCGGATTTAAAAGTATGAGTTTGGTAGTCCTTGAGGTCCAAAAGGTTGGCGATCCCTGCTCTAATAGGTACTGGTTCAGGGTATTCTGATGTTCTTTGTTCTTCAGGGATACCATCTGGGCCAGATGCTTTGTTGTTGTTTTTGTTTGTTGATTGCTTTGGCTACTTCTGTCATGGTGATATCTTCATTAAGCATTAATTTCATAACTTCTGGAATCTTTCAGCTTTCTTTAGGTAGGTTCTAATCTTTTCTTCTGAATAGTTTTCATTTCTTGTATATAATTTCGCATAGAATCTCTGAGCAATATCTTTTTTAGAGTTCTCGTCATAATATATATTCTCTTGAAGTTTGTTTATTCGTTGTTTTTCTCTGTAATTTCTTAATTTTTGTGCCAACCAATATCGAGGTTTATTAGCATTTTCAAAATAATTTTGTTTGGTTAGTTTGATTTGTTGTGCTATTTTCTTGTCACCAAAATATGAAGTTTATGTTTAAGGGGATCTAATTTACTTTTCAAATTTTTGTTATTAGGTTCTTTCTAGTGCAGTGCCTCCATTTGCTTAAGTTCTTGTTCTAATTTTTCTCTGTGTTGGGTTTTTTTTTTTTTTGCCTTATTTCTTTTTGCTGTATAGGAAATTGTTGCACCTTTAGCGGTATCCCAGAGAGTCTGAATTGAGATCATCTTGTTTATTTATTTTTTAAAAGATAACCAATTTTTTTCTATCATTATATTGAACTCCTTTTTTTTTTTTTTTTGAGAATTGCCCTTTGGAAAGTCCATCTTGGTGTGACTTTATGTCCTTTCCACTGTAGGCTTATGGGGTTGTTATTGGCCCAGGTGTTAATCTCTATAGTCATTTTTCATATTTTGGAATCTAAATCTTTGGATATCCAAACCATATCAATCCTAGACCAGGCTTTATGGTGATTTGAGTAAAATGTGTAATAATTCTCTCCAAAGGTCTATCAAATTTAGATCTCTGATCATTTCAAAAAATGTTTTGGGGAATATTCATTTTTCCCCTTTTCTTGTATGTTTGTGATCTCTTTTCCTATATACAATTGTATTCAGGTCCACTACTATACATAGCAGTGGTGGGATGCTACTGGTTTGGCCTGGTTCTATAGAACCTGTAGCTGCGAAGAGCAGCTGACACCGAACCAGTTCAGTGTTTGTCCCACCCACCTGCCCAGACAAGAGGATTTTCAAATGCTATGCACCTGAGTGCAGCACTTGTCAGCTGTCCAGGCAGCATAGCTGATGATTTCTTGCAAACACTGCACATACGATTGTCCCCAGTTCGGAGAACCTCTCCCACCCACTCACTCCTTACCTGGCATGCGAGCCATCCAACTTGCCTGGTTTGGTAAGTTGTTATTTTTCCCTTTTTTCCCCGACCATTAGCTGTTTTGCTCTGCCAGGAGATTTAAATTAGCTAGAAAGTTGGAAATCCTTGGATTTCTTGCTTTCTAGCTAATCTAAAAACAGAGCCGAACCTTCCTTAGGACTGAAGCTTTTCAGTACAGACTCAAGTAGTCGATTGCAGATAGATAGATCTCTAAGTTAATCTGTGATTCTGTGAGCAATTCAATCTGCCTGCCTGCTTTGTGGTAAAAGTTGCTTTTTTTATAAAAAAATCAATATTTACATACATGGTGCATTGTGAATTAATTTTGTGAGTTTGCTTGCTAGCAAATTTTATGAGTTTCCTTGCAAGCGAATTTTATGTGACAGACTCAGGTAGCCGATTGCAGATAGATAGATCTCTAACTTAATCTGTGATTCTGTGAGCAACTCAATTTGCTTGCCTGCTTTGGGATAAAAGTTGCTCTTTTTTAAATAAAAAAATCAATATTTACATAAATATTTATAATATTTATATACAAGCTGTGCCCACCCAGTCACATGACCACCAAGCCACACCCACAAATTAGGCCACACCCTCAAAACTGGTTGTTAAGAAATTTGAATCCCACCCCTGATACATAGCCCATCGTACTCTATATCGCTGATTATGTTATGAAGATTTTTATAGAAGGATTCTTGGGCTCCATTTGGTGCCTGTATCAAGGCAATTATTGCATATTTGTTATTTAGTTTAATCTCAACTATTGGATTCTCCCTTCTTTATCTTTGTAAATCTGTTTTGCTTTAATCTTATTTTTCACATAGTCACACCTCTTTTTTCTGATCTAGAGATACAAACATGTTTCCTAACTTAGGTTGTTCTAGTAGATGTATTTAATCGTGTCTTATATGGACTTCTTGCATTATGTCGGTTTTCAATTTTTGTAGTTTAGCAAATATTTTCTGGCATTTTATTAGTTAGTTGAGCCCATTAATATTTATTGACCAAATTCTGCATTCTTCATCTGTTTTCTTAATTGTATCTTGTTCTTGTACTTCTCGTGATTCTAGATTCCTTAGGCTTTTCATATTTTCTTCCATAGTATTCTATCTTCTCTCCATCTCCTCTTCTTTTAGGTCTTTCCGTTTCTTGTGGTCTTTCTTTTTCTTCTATTGCTTGTCCTGAGTCTCTACCTTCTATTATTTATTTTATTTTATTTATTTTATTTGATTTGTCAGTTGCTTACAAGATAATAGGTATAAGTATAAACATAGTTATGAATACATGGATACATATAAGAAAAATAAAAGAAACAATAGGAAAGGGATGGTAGGCACATTATGCACGCCCCCTACAGACCTCTTAAGAAAAGGGTGAGGTCGATAGTAGACAGTCTAAGGTTAAAGTTTTTGGGGTTTGGGGAAGAAACATGTTCCAGACATTGACCATTCTGTTGTTGAAGTCGTATTTCCTGCAATCAAGTTTGGTGCGGTTAACCTTGAGTTTGTATTTATTGTGTGCTCTTGTATTGTTATGGTTGAAACTGAAGTATTCATTGATAGATAGGATATTGCAATGTATGATTTTATATACTATACTTTGACCAGACCGATGGCGGTGTAGTTCTAGGTTTTCTAGGTCTAGAATTTCAAGTCTGGTGGCATAAGGTATTCTGCAACGAGTAGAGGAGTGGCGAACTCTTCTTGTGAAATATTTCTGGACTTTCTCTACTGTGTTAATATCAGATACGTAATGTGGGTTCCAGACTAATAAGCTGTATTCAAGTATTGGTCTAGCAAATGTTTTGTATGCTCTAGTTAGTAGTGTGAGATTACCAGAGAAAAAGCTACCTAAGATAAGGTTAACAATGCCTTTTTGGCTATGTAGTTACAGTGGGCTCTAGCACTTAGATCATTTGAGATGAGTGCTCCAAGGTCCTTGACGGAGTTTGCATCATCAACAAGGTCTTGACTATTCAGCTTGTATTTTATTTTCTGATTTTTTTTGCCAATATGTAAGACAGAGCATTTATTTGTTGAGATTTGAAGTTGCCATTTGTTTGACCATTCTGATACATAGTCGAGGTCTTTTTGAAGGGTAGCAGAATTATCTGGTGTTGAATAGCTTTACATCATCACCGAAAAGAACTCAGTTGCTCTTAATATGATCACAGAGGTCATTTATGTAGAGTATGAAGAGAGTTGGTCCTAGAACACTGCCTTGGGGACACCACTGTTGACAGGTACAGAATTTGATAGGACGTTTCCAATTTTGACCATTGATTGTCTGTTTGACAGGAATGTTTCTATCCAGTTATGCAGGTGTCCAGAGATACCATAAGATTTTAGTTTTAATAGTAGTTTGCTGTGTACCACTGAATCAAAGGCTTTACAGAAGTCTATGTTTTGCCCTGATCGAGTTGTGTAGTCTATATGTTTTTGCAGTGTAAGAGTTGCAGATTACAGGATAGTTTTTTTCTGAAACCAAATTGTTTATTACAGAGTAGGTTGTTTTTCTCTAAGTGGAGGATAATGGATTGGTTAATAATTGATTCCATGACTTTATAGGAAATGCAGCATAAGGAAATTGGTCTGTAATTTTCAACTAGGCTGGAGTCTCCCTTTTTGAAAATGGGGATGACCGTGGCTTGTGACCATAAGTTTGGCAAGGAGCTGGTCCTGAAAGATTTTTCAAAGATTATGCTTAGAGGTTCGGCTATGGCAGTGGATAGCTTTTTTAAGAAGTAGGCACATATTCCTCCGATCTAATAGATAGAGATGGTTTTAGATTGCGTAGTGCTTTTTCAACATCGTCTTCTGTAAAATCGGTATGTATTAGATCATTGTAGTTGTCTGTGGTTCAACTACGATTGGCATGATCCATTGCTGTTTACAAATACTGAGCCAAAGAATGTGTTAAAGAGGTTTGCTTTAATGGTGTCATCATTGCAGTCTTTACCATTAGGTCCTTTCAGGGGTGGGATGGATCTTGAGTCTTTTAGTTTGTTGTTTACAAAATTGTAGAAAGCGCGGCTGGAATTGGTGCGTAGAAGGTTTTCCTCTTTTTTAATGTGATAATTGGTGCATTCAGTCTTTACCTGGTGGCATAAATATTTGTATCAGCTTTTGAAGTTGGCAACATGACCAGATTTGTTTTTCTGCCAAAGTGGTCTCTTTTTGGATTGAAGCTTCCTTATTGTTATGGATAATCTGTTTTTTTCTGGTTTTGGGATTGTATATATTATATCTTTCTCTTCTTCTTAATCTCCTGAATCTTCTTCAATATTGCAGTGATGTTTGTAAAAATCTTCAGCCTTTTCCATGGTGTCAAGCTTGTATCTTTTGTCCTGCCAGGTTACCATTATCCCTTCTGGAGTTAGCCATCTGAAATTGATGTTATTTTTATTTAATCTTGTCATCAAAAACTGGTAGTTTCTCCTTAAATCTCTCATTCTTTTTGGAACCTGTTTTAAAACTATTATTTGTTTTCCTTTATATTCAAATTGTTCGTCGCATGTTCAATGTAAAATTTTGTCTCTAATTGATTTTTTAGTAAATTTTGATTTTTTAGCATAACTTCTTGCATAGTTTGCAACATTACTTGGAGATCCTTATAGGAATTAGATCGTTCCCTCTGGATCACATCTTCGATTGATTTTTGTGTCGAAGGACTAGAAGACATCATAGAGCTTTGTGTGTTTTTTTTTTTGCTGCTCCTATCTTTATCAGGTTTGTGTTGCTTGCCATATTAAATAAACCTTTCCAAAAATTATTCCCATAATGGGAGTTGGAGGTGTGGAAAGAGGGGGTCTATGGTTTGAAGTGATTTCTAGTTTGAGTAGGCTATAGTGAAATACTGGATGAATCTGTCTAAGTGTTTTGGGAAGTAGAAGCTCTACCGTAAAAGGATTAATAATTCTGGAGATGGAAAATGGAATTTAGGTCCCAGTTTCTTAGAGGGTTGCAATGATTTTAGGAATTTTGTAGACAAATATATGCGGTCTCCAACTTTGAATGGTTTAGGATCACAATGTTTTTTGTCCGCCTGAGCTTTAAAAGCTGCTCTAGCCTCTTGTAAGGCTAGTCTGACCACTGGCCAAGTGGTTTGCAAATTGTTTATCCACTCCTTAAGGGAGGGAATTTCAAATTCCTTGGTAGATAGCTCTGGCATGAGGTTGAATTCTTGGCCTGTGGCTACCTGAAATGGGGTGAAACTAGTGCTGCTGTGGACCAAGTTATTGTATGTTACCTCTGCAGAAGGAAGAAGATCAGTCCAATTGTCCTGTTGGTAATTAATAAACTATCTTAAATATTGTTCTAATACACTGTTAGATCGTTCAGCTCCACTGTTAGTCTGGGAGTGATTGGAAGATGACAACCCCTGGATGGAGCCTAATAGGTTTAAAAATGCCCGCCAAAATGTGGATGTGAATTGTACACCCCTATCTGAGATAATCCATTGGGGAGCTCCATGGAGGTGATAAATGTGTATTAAAAACATCTTTGCCAATGCCTTGTCTGTTGGGATCTTTTGGTATGGTACAAAATGAACCTGTTTGGAAAAAAGATCAGTTACAACCCAAATGACAGTATTTCCTGCACTATAGGAGCTCCACTATAAAATCCATAGAGATCTCTTTCCAGGATGCTGAAGGTTCTGCCACTGTTTGTAAAAGTCCAGGAGATTTCCCTTGTCTTCTTTTTGCAGCAGCACTGATGGGGCAACTAGCAACATAGTTTTCAATATCCTGTTTGAGAGATGGCCACCAAAATTGTCTTTTGATGAGGTGCAGCGTTTTTACAAAACCAAAGTGTCCTACTATTTTTGAGTCATGGCATCGTTTCATGAGGTCCATCCTCTGGCTGGCAGGGACATAAAGTTTGTTTTCCACCCAGGTTAGACCATCTTTGAGTAGACAAATGTTTTTGTTAACCTGAAACTAGTTCCTCCTTAAGTAGTGGCTCCTTAAATATTGAAGTTGTTGCATCGTTAGTCAGTGATTCTTTCTTCTCTTGTGCCCGGGTGATTACTTTGGCTGCAAGTTGAGTTGGTTGGATCATGGGTTTTATAACTTCAATCTTTTTGCTGTTGTATTGGGGTTTCCTGGACAGGGCATCTGCCAGAAAAATTTTTCTCCCTGGGAGATATTTGAGAGTGAAATTAAACCATTTAAAGTATTGAGCCCACCTTACTTGTTTTCCTGAGAGTTTCTGTGGTGTTTTCAGGGCTTCTAGATTTTTATGATCAGTCCAGACTTCAAAGGGGATTTGGTTCCCTTCTAGGAAATGTCTCCATGTGAGGAATGCCCATCGCACAGCATATTCCTCTTTCTCCCATATGTCCCATCTTGCTCAGTTCTTGTCAGTTTCTTGGAAGTATAAGCACATAGTTGTAACTGTCCACTTCCATTCTTTTGGAGTAGAACTGCTCCAACTGTTACATTGCTAGCGTCTGCTTGGATGACAAATAATTGTTCAGGGTCTGGGTATTTCAGGATTGGTTCTGCTGAGAACAGTTGTTTTAAATTTTTTGAATGCCACTTGGCATTCCATTGTCCAGGTAAGGGGTTGCCTTGGTTTGGGTTTCTTCCCCCCCCCCCTTTTCATTTTTAACAAGTTCGTGATGGGGAGGGCGATATTCGCAAAAACTGGAATGAACTGGCGGTAAAAGTTTGCAAAACCCAGGAAGTTTTGCAGTTATTTGCGAGTATAGGGCGGCTCCCAATCGATGACAGCTTTTACTTTTTGTGGATCAATCTCTATTCCTTCGTGGGATATTCTATATCCCAGGTAGTCATTTTTTTCTTGATGGAATTCACATTTAGAGAGTTTTGCATATAATTTGGCATTTTGGAGTTTTGTGAGAACTGCTCGGAGTAATTTGATGTGTTCTTTTGTTTTAGTGTAGATTAAAATATCATCAAGATAAACTAGAACCCCTTTGTACAAAAATTCATGGAGAGTCTCATTAATTAATTGCATGAACACGACTGGTGCTCCTTATAGTCCAAAAGGGAGCACTTTAAATTGGTAGCATCTCAATGGGGTGTTAAAAGCCATCTTCTAGTCATCCCCCTCCCTTATTTTGGTGCAGTAGTATGCGTCTCGTAGATCTAACTTTGAAAAAAAAATTCTTTAGAGAAGTGGGCTAAAATGTCTTTCATGAGGGAGTGGGTACATATTCTCCACTCTGATAGTATTTACGTTTCTGTAATCCATGCATAAGAGCACCGAGCCATCTTTCTTTTCGCGGAATAATAGTGGGGCTGCTATTTTTGGTTAAGTAGGTTCAATGAAACCCCTTTTTAGATTTTTATCGATAAATGCTCTGAATTCTTTTAGTTCTCTGGGGGATATGCAGTACATTTTCGGTTTTGAAAGTTTAGTCCTGGTAGGATTTCAGTGGCGCTGTATGTGGCGTGATGGGGTGGGAGTTCATCAGAAGCCTCCTTGCTAAATACTTGGACTAAATCCTGGTACCCTTTGGGAATGTTAATGGGTTCAGCTGACTGGCCATGGCTTGTTCTCTGTTCTCTTTCTTTTCCTTTCCTCTGGGCTGTTTGCAAATGCTATATGTTTCTGGAAATGTATGGTTCTTCTCTTCCAGTTTATTTTTGGATTTCATTTCCATAGCCATGTGAGTCCTAGGACTAGTGGCCCTTCCATTCCTGGTGTTACACTGAATGTGAGCATCTCACTATGGTTCCCTAGTCTTATTTTCAATGGTTCTGTGGCAAAACTGGCTGGCTCCCCACTAGCTATAGTTCCATCTAATTGGCAGAAAGTGATGGGATTTTCCATTTTCCTTAATTGGATTCCCAATTTCTCTGCTAGGGTGGGGTTGATTAGGCACCAGATGCATCCTGAATCCAGTAACGCTGCAACTTCCTCCCCCTTCCCTCAGCTGGGGATAAACAATCTTATGGGTAGAGTAATTGGTTCAGTTGGGTCGCTTACTAGTGGGTCGTCTTCCGGATCGCTTTTGGACTGGCTCAGGTCTCCTTGGAGCATCAGGGATTCTTTATCTGTGTTGGGGGGAGCGGAACCTCACAGCTTCTCGGCTTCTCAGGCCAGTTTCATTTCCACAAGGACTGGAATTTCCAGGTTTCCCCCCGATGGGTGGTCTGGCTTTCTGGCAGGGGTTTTTGAATGGCATTCTGCTGCACGGTGCCCCTCTTTTCCACACTTAAAGCAGCCAGATGGTCTTGGAGTCATGGTGGTTTGGGATTTGAAAAATTCCCACTTTCCCTGGGGTGGGGATCTTCTCCAAACTCTGCCACTGAGATACTGGTCACGGGTCATGTCTATCTCCACCTCCTCTGCCATCAGGTACCATTCATGCAGGAGGTTTGGGGCCCCACGGGCCAGGCAAGCAGTGTACAGGTAATCATTGAGTCCATCTTTGAACCAATGGACTAGGATATCTTCTGGCCAGTCAACTCAGCCAGCCAGGTCACAAAATTCCTCGGTGTACTCAATTACCAGGCAGCGGCCTTGCTTTACGACTCTAGTGCAGTCGCTGGCTTTTCTATCAGCGAGGGGTTCTTCGAAGTGATGGCATAGGGCTGTCATGAATCAATCGAGGTTTCTCAGTTCTGGAGCGTTGACGTTGTGGAGAGTCACCATCCATCTGGCTGCTGCCCGTTCTAGGGCCAGGGTGACAACTCGCACTCGGGCCCCCTGGTCGGGAAGTTTTGCCCATATTCTTGCATATAGGTGAAGACTTGCACCAGGAAGAATCCCAATTTCTGGTGGTCCCCATCAAATTTTACCCCCAAGGGCGGGATCTTTCTCTGCAGTTGTATGTCTCTCAGTTGGCCCTGTTCTGGAGCAGCAAGGTGTTGGGTACCTGGTATGGCTGCTGGTCCTGCGGCTTGTTCCTATACCCGATCAGCTTGGGGTGACGGCTCGGGTTCTCTCAGTTTCTGATTCACTCACTCTCCTACGTTGGCGACCTGGTTCATCCCTCACATTGAGGTCCTCCAGAGCTTCCCTCATGAGGTGATTTAGGTACTGTTTCAGTCGGTCATCTGCCAGTGGTTCCTCGATCCATTCTTCCAGATCAGAGAGGACCTCCAGCTCCATTTTCCACCTGGGCTTTACAGTTACCCTGGATGAGGGTTACTCCCTTGGTTCTTCCATCCCAGCTGTCTCTCTTTCCTACACCTATAGACTCCCGGGGCTTTGTGGGATTTTTGATGCAGCTTCACTGTCTTCGATGAGATACACAAAGTCAGTGTCTGGCTGGGTAGTTGTCAAAGTTTCTCCCCAGCATTCAGATTCCCCTTGCTCCTTGCTATATTCAAGAATTTTTGAAGGGTCCCCTTGGTAGAGTGAAGTTTTTTTTTTTTAAAAAAAAAATTCTCTCTGGGTTGACCTCTATTGCAGATTCTGCTTTATGTAAGCACTGGACTTTTCCCCTTCAACCGAAAAGAATGAATTTCTGAAAGCTAGGTACTTCAAAAAGAATTATTTATTGAAAGGAAGTGATCCTGGTACTAATCAAAGCAGAATCTAAGATGCTTCCAGGCATACAGTAACAAATAAAGGGAGTTAGAACCCCTCCCCTTATTCTGATGTGGATATAATCAAACAAAGAACCAACATGTTAATTCCCCCCCTTTTTTTCTAGGAACATATTTTAGAAGAGTTTCCCAGGGAGTATCTTTCAGAGCTGGAATTCTTTTTTAAAAAAAAAAGTTTTATTGGGTTTTATCAAACAAATAAAACATCTTATTAGAGTACAGCATGATTCCAGGTTATCACATTTTCATACAGACACAATTTCATATCTATATTCATCTTATAAATTCAACTTTATATCTTATTATTTTTTATCAATTTCTCACAATTTCTCCTTTAACTTCTCTTAATTTTCTTTTATAGTAATATCAATCCAAATTTCTATATCTTCTTATTCATTATCCTTATATTTTGTCTGTCATTGTTTACAATTTTATATATTCTCTTCCAACATTCTAAGAAAAACAAAAACAAAACAAAAAAAACCCAAAACAAAACACAAGCAAGGTTTCCCCTCCAGTTATCAATCGGAGTACAACACCTTTAAATCTTATATTTATAATCTCATTAAAGATTAAGTTTATCCATTCAAATCTAATATCTATTTTATATAAATCTCATCCTTCAAACTCTGGTTGGTACTTCTTCCCACTAACAAAAACATTGTATATATAAATATTAGTAAAATAATTCAAAATCATTCTCATGTTTGTATGGACCCTATAAATCCTTCACGTTAACAATCTTTGGAAACAGCCAAAATATTTCTCTCCTTTTTTTATTCTTACATTAATTATCAATACATGTATCATTAATTAATTGTACAATTTTATTCAATTAAAAAAGGCAATTATTCAAATTTATTTTAGCTAACTCTTAAATATTTTACCAATCTTTAAAAATAATTATTCAAATTCATTCCAAATAGCTAATATAGATCTTTCCTCTTTCTTTTCCATTTCCCTAAATAAACATATCAAATATAATAATATGTTTATCTCCTAAGTTGCTTATATATTACATTTCTAACACATCATAATATTCTACAATTATAACCCTAGTACCCTTATAGAGTTCTCAGTTTTAACTTGATTTAACCATTATCTCTGTGTTTCCAAGCTGAGTATATAACTTTAATTCTAGCACGCTTCCCTTTTTTCTTTATCTCTTTGGCTGCTGCCTTTAATCTAGAACTTTTACCTCCTTTCCCCATTTTACCCCTTTTTACCCCTTTATTTTGCTTTATTTCAGTAAAGATGGCTTCTTCTTTGTTGCAGCCTTCTTCTTCCTCTTGAAGCTTTTTTTCATAGTCCAAGATCTCAATTTCCAGAAATTCAAACACGAAGCCAAAAGATCTTCCTTCTTTTTCTGCCTCTTCTTTCTCATTTTTGAGATATATTTTTACTTGCTCCAGGAGTGATGTCATTTCAAACAACCACCCGAGTGACTTTGATTAACAAAAGAAAAAAGAAACAAATCTCCTCTTCCCCAAACTGTTCCGTCTTGTTTTTTCTTCCTTTCCAGTCGTTACTGTATCTTTCAACAAAGTTTCAGTTACAATGTATCCTTGGGAATCTTTTCAAAGTTCACAATTAGATCCTTTATTTTTTTTTCAGGTGAAAAAAAGAATATTTCTATTCCAAATTCCACCTTTTATCTCCTCTTCTCCTTTTTGACCAAAAATAGTAAAAGTAAAATAAAGTACCAAGAAATATTTTTTATCTTCTTTTGACATTCAAATTCCAGCTTAAGATAGCCTATTTAATGTCACATTAATTTAGCATAAACTTCTTTCCAATCAATAATAATAAAATAAAATAAAAATAGGAGAAGGGATTTTCAACCTCCTTTTCTCTCTCCTTCGCCGCCTTTTATAACTTTCCTTCAGAAGTATCCCTCTAAATATTTTTAGCTTCAGGGTACCTTGTTTAGATGTTTCTTTATGTTTAGCCCAGTCTATCCTGCTTTCCTCTTTGTCTTCCTCCTGCACATTCTTATCCCATCCGGTTCTCCTTTGTGGGGGCCATTTCTGACCGCCGCTTGTCGCCTTCGGGAAAGGGAGTTAGGCTAACCAAGGAGGAGAGATGCGGCTCCCCTCAACTTCGCTGGCAGACTCCCCCATCTTCACTACCTCTACGGGGTGGCTTCAGCCCCGAATCGCAAAGATTGGGGCGCTCCAGCGACAAGCATGGGCCGAAATCGTGCATAGTCGCAGATCTTGGTCCAGTCGCCGGAGAAACCGGAACGGGAACTCTCCAGAGCTGGAATTTTTATGGTCCCTTCTCCTCTTGCTATCTCTCCAAGAGGTGACAAATTTCTAGACATCTGGCTCCAGTCCTCCAGTTGTATATCATGTGCAAGTTATACAGATTCAATATAAGGTTTAAGATATTCAGGTTACATCAAAAAGGATTACTTGTACCAACTCCCCCCCACTTCTTCCATTGAAGAATGGCAGATACATGGATCTGACACTGGCTGTGTCAGGGTTTCCGAGACCAGCTCCTGCCGCTGCCCATCAGCTGTTCCTGCAGCTGCCCACATCATGCATTGGGGCTTCCAGGTTCTGCTCCCCGCAGCTGCCATCAGCTGTCCCAGACTCAAGGGGTGCCATGCCGAAACTCTCTCACTCTCCCTGCTAGAGCAGCAGGGGAGTGAAGCAGTTGCTGACCTGGGCAGAGCCATGCTGGGAGAGTGACAGAGTCTTTCTTGGCACTGTGAAAAGCTTGCAAGTTTCCCTCCCATTGGGAAATGGCTCTGGGCGGCAGAGAGAAACAGGATTCAATCTGGCTGCTTCTCTGCTGTGTGGAGCTGTTTCCCAATGGGAGGAGGACTTGCAGGACCCAAAGCTAAATTTCTTTGTGCCAGGAGAGACACTCTCGTGTTCCCAGCTAGAGCAGCAGGGGAGAGAAGCAACTGCTAACCTGGCTGGACCTGACACAGAGCTGCTCCATGTGTTTTCCGGTGAAGGCAAGTGGGGAGGGGAAGGCAAGCAGTAGCAGCAGGTAGGTGACCGGCGCTTGCTTGCAGTGCTTCACCTATCACGAAGGCAGGTAGCAATGGCAGGTGGGCGAAGATGGCAGCCAGGTGGCCCAGGAGTCTGGAACCAACCGAGGCTGACAGCGGTGGCGGTTGAAGATAGGCAACCAGGGTTTGCAGAGCCTCACTTACCCAGGGAGATCAGATCAGGCAGGGCCACAGCAGAAGGCAGGCAGTAATGGCTGTCTTGGCTGGTGGGCAAAAACAGGCTGCAGGCAGCAATGGCAGGTGAGCAAGATAAGGAATGATGGGGAGGGACGGGGCCAGCCAGTGGTACGATTTGGCGGTTTTCCGAACTATGCAGAATCGTAACAAATGGTTCACCCGAACTAGTCCAAACCGGTAGAATCCCACCCCTGAGTATAAATCATATGACCATGGGGATGCTGCAATGGTCATAAGTCTGAAAAATGGTCATAAATCAGTTTTTTTCAGTGCCGTTGTAACTTTGAACAGTCACTAAGTGAATTGTTGTAAATCGAGGATTATCTGTATACCTTTTTAGCTGATGTATTTAACAGAACTATCAATAATATAAAACAAAAGTACTTGAAAGTTGATATCTGGTTTTGGATACCCATTTTTATTATTTTTAAACAAATCAAATGTTAGTTCAAAAGAGTTATAATTTAAGTTCTGTTTGTTGTGGCATGGTTTGATTTCCCTTGTGCCTCCCCAGGAATCCTTAAGGAGTAAACAAGTGCAGGTAGCCTTGACTTACAACCATTCATTTAGTGACCATTTAAAGTTACAGTGACACTGAAAAAAGTGACATGATCATTTTTCACACTTACAATTGTGGCAGCATCCCCATAATTATGTGATCAAAACTCAGACACTTGACAACTGACTCATATTTATGACAGTTGCAGTTTGCCGGCATCATGTGATCACCTTTTGTGACTTTCTGACAAGCGAAGTCAATGAGGAAGCCAGATTCACTTAACAATCATGTTGCTAACAACTAATGATTCACTTAACAACTGTGGTAAGAAAGATTGTAAAATGAAGTAAAACTTAACAACTGTGTTGTTTCGCAACAAAATGTCAGCGTTCCAGGGAAAATCCATTTCTATCAGTAACTCCAAGGCACATGTCATCTCAAAGTACTTTTATTAGAATAGTACCTGGCACCTTCTGTGGAATTCCGGAACTAAAGCTTCCCGGCTTCCCCACAAAGTCCCAACCTACAAACCATCCCCTTTTCCGTCATCACCACATCACATGAACCAATCCCAAAGTAAGTTCTAATTCTTTCTGTGCTACACTCTGTAACTTGAACTATCAAAATAATTATATTTTGTCTAAGAGCTACTCAATTAACATCACCCCCTCCCACTTTCTTCAACTATGTGGCAGCAATGAATTCCATGGCTGACAGGCGTCCCCTCCCTTGAAAAGTTCATCTCCTATAAGAAAATAAGAAACAAAACACAACCAGGGATTAATGTGATGTCCTTAAACCCCTCTCCCCCCTCCAAGAGGACCCTTCGATTTGTTGGGGAAGTCCTCATGGAATTGGTTAACCAATCTATCTGCATGTGCACCCCAACTTTTTACCCATAATACTAAATATTGTAACCAACCTCGATGTAATCTAGAATTGAGGATTTTCTTGATTTCATAATGTGTCTCACCTTGTACAATTAAAGGTTTAGGGGGAGTGATTGGTATTGGTCTTATGATTGATTTAACAGCTGGTTTTAATAAACTAATATGGAACAATGGGTGAATTTTTCCTAATAGCCGGGGAAGACTTAATTGGACTGTTACTGGATTGATTATTTTTGAAATCGGGAATGGACCTAAGAATTTAGGCCCCAACTTCTTACTAGGAAGTTTCAATCTAAGATATTTGGTTGACAAAAATACTTTGTCTTTTACTTTAAATGGTGGTTGGAGGGATCTATGTTTGTCCGCCTGTTTTTTGTAATCTTTTACAGCTTCAGTCAAAGCTTTTTTCATACCCTCCCAACCTTTTTTAAAGAGATTTCATCCATTCTGTTACAGATATGGATGTAGAGGGTTCTCTAGGTAATTCTGGGATAGAGACAAATTCCATGCCAGTGTTGATTTGGAATGGAGTCAACCCTGTGCTGCTATGTACTGCATTATTATAAGCAACTTCTGCAAATGATAATAACTCCGCCCAGTTTTCCTGTTGATAATTTACATAGCATCTAATGTATTGTTCCACCATGGCATTATCTCTTTTTGCTGCTCTGTTGCAGGCCGGGTGGAATGCTGAGGATAACCCTTGGGAGGACCCAATAGAGTATAGACTTTAAAAACTCTCTCCAGAACTTAGCGGTAAATTGTACTCCTTTGTCTTATATTATTCTACGAGGTTCTCTGTGTAGCCTATAGATATCATTCATGAACAGTTTTGCAAGGTTTTTTGCAGATGGAAGTACTTTAGAGGCTGTAAAGTGGGCCTGCTTAGAGAATAAGTCAATAACAATCCAAATGATTGTATTCCTTCCACTCTATAGTAATTCAACTATAAAGTCCATTGCAATTTCTTCCCGCGGTTGTGTTGGTTCAGCTATTTGTTGAAGGAGGCCAGGGGATTTTCTAGTTCTGTGTTTCATTGTGGCACAAATTGAGCAGCTTTTTACATAGTCCTTGATGTCAGGTTTCATTTTTGGCCACCAGAACTGTCATCTGATTAAATGTAGGGTTTTTAAGAACCCGAAGTCTCCCCACAATCACGAGTCATGGCTATAGTTTAGTACCATTAGTCTTAGATTTGTGGGTACATAAAGTTTAGTCCCCTTCCAAGCCATTCAATTTGGGTTGATGCTCCAGGAACCAGGGATTGGTCAATAGGGCTGCTTTCAACTCAGTTGTCAGTTTGTCTTCCAGGCTCCTGGGGTTGTGGTTGGCTTGGCCTCGAGTGGTTACTTGGCCTGCCGATTGAGCTTCTCATCTCATAGTCTGCACTACTTCCTCTTGACGACTGTCAAATTGGGGTTTCCTTGACAGGGCATCTGCCAATATATTTTTCCCTCCGGGGATATATTTCATATTGAAGTTGAACCACTTGAATATTGAGCCCAGCGGACTTGTTTTGGTGATAGCTTTCAAGGCGTCTTTAGAGCCGAGGTTCTTGTGATCAGTCCAGACCTCAAATGGCTCCTTCACCCCTTCTAGGAAATGCCTCCAAGTCAACAAAGCCCATCATACTGCAAATGCTTCCTTCTCCCAGTCCGCCCATCTTCGCTCTGTGTCTGTCAGCTTTTTGGACACATAAGCACAAGGCATCAGTCAGTTCTGAGAATCCTTTTGGAGAAGAATGGCTGTGACCACCACATCACTAGCATCAGCTTGGACTATAAAAGGTCTGGTCGGGTCTGGGTGCTGGAGAATGGGTTCAGCTGCAAAGAGGCGTTTTAAGGTTTCAGAAGCTTTCTGACAGTCCATGGTCCAAGCAAGGGGTTGACTGGGCTTCGGTTTGGTGGGGGAAGGCCCCGTTTTTAATAACTCTGTCAAAGGGAGGGCAACCTCAGCAAAAGAAGGAATGAGTTGTTTATATAAATTGGCAAAACCCAAAAAGCTCTGAAGTTGCTTTCGCGTTTTGGGGGGTTGCCAGTCCAGCATGGCTTTCACTTAACCAGGGTCCATTTCAATTCCCTGATTGGATATTCAGTAGCCTACATAATCCAGCGACTCGTGGAATTTGCATTTTGATAGTTTTACATATAACTTGGCGGCTAAAAGTTTTTTCAGCACTTGACCAGTTTGACATATTCCTCGATAGTTTCGCTGAATATAAGGATGTCATTCAGGTAGACAAAGATCCCCTGGTACAGGTGCAGATGTAACACTCCATTGATAAGTTGCATAAATACTGCAGAGGCCCCTTGGAGTCCGAAGGGCATGACTCGGAATTGGAAATTACCCAAAGGGCAGTTGAAAGCAGTTTTCCACTTGTCTCCCTCTTTTATGCGGACTTGGTAGTAAGTTTCTCTTAGATCTAGTTTGGTGAAGACCTTGCCTTTTGATAGGTGGTTCAATAAGTCTTTCATGAAGGGGAGAGGGTACATGTTTTTGATGCACACAGCGTTTATGCCCTTAAAATCAACACATAATCTCAAGCTGCCAAGTTTCTTTTCTTTGAACAGCACTGGGGCGACCAACCTAGGTTTGGCAGGTTCAATGAAACCTCTGTCCAAATTGTTATCGATGTATTTCCTTAATTCAGTCATTTCAGCTGGTGTCATGGAATACATTTTTGGTTTTGGCAGTTTTGCCCCAGGTTCTAGCTCTATGGCGCAATCAGTGGCTCAATGGGGAAGTAAAACATTACATTCCTCTTCACTGAATGCCTCAGCCAAGTCTCTATTGTTTGGGTACTTGGGGAGTACCTGGAAGAAGGTCTGATTCAGTGGCTGCTGCTTCAGGTTCTAGACTCATGTTGAACGGTAGCTTCTTAGTGGGAGGAAAGGGGCAGTTGGCCCACCCCAATTATGATTTTTCTGTATCCATCCTCCCACTTGATGATAGAGGCCCATTTATCTAGCCAAGCAAGTCCCAATATGACAGATTCTGACATTTTTGGAGCTACTATAAACCGTATGAGTTTGCAGTGAGCCCCCATCTTCAGTTTGATTAACTCTGTCATTTGAGTGGCTGGGATCCCCCCAATTAATGTCCCACCCACTTGCTCAAATCTGATTGGCTGTTTAAGGGGTTTTTATGCCCAATTGTTCAATGATGGGGACCCCACTAAGGCATCTGGAGCATCCGGGATCTATGACAGCTTCTAACACCCCTGCCTCCCCTGAGTCAGGCACTGCTAGCTTCACTTTGACAGTAAAAGGTGTGATGGGTGCACTCACCGTAGGGTTGTCTTCGTCAGTGGCTTCTCTGGGGAGGGTGTGTTGGGTTGGAAGTTCGTTGTTCCCTTCTGCATGGAGAGGACCTTCTACAGTGTTTCTAGAAAATCGACTAGTGTCAGAAGGCTTCCCTTGAAATTTTCGACCGCTGGTGGCTATATTAGACCTTGGCTGTGGAGGTTGTGGAACAGGTGCAGGGGCCAGACAGTTGTCTGCTCTATGGCCATCCTGGCCACAATGACAACACTTTATAATTCTGATGAGCTGGGTGGGAGCAGCTTCAGCAGGTCTAGTCTGCGGTCATCTGACTACAGCTCTCCTAGGAGGGCCTTCAGGTAGGGATCTTCTTTGTTGATTGATGTTGCGGTTTAATTTGAGGGTGGTCGTATACCACGCTTGCAATGTCTCAGGAATCCCCCTAATGTTATAGGCCTTTTTTACTTCTGGGTCAATGGCGTTTTTAAAATAGTGCAAGATGATTTTTTCAGGCCAGTCCACGAGGTGGCTTGCGATCCTTCTAAAGTCCCATAAAAAGTCTGATAAGGGTCGCTTGCCCTGTTTCATTTCCATTAATTTGTCCTCATCTTCTGCCACTCTGTCTGGATTCTCAAATCTGAATCTCAGCAAATGAATAAAAGCATTGACATCCTGAAGCTCCGGGGCCTGTTCGTAGTGCAGTTGGGCCACCCAGTCAGAAGCATCCCACTCATTAATTCCATCTGTTATTGCAGTAGCCAGATCGCGTTCTGTTGCATATTGGCCTCCAAATTGATCTATGTGAGACCAGATTCGAGTGAGGAAATAAGCAAAATGTTAATGGCGTCCGTCAAAATTGGCCTTGAACTGAATCTGGTCTGGCCTGGGGGGTGGTATTGCCTTGACAACCGCAGGCTGAGCTGGAATGAAAGGGTCCTGGCAAGGCATGTATCCACTTTGGAAGGGTCTTCCGAGGCCTGGCTGGGTTGGTGCTCTCTGGAATGAAGAGGCCAGTTGTTGCCTTTTTCCCTGCATAGGGAAAACGGGGGTGGCTGCCATCTGCTGCCTGTGCTGATCCCTTTGTTGGGAAGGGGTCAGTGAGTCTCTTTGGGCCAAAGGCATTGCTGGTGTTGGCATCCATTGGCACTGGATCCACCCTTGGCCAGGATACCCCCCCCACACCCTAGAGGGATACTCTCTGCAGGGGGTAAATTCCCTTCTGGGTGTGGAGGGGGAGGATTGGGAGGTTGCAACATACCCATTGTAATCTGTGTCTCTCGCCTCTCCCTTGAGATTGGATCCTGCTGAGCTGGGCTGGCTCGCTGGCCATCTTCAACTGATTCCAGAATGAATTCCTCTTCCCTCCTTAAATTGGGAAAGGAAAACATTGGCTTCTTTATGCTCCAGCTTGCCTCAGAAGCATAACTTCTTTCCTCTGCATGCTTCAGTGCCTGCATCACTCCGAAGGGGAGCTGGGGATGCAATTAATCTTCTGGAGGCCCCCCCCCTCAAGCCCCTTCTGTCTCACCTCCTGTGTTGGCTGATTCTTCAGAATTCTCCATTGCTGGAAATAAATCCTGGGGTTCAGCAACTCCTGGTAGCCTCCCCCTTGGAAGAGCTGAAAGTTGTTAGAGTTCTGGAATATTGTCAGCGTTCCAGGGAAAATCCATTCCTGTCAGTAACTCCAAGACACATGTCATCTCAAAGTACTTTTATTAGAATAGTACCTGGCACCTTCTGTGGAATTCCGGAACTAAAGCTTCCCGGCTTCCCCACAAAGTCCCAACCTACAAACCATCCCCTTTTCCGTCATCACCACATCACATGAACCAATCCCAAAGTAAGTTCTAATTCTTTCTGTGCCATATTTTGTAACCTTGAACTATCAAAATAATTATATTTTGTCTACTAAGAGCTATTCAATTAACATCACCCTCCTCCCACTTTCTCCAACTATGTGGCAGCAATGAATTCCATAGTTGACATAGAAATTTTGGGCTGAAGTTTGTCATAAGTCAAGGACTACCTGCATAAAAATATAGTAAATAAAACAGTCTAGTTTTTGGTAATATTCTATACAATAATATCATTTTGGGTGACCGTTTTGAGCTGTAAATGATAGTCACTTGTGTGACTGCTATATGATAGAATTCATACTGACGGATTGCATGGTTTTGCTCTTTTAAGAAACATAATACACTGCTCAAAAAAATAAAGGGAACACTTAAACAACACAATGTAACTCCAAGTCAATCACGCTTCTCTGAAATCAAACTGTCCATTCAGGTAGCAACATTGATTGACAATCAATTGCACATGCTGTTGTGCAAATGGAATAGACAACAGGTGGAAAGTATAGGCAGTTAGCAAGACATCCCCAATAAAGAGTGGTTCTGCAGGTGGTGACCACAGACCACTTCTCAGTTCCTATGCTTTCTGGCTGATGGTTTGGTCACTTTTGAATGCTGGCGGTGCTTTTACTCTAGTGGTACGGTAGCATGAGACGGAATCTACAACCAACACAAGTGGCTCAGGTAGTGCAGCTCATTCAGGATGGCACATCAATGCGAGCTGTGGCAAGAAGGTTTGCTGTGTCTGTTAGCGTAGTGTCCAGAGCATGGAGGCGCTACCAGGAGACAGGCCAGTACATCAGGAGACGTGGAGGAGGCCGTAGGAGGGCAACAACCCAGCTTCAGGACCGCTACCTCCACCTTTGTGCAAGGAGGGACAGGAGGAGCACTGCCAGAGCCCTGCAAAATAACCTCCAGCGAGCCACAAATGTGCATGTGGCTGCTCAAATGGTCAGAAACAGACTCCATGAGGGTGGTATGAGGGCCTGACGTCCACAGGTGGGGGTTGTACTTACAGCCCAACACCATGCAGGACGTTTGGCATTTGCCAGAGAACACCAAGATTGGCAAATTTGCCACTGGCGCCCTGTGCTCTTCACAGATGAAAGCAGGTTCACATTGAGCACATGTAACAGACGTGACAGGGTCTGGAGATGCCGTGGAGAACGTTCTGCTGCCTGCAACATCCTCCAGCATGACCAGTTTGGCAGTGGGTCAGTAATGGGGTGGGGTGGCATTTCTTTAGGGGGCCGCACATTAGGTACCGAGATGCGATCCTCAGACCTCTTGTGAGACCATATGCTGGTGCGGTTGGCCCTGGGTTCCTCCTAATGCAAGACAATGCTGGACCTCATGTGGCTGGAGTGTGTCAGCAGTTCCTACAAGATGAAGGCATTGATGCTATGGATTGGTTCCCCAGACCTGAATCCAATTGAGCACATTTAGGACATCATGTCTCGCTCCATCCACCAATGCCACATTGCACCACAGACTGTCCAGGAGTTGGGGGATGCTTTAGTCCAGGTGTGGGAGGAGATCCCTCAGGAGACCATCCGCCACCTCATCAGGAGCATGCCCAGGCGTTGTAGGGAGGTCATACAGGCACGTGGAGGCCACACACACTACTGAGCCTCATTTTGACTTGTTTTAAGGCCATTACATCAAAGTTGGATCAACCTGTAGTGTTTTTTTCCACTTTAATTTTGAGTGTAGCTCCAAATCCAGACCTCCATTTCCATTGATAATTTTTGTGTGATTTTGTTGTCAGCACATTCAATTATGTAATGAACAAAGTATTTAATAAGAATATTTCATTCATTCAGATCTAGGATGTCTTCTTTTTGTGTTCCCTATATTTTTTTGAACAGTGTAGATCCCTCATATCTTGGATGTACAATATGAACAGAAATTGCTAAGGAAGATTGTTCCTTAGTAAGAAGAAATCCAAAAAAGAAACCTAAGGAAATTTGTTCAAAATATTTGGGCTTCAATCTCCAGAAAGCCTCAGTACATTGGACTAAATTGAGCAATCAGAAAAATATTCTGGAAAAAAGTAATGCCAAATAACATTGCCACCAGAAGTAAAGACCTCTTAAAGGAGATTCTATCTTTATTAATCAATATACTGATGACATCCAGCCAGATTTTTAATCTTTGAAGTTTTGTTCGTTTCTTTCAATCTGACAGTGAGCTTAGCGGAGAGCCCAACTCTCATTTGCATTCTTGGTTTCCATAATTCTGGGATTGATCATTTTAGTAATTTGTAAACCTGATTCTGAGACAGGTTAACAAATAGTTAGTTATTAGACAACCCAAAACCCTTTGGGTCTTTGTTTCAGAAATATTTCTTTACAAGTTTTCTCAATGCCCTCAAAAATGGTGGATCTTCTAATGTACTTGAAAAATTCCTAAAAATTCAAAGAGATATTCAGAGATGTATCTGCCTTGAAAGTAGCCCGTGTTGAACAGACATCACGAATTGATTATAGTAAATGTTTTATGACATTTTGTATTATGTTCTAAAATGCTTTATGATAATTTTTATGTCTTAAAATGATTTCTAAAATTTTAATTCTGTAAGAATCATGGATCACAGATTTTGTGTACATTCTGTAAGTTAGCCCATTTGAAGTACCTTGTTTTTTTTTAAATTGCTCAGTTAAACATTACAGAAAAAAAGAGTTAATAGTAAACAGATGATAGTAGGTAGACCTAGGTGGCATGTTTTGTAATCTATTAAGAAAACTGTAAGTACACTATGTGTCTATGAAGTAATAGAACTCAACTTGAGGGAGACTTTACTTTTAGTGTAAGTGATATGCAATACTATGCAATACTTCATATTCATAAGAGCATTATTAGCTCAACTGTAAATTTAAAATTGCTATGGTAATAGGATTTCAAAGTTGAGGAGCTACATAGCTTCTCCCCTTAGCATCAGAGTTGAGCAAGTATATAAAATTTATTCTTTAAAATGAAACAGATTGCCCCTTTTAATCACTATATATTTAAAGTTTAATAGATCAGTTTGTAATTTTTCTTCTATTAACAGTAAAAGACCCATCATTTCATAATATTTTAATTCTTTTAAAATAAAGCTGGCCAGTATAGAAAATGCGGATCCTTCCATCCTTTCTGCTGATGTTATGTTAAAGAATGATCATGCTATGCCTGAATGATTTATAGTACTACAAAAGTAATAATAAAAGGAATATTGTTCCTCTTGCTGTTTAAAAATAAGTATCTGTGCATAAATCTCTATAGAATGAAATCCAGACAAAATTGCAGTATTCTCAGGTGTCTATTCTGCTGTCTGTACTGAATAAATCAATTGCCTGTTTTGTTCATGGGATTTGCCTATATAATAACAATCTCCCGTATTACTGAGAAAATCAGAGGAGATCTTTGGAATCCTTAAAATACTGTCCCTTAAAAGACACTGCACTAAACAGGTTTTTAGATATGTGTTTCTCAACCTCAAATACATCAGTCTTGGGTGAATATTAATGAGTAGGATATATGTCAAATAATTGGAAGAGGTGAATCTCTGATGCTTCTTTGCCCCTCTAGAGATGAAGAAGAGCTGCGAAAGTCCCTTTCGGAATTGGCAGACCCCAACTCAAAGTCTATCAAATGCATCAGCAGCTGCAGCAACCCCTTCCTGGACTTCTCACAGGATCCCAGCATTGCTATGTACAAGCATGGTCTCCTGGTGCGCAAGAGCCATGCTGAACCAGATTGCAAAAAGAGTACGTGTGAGAGTTGTGCCATGTTTGTGAGTGAGAGAGAAGCAGGAGGGCATGGGAGGGTACTCTTTGAGTCTCCAAGAAGGATAATTCCTCTTTGCTGTGCCATTATACAACTTGGGATGTAAGGAAGGAGAGGGTTATTTTTTACAAGGGTCAACTTTTAAGCTTATGGTTGCTTTAAGACAAGATTCCTTTTACTTCTTTACTTCTTTTCACCCCCATAGTGGTTGGGGGACCTAAGGTCTCCTGGCCTCCACTGACCTCCTTTTTCTTTAATTGCAAATTGTGATGCAAGAAAAGAACATCAGCCCTTTCTCAATGAACCAGATTCTATGTAAGATGAAGATGCAGACAGCATTCACAGAAAGGGGAAAGAGAAGTGGGAGAGAGAGGCAAAGAAAGATATAAAAGGAGAGACAGGAAAAATATGTTTATCAGTTCCCCTTCTGTGTTTTAAATTGATTTTAGCCACATCTCTTCCTGACACATGGAAATATGGCTTTTCTGACATTTTGTGGCATTTTGTTTCCACAAATATGCATTTCAAGTATACAATTTTACTTTGCATTTCTACAAAGGCAGCTGTAGTAGGAAGAAGATACTGATGGGTCATCTTCTAAAATGTTGGCTATCCCCCTCTCCAACTTGGTTTCATCTGCAAATTTGATGGTTTCCCTATCTATCCCATCATCTTAATTGTTTATGAATATGTTTAAGAGTACTGGGCTTAAGACACAACATTTGGGTACCCAATACCATTCTCCCTGCCATGTTGTATTACTACAGAATACAGAATAACAGTGTAAGGTCCTGCCTCTCCCCCCCATTCAAAAAAGCACGAACTCTTGAAACAGCAGCATTTCAAAAGGAAACCTGTATTGAAAGACAAAAGCAAAGCAGGATCTAAGTTCCCCTTAGGCAATTCCGTTAGGATAAAGGAGTTAGAAACCCCTCCCCTCAGTCCAATGTTGAATGGGCTAGTCCACAGGTGTGAAGATGTTATGAAAACAGTTGTCCTGGGAAGGAGATAAAAACCTGTTCCCAGGCGCTTCTCTCCTGAGGCTTCAGAGCTGAGACAACAGATGGCCCTCCCCCCTTACAACATTCCCCAAAGGTATATCAAAGCGCAGGGCAGATAGGTATCAGAGTTAGGGTTGTATACTAGGATTGCAGGATATGTAGAAACAGGAAGAGGGCAGTAAGTGAATAAATGATACAGGCACCCCCCTCCCCACTGAAATGAGAGTATCACAATAGGGATCTGACATGTTGCCTCCCTAGAAAAACGAGAGGTCCACCTGTAAAGAAAACACATAGATCCAATGTTAGAATGCACAGAGTTATTGTACGTGGGGACCCTAACATGTTTTTTAGCTACCTACTCATTCTGGGAAGGGGGTAAATGCTTCCAGGCTACTACATATTGTGTGGAGCCATGGTGTGTATGGGAGTCTAGGATTTCCTTAATCTCAAAATGATATTTCCCCTCAATCATAATAGGGGTCAGAGGACCATCTGCTGCTGGCCTTAGAGGTGAGGTGATTTCTGGCTTTAGTAGGCTGCAGTGAAACTGTCAGCCGGATCTGATCCAGCCAAGTGGGTGGACCTGCCTAAGTGTTTTGGGGACGAGTAATTCCACTGTTACTGGGTTAATGATCCTAATGATAGGGCAGAGGTCTGCAATCTTAAACAGTCAAAGAGCCATTTGGACCCATTTCCCACAGAAAAGAAAACACCGGGAGCCAATAATTTAACAACTGGTGTGACCAGGTGGGCATGGCTAACTTGACATCACTCATTCCTACCCAGTCACATGACTCCCCCCCCAGCCACGCCCATCCAGCCAGTCATTAGGGCAGAGAACTGGTTGTTAAATCATTTGCCCCACCCTGCCCCACCCCTTCCCTCCTAGCCACCTCTTGCCACACCCATTCTTGGGTGTGTTGTTCACCTTTCTCTCTACCTCTCTGTCTCTCTCTCTGACTCTGTCACTCTCTCTCTCTCTCTTTCTGTCTGTATGTTTATGTCTCTGTCTCTCTTTCTCTCTGTCTCTCTCTCTTGTCTCTCTGATACCGCTGCTGTTGCCAGGGGCGAATGGGGCAGGGTCACATTGTGGCTCTGCATTGTAATGGGCTCCAGGAGGAGGAGGGGACCCCTTTCTCCCCCATTGTGAAGTGTACTAAATTTCACTGTGCTGTGCAAGACGTTGCAAGAGCAGCGGGCAGGCCATGGCCCAGTTCTGAGGCAATAGGCTGCATGGGAGGAAGAGGCTTTCACAATAAGATGGGCACTGCAGACCTGGCATCATTTGCTGGAAGGGGGCCAGAAGCCATTCAAAGTTTGGACTGTCCATAAAAATCTAGAAAGCCTTTTATTTTAATATTCTGTGTTTTCACTTTTCAATGTTTCTGTTTTATTGTAACAAAGTTCCTCTTATTAAACACAGAATATTAAAATAAAAGGAAGAAGCTTGAAGAAACTACATTGGGATTGTTTGGTGATCTTGGCATAAATTCAAACTTATGGATATTGGACTATGATGAATTTGGGGGGAAAAACTTAAAGAAGAATTTCGATCGCTGGTCGAATTGAATTATTGGGCAATTGGCTTGGACTTAAATACTAAATAAAGGGATCAAGAAAATATAAAAGAAGTGTTTGAAATTGGCAGAACTTTTCTTGGAACTAAAAGTGGAACTAAGAAACATAAACAAGTTAAATGAAAGAAATGAATCATGCTGTATTACCTTACAATTATTAGAAATGGCGATTCTGGAGAAAAAAGAACAACAAGGAATGTCAGAAGGGGAGGAGCTAATTAAAGAAGAAGCCAGCTTCAATGAACAAAGGGAGCAACGACCATTAAAGTGAAGGAAAAAAAGAATGGGAATTAAAACTTGGATGGTTGAGGAGGCAATTAAAAAGGGAAATGTCTGGAAAGCCAAACAAAGAAAAAGGAAACAGCAGAAAAGGGAATTACAGAAGAAAGTCTTAAAGAGGGAGAGGGATATAAATTGAAATAAGAAAAGGAAGGAAAAAATGAAAGGAAAAAGATTTAATAAGAGAAAGAACCAAAAAATGAGATATGGAAACTGAACAAAAATAATTAGAAATTGTTTAGTCAGGAGACATAGAGATAATGGGTAGATAAAGATTAAAGAAAAGGGATTCTGCAAGGTAATGTGTTGTAATACATAAGAATGTAGCTTTTAAATGTGAATGAAACTGATATATTTTATTTTCTCTTTAATTGGCTTTTTATTTAAGGATTGTTGTTAATTTATATATGGATAACAAAACAAAGAATATAGTTAAAATGAATTATGAGGATCCTAGTGAAAAGACTAATACCAGTTTTTATAATTAACTGAATAGATCAATATATTTGAAATAACAAATGATTTAGAAAGTAATTGAAGGGAATACCATGCGGAACCTTGCTTAAAATATATATATGCACATGTGAAATATAGTAGTTAAGAGATAATTGTTATTAAACTAGAATGTGATAATTATATAGTGATTATATTATGATAAATTTTGATTATGGATTAAAGGGGAATAAATTGAGGAATGTATAAGATAAAAGGGTGGCACACTCTAATTGATACTGAAAGAGGGAAAATTTTGGGAATTATTAGGTTTAAGATGGAATTTATTGAATAATGAAATAAAAGTATGTGACAAAATTGCAAATGTGACAGATAAAAGTATAAAGGTATAATGAATTTAGAATTAAAAAAAAAAGAATGTTAGATTATGGAATAAGATTTGAAAACATTTATAGAAAAAGGAATTAAGATAAGATATAAATTGAAAATGGATTTAATAAGTGTAAAGAAAATAAGAATAATAGAGAAAATTTGCTGGAAAATGGAAATAATGATATGATATAGTATTGAATGTGAAAGATAAATATGTACTAAGGTCATGTTTGTGTTGAAGTGTAAACCTGGAACCACGTTCACTGAAAGAAATGTTTTTAAAATATAAAAATCATAAAAATTTATTACCAAAAAAAATCTGGAAAGCCTTAGGACCCTGCGAAAACTATCACCCAAATAAGTCCGCTGGGCCCAATATTTCAACCAATTTGACTTTGTGCTAAACCATATCCCGAGCTGTTGCCTCAGCAGGCAACAGCTCTGAGCCCAAAGTGGCTTACACTCTGAGCCTGAAGCAGCAGGAAGTGAGGGCTGCCTTGAGGGCAAATATACCACAACAAAGGTGGAACGGTGTTACCATGCAAAAGCAAGTATGGGGGCGCTTCTCTCCCGCTCTGGAATATGGAGCAAGTCTCCATCCCCTGCCATTGCCCTTACCTTCTCAGGCCAGGCAAGGAGTGACTGGGAGGGGAGGGGCCAGCCAGTGGTGGAATCAGCCACAGGAGAGGGCCAAAAGAGCTGCAGGTTGCCGACCCCTGTGATAGGGAAAGGTCCTATGAACTTAAGTCCCAACTTTTTGGAGGATTGCAAGGATTACAGGAATTTGGTGGATAAATAGACCTTATCACCTATTTTAAAAGATTTTGGTTCTGTTCTTTTTTTTGTCAGCCTGAGCTTTAAAAGCAGCTCTAGCTTCACTCAAGAGCTAATCTTACTACTGGCCAGGTGCTTTGCAGTTGTTGTATCCACTCCTTAAGGAGGGTATGGTTGGTTCCTTTACTGGTAGCTCTGTCAGTGAGGTGAAATCCTGGCATGTTGCAACTCGAAACAGGGTGAATCCAGTGCTAGAAAGCACAGTTATTGTAGGCAACCTCTGCAAAGCGCAGGATGTCAGTCCAATTGTTTTGTTGATAATTAATAAAAATTAATAAAATATCTCAAATATTGTTCTAGAACACTGTTCATTCTCTCTGTCTTGCGAAATGGTGACTTAAACTAGGTCTTTCCAGTACTGATCAGATATTATCCTTTATGTGGCCCCGTATAGCTGATAAATGTGCTATAGGAATATTTTGCAAGTATCTTGGCAGTGGGGATTTTTTGGCAGGGGATAAAATGGGCCTGCTTGGAAAGCAGGTCTGTTACAACCCAAATGATAGTATTCCCCCACTTTCGGACAGCTCTTACAATAAAATCCATAAAGATCTTTCTCTTCCATGGTTTATAAGAGTCCAGGGGTTTTTCTCTGCCTTTTCATAGTTGCGCAGACAAGGCAACTGGCAATGTAGCTTTCTATATCCTCCTTAAGGAATGGCCTGACTGAACTGTCTTTTAATAAGGTTTTAATGCAAGGGTTTTAATGAAGTGCAGGGTTTTAATGAAGCCGAAGTGGACAGCCGGGAGTCATGGCATACTTTCATGAGAGGCAATCTCTAGCTAGCTGGAACATACAATTTACACACATCTCTGCAACCAAGCCAAGGCATCTTTAAATAAACAGGTTATTTTGGGGGGCTTGAAAGCAGTCGTTGTTAAGTAGGGCTTCTTTGAACACCTGAATAATGGCATTGTCCACTATGGGGTCATGTTTAGCTTGCACCCTGGTTATCACCTTGGCTGCCAACTGGGAGGCTAGGAGCAGGGTTTTATCACCTCGGTATTTCCAGCTATTATAGTGTGGCTTTCTGGACAGTGCATCCGTTAGAAAATTCTTTCTCCCAGGGAAGTATTTAAGGCTGAAGTCGAAACACTTAAAATATTGAGCCCAGCACACTTGTTTTGGGGAAAGTTTCTGCGGGGTCTTAAAGGCCTCCAGATTCTTATGATCAGTCCATACTTTGAAAGGGATTTTGTGCCCCTGTAGGAAATGTCTCCAGGTAAGGAGGACCCATTGCTCTTTCTCCCAAATAGCCCATCTCTGTCAATGTCTGTTAATTTTTTAGACACAGGGTTGTAGTTGGCCCTGTTCATTTTCTTTGATTAGGACTGTCCTGACAGCTATGTTGCTGGTGTCTGCCTGTATGACAAAAAGTTTTTCTGGGTCTGGGTACTTTAGGATTGGCTCAGCCGAGAATGTTCCAGTTTTTCAAACACCACCTGGCATTCCATAGTCCAGTTTAGGGGCTGCTTTGGTTTTGGCTTGTCTCCCCTTTTTGTTTTAATAAAGTGTCAATAGAAGTTTGCAAACTCTGGAAACTGCAGTTGCTTACATGTGTGGGGAGGGGCCCAGTCAATCACCACTTCTACTTTCCTGGGTCCATCTCCAAGCCCTCGTGGAATATCCGGTATCCCAGCTAGTCTATCTTATCCTTGTCGAATTCACATTTAGACAGTTTTGCATAAAGCTTAGTGATGTGGAGTTAGTTTAGGACTGCCCAGACAAGTTTTATGTGCTCAGTTTTTGTTTTGGTGTATATTAAAATGTCATCTAAATACACCAAAACCCTTTTGTATAGGTGCTCATGGAACACCTCATTTATGAGTTGCTTGAACATAGCGGGAGTCCCTTGTAGTCCAAATGGAAGCATTTTGAATTGGTAGTACCCCAAGGGGGTGTTAAAAGCTGTTTTCCATTTGTCCTTTTCCCTAATCCTGATTTGGAAACAAGCTTCTCTTAAGTCCAATTTTGAAAAGATTTTCCCCCTGGATAGGTAGGCTAACATGTCCTTCATGAGGGGAAGGGGTTGCACATTCGCTATGCTTACAGTGTTTAAATTTCTATAATCCACGCATAGGTGTAAAGACCCATCTTTCTTTTCTCGGAACAGCACTGGCTTTTGTCTGTGTAATAGATCTTGCACTTCTTTTTCTGTGATCACTAGAGGTTGTGAACCCAATGGGTTGAGGTCAGTTGTAGGAGGCTTGGCTGTTGTTGGTGTGTTTGAGATGGGGGTTGTGGAGATAGGTGGCTGTAGTTTCCTTAATGCCCTTTGGATCAGCAAAGCCAAATGTTTACTAAACCTATTCTTCCTGGTTCTTGTGAGGTGTAGCCCATCTCCATGGTGACTTTAGAAAATAGGAACTAAAGGTACTCTTTCCATAGGGAGTTCATTGTATTCCTTTTTGGTTTTACTAATTGACACACAGGATAGGTTTTACAATACTGTGCCATCTCTCCACAGAACCCTGGCCAATAGAATCTATCCAGAATTCTTACCCATATGCCCAGACTTCAGATTTCACTTTGTTCCTTTGTGTATCTTGTGATCCACCGGTGGTGCTGGTTCATCTTTACCTCAGGATTGATGCCCAGTTGCAGAGATGGACCAGTTGCCATGCCTCCCGGGAGACCCATGTGGTACCAGTCATGTGTGAGACCCAGCTCCATGGGAGGAACCCATGGAAATAGGCGCAGCCAGCCCCGACTGTTGGTGACTGAGAAAAACAGATGGCACACAGGGGGGTTGTGTTTGTAGTGTGGGGAACCTGGGCACATGGCTGCTTTGTGCCCCAGAAAGCAATGAGGAGCGTCAGCTCCAGGGTCTGCCCCAGGGTCACAGAAAACCCTGTCAGGAAATGCCCCGAGCCCAATCTAGGGGAAACCCTGGGTCGGGCACCCATCAACAACAAGGCATGCCCAGTGGACATGGATCCCAGACCCCCCAGGCACTTGATTCTGGCAGCACGAGTATTCCTGTCCAGTAGCCCACAGGGGATTCCAGCCTTGGTTTACTCCGGCACCACAACAAACTTTACGTCATGCCCCTGTTGGAGCCTGATTCCAAGGGAGAAGAGGAACAGCCGACAGGGAATCGAAGTGTGGCTCCGGAGGTTATAGAGGAAACTGGGGAAGGGCACAGGCCGGCTAGGCAGTCAGAGGAAAACCCAGGCTCATCCCCTCTTCATCCTAGCGCACACAGGGAGGAGAGGATAAGGGAGAAACATGAATGGCGTGGTCTACAGGGGAGGAAAGGGCATTGATCCCTTTCATGGGCTGCAGCTGTAAGGACTGTTTAAAAGGACAGACTGCGCATGGCCAGTGCTGGAAACAAAGCATGAAAATATATCTAGTCTGTCCATTCTTATCTGAGTTTGGCGTCCTTCCCAGTCTCTGTATTTTGATATCTGTGGATGTCTTCAAGCCGTTATCCTACCTTGTCTCAGTAATTGCTTCAGTGTGGTTTGTGTTGTTTTTTCTATTTATAATTTTTTACGTATTTTGAGTTTGAACAGAAGTTCTTTCTTTTTGCAACTGTTTGTGCAGGAGTTTTTTGTCTCCAGTCAATGATAATTAGAGCTTTAAAGCCAAGTTGAAGGAATTAAAGAGACTTCAGCTGTTTTTGTGACCGTGTTGCTTTTGTATCCCACCCTGGGTCATCACATTTTGTTTCCAGCCACCCCTTCAACTTGCTTCTGTTTTTGTCTGCTCAGAGCAGACAATGCCAGTTAAGGCAGCAAGTGGCTTCTTTGACTGCGCAGGTTGTGCAGATGTAAGCTGTCCGGCCATACCACAAATGCCCGGTAGTGGTGCCGGATAAATTTGATGGATCGCTGGCCCAATTTCCAGCATTTTTTGGGCAATGCCAGCTTTATATGAGCTTCGGCCAGAGGACTTCCCCACTGACTGGGATAAGGTGGGGTTTTTGATTAGTTGGGCCAAGCCTTGGTCAGGGAGCGGTGGAGATCCAGATCTTGATTGACTCAGGGGCCCCGGCCAATTTCATGGATGCTCATTTTGTCATGCAGTGGTCCATTCCCCAGCAGCAGGTGTCACCGCCAGTATTGGGGGAGATGATTGATGGTCGGCCCCTTCGTTTGGGACCTGTGATTGCTGCAACAAAACTCCTTCACCTACATATTGGGCAGCATGTGGAGGAAGCCATGTTCTACTTTGCCGCAGTAGCTTATTTTCCCTGCTGGGGGTTGGAGTGGTTATGGGCCCATGATTGTCTGGTCATCTGGAGCAGTGCAGTTTCTTGGCAGGAACTGTGCCACTCATTGCCTGCATGCCTGTGCAGGGGGTGTGGCTATGCCCGTGGACTTGAATCTACCTGCGGAGTTGATGGACTTTGCTGATGTGTTTGGGGTGAAGGAGGCAGATTAGTTGCCTCCGCATTGGTCGTATGATTGTCTGATTGACTTGTTGTCTGATGCGAAATTGCCAGTGAGTCAGATATATTTATTTTATTTATTTATTTAATTTAATTTATATACCGCTCCCTCTCCCAAATTGGGACTCGGGGCGGTGTACAGCCCAAATAAAAACGATACTGTTACAAAATAGAAAATTTAAAATAGATTTTAAAAGATTAAACCAGTGGCTGAAGTTAAAATTACAATAGAAGTATAAAAACAGGATAAAAAGTTAAGAAATTTAAAAACCATTCTAATAATACTAGGCCAGACCAGCCTGTTGAAAGAGGTGGGTCTTTAATGCGTGCCAGAAGGTTTGTAGGTCAGGGAGGGCCCGCATCTCCGGGAGTAATTCATTCCAGAGGAGGGTGCTCCCGCAGAGAAGACCCGCACCCTCAGAGCCGCCAGCCGGCATTGCCCAGCTGGCGGCAGCCTGAGGAGGCCCACCCTGTGAGAGCGCATTGGCCGGCGCGAGGCCGATGGTGGCAGCAGCTGGTCCCGTAAGTACCCATATACTCCCTGTCAGAACCGGAGCTGGCTGCATTGTGGCTCTTCTTTTTCTTGAAATCTGGGTGTTGTGTTCTTGTTTCCCTCCTTTTACACTGCTACCCAGCAATGTTCTTTTGCAAGGGTCATAAGTGAATTTCCCATTTAAGCATCTCTATTTCTAAGGGCTCACCCCTAGCTTGTCAGCCTTTCTTACAGTTTTCTCTTTCCTAGGTCATTTCACTTCTACTAAATCAGGATAGCTAGGAAGAATCCTACATTCCTTCCCTTCCTGTTTCTGCTCTATCTTGCCTTTTCCTTCAGCTGGGCCCATACGGTTACCCCCACTATCTTACCCTCTTCCTTGACTCCTTTTCTCTGAGTCCAACTTTCAGTAAGTAGAAAATCTGTACCAAATACTATATTGCATGGGAAGGTAGGAATTACTTCTGCCACCAGAACTAATTCCTTTCCCTGTGTCTGTACTTTGACTTTAACCAATGCAAGCATCTCAGTCTGCCGCAGAAGTAAGAGGTTCTTTCCCCAAAGATGCTGCCTTTTTTTAATTAAAGAGAATATACCAACGTTTGTTGGTATGTATTCCATTCTCAACATTTTCTGTAAACTTTGGAATTTTATGTGTCCCTTCTGATGACCATATCCCTTTAAGAAGGTCTATAAGCCCCTTAAACTCTTCCCTCCTTGCTTCTCTTTCACTCCTTTCCTAGTCCATCCTATCTTTCTTTTTCCCTCCATAGCCTCTCTTCTTCCACTTTTTAATGAATCCCAGCCTTTCCTCTTGCTGCTACCTTATCAGTTTTGTGATGTCATTGGCCAGGTCCCATTTCTAACTGATCTATCTTTTGACTTTACCATATGATTAGTGTGGATACCTGTTTTCTACCAAGATAGTAGACTCTTCTAAGGGAGAATCTGTCTCTTCTGCTTTTTCCATGTCAAGGGCCTGAGGGAAGTCTTGCCTTAGCACTTTAGATAGCAGTGAAAGAGGAACAAGATCTGAGCTAAAAGGCGTGAAAGTTACATACTGAAAGTTTCCCCAAATCCCTCCCCCCAGGGACCCAGCCTGAATGTCCAATCCACATCCCGCATCATGTCATGTGGGGCACATTTTCAGATGTTTTCGTCCATCTGCAGTTCTAGGACGGTTGGCCTTGACTAGATGTAAACAACTCCATTCAGCAGTGCAGTAATTCTGGAGAGCAAACCTCTCTTTTAGTTCACATGGGCATTCATCACACCAGCACACTTCCCAAATCCCAATGCCATGCCCACCCTCCTTGTTACTATGGCAGCTGATAGCAAGCAAGCATAAAAGAGAAAACCCATGCTGGAGATCTGGCTGACATTCAGCCCTCCTGCAGTAGAGGCATTAGCCCTAAGGAAAAAAAACATAAGACAAAATAGACAGGATAGAAGCAATCTACCATACAGGGGAGTAAAATAACATTAAGGCTTATATTTAGTGTGAAACAGTTGTAGGAGTTTAGGGTCCAGACATCCCGAGCATTTACCCATTCAGACTGAGGAAGGGAAATGTTTCCAAGCCACCAAATACTATACTTTCCCCCTATGCTTCCTGGAATCCAGGATTTCTTTGACCTCAAAGTGTTGTTCACTTTTGATAAGGAGGGGAATTGGAGGGGCAGGTTAGTCTGGTCAAAGAGGAGAGACATGCTCAGGTTTCAACAATCTAACATGAAACACAGGGTGGATCTGCCTAAGGGTTTTGGGTAGCTCTAGCTTTGCCTCCATTCAAAACCCAAGAAAGAAAACCCCCAACTCCATTGAAGTAGATAAGAGGTACTTTTACTGAGTTTGAAATGATAGCAGCAAAAGAAAAGATCTGAGCTAACAGGCGCGAAAGTTACATATTGAAAGCTTCCCCAAATCCCTCCCCCCAGGGACCCAGGCTGAATGTCCAATCCACATCCCGCATAGTATTATGTGGGGCACATCTTCAGGTGTTTTCGTCCATCTGCAGTTCTAGGACGGTTGGCCTTGACTAAGTGTAAACACGTCCAATCAGCAGCGCAGTAATTCTGGAGAGCAAACCTTTTAGTTCACATGGGCATTCATCACAGCAGCATACTTCCCAAACCCCAATGCCAACCCCACCCCCATTACTATGGCAGTCGATAGCAAGCAAGAATCAAAAGGCAAAACCCATGCTGGACAGCAGCCTCGAGGAGGAGGTAATCACAGCTGGGCACCCCCTTGGGGAAGTGAGGCTGGACTAGGTTGTAGGGTCCCATTGCCCCAAGAGTTCAAGGGCCAGGCTGGGCATTTGCCCTCCACTACCCAGGGCTCTGGGCAGCCCACACCCCCATCCAGAGTCCTCCACTTGGCCTGAGAAGGATGGCGAGGCTCCTCTGGTAGATGAGGCTTTGGCACTCATCTTGCCTTCCTCCAGATCTCCCCTCCCCACCTTGGCTGGTCCCTCATAGGAGATGGAGAATGCTGTTGTTGCATGTGGAAGCGTGGAGGAGAAAGTTTGCAGGAAGCAGTTTCCTCCAAATCCAACTTCTGCCTTGACAGATCTCTTGACAGGAGGAGGGGGTGACAGGGGAGGTGCATGAAGTAAGACTGTCCCAACAAACCAGTATCCTTATTATACATGATTGGAAATGTGAATTACCTTTAGAGAAGGGCCAGCTTCCCTCGTGAAGGACCAGGGAGCGCTGCATGCCTGCCTCCTCCTCTTACTCTCCAGAGATCTATCAAGGCAGAAGTTGGATTTTTGCTTCCTGCAAAATTTCTCCTCCGCACTTCCACACACAACAGTGTTGTTCTCCACCTCCTGCTATGTTGGAAGGGGCAACCGGAAGGAAAATGCCAACAATGTCTTGAATGGGAGAAAAGTGTCTCTTTTGACATGCTGTGCACACACCCATTCTAAGCGTTGAGACTTTTATCCATATCTGAGCTTGCAAATTGCCAGCTATGGGGATGGGGAAAAGTCCCTCTCTGTGGATAAAAGTCCACAAACCTAGAAAGCCGGGGGGTGGCAGTGTTTGTGTGTGTGCACTTACTTGGCTACCAGCAGTTTGGGGAGGTGGGGCTCCAAATTGTCCCCATGTCAAGTTAGCCAGTGCAACTTGTTCCATCCTGACCTATCCATCTTGAGTCAGCTGCGCGCAGTGATCAGCATCAAGCCAGCTTATGCCTACCCAGTCACACCTACCTAGCCATGGAGACCCAACTGTGACCACCCAACACACAAAGATTGGTATTCAGTTTACTATAGCACTCTTCCCCTATTCTATTACAACTTGTTACTCCACTACTTTTCTTTGTGAGCCCAATTTTTTTAGAACAGTAACACTAAAGTAAATTTGCCTTAGGCTGCTGTAGGCTGCTTTAGTTTTTCAAACTAACACAACCCATCTTTCCTGTCAGTACCACACCAACAACCCAACACCTCCACTCCTAGCTGCTTCTCTGCTCAGCTTTTATAGATAGCAATTGCTAGACTGACCAGGGAGAGGTCTTAAAGAGACAGTACAGCAGCAGTTCAGGTGCTGGCCATTTTACAGTCTATCCTCACAACTATACCATCCCTTGAGCCAGTGGTTTACTTCTAAAATCCTTGATTCCCTCATTGGTCTTGACCTTCCATCAGAAGTACAGTTGAAAACACTGTTCCTAACTTTTTTGCCTTCCTGCCTTAGCACTCGTAGCCCTTGATATTTTTTTTAGACTCTTTGTCATACTGTTCATCCCAATATGAAAAAAGGGAAGGGATAATAATCAATGGGCTTGATTATTTTGGTATCTCTGTCACATTTTTAATGTTAGATCTGGGAAACAAGATACCTTCCTGGTCTACAAATTGATCACTCTGTTCTGGTGAGAAATGAGACACCAGTTACCACCGCATGCCTTGTGTTTGGAAGAGGGAACTTAGTGGACTCCTCTTCTTTGTGAAGTCTGAGCTACTTTTTTTCCTGACATTAGAACACTTGAAGAAGACTCTTCTCCAAATGTCTGTATGTTTTCTTCTGCAGAGGGATATGAAATTGATTGTTCAGCTCTAGCATCAAAGATAGTTATCTTGGGTTTTTTGTCCTCTGACATGCTGCCATCATTTTTCCTGGTAGTTGTTTTTCTCTTGGTGTGTTCAGTTTGGATACAGACTTCTGCCCTTACCAGAAGTCTCAAAGTGGCTAGTCATGCCTCAAAACCTTCTACTTTCTTCTCCAGCAATCCAATCAGCAACCCACTTGGTATAAATATGAGTCCTTCATGGGCAGGAATATGAAATAGCTGCACATTTTGGTAAAGAGCATACAGCTATACCTTGCTATGCAGATTCATGGAATTAATATTACAAAGCTATTGCCAAATTATTCTGGACATGACAGACAAAAATGTATTTGATGAAAACAATAAAAAAAGAGTAGGACTTTGCATTGCAATTATATAACATGATGTGGCTTCTTTTCAGATTACACTGATTTCCCATTGAGATTGTTAATATATCAAGGATTCCAATTTTCAAGTTATAAGAATTCAGAAAAATGTTTATTTATTTATGGACTAGGCTTCTATGGGAACCTTATTGAAGAGAGTTAATTTTGTATTGAATACAGGTATAAACCAGAGCAACAGTTTCAGGGTCAGCAGTAGAAGGAAAATGGACATCTGAAAAAGGAAGGGATATGTATCCTACTTATGGGCTAGAAATAGAGGAAGAGATAATTGCTTTCCTTTAAACATATCTGGGGTGTGGTTCATACACATTTTTTTTACATATCTGCTTCTACCAACTAAGTACAATGTCTTTTGCAACTGTCATAGCCCTAAAATACAATCAGAGTAAACACTCTATAGACATATTTTTCTCTGGCACCAACAAAGACAATTCAGGTATCAGCAGAATTTATTATGTTTGCCAAAGTTAAATTGTACCAACTTTCTCTTGCTTGACAGCTCCAAGAGGAAAACGGGGATGGAAGACTTTCCATGGGATACTAAAGGGAATGATCTTGTATCTACAGAAGGTATTGTTTGCATGCTTGCACATTCTATCTCTCTCTCACACACACATTTCCACATCATAAGGAATGGAATCTCCTTAATTGTATTCTCAATTATATTATGTGAAAAGGATATACCCAACTTCCTTAAAATATTCAGACATTGCAGTATTTATATAAATTCTGCTGTGGAAAAATATATGAAGAATTAAAACGCCATTCAAATCATACTCTAAAGAAATTCACTGACATTCTCTGAAATAAGCATTTATTAAAATGTTGACATACATTCACTGTATTCTTTTTTTTTGTTCATTCTTTAATAATTTGATTACATGTGGGTGGATATCACAGTTTAAGAACCCAAGGATTTGGAAGATATGAGCAGTGAATTGTGCGTTCCAGGATCTTAATTTGTCTTCATCAATGGAATATGGCATTTTCATTTTAGAATTCTTGAAGCATAACTTCCTGCTTCTTTAATATCAAACTTAGACTTAAAAATGGGTCTACTGAATCAGTCTGTGACAATACTTAAGCTCAAAACTAATTGCCCTTGATATACCTGTCCTCCCCTAATTTTAAAATTATCCAAATTGCTGACTTGCTGTTTCTCGTAGTAATCAGGTATCAATAGAATTCCAATCTTATTTCATTCTTCAACATAGTGACTAACTTAGTAGACCAGCTGTGGACATAATATATTTAGACTTCAGCAAAGCACTCAACAAAGTAGACAACAACCTATTTCTTGGTAAGCTAGAAAAAAGTGGGATAGATAGCATCATCACCAGATAGATTCATAACTGGCTGACAAACCATACTCCACAAGTAGTCCTTAATGGGACTATGTTTAAATGGAGGGAAGTAAGCAGTGGGGTATCACAAGGTTCCATCTTAGGCCCAGTACTCTTCAATATCTTCATAAATGACTGAGATAAGGGAACAGAAGGGGAACTTACCAAAATTGCAGATGATACTAAGGTGGCAGAAATAGCTAACACCCAGATGATAGCCTTAAGATCCAGATGGATCTTGACAAACTTAAAAACTTGGCCCTAACTGACAAAATGAAATTCAAGAAAAGTAAAGTCTTAAACTTAGGCAAGAAAAACCAAAAGTACACATATAGACTGGGTGAAACTAGGCTTAATAGCAGTAGTTGTGAGAGGCATCTTATAGTCTTAGTGGACAACCAGTTAAATATGAGCCAGCAGTGTGCGGTGGCAGCCAAAAAAACCAAAGCAATTCTAAGTTGCATTAACAAAGGGATACAATCAAGATCAAGTGAGGTACTAATACCACTCTATAAAGCCTTAGAAACACCACACCTAGAATACTGCATCCACGGTTTTGGTCACACTATAAAAAGGATGTAGAGACTCTAGAAAAAGTGCAGAGAAGAGCAACCAGGATGATTAGGGGACTGGAGATTAAAACATGAAGAATAGTTACAGGAATTGGTCCAGAGGTGGGCTGCACTTACATTCACAACCAGTTTGCTGGTTGGTGCACAAACATCAGAGACAAATTCCTTGTGTGTCCAATCACACTTGGCCAATAAAGAATTCTACTCTATTAATGGTATGGGAATCACCTTAGAAAATGAGGAAGTACTGCAGCTAGGACAACAGCTGTAAAAGAGGTAGCTTAGACTATATAGTTCCCCATAGTTCCAATCTTGTGGATCCAGGGGGAGGAGAAGGGATAGTTAGCAAGTTGCTGGCAAGTGCATGTGAGCAATTTCATTTGCGCCAGCGGTAGGCACACACATCCGCCACTCGTGCAAATGGAGCGCACACACTCACCCACTGCTCGCATAAGTGGGATTGCACCCATGAGCTCACCCACCAGTTCCATGGCCTGATTCCAAATGGCTCACAGTCCAGAGGTTGGGGACTTTTGGCTTAGACCACAAAGGAATGTGGATGTGGGAAATGTCTCAAAAGGGGCCCCCTATAATTTCTTGAGCTGTAAAGATGGGAGAAATGTACTTTTCAGACTTGCAAGATTCTATTAATGGAACCTCACAATAAAGTAGAACTAGTATTTGGGGAGATATTTCCTGCTTGTAATACTTAGCAAGGCTGACAGGAGTTCGTTGTGATCCCTCAAATTGCATCTTCTGCAAACTTGCCAAACTTGGTGCTGAAAATAATCATTTACAAAAAAGTTGAAAACCACCAGTGCTAATACAGGGATTAATGGACTCTACTGCTATTTCCCTCCACTGAGAAAGTTGTGCATTTATTCCTACTTAACTTTTTGAGTAAATAGCAATTAAGAGCAATTAATATAACAAGATAAGTCATCATAATTAGCTGTGGCTGCTAAATTTCTTCAAAACAATTTGATAAGAAAGTTTGTCAAAGTAATTAAAAATTCAAGCATACAGAGCCAACAGGATCACATTCCTCCTTATTCCTGGATATGCTCTAATTCTAGGAGGCCAGAACAGCAGGATTTACCCTTGCAGAATCCATTGTGATTTTCTTTCAACAAGGTTAATTGGTTATGTGATTTCTGGTGCCATTTTCATCAGTTTCTCCAAATTATTAGGCATACCAGCCTATGATTTCTTGAATCCTGGTCCTACTTAAACAACACAGACTTTCAAGGCCTCTGACACTGAGACCAGTTTGAATTAAAAATTAGTATTCAGCGTTTTGCTGCGTTAATTCAGCGCCAGAAAAGTAAACACAGATGGCTGATGCTTCATTTAATGTCTTTATAAACATAATAAATAAATTTTACAAACCAGTTGTAGATTTCTCCAACAGGGAGCTAACTCAAACAGAAACCTCTCCAGCATGCACTTAGGTCCCGATAGCTTCCCGTCTTCAGGGCAGCCATTAAAACTGCCGCTTCTCCCTGTCTTCCAGGGGAGTATACCAAGCCAGGGAGGGGAGATGCGGCTCCCCTCAACCCAGCTGACAGTCTCCCCTCTTTATACTTCAGTCCCGTGGGGACCCCTCCAACAGGGTAAGCATGGATCGAAGCCACGCACGATCGCGGTCTCCGTCCGTTCTCAACGGAAGTGCCACCAAAAGTCCCAAAGCAGTTTCATTTTCAGTAGACACACTCAGAGCTCAACATAGCTTCAGAGCCGCAGAGCTTAATATAGAGCCACACCTAGGCTACTTCTAGTTTCAGTTTCCAAAACAGTCCTTATTGGCTGAGTTAGTTGCTGTGCCTATTCATTGGCTGACCTTGTTACCATGCTCTATTCCAGTTTATGAATATACTGACAATTAGATATTTTGTCTAGGCTCAATTTCACATCGGAGTTTTTAAAAGAACTCTTTGTTGGATGCCATCAGGACTGGTGATGTTTTATTTATTGTCCTTCAAGACTGTAAGAGAGTGCCTGGTTCAAGTCTGCCTTCAACAACAAAAGCTCACTTAATAATTTTAGATTAGTCATTTTCCTAGCCCAATATATTTCACAGATTTGTTGTTGGGGAGAATGAGAAAAAGGAGATCTATACATATTGCTTTGAGCTCCTAAGGATAAGGTAGGCTATACATAAATATAGTATATTTCACTGTATGCTCTGTTTGGAAAGCCAGTTTGTTACAGTAGTTAAGACAGGCAGTAGTTAACCAGGAGTCTCTGAATTGTAGACCCATTTAAGTCACAAAGCCAGCTGGGCCATGACTCTCTCAGTCTAGGAACTGAGCAAGCCTCAGGCAAGCCATTTCCAAAAACTTGCCAAAAAAGCTGGAGGGATTTATGCAGGCAGTCACCAACGGTAGTCTGGCTGAAAGTCACAAACACATAGAAATTGTCATTTTTCCATTTTTTCTACCAGAGTTAATGCTCTTTCATTGTACTGATTAGGACAATTTCTTGGAATCATCTTCCACAACTGCAAAATAACATTAAAAAATCTTACCTATTTTCATTTTGCAGACTGACATACCTTACTTTTTCCCCTCTCTCAGATCTCTTATCAAAATTTTCCTTTCAATTTGCAGGGTCATTTTATACAAAATATCTGCTACAATTTAGGTAGTTTTTGCTTATTGTCGGGGTGTCTCCATCCAATTCCTGGGAAAGAAAAACCCTTGACTCCATAGATTCAGAGAAAATGACTTTTACTAGGGGAGAACTGAATGCAACACGTTTTCGGCAAAAGCACATGAAAAAGTAAATTGAAACAAAACATAGAGTCCAACCCTCTGGTAGGTAGGCAATCAGAGAGCAAGCACCGACCAGGCCAGGAAATGTTGTGAGAAAATCTTTGATTCAAGGGTTTCATCTCTAGCTGCTGCACATCAAAGCTAGAAGAAATTACCTGTTAGGCTCAGGGAGCTTACCCACATCTAGGCGCGTGCCCAGAGCCTGACAATTCACTGAAATGGTAGCGACTGGGATGGGATGCCTGCCGTTCTGTCCATGCCGGTGGTGGTTAGAGCCAAAGCCTGCAATGTTCCTGGTGCACCTGCAATGCTCCTGGTGCGCCCGAAGCCTGCAACACTCCTGGGGCATCAAATATTGCTGCCCATTGTGCATGCTGGCTTCCTGGATGATTTTTTTTTTTAATTTTTATTTATTTTGTCATTTGCTTACAAGATAATAGGTATAAGTAAAAACATAGTTATGAATACATGGATACATATAAGAAAAATAAAAGAAACAATAGGACAGGGACGGTAGGCATGTTGGTGTGCTTATGCACGCCCCCTACAGACTTCTTAGGGAAGGGGTGAGGAAGGGGTTTGGGGAAGAAATCACAGAGTCAGGTAAAATATTCCAGACATTGACCACTCTGTTGCTGAAGTCGTATTTCCTACAATCAAGTTTGGTGCGATTAACCTTGAGTTTGTATCTATTGTTTGCTCTTGTGTTGTTATGGTTGGAGCTGAAGTATTCATTGACAAGTAGGACATTTCAATGTATGATTTTATATACTATACTTAGATGGACACAGGGTGAAGATACCAGAGATACACACGGGGATGTCATGGGGGGGGGGGTGAGGAGCCGACAGGCTGGACTGAGAGACACAATGGTATGGCAAAGGCTAGGCATTACTAATTAGGCATGGGGAGGAGGCGCGGGGGATATGAGCTTAATGGGTGGATATCAAGCTAGCTGGGAGGGGTTGAGAAGACGACATAAAAAGTGCTGAGAGGCAGTTGCTCTTGGTGCTAACTTTGTTTGGGATCTCCATTTTTGCCTATCAGGATTGGAAATGCTGCAATAAATCTCAAAATTCACCAACAAGCTTGTGAGTAACAGAGTTTGTCTGCAAGACTTATCCAGTACCCATCTGAGGCTGAAATTACCTTGGAGAGATTAAACAAAGTCCAGACTGTAGTTGCAAAGCTGCAAAGACAAATTCTCCACCAACCCCTCTCCTATTTCCATGGCAGCAAACAGCAGGCTGGCTGACATTTACTGATCACAATTGAGACTGGCAATTTTGTTGCTAAGCAATGTTGTAGTAAAGTGGAACTGATATATCAGTTCAAATTGCGGTCGTTGAGCAAATCACTATGGACTGTGAACTGCAGTGTCACATGACTTCCTGCCATTTTCCCCATTGACTTTCTTGCAAATGACAATTATGTGATTGCAAAATGCTATGACTATTGTAAATGTGCACTAGTTTCCAAGTGTCCCAATCATGAATTTGTGATTGCAGGACATTGCAATGTTCACAACTTCAAAAATTAATCACCTTCATTAGTGCCACTGTAAGTTCAAATGGTTTCTGATAAGTGGTCAGTAAGTGAGGACAACTACCCAAGTCAGTTGGAAAGATAAGGGTAAACAATAGAGTGAGGTGTACTAAGTGCTTGACCTTACAGCTCTGCAAATTGTTCAGAATTTGTAAAGAAGTGTATCTTATTTTAAAAGATTAACAAATTGGGAACAAAAGCACATACACTTTTGAAATGACAGAATATATCATCATCATCATCATCATCATCAATCATCATCATTTTAACTATTGCTTACCCACTATAGGATGAAGCCTCTTCTGCACATTTTGTTTTCCTTTTGAAAAGGATATGTTACATTTTGCCAATGAATGGGCTTGCTGGAGTTTGTAGAAAATAATAAAAAGTAATAACAGGATCAATAAGGAAAGTAATATAACAGACATCTATCCTCTACCTGTATTTCAGGAGGAATATAAACCTGGTCAATCCCTGGCTGAGGAAGATCTGAAAAATGCTATCAGCATCCATCATTCACTGGCTACCCAAGCATCAGATTACAACAAAAGACCCAATGTTTTCTACCTCAGGACAGCTGACTGGAGAGTCTTCCTCTTCCAAGCCCAGTAAGCAGGAAGGCACAGAATGTAAATTGATGGGGGAGGGGGATTGATTTATCAGCAGATCAATTTTATTTATTAGGAAAGTTAATTATTAGAAGGATCTATTGGTTATGTCAGATCATGTATCTGCCATTCTTCAATGGAAGAAGAAGGGGCGAAGTTGGTACAAATAATCCTTTTTGATATAACTTGAATATCTTAAGTCTTGTATTGAATCTGTATAACTTACACATGTTATACAACTGGGGGACTGGAGCTAGTTGTCTAGAAATTTGTCACCTCTTGGAGAGATAGCAAGAGAACCATAAAAAATTCTAGCTTTGAAAGAAATTTCCTGGGAAACTTTTCTAAGATACATTCCCAGAAAAGGGGGAGGGGATTAATAAATTGTTTCTTTGTTTGACTAAATCCACATCAGAATAAGGGGAGGGGTTCTAACTCCCTTTATCTATTACTGTATGCCTGGAAGCATCTTAGATTCTGCTTTAGCTAGTACCTGGATTATTTCCTTCCAATAAATAATTCCTTTTGAAGTATCTCGCTTTCAGAAGTTCATTCTTATTGGTTGAAGGGGAAAAGTCCGGTGCTTACAGGTTACTTAGGCAAATCACAATAGGTAGAATCAGAAAAAGGTTTTATAGATGGCATATTCCTCCGGCACGATTGGCGAAAATGTTTAGTAATATCTCACAGAGATGTTGGAAATGTAATCAAGTACCAGGCATGTATTACCACATGTGGTGGTCATGCAAAAAAGCAAAGGAATTTTACAATGGATACAGAACTGAAATTTGATGTTATATATGTAAATATAAATGAGTATAGTGGACAGAACAATTGTATAAAATTAGTAATGTATGATGTTTTATGCTGTAAGTATAAATTAATATACTGGATAGAATAATTGTATAAAATTGGTAACGCATGATGAATATATATGTTATTTGTTTTATACCTTAATGTGTATGGTAGAGATAATGCCAGGATGATAGTACTGTGTCCAATATTTTAATATGTAATCAATAAAATTATAAAAAAAGAAAGAAAGAAAAAGAAACATAGATCTAAGCTTTGTCTATCACTGAATGCAGCCTTCCCTATTATTTCTTTCCCTTCTGACTGTTCCAAAGAAAAGGATTTTAAAGAAGAAGCACTGTACCTCTTGCATATTCCTTAAAATTCCAGGTTTAAGAACAAAAACTATATAAAGCTTCACATTCAGACTGACCATTTGGAATGTTACCATTTTCCCTAGATCTCTGCAACAAAAAAAAACCCTGTATGGCAGTACCATATTAGCATAAAATGTATTATTATTTCTTACATATGTTGGGATATCATGTGGACTTGGGCTTTGGTTCTTCCCTTTCGCTTAGTATCATTTTAAACATCTCTAAATTTTATTTTTAAACATACAGCCTTCAAGAATCACAAAATGCATGGTGAGAGGTTGGGATTGTTTTTGCAAAGAAATGGGGATATCTTTTGTTTATCGTTCATGAGAACAAGTTATTTTTTTTGAAGGAAACAATTTTGGCAAGCTGTTTTGGCCCATGATATGATTTAAAGAATAATATATCGTTTACATCTTACTCTAGGAACACAGAACAAATGCATTCCTGGATCACACGGATTAATGTGGTAGCAGCCATGTTCTCCGCACCACCATTTCCAGCTGCCATTGGATCCCAAAAGAAATTCATTCGCCCATTATTGCCCAGTTCTTCCACAAGACTATCACAGGTAAGTGGGGCGTCTTTATTCTTCATTCTTTAGTGATTCTAGTATTATTCCGAAAGAACTCGAGAAAAATTGAATGGGGTTAAGATAATACGTTCTAATACAAAAAAATGGGCTTGGAAGTAATGAAACTTCCAGAGTTGAATAAACTGCCTTGAAATAGACAAGCAGCAGGTGTTGTCTGTGTATCTGTGCATCTGTGCAAAACTTTAGATTTAAAGAGCTGATAAAATTGGTAACATTGCCACAGAGGGAAAAGAGGAAAGTGAAGACATGTTGTGAATGCCTGTTGGGGCAGATTTGCTATTACTGTGTTTCCCTGAAAATAAGAAAATATTTTCTTTTGGGCTCAAAAATAAGCACTAGGGCTTATTTTGGGGGGATTTATTTATGTACAGAAGGCAGCGAGTGTGAAGGTCAACGGGAATGGGAGTGCTGCTATCGCCAGCCCCACCTTCTCCGTCCTACCATCTGCTTGCCTGCAGCCGCAATGTGCTGAGCTCCCAGGGCCCCCCGGCCTCTGCCCACCCTGCTTGCTAGCCCTGCTGTTGCTAGGATGCTGGACCTGTTGCACCTGCTGTTGCTAGCCTTACAGGGGCTCTTTGCCATTCAGCCATGCTGCTCTCGGCCACCTTGTAGCTTTGGCAGGCAGGAGCTCTGTGGCAGCCCTGCAGTGGGGACAGAGGAGAGAGTGGGAGATCGCCCCTTCCTCCTTTACACCCGCAAACCCTGTCTTCCCTGGATGCTGAGCTTCCAGCCTGCATCCTGGCGCTGGAAAGGTGAGCAAGTTGCATAACTCAATGCTACCGGTATGCTATACAATGCAAGCCATGCAAAGCAACCCTCCCCGATCCTCCTGACTCCAAGGACAATCCCACATGGGGGTCACACACAATCCCTGGGATGGAGGCCTCCTGGTGCAACACTCTGCAGCAGCTCCAGAGCAAACCTCTGCCTTCCCTGTGCAGGATTGCAAGGCTGGAGGCCTCCACTGACCAAGCCCCTCCCATACCTGCTGTTGCTGGCCTCATGTCCTCTTGGATGGGCTGCTCCTGCTGGCTTGCCAGGTCCCTTCGCCAGCTGTCATTGGTGGAGTCATGCCCCTTGCCTGCCGTTGCCTTTGGGCTGCACCTCTCCCCTGCTCTGCTGTGGGCAGGAATTCCATGGCAGCCCTGCAGCAGAACAGACAGAGGTCTCAGAGGTCCGCGCCAGGCAGAAGCAATCCAGCCAAGAGCAATGCTTAAAAATAAGGCTAGGGCTTATTTTTTGGATAGGTCTTATTTTCAACACAGGAAGTCCAAGAAAGATCAATCAGCTTTTTTCCCATTCTTCTATAGGAAGAACAACTGAAGAGTCATGAAATCAAATTTAAAGCCATGGCAGCAGAACTCTTGGAGCATCGTTCCTCCCTTCCTGAGAAGAAGGTGAAAAGCAAGGAGTATGAGGAACTGAAGCAGAAAGAGGAGTATCTGATATTTGAAGTAAGTAGAAAGTGAAAAAGAGAATTTGCAAAACAATGTTGGAGATGGTAGCAGAAGAATCTCAAAGAGTGGTAGGGAAAATGTTTTCATTTAGCAGCCATTCCATCAGGACTGATTTAAGGCCACCAATAGTAATTTTCTGAAGCCAAAGATATTTGGAGAAAGCAGTTGGTGAACGCTAAAGTGTGGCTTTCAAGTCCTGGAAGGTATGGTAGTTTAAAAGGACAGCATTGCCTGGAATTCTCATTACTTGTTGCTTTTAAGCATACCCTTCCCACAATCTTTCAGGGCTTGAAGACCACATTTTCAGCTGCTTTCAGCACTGCTCAGTTTCCCACTCCCACTCCTACTAACAGTGTTCTTTCTTTCTTTCTTTCTTTCTTTCTTTCTTTCTTTCTTTCTTTCTTTCTTTCTTTCTTTCTTTCTTTCTTTCTTTCTTTCTTTCTTTCTTTCTTTCTTTCTTTCTTTCTCTCTCTCTCTCTCTCTCTCCCTCCCTCCCTCCCTCCCTCCCTCTCTTTCTTTCTTTCTTTCTTTCTCTCTCTCTCTCCCCCCCCCACCCCTTTGATCAAATTGTTTTCTCGCTTATGGTGGCGGCACCAGCCATACACTCCATGGTGGCCTACAGCTGATCCGAGGCATGCAGGCCATTATCCTTTGGGCACCTGTCTCCCTCTATCTCCTGCTGCTTCGGCCTCCACACAGTCACCACATGCTATGTGCACATGGGGGACGTGGCACGTCCAGCCGGACTTTGTGATGAAAAAAATACAACCTCCCCAAAAATAAGCCCAAGTGCTTATTTTGGGGCCCACAAGAAAATAAGACTGGCTCTTATTTTGGGGGAAACATAGTGACTTCTTTTTGTTGATTTAATGGGAATAAAGTAAGATTTTAGGATTTAAAGCAACACATTAATGAGTGAATCTGTATCTTCCAGATATTTTGGTTTTCAGCTCCCATAATCTAAAATCAGCATGGTCAGTTGTGAGACATTGTGGTAGTCGTAGTCCAAAATTTTCACAAGTCACCATGTTACCTCCAATGCCCATGTTACCCCTAGAATATAAACATAATGTTATCTTATTCAAATTTGTGTTACTCCTTGCCTTTTCTTTAGTCCATAGCTGTTATTAATAAATCAGCCAAGTGGGGCACCAAACCTGTTACTTCTTGCTTTCTGCAGAAATTACGCTATGGCATTTATGCTACACTAATGCGCACCAAGTTGAAGACTGACTCTGAGGATCTGACAGCTTTGGAAGCCACCCTGTTTGTTACAGTGGGTAACTCAGAAGACAGCTTTAAGGAGTCCCAGTCCAATCTTGCCCTGAACCAGGAGACAGCTGGCACAAGTTCCAAGATAAAATGCAACAATCAGTGAGCTACTAGTAAACAGCAAAGATGATAGATGATCATTCTTGGCAAAGAAAATGGCATTCCTATCCTAGAAATTTGCAAATTGTCATTGCTCATGGTCAGGAGGGAAGAGAAGACATTATAAATGGGCCCAATTGTGTATCAACTTCACCAGTGGAAAGACATAACTACAGTCCTACATTATACGGCCTTCCCAGTATCATCAGACTATAGCTTATGGGTGGAAGTACTAAACTCCATGGTTAAGTAACAGATCTACATTCTTAATCACAGCTTCACTGTACCAACTTTTTCTATCTCTTGCAAAGCTAAGAACAGGAAAGTGAAAGAAAGGAGACTACTTCCCTTCCTTTTCTTACAATTTTTGTGATATATTTTACAGTTTTTAGTACCTGATAATGCTGAATCACACTGGAGTAGAAAAGGTAATTTTGGCATGCATAAGATAGATGTTTACATTCAGTAATACTTTTACATGAGAGTGTTGAGGGCAGAGGTTCTTCATCTCCCTTGCAGACACAATGCAGCACTGTCAGCCTGCAGGAGCAACTTTTCCATGGAACTCCAATTCTTTCACCACCACCAGCTCTCTTGGAGTGTGCTCAGTTTTTTTCTCATCAGCACAAGTTGGATCATAGTTGTTCACCTCTTACAAAACTGGGCAGAGGTTGCTTCAAAGGAACTATCACTAACAGGTAAAAATAGGGATAGCGGGTGTCCCCCATTCTCTTATTACACCGCAGAATACCTTAGTGGGCCTGCTGGTCTTAGGCCTAATTAGATTCTGCAAGTAATTTATGAATTTGAGTGACCAGAACAAAATCAATTATATAGTAGAAAAACTGGTCATTCTATTGCTTGAGCCTGGTGGGGGCATATTCAGAGAGATATTGGGGGTGGATTCCAGATGTCCAGGAACATTCCCAACTCTCAAACAGTTGCCTAGGTAGTATAGATAACTTATAATTTATAATCTCAAAAAACTTTAAGATGTGACTCAAAGCTTGGTGACAATGTTATGTATGCAGTGAAAGATAAAAGGACCAAGCTGATCATTGGGGCAGAACTATAAACAATATGAAATTCAGGAGATGTGGAATAATAGGCTACCTATATGGTGCAATATAGCAGGGTAATAACCGAGAGACAAAAACCACTTCCAGAGATCCAATACTGGATTTCTAAATATGTCGGATTTCTTCTGTTCTATGCAGACTGTAAAAAAATTGTACAGTTTCTTCTTCAGTTATTGAAGTTAACCAGCTCAAACATCTACAGTTCTCCTTCAAACTCTTTCTGTATTACAGAAACAAGATAAAGAATGTGTTATTGTGAATGCCACATCAGAACCCACAGGTTCAGTTACCTGATTCAAACACAGATAACTGACCACCTCAATATAACTGAGTGGAAAGCACCATATTTTTCTCAATCTTTCTTAAATGCTGGATTATGCAGATGCACACAAGCATTTTTTCTGAAATGGCCATTAAGAAAAACCACCCTAATAATCCCATAAAATGTGGCGGTTCCTAGAAAGAGAACTCCTATTTCTTGTCAAGGTACCAGCAATGTAACCCAGGAATTAGATGTTTTACACCGAATAAAAAGGTCTGATTGTTTACTTGTAAGTGTGATCAGTTCTGCATTCACACACGTAGCTTTGTCATATGGAGCCTTGTAATGCCAAGGATTTAATGGTGGTATTGAGGGCAACCATTATCTCCTGCACATATTCCTGTACATGATTCTTGCTTCTGCCAAATTATCCTAAAATTAAACGTATGAAGGAAAGAAGGGCAATTTGTGTGAATTCTCAGGTAACCATGCCCAGATACAGATGACAATCATAGCCTATGCATACCCTATATAAAAGATAGAACTTGTGTAAAGCTGTTTCCCAAATACTACACCTTCTGGCTCAAAGTTCATGTGGCAGTAATTATTAGAGATGACTGACTGGGATAAGGCTGCACCTGTTTAAAGGAGAAAACAGTCTCCTGTAAGAAAATACTGTTATGTAATTTGCTCTGACTATAGATGTGATTTCCATGTAGTTAATTTCCTTCTAGTTCCAGTCTGAACCATTATAAAATTTGGGGGTAGTATGAGGGAGGCCTTTATGGGAATCTATAACAGAATGCTTAAGAGTGGTACAGGGAAGTTATTTGATCGATATAAGTTGTGGGTGCTCCATTGCTGGAGGTTTTCAAGAAAATATTAGAGTTGGACTAGTAGACTTCCAAACTCATTTCAAACCCTATGATTCTATAAAAAGTTAACAGTCTTCAGGCAGCAAGCAAGTGAATGAGGTATTCTAAGAAAGTCAAAGTTGGAAAGCAAACATAAGATTCTGAAATGGGTGAATTCACCACAGTACTCATTGTGATCTAACAGCTTGTGGAACATTAAGTGGAGGGGAGTCCAAAGTCCTCTATGTGGCAAGCTAAGATTGTTACCCTGAGTCTTACATCAGGTGAGCAGCTCATGTCTGCAAATTTGCAGTATGTATATAGTTTATTTTTAACTATTAACAAAATGGAAAGAAAATGAATAGAAGTCCAAATGAAAATTTAGTGTGACCACTGTTTGCCTTCAAAATAGTATCAATTGTTCTAAAAGTACACTTACACACAGTTTTGAAGAAACTTGGCAAGGTTCCTTCAAGATTGTTCCAGACATCTTGGAGAACTAACCATAAATCTGTCTCAAATTATTCTGTCTCTTCATGTAATTTCAAACAGACTCAATGATGTTGAGATCAGGGCTCTATGCAGGGCCAAAACATTACTTCCAGGACTTCTTGTTCTTTTTTACACTGAAGATAGTTCTTAATGACATTGGCTATATGTTTGGGGCAGTTGTTCTGATGCAGAATAAATTTGGGGCCAATCACACAACTCGATGATGGATAAGTGCCTGCCTGTATTTCTCAGCATTCATCCTGACTCAGTCTCCAACTCCATTTGTAGAAATGCAGCCCTAAACTTTCAAGGAAACCTCCACCATGCTTCACTGTTGCCTGGAAACATGTGATAAAAATCAAAATGACAGAACACCAGGAACGATAAAGAGCTTGTTTATTTAGTGTTTGAAAAAGCCAGGACCCCATCTCCCTTTTCATAAGAAGACATTTTTCACAAGCATGCTGGAGATTTTTATACACTTTTAGAATCCTGATCCTGTTACCATCACCTTATCCTGTTTGCTAATTACTGGGTCATTTTCCAGTAACCATCATTCCCTTACTAGTCTCATTTCCAGTAAACTCCATCCCTTCTGGCCTAGCCCCTATCTTGTTTGGCATAATAAGCAGTCTCGGAAGTGTGTACTAACATCAGCATTTATTAATTTTAGCATAACATAGCATAGCGTGCCCTGCAAAAAATATGACCTGCTACATTGTACAAAACAACCTTGTTTTCGTGGTTAATACAAAGAATTACACAATTTTAATTTAATATTCCAGTAACTTGTCTTAGGTCATTTGTAGGGTAAATATGGTGTTACTTATGGCTTTATATTTTCACAGATATAATCACATATCACAATTCCCCCTTTTCTATTTCACCATTTTATACTATCTCCCTTAACATAAGTCGCACTTCCTGTTGGCTTAACTTCCAACTCTTCCATCTCCTTTTTCCTTGGTTTGGTTTACAACAATATTTACAACAATATTTAACATACAGGCATACATTGAATACAGATAGAAGAAATGAAGCCGATGGTAACAATAATAATGATAGAAATGAATAAATCTTTCAACCAGGTAAAATTTGGTAACCAAGAAGTTAATCCATACCATATTCTCTTAAGTGTATTGGTATCTTCAACATGTGTTAGATGTGTAAAGCTTTTATTTTTGATTCTATAAATTATGATTTATCTGTAATATTGAAACAACAGTCTGTCAAATTTTTCATACGCAATAATATATAATCTATAGCAACTCGATTCTGGAGTACAGATTTCCAAATTTCACCCATTTCATCAGCCATAGCAGCTATAGCAGATGATGTTTCATTAATACTTCTTGCTAGGGCACATGCCAAATGTCCCAATTGAATGTTATCATAATATGTAGCTCCCCAGGAAAATATACGTAAAAGCCCTGCTTCTAGTTTAGACAGTATTACCACTTCATCATTACAATCTGCAGAATAAGCATCACTAAAGGCAGATCTTTTTCCTCTATAGATCTTTTCTTGTGAATTAAGATGTTCAGATTTCCCCCACTTAGTTATAGGCCAATGCGCTGTTGGATATATGTATATAATAGCGTGGGGTTCCTTAGGCTTAGATTCTTCCACATGTTCCTGTACATGTGTTCCTTCTGTGTCTGTTGTGTCATCTAATATTGGCTCTTTAAAAAATATACTATCATGATGAAGACTAGAATTCATCACTTCATAATTCTGTTTGCTGATTAATATTCTTAGCGTGTGCTGCAGTCATAACCATAGTTAAACGTCCTATTGTACAAGGCCCTCCTACTGCATTAAGCAGGTATAAATGCATAAGCATATACTCCACAAAACTTAAACCATCCTCTAGATAGAAATAACACTTGTCCTATTGCTTCTACTTCTTCTGTTTCCATACAGGGAAAAACATCCTCAGTAGGCAAAAAATTATATATAACCTTTTCCTGTTTCTTCTCTGGGTGTTTATATTTCACACAATCATAAGCTGGTAAAATTGTTTTTACTTCAATTACAATGACTTTTTTTATTAATCCATTTGTTTGGTTTCATTGGAGCTCCAAATAAAGTAATCACTTTATTTGACAAATTATACAAAGTATAAGAATTAGGTTGTATGGTGATTTTTGCCTTCGCAAATAAAAACTTTCCTGACACTGGAACAAGTGGACATAATATCAGAAACCATAGTTTTCCCCGTTACACAAAAAGGAACTATTCAAAGCTACTTTTATTAGCTCCAGAAAAACATTCTCATTTCTCTTCATCGGTCCTCTTATATGTCTAGCACTTCTAATTGGAGTTTTAGGGTATCCAATTGTACATCATCTACCCTTCCATGTAAATGGAAGTTTTGCAAGGGCTATATTTCCACCCAAAGGCATAAGCTTCATCTGAGTACTTCTCAATTCAATATATGGCAGAAATAGCCCTTCCTCCAAAACTCTAAATCTCATATAGGAAGATGAATAATCACCATATAGTTCAACACACTGATTATACAGCTGTTCCATTTTCTTGGACAAATCTTTATGACTGGTGGCTATATCAATGTACAATTACAAATATCTACCCAAATACAGATTCCAGCCTCAGCTGTGGGTTCAATTAGTGCCAGTGGTGCTTGGACTTGATAATATTCACTGTCAGGTTCAGTATGGAAACATAGCTGCTGCCATGTCATAGGATAACTAGGCAATACATCAAAAGTCTCCATCCTTACCCTACACAAGGCAATAACCACTATCAATATCAACTTCATGTTGTGATGTTCTAAATGGACTAAGCCCCTCCCACCTTATGTCTGTAATTTATATGTCAAAACTTAAAACTGGTTGTCGGGGACCATTTCTTCTTCCTTCTGGTACCACAGCAATTGTCCACACCAGTCTATTATGTCATGTCTCAATATAATCAACAGTACAATAAAAAATATACTACACCCAACCAAATGAGTAACTCAATCTCTCAATGTTCCATAAATCTCCCAATGTTCCATAAACTGAATGTATAAGCTATGTATATCTATATGCAAACTAAATATCTATGTTCTTAAATATCTATTTTGATGAATCTTGCTTCACTTTTCATCCGGAGGGTGGGTCCACTGGTCCTTTAATCCTGGAGTAATGTGTCCAACCTTTCTTCCTTATCCTCACAGCTGACTCAATAGTCAACAGCACTTGGCCCCTCCCAGATAGGTCGCAATTTCTCCACCACTCTCCATTGCTTTATCAGGACCCAGTCACCACTTTTAAAGTCATGTACTTGAAAACCAAAAGGTGGTATTTGTGGCAAAAGTCCTTTAGACCTTAAAAGAGAAAAACACTGGGACAGTCCTTGTATATATTTTCTCAGAAAAACATCTTTTAAGCTCTATTCTAGGCATTCCCACACTCCCAGTATAAGGTACTCCAAACATCACTTCATTTGGTGAAATATCCACATCTTTCCCGGGACAAGTTCTAATCCGCAAAAGAGCTAAGGGCAAACATTTCATCCAGGGAACCTGCAGCTCTAACATTAGTTTCTGTATTGAATTTTTTAATGTTTGGTTCATCCATTCCACTTTGCCACTCGAAGCAGTGTATCTAAGTAATGTGGTATTGCCAATCAATCCCCAATTGTTCCATTACCTTCTTCACTACCTGGGAGGTGAAATGTGTACCTCTATCACTATCAATAGATTCAACCAACCCATATCTGGGTATTATCTGTTCCAATATTATCTTTACAGTCATCTGAGCATCTTGCACATGAGAATACCCACCTAGTTAAATGATCAACTATTACCAGCAAATATTTCAAAATTCCCACTGCCGGCATTTCAGTGTAATCAACCTATATTCTCTGGAATGGCCAGATAGCAAAATCTCTTTCCTCTGCTATTTGGTTATGCATAATCTTTTTGTTTATTCTTACACAATGTATACATCTTCTCCCTACTTGCTTAGCTATCTTATACATGCCTCTACAAATATATTTTCCTTTAATACAATCTATTAGTGCTTGTGTCCCCCAATGTGTTCTCTCACGCATTCTTATATTCGGCATAATAGGTTTGTTTACTATTTATAATCCATCTTTTGTTATCAATTTCCCATTTATCTGTTCTACACCTTCTTTCATTTTTCTTCATCTGCGAAAAGGTTTTATATCACATTCTAGAATAGGAATTAAGACCATTAACTGTGTCTCCTCACCCATCCATGCAGCTTCTTTTGCAGTCTCATCTGCTAATCTATTACCCACAAGCTGTTTCAAATTTCCCTTTTGATGTGCTTCTATATGAATTACAGCCAGCCTCTGGACCTTCAGCTGCTTTTAACACTGCTTTTATGAGATCTACTTGTTCTATTTCTTTTCCTTTACTATAAGTCCCCTCTCCATCCAGATCATTCAAAAGGTTTGTAAAATCCTATAAGTATATTTTGAATACACAGAGAGAAAGTACTGTACAAAAATCTTAGGCAATTGTACAAAAATGCTACAAACTAAGAATGTTTTCAGAAATAAATAGTTTAATCAACAAAATAGAAAGCAAATGAATAAAAGAGAAAGCAAAATCAATATTTGGCATGCCTTTGCCTTCAAAACACCATCAATTCACATCACACACCATGGCAAAACACCATCAGTTCACAACACACACCATGGCAAAACTAAGCATAGGAACAAAACAAAATACTGCATCAGCAAGGTCTCTCCCAGGCAGATTTCAAAACAGACGGGTTTCAAGATACGCTGTTCAAGTTCTTTTGAAGCAGCACAAAGAAACAGGCAACATTGAAGACCGTAAACACAGTGGTTGGCCAAGGAAACTTAATGCAGCATATGAATCATGCTTACTTCGGTTCAACAACAGATGATTTCTAGCAGTTCCATCAGCACAGAACCATCAGAAACCAGTAGGACCCAGGTACACCCATCTGTTCTGTCTCCCCTTCCCTTTCCCCCAAAAGGTAAGGGATTATACACACACACAAACACAGACAGGCAAGCTGGCTCAAACTTCGCAGAGCAAATCCTCTGTAACTGATAACATTCTTGGCATCCCACTACATCCTGCTTGCCAAGTCAGAGCTGGCAACAATTGTAAATCAAAGTCTTACTCACACAGAGGGAAATGGGTCTTTTACTTCACAAAGCACAAGGCAAAAACAATTGTTCTTCCAACATAGTCACGAATAAAGTCTAAAGTTAAACTAAAGTCTAAACTTTGTCCTGTACAAAGTTTAAAGAGAAAGCACACCCACTTTTATCCCCTGTGGGGTGTGGCTCAGTGACTCAGCTCACTCTCTGACCCCCCCATGCCTCCTACGTTGCTGCTCATGTTTCTCCCTATGATGCTGCCTGGGGTTGAGCCAAGACGACTCCACTTCCTGTCATGGGCTGCTCCGACATGTTCAGATGAATCTTCCTCCTGATTCATCTCAGGCTGTTCCTCTCAGTTGTCTGATGGAACCTGAGGCATTACCAAGGAGGAAGGCATTGCCAGGGAGGAAGGTCCTGGGGAGGAAGGCATTGCCAGTTCCTCCCCCACATCTTCCTGGTCCTCCTCCGGGAGTCGGGGCCACAACACCCATCTACTTTCCAAAGAAGTCTGGTCAGAAGTGGTGTTCACGGAAAAATTATGGCCAAAAAGCTATACCTACAACTTGAAAACAAGGTCAAGCAACTTGATAATGCATGAAAAGATATGACAGGAACTGAGGTGCAGAAAAATGGCAGCAGGTGCTCTAGACCGATGAGTCAAAATTTGAAATATTTCACTACAGCAGAAGGCAGTTTATTTATCAAAGGGCTGGACAGCGGTATAACAATGAATATCTGCAGGCAACAGGAAGCATGGTGGAGGTCCTTTACAAGTTTGGGGCTGCATTTCTGCAAATGGAGTCAGAGATTGGGTCAGGATCAATGGTGCCTCAATGCTGAGAAATACAGGTAGACACTTATCCATCAGGGAGTTGTGTAATTGGCCCCAAATTTATTCTGCAGCAGGATAACAGCCCCAAACATATATACCCAATTGTCATTATGAACTATCTTCAGTGTAAAGAAGAGCAAGAAGTCCTGGTTTTGGCCCCCACAGAGCCTTGATCTGTTTGAGATTACATGATGAGACAGAATAATTTGAGACAGCCTACATCCACAGATCTGTGGTTAGTTCTCCAAACCTTGCTGAGTATGTATGCAAGTATATGCTGTTTTGAAGGCAAAGGGTGGTCAAAGCAAATATTGATTTGATTTGGATTTCTGTTCATTTATTTTCTGTTTTGTTAATTGTTGAAAATAAACTATCAATACTTCTATTTCTGAAAGCTTTCTTGATTTACAGCATTTTTGCACAATTGCCTAATACTTTTTACACAGTACTACACATACTTTTCTATTTTATTTTAATTAATTGTGATTTCTGCTCCACAACCAAATAAAGATTTGATTGATAGAGTGGAAGAAAAAAAGTCACTACAGAGAAAATGAAGAGGGAAGATGCTTCTTTTTAAAATGTTTATAATGACTGCAAGGAATAAAGGTAAAGGAAGGTAACAAACTACTGGTAGAAAACAGCCCACTGAAGCAATAAGTGAGGAAAAAGGATTTTCTATGTTAGAACCAGGCTGAAGCCTTTTGGTGAAGGGTGAAAAAAATACCTTAAGCAAGAGGTAGAAAATTTTTATTTAGCACAGGAAATCTCTGATTCTACATGCAAAGTAATGTACAATTATTTTCATACATCTTACTTTAAATCTGATTTTACATGTTAATCAGTCACACAGAATGTTATTAATACAAGAAACTGGCATTCACCTTCACTATTCTACAATCTTATGTTCATTCCAGCCACATTTTAAAGGCACACAGATACGAGGAAGTTTTGCAGCTCTACATTATAAAGCCAATACATGATCTACTTTTGACTAAAGAAACTTTAAATGTTAAATGAAATGTTAAAACATTTCATTCTGGCAGAGTGTTATTATTGCTGTAACATCTTGCTCTGTACAGGGGTGGGCTGCTGGGGGTTTGCAGGGGTTCAAGAAAACCCCTAGCTAAGATTCTGTACAGTTCTGAGAACCCCCAAATCCCATTCCTGGCTGGCTCCGCCCACCCCACCCCTCCCAGGAATCCCCATGTGGCCTGTTTTGGATGCAGGTAAGTGCAGAGTGTGCGTGGAGGTTCAGGGAGGGCAAAAAATGGACCTCCCAGAAGTTTAGGAATGCCGGAAATGGGCCTGTTTCTGGCTTCCAGAGAGCCTCTGGAGCCCGGGGAGGCCATTTTCGCCTTCCCGGAGGCTCAAGAAAAGCCTTCAGAGCCCGGGGAGGGCAAAAATGCTCCCTCTAACATGGTGCAGGAGGCCAAGTAGGCCACGCCCACCATGGCCACACTCACCAAGCAACTGGACAGAGAACCCTTGCTAAAATTTTTGAAGCCCACCTCTGTACCTTTTCCTTTCCCAGATGAAAACACTGCTAAAGAAAACCACCTTGAACAACAAAAAAGAGATCTTAAGCAATTTTACTTTTTTTTTTCCTCCTGGCCATGAAATTTATGATTTTCTGAACAAAGGAGATTCTTATGCCAGAACAGATTTATAATTAAAAATAGTTATTTCAAACTGAGCTTTAATAAGCAAAGATAGTGAGATTATTCTTATTGGGAGAATTAGCATCATTGGAATGCTATAAAACCAAGTTCATTTTATGTAATTAACTTATATAGCTATCTTCTTGGCACACAATCAGAGCAGCGTAAATCATCAATAAACAGTAAACTGTGTTATCCCCTCATCAAACGCGTTAGTGAGTTTATTCTTATTGGGAGAATTAGCATCATTGGAATGCTATAAAAACAAGTTTATTTTGTGTAATCAATTTATATAGCTACCTTCTTGGCACACAATCAGAGCAGCCTAAATCATCAATAAACAGTAAATTGAGTTATCTCCCCATTGAACGCATTCTGCAATAGAAGACTTCTTTGAATAAGGAATGTAAAAGGAAGCAGTTATCTGGAACCAAAAAACTGGGCAGGGTGTATATCGAAACTGCTAATAAAAGCATTCTCATGAACAGTGGCATGTCCTAATAGTTACTAAACTGTAGTCAAGAGAATGGTTAAACTAATTTATAATATCCCAATCTGCATGGATCACTGAAATCCAATTTTGCACCCCCAGGCAGCTTTCATTGTCAAACAAATCCTCACTATAAGATGAAGGGAACCATAGTTAAAACATTCTAGAATGTGAGCAGGCCTGGATCAGAGCTTGATATTGGACTACACAACCGCATTTCTCCACATTTATAGTTGGCTAACATAGGCAGCAGACTGGCCATGAAAAATGGGGATGACCCAGACTGTACAGAAATTCTCACTGATGACAGTACCCTGGACTCTTGAGAGGCATATGCGTAAGCACCAATACTCATTTTCTTCTGATGTTCATCTAGTATCAGTGCACTTGCTCTTGTTGATTGTGAGGCAAGGGAGAAGGTGGCTCCAGCAATGGGGCAGGTTGCAGTTTCCCAGATAAAGCTGCTGGTTCCGCTTCCACTGATTGACTACCATAAGCACTGTCTTCCTTCAGCTCTGAGGTAGAGAAAAAAGGTAATGACTATTTTTTACTTTCACCATTCACTTGCAGCATTACTCATACTCTATATTGTTACCTGTACTTTGTAGCTTGTCAAAAGTCTTTAATCTCTGTAGTAAACTCACACCTTCTGTCAGTCCCATAGAGCCAAGTGCTTCCAACAGACCTTCAAGACTGCCACCAGAAATCTGAGAAAAATCAGAAATTAAAGGGAAACTCAAGAATGGCATCCATTCTCAAGTGGGAACATGTGAGAGAAGGATGACTGACCTCATAGCTGAGTAGGAGTCTTCTGCTAGGGGAAACTGTGTCTTTGTACATCTCCACTAAACTGCAGAGACCTAATTTCTTGGCCAATTCTGTCCAATTTGCCCCTTGGCAGCCCTGGTTTAAGAGCTTCTCTAGTCTCTGAAGAACATCGTTATTCAAAAGTAGGATGTTACCTGACAAAGAGAGATTGGAGGTGGAGAATGAAAGTTATTTATTTGGGGAAAAAAATCAAAAATACTGCTAGCCTTACCTTGCATTTCTATGCAGGAGGATATGTCCTAAAAAGCACTGTGTCCTTTCCGTAGTCAGAAGCAAGTAGGTACCCAAAATGACTTGGCACATATCAAGTCAGGCAAGTTGATTAGTTTGTAGTGGGAGTCCACCAGATTTACCCACCTTGCTTAGGCGCAGAAGAAATACCAGCCTGCTTCTTTCCAGCATCCTCTTTTAAAACTTGTAGTAGTATCTCTCTTACCTACGAAGAAAGAAACTGGATCTGAAATATTCCTGCTAAGTTACCTTTTAGTAAGGCAACGCTTGTTAAAAAGAGACTTATCTTTCAAGGGGGAACTGCAACAGTACATATGGGCCCATTTCACCATAAATGTAATGTAAAAAAAACATATGGAAAGCAATCAGAAGTTCTTAACAGATGTGAGTAGTAGCTGAATTACTTCACTGCTCCAACCATCAACTGAACAACTTCAGCCTTTACCTACCTTCTGGCTACAAGTCAAATCAAGTGGGGTATGTCCCCGACCCTGATTTGTTTCATGTGTTTTGGATTGTTCATTCTCCAATACGGGAATATAATCCTGGCCTTGCTTAGTCAGTTCACCGCAAGTCTCTCCCATTTCTGTGACCCGTTCCTCTTCGTCCAGCTCAGTGTCACTGTTTGGTTGGGATGAAGGGTCTAAAATGGGTTCATCGTTTTCACACAAAATATCTGCTCCTGGGAAAGGAAATACAGAGCAGTCAGAACATTGCAAAAATGGAGCAAAAAATGTGAATAATTTACATGCTTTTAAGCAAAACTACAGAAGAAAGATCTAATTATGACAAAACCTCAGCTATGAGGATTTTCATTCAAAAGGCCAATACTGTCAATGTTGCTGAAACGACTCTTCTTATCTCCCATGTCTAGAATACATTCTTAATTCCATCTTCGTTTGAAAAAAGAAGAATCAATAGTTCATTTTTTTTCTGTATCACATATCTCATCAAGGTTTATGTAGCACAAACTTATAGGGGCATCAAGAATCATTTAAATATTAAATAAGTTGCCAGGAATCAAGGGGCATATAAATTTAATATATTATTTTTAGTAATACTACAATCAATGTAGTCTGCAAGGTAAATCTGAAATTGAATGCACATAAGGATGGGTGTAGATTAAGCCATTCATCCTGTTTCAGGATGAATGCTAAATAACCAAAGATGAATCCCAAATATAATTTTATATCAGACTCAAACATTATAAAAGCAACTAAAGAAGCTGGATTGAACAGCCCCAATCTGCTTGACAAAAATAGAAATGGGAGAAACAAATCCTAGTATAAAAAGTATGTAGTAGATAGAGCCAAAAACAATACAATTCAGGGACTGCACACAATATCCCCTCTTGAAGCAGGATTCCTCTTTCCTCCCCCAAATCAGACAGCATTCAAACAATCCACTGGACCAGGGGTCCCAGATTCCCAGGCTGCGGCCACTACTGGGCCATGGCCTTTTGGAACTGGGCTCAACAATCAGCAGGCAAGGGCCAGTGGAGCTGCATGTACACTTGCTGCTCACATAGAACCATCCCCTTCCTGCCCCTTGTCCTCCAAGCCACAAAAGCTGGGAACTGCTGCACTGGAGGATCAGAGCACCTGTTAAATGGAAAAATATAGGTAGTCCTTGATTAATTATCACAACTGTGACCAGAATCTCAAGTCATTGAACAAAATGATTATTAAGTGAGATGTCCAATAACCACTTAATTCAATGACCACAATCCCAGCACGCACATCCTTAGGTGGTGTTCAGGGGTGCTTGTGGGATGGGGAAGGCCTGGGAAGGCCCCATCCAGGCCACTAACATGTGGCAACCTGTCACACCCTGGGGGGCCCTGCCCCCTCCACCATGTCAGGCGGCTTTTGAACGATCACAAGAATGGTGCCAGTTCCTACAGCACTTTGGAAGTTTCTTCTCAGAAGGAGGCTTCCAAAGCACCAAAAGCAGTCACCATTCTTAAGCCTTCTGAATGATCCCAAAAAATAAGCTCCCCTGCAGATTGGTACGAAATAGTCTTGGTAGGCAGGCCATTCCCTGTGTTGGTTGGACATGCCTGTCAATAGCTGCAGAAACACTGCAAGTAAGTGGGGCAATTTGCATGCCCTGCATGCCCTGGTGGGCCCTGTCACTGACCAAGGCTCCCGGGCCTGGTAGTGTGGGGAGCAGGCAGTTTTGTGTGAGATGGGTGAGTGGCTGAGATGGAGGGAGAGATAAGTAGGTGGAGGCAGCTGCAGCACCTCTGGTGGGTGGACTGTTAAGTGCCCAAATTTTTATCATGTCACCACAGGAATATTGCAATGGTCATATGTGGTAGTATATCCTACACCAGAGACAAATGATTTCCCCTAAATGTTGTGAACTACAGCAGCCATAACTATCAAGACAGCATTTTTGCCTTTCATTTATATTTCAACACATGTTTTGTGACAATATAATTAAATAAACTATAACTTGGGTGTTTAAGATAGGAGATTGATGTGTGCGGTAAGGTGGAAATTAACAGTAAAAAACAAAAGTATCAGTATATAAAATTTAAAATTTCAGTAATTCATGTTTTCAAAACGTGAATACTGTTTAACACAGCAAAGCAAAAAGTTGAGGAAGACGTGTGCCCCTTCCTTTCTCTAAACCTTTTCAACTCCTATCCTCAAAATGACGCTTATCCGAACGCCATCACTCTGCTAAACAAATAATTCCTCAACACTGTTCAACTATTTACAAAGTCTGCACTACTATTACTATTAATCTTCTCATCACTCCTTATCATCCATCCCCTCCCACTTGTGACTGTATGACTGTAACTTTGTTGCTTGTATCCTTACGATTTATATTGACGGTTTCCTAGTATGATTTGATTGCTTACTGTACCCTATGAGTATTATTAAGTGTGGTACCTTATGATTCTTGACTCATGACGAATGTATCATTTCTTTTATGTACACTGAAAGCATTTGCACCAAGACAAATTCCTTGTGTGTCAGATTTCAGATTTTCACTACTTCCAGCCAGCAATAAACAACATATATTAATAATACTAATAACATTTGGCCAATAAAGAATTACATACCATTCTATCTATCTATGCCAAATCCACCATTTCTCAGAGGAAATAAATTATTCAGGATGTACTGAAGAAATACATTACCCGCACTGATCAGCATCTTTGTAAGAATAGGAGAACCCAATCCTGCTGCCAAGTGAAGGGGTGTATTCCCAGCAGACGTCTGAGCATTTACGTCAGCTCCCAGCTTGGAAAAAAAGGATACAGAATGAGTGAAAAATAAAAGACAATCTTTCCTATCTGTGCAAAAAGAATTAGATTCCAAGATTCAAAGTAGATGCAGTCTATTGGACATTGAAAATCCATGTCTTTCAGGAAAAGGATGTTAATTAATAGTTAACAGCTTACTTCACAGATGCCAGCTTATTTTCTTTATTTCTTTTTAATAATTGCAATACTTGAATGAAGCCAAAATAATAAATACAGTATTTTAACAAACACAAATATTACAACTAAGAAACCTACTGCAAGACCAATTGTGTTTAGTGTGTACTATAACTACATAAATTTCAAAAATTTGTTCACTACATTAGTTTTCCATCCTCATTAACTGAGCAATCTTCAGCAAGCAGCAAGTCAGTCAAATTGGTAAAACAGGGCAGAACTGAATAAAAGTTTTATGAAGGGGGTGGAATCAGGATGGCAAAATGGAAGCACGTTTCTTTTAATCCTCCCTTGTATTTTTTTAAATGTTTTATTAATTATTCCATTTTATTGTCGGCATATATTTAGCTTTTATCCTTTACTGACATCAGCTCTACAAGGATCAAGAAACAAATACTATGTATACTTTTATCAGAACACCTAGAGTAACAGGATCTTCCAAGACTGAATGTGTTTCCCTTTCTCTTCTTTTATCTTCATGTGAATTAGGGAGGTGCCTGATTTTCATAAATATCTTGGTAGGCCATAAGTCATGTTTATGTGATCCTTGCCCTAGTTAGATCCATCAAGGCTATCTACTAGATTATCTACAGCAGGGTATGTGTTTTATCTACAGTATGTAGATAAAATGTAATTTTTATTTCTGTGCATAAGAACAAATCAAACAATGGAAGGGAAAAAAACCAGAAAGTGTGCATATTAAGCTATCTAAAAAACAAAAAATCAACTTCTCTTTCTTCAGAAGAGAAACTGATGATGTAAGCAATAATAACAATATTAACAATGGAACACGTCTTGGACACCTGTTAGATTAATAGATGTACTGGAATGGTATATACAAAATGAGAGTAAAATTCTCCACTTCTTGCTATAAGAAATAGTGTTCTGGGTTCTCAAGATGCAATAGCTTCTTCCACTGAGGCAACTGCATTCACAACAAAAGGGTGCCAAGAAGAAATCCTTAAAAATACCAGCATTATTTTAGTTTAGTTTTAGGATTTGGGTGAAAAACAGATCACCTTTTAGGAAATAGTTATGAATCAAAGTTCAAATGTATTCAAATTTTTAAGAGCTACTGTAAAAGTCTTGCTTTCCATGCCCCATAAGCTAATTCAGATATATTAATCAATGGATTTCTGGATGCCAGTGATGTAGCAATGTTGTCCTTTACTCATTGGCTTAAAAAAAAGCTTTGTATTCACTTCTTTCTTAGTGCAACAAGGAGAAATTAATAATACATTTTGCCAAAACCAAGATACCCACTTTCTCTAAATGTCCAAACCAATGAATCTGACAGTTATGTAGACACATCCTTAAGTAGCTTAAAACTTTAGCTACTTAGGAATGGTTTTCCAAGCTACTGAAAATCAAAATGCTCACATGATTTTATTATTTATATTATTATTATCACTGTTGCTTTGAGTCACCCTTGAATCCCAGCAACTGCATGGACTAGCCCAGTGATGGCAAACCTTTTTGTTGTGGTATGCCCAAAGTGCGCAGGCACGCAATAGCACAGGCGCGAGCTGGCATCCACAATGCAATGTGCCCCGGCCCGCCCTGCGCATGCATGTGCAACACCCCTGCCCCTGCCCCTCCCCCTTACCTGCAATGTGCATGTGCATGCCTCCTAGCTGATTTTCAGCCCATTTGAGGCAGCTTTCGCCCTCCCGGAGGCTCAAGGGGCGCCTCTGCAGCTTCTGGAGGCTGAAAATGGGCCTGTTTTGGCATTTCCGGTATTTCCGGAATGCCCGTTTTTCGGCTTCCTGAGGCTGCAGAGGCTTCTCTCGAGCCTCCAGGAGGGTGAAAACTGCCTCAAATGGGCCGAAAATCAGCTGGGAGGTGCGCACATGTGTAGTGCAGGTAAATTTGACTGGGGCTTGCATGCCTGCACAAATGGCTCTGCATGCCACCTGTGGCACGTGTGCCATAGGCTCACCATCATGGGACTAGCCCCTCTAATTTTCTTGGCAATGTTGTTTGGAAACTTTTTAAAAAAATTTATTTATTCAATTTCTATAGTCACCCAACTCAACCAAATGACTGTTTCTATCACACTTGCCTCCACTTCAATTACCCCACCTATCTTCATTCTGTCATTGCCTGTTTTCTGCCCTGCACTCTGCCAGTCACCCCTGCCATCTCATACACCACACAAAGTAACTTTTGTCATCTTCCTCCTCTTCCTTGGTGCAAGGGCTCTTGCCTTGTCATGCCTCCGTCAGAGCCTGAATCTGCAGAGGACGATTAGCTGGGAACTGGAGCTGGCAGAGATCAAGGGGGTGGCTTTGCTGACTTCGGAGGAATATGGGGAGGAGCAGGCTGAGTCAGGCCAGAGCCTTTCAGGATTGGGAAAGCTTGTAGGCTGGGAGGAACAGAGGCAGGATGATCAAGAGAGGCTAAGCAGTGAACATAAGACACAGAGCTCAGGTGATGAGCAAGAACCACCCGCTCCTGATCCTCAAGCACAGAGAGTGGCGAGAAGGCGGGAACAGTGCAGGCTGACCTGACTACTCAGGAGGAGAGCACCCATCCCTCTCCGCAAGGCACACCTAGGGATTGAGACTTAAGGTGACGTTGTGGGGAGGAGCATTTGTCGGGAACAAACATTAATGGAGTATTGCATGTTTTTGCTGACATTGGACATTTCCTGGACTTCTTGTTTTATTTCTTGCTTCCTGGATTAATTACCTTGTTCCTTTGCTTCCTGGACTAACTGATTTATTCCCTTGCTTTGCTGCATTTCTTGTTTTGCAGCCATCGTGCTCACAGCTTTGTGCTGGAGGAGTGTATGTGTATGTGTGGGACTTGCCAGAAACATGGGAGCATTTGGGGAACAATAAAGGGGTGGTTTGAACTGTCAGCTGACTGTGTTGCCTCTGTGCCATGCCCCTGGTCACCACAGTTCTCACTACTACCACCATCCCAACCACTGGACTCCTAGTGAGCCTGCCCCACTTTAGCAGTCACAGCTCACTGTGAATTCCGGTGTGCATGTCCAGTCTGCCTGTCTGGGGTCCACACACCAGATGCAGCTAGCTGCTTCCTTCTGGTGGCCAGCCATGGTCTTGTAAAATAGCTGCTCATTTGAAAGGGGGCAGAAGCTCCCAGGAGGCAAGGGAAAGCAAGTGGCCATGGGTTCCAGATCATGACCTAGAGCAGCCATATGATCTAGAGCAACTGACTGATGACTTCCTGTTCTTGCCAGACTCCCTGCCTGCTGCATTCTCCACCATCTCTGGGCAGGGTGGGGGGGTCCTTGAATGCTTGGTCTACTTGTCTGGGCTCTTCACCGGATACAGCTCACTGCCTCCTTATAAAGGGCCAACAGCTTTCAATATGTTGAAACCTACAGACTGTTTCTCTAGAATGCTTCCAGCACATGCTCTACAGCAAATGTTGAATGTGCTCCTTGGAGAACCAGGGTTTCTGAGAGAGAGGGGTAAGCTCAGTACTGACCAGGTCTATGTAAAAGCCATCTGCCTGTTCTCACAGCAGCATGTTCCAATCACCCCAACCTAGGTCAGCAGTGTGGCATGAAACCCCAGCTGCCCAGCCTAGCTGTGTGACAGCCACAGCTACTCCTGCTATTTCGCACTTTAAGGTCTCTGCATCCCTGTACCTCACCTCACCAGCTGACCTTCGTTATCTTCTTTTTCCTTATGTATTGTGTTCTTTATGTTACGTTATATTGTTATATTTTATATTATAATTTTGTGGTGTTATGTTATGTTAATCCCTCTGATGTGAACAAGAATGGTTTGTTTATTTATTCATTTATAAACAGTTACTTATAAATGGTCTGGGAGGATACATAAAGAGACCAAGAAACCCATGACAAACTCTGCTAGTGCATTCTCTAATTTTCCAGCATTACAAAGTAGAAACTATAAAATCTATTTTGCTCCTAGCTGGATTACCATTTGCTCATGGTAACCATTTTGTATTGTAACAGATCTATTGCAGAATGGAGCGGATTCATGCTGCATCATTAGCGTCACTCCCACTCACCTTCTTCATCAAACATGCAGCCATATTAAGATTATCCATTTCAACAGCTAAATGTAAAGGTGTCCGTCCACTCTGCCATTCTGCTGCATTCACATCAGCTCCTTTCTCAACCAGCAACTCAAGAGAGGCTAGTTTTGCGCACTTCACAGCAAGATGCACAGGGAAAAGACCTGAGTAAACAGCAGTAAATATAATTGAATAATAAAAGACTATAGCTCTTGCAGCAGGACGGGGAGACTCATCCTGCAAGCCCAAACCAGGGCTGAAGCATCAAGCATGATAGAGGATTATTTATAGATCCAGACTGAGATGCTGAATTATACAATTGATAGTATAGTACAGGTAATCCTCGACTTATGACCATAATCACAGTCACCCTTCCTTCAACATCCAATTTGATTTCAGTGGTCTTGTAATGAGAGACTCCCGTTTCTTACAATTCCCATATTACTCACCAAGATAGTTAGGTATCTCAAGAAGTGGGAGAGTCTGGGGGCCCAAATGACAGAGAAGAGTCTTCAACATCTCTTCACCATCCAAATGTATAGCCAAATGCACAACTGAGTTGCCATATCGATCCAGCAAAGTGGGATCTGCTCCCGCCTGAAGTAAGAAACCAGCCACCCTTGGCTGATGGGTGATAACAGCCAGATGTAATGGTGTCTAAAAAAAAAAAAGGTCAGAACCAAGTTCTATCAAAAGATCAGAGCAAGCTAACAAGATCAATAGATTGTCCCCAAAGAGAATTTCTACTTGCATTTATATTTTCAACTAATTTACCCTTAGGCACTATCCAGAAATCAAATTATACAGAGCTGTACAGGTAGTCCTCAATTTACAATAGCTCATTCAGTGACAGTTCAGAGTTACAATGGCACTGAAAAAGTGACTCATGACCATTTTTCACAGTTGCAACCATTGCAATATCCCCATAGTAATATGATCAAAATTTGGATGCTGGGCAACTAACTCATATTTATGAAGGTTGTAGTGTCCTGGGCTCACCTTTCACAACCTTTTTGACAAGCAAAGTCAATGGGGAAGTCAGACTCACTTAACAACCGTGTTACTATATAACTGCAGTGATTCACTTAACAATTGTGGCAAAGAAAGTCATGAAATGAGGCTAAATTCACTTTACAAATGCTTCAGTTAGCAACAGAAATGTTGGGCTCTATCGTGGTCATAAATTGAGGGCTACCTGTTCAAGTGAATGCAAGTATACCTCCTGATCAGATCTCTCCTATGTTCATGCACACTCGTCTCTCACCACAAATGTGTTACCACTGAATTTGAGACACTACCTATTGTACCTGCTGTAAGTGATTTGTCATGTTGATGATCTGTTGATTAGGAACACTTATAGCCACCTGGACCAGTTGCATAATCACAGTTGTCTGCTCATGAATAATAGCTAAGTGCAAAGGCCTGTGGGGGAAAAATATGGATTTAAGAACAAGGAGATATAGCTGCTTAATTGTAGCAGCAATACTAGTCGACAACCAGAAATGAGAACTGCAATCCCTAAAGCCTCTTCCAATGTGCCCACAAACTGTGCTCTGCAGTTCCTCAGGCATGCCTGGCGGTTCCCACGTAACAGAGCAGAAACTAACTGAGCTCTTTTTGTCTTTGTAACAGAACTAAGTGGATCATATCATCAGAATTCTGTTTCTGATTGATTATTGAATTTGTAATTAGTCTGATCTGAAGAAGTTCCAAAGAAGCAAATTTTTATTCATCTTTCTTTGAATATACAGTACTGCTATAGATTATATATAGTGTTTGTTAATTAAGGACTGTTTTATTTTGGTGTGATGTAAAGTGATGGAAATCAAGCTCTGTTTAACCTTCAGATTCTTCTACAAAATGTAGTATTAGTTCTCAATTAAAAGAACATGAAAAATAGTTGGAACTTGAAAAATCTATGATAGCAATGCTACATAATGCACACTAAATTCATTTTAAACACACAAATGCTAGCAATATAAAATCATCATATACAACTATGTAGAGAAGCTACAAAGATTTATAAACATCCCAATAACTTTCACAAGAAAGGAGAAAGCTTTATATCATTTATTTTTTTATGTGCCATTAATTTTATAACGATTTTCCCTTGGGTTGTAGCTTGGTGTACATTTTATTGATTTTTTTTGCAAATCTGTTTGGAAACACTTGTTCCAAGGTTATTATTTTTGAAAAAAAATTGCCTCCATTTTACCGTGTAATTTTATATTGCATAACATTATTATATTATGTTGTAATTCAGTAACAATTTATAGTCATGTGAAAAAGTAAGTATACCTCATGTAGATTTTTTTCTCTTTTAACATATGTGGATATTCAGTACTTATATCTTCATTCTACAGTTAGTCCTCAACTTACAACCATTTGTTCAGCAACCATCTAAAGCAGCGGGCCGCCAACTGGTGGGCTGCGAGAAAATTTTGGTGGGCCGCAGAGAAATCTCACCCCCAGAGCACCCCCCCAAAAAGCAATTAATCCAGTCTGCGCAGAAACACAAGGCTGCGCTGCCCACATGGCCCACGGGAACCATCCCTGCCCACTCACTCCTTACCCGGCAAACTTGCCTGCTAAATTTCTATTTTTCCTTTTTCCGACCATCATCTGTTCTGCTGTGCCGGGAAATTTAGATTAGCTAGGAAGCAGAAAATTGTTGGATTTCTTGCTTTCTAGCTAGTCTTTAGATCTTCAGCTCTGCTTTTAAATACAGCCGAACCTCCCTTAGGACTGAAGATTTGCTTGCAAGCAAATTCAGTGCAGACTCACGGCAAGCAAATTTGAGAGACTGAGCTAGCCGATGGCAGATAGATAAGATCACTGAATGATTCTGTGGCCAACTCAATCTGCCTGCTTTGCCTGATTTTGGATAAGAGTTGTTCTTTTTTATAAAAAAATCAATATTTACATACATGGTGTGTTGTGAGTTAACTTTGTGAGTTTGCTTGTTAGCAAATTTTATGAGTTTGCTTGTAAGCAAATTTTGTGACAGACTGAGCTAGCCAATGGCAGATAGATAGATTTCTGAATGAATCTGTGGTTCTGTGAGCAACTCAATCTGCCTGCCTGCTTTGCCTGATTTTGGGTAAAAGTTGCTCTTTTTTTATAAAAAAATCAATATTTATATAAATATTTATAATATTTACATACAAGCCATGCCCAGCCAATCACATAACCACCAAACCACACCCACAAATTAGGCCACACCCACAGAACCAGTTAGTGGTCCCTGGGATCTAAAATGATGAGTTTGGTGGTCCCTGAGGTCCAAAAGGTTGGCGATCCCTGATCTAAAGTTATAACAGCACTGAAAAAAGTGCCTTATGACCATTTTTCACATGATCGCTGCACACCCCCAAGGACACATGATCAAAGTTCAGACATCTGGTAACTGACACATATGTATGACAGTTGTATTGTCCCAGGGTCAGGTGATCAACTTTTGTGACCTTCTGACCAGCAAAGTCAATGGGGAAAGTCAGATTCACTTAACAGCCAAGTTACTAAATTAACAACTGCAGTGATTTGTGTAACAATTGTAACAAGGTCATAAAATGAAGCAAAATTCACTTAACTGACTCACTTAACAACATCCTTCATCTATTTTATACCCGTAATATAGTTCCTTTAGAAAGAAGATGGGTTCTGGAGCTTCTGGTTGATGTCATGGCGATACGGATATGGGTTAGCGGAGCTCCGCAAAACCCAGCCGATTCTACTCACCAGGAGGTCCTATGGGGCCAAAGCTACCCTGAGGGATAACAAAGATAGAAGGGACCCTCTGTTGATTGTGAGGGAACGGTGGGCTCCTCACTTGATCTGAAGGAACCTTTCTGACCAGTGGGAGAAAGGACAGCCATTATGGCCAAACCAAGGCTGTGACAACCAGGACGAAGGAAGCAGGAAGTGATGATTTTACAGCAATGTATTTGATCTGGGTGAGAGATTTCTAATTTCTACCTTGGATCTAACTTCCCCAAAAAGTGGTTAAAAAAATTGGATTCTACAGTGCAGAAGGAAAAGAACATTTTTCCCACCTCCAAAAGAATAGCAGTGAGATTTTGAGCCAATGACAGATCAAAGAAGAAGACAAAAAAACATTAATAGCAAGTAAAATTTCAAGTAAAAGCAAAAATTTCAAGTAAAAGCAAAAATTTAAACATTGCTTAAGGCATTGAGATATTCTCCCTCTTTGTTCTGTTATTCTGAGTGGAAGAACTTTTGTGGAATAAACTTTTGGATTTATAAAGGTGAAAGCGGAATGAAAGCGTGAGGGTGACACCTACTGGCTGGAGAAGATGTTACACGTGTGAAGAAAAGCTGATAAATGAGAGGAAGACACAATATTTTGACTTACAGATAGCAAGAAAACGGAGACAAATAACACCTGCAAGTTGTTTTCCTTGGTGTCTGGAGATGGATAGTGAATACAGTGAAACTCTTTGTGGACTCTTCAGATTATTGTTGTTTCTTTCCCTAACTATTAAATACTGCCTCTTCTTTTTAAAATATTAAATATTAGATGTTGAAATGTCAAGTGTTCCAAATCTGACCAGAATAGGAAAGAAAGCATCATCTACACCAGAGGTGTCAAAGTCACAGCCTGTGGGCCAGATTCATCACAAGCTGGCCCTGCACACGCCCGGTTTAGCAAAGGGGGGGGGGGAAAGTCCCGATACGTCACGTGACAACGGCATGACGATGCGACTTTGACACCCCTGATCTACACCATCATCGGCTGCCTCAAGTCCATCAAATCAAAGATCAATAGAGACGATGTTACAACAAGAGAAAGTGAAACATTCCAAAAAGAAATAGAAATGATGTTCCAATCCTACAAGAGGCTATGACAAAAAATCATAATGAGCTGAAAAATGATATGGAGAAGATGAAAAATTACATGGGAGAGATGAAAGAAAAAATACACAACATGGATGAAAGAATAGGGAATTTTCAGCAAATGATAATAAAAAATGAACAAAGAATTCAGAGAAAGCTGAACAAGTAGAGAAAAAAGTGGATGAAATAAACCATAGATTGATACAAGCAAATAAGGAGTTAGAAGACACTGTGTTAATATTGAAATGGAGAAGGTAGCCTACTTCTTAAGACTTAAAAGATACATGTGAGATTTGTCAAAAAAACAAGAGATGAAATACTTAAAAAGGCTAGAGATGACCCAATACAATACAAAGGGAAAGAAATTGTAGTCTGAAACAGGTACCTAGAAGAGTAGTCAAGATAGCTTTGTAGGCCAGCAGCATTGTCAGTTAAATAATTTTACATCGAGGGGCGGAACCAGCTATCTGGGAGAGAAGACATGAGAGCAGATTCCTCTGCGAAGCACGATCTTTCAAACTTCATTTTGCAGGACCTTTCAGGGGTCAAAAGGAGGCTCGTAGGGTTTCCGAATATGCAGGAAATGCTATCTAAAAACCATGAAGACCTGAGATAAGATCAGTAAGATCTGAATTAAAAGAAAAAATCCAAATTATAGATTAAAAATTTGATTGCTACCAACAAGAGGTGAGGAAAAACAAGAAAAAATAGCGGAAATAGAAACGAGAATGGATAAAGAGAAAAAAGTGGAAGACCTGACAGATAAGCTGATACAAGCAAATAAAGAGCTGGAATCTACGGTAATTCTACTGGAAGCAGAAAAAATAGCTCACTATCTGAGATTCCAAAATATTAAAGAGGAAAAAGAAGATTTGCCAGATATAATGGGTGAGATAATTGTGAAAATATTGAAAACAGAAAAAGAAGAAATTGCGATGGAAATAGATGAGACATATAGAGTGCAGACAAACTATGCAAGAAGGCCCAATCTTCCTAGGGAAGTTCATGTTCAACTGATTAAGAAGTCGATGCGGGATGAAATATTATACAGAATGAGAGATGATCCAGTAGAACATAACGGAAAACAAATAACTGTTTTTAAACCGGTGCCGAGAAGAGTTAGGGACTTGAAGAGACCTTATCACTTTCTTACAACAAAGCTAATAAAATATAACATCAGTTTTAGATGGTTAATGCCAGAGGGAATTATGGTCAACTGGCAGGAGAAGAGACACTGAGTAGACACAATTGACAAAGCAGAAGATTTCTATGATCAACAATTTGTTAATGAAGGAGAGACAGCAGTGGAAGAAGAGGAAGGAAGGAAAGACTTGGCTGAGGAAAGAGGAGCAGAGATAGAAAATAAAGAAGAAAATTCACTGGACAACAAGGAGAAGAGATATGGAAGAAGAAAGGCAGAAACATATGAAAGACAATATGCAGAATCCAGGGAAACCAGAGAAACAAGAAATACGAGACAAAGAAATTGAAAAAAAAAGAGAGAAATGTGAGGTAATTTCGATGAACATTAATGGCCTAAATTCCCCGGCAAAAAGGAAGAAAATATTTCATAATTTACAAAACTTGAATGCAGATATAATAGCAATACAAGAGGTGCATATAAAAGAGAAACAAAAATACTTGCTAGATAATAGAAAACTAGGAAATGCTTTTATGTCATTAGATAAGCAAAAGAAAAGAGGAGTGGTGTTATACATAAAAGACTGGGTTTCGGCTAAAGAAATTTTTAAAGATAAAGATAGTAGAATATTGATGGTAGAGATAGAATTAGAAAATAAAAAAATTCTTTTGATAGATTTTTGCTCCGAACGGCCCACAAGAACACTTCTTTCAAAAATTATATAACAATATTAAAGAAATGCATTATGAAAAGATTTGCATCTTAGGTGATTTTAATGCAATTATAGACAAAGCAAAGGACTATAAAGGTGAAATTAAGAAAATAACAAGAAGAAAGGTATTACCAAATTTTTTTCATGATTTGGCAAAAGAGGCTAAGATTTATGATGCATGGAGAGAACATCATCCAAATAAGAAACAATTCACATTTTACTCAAGCAGACATCAGTCCTGGTCGAGACTGGATATGGTATGGATGCCTAAGAAGCTTATCTCAGAAATAATAGAAATAGAAATTGAACCGAGCTTGTGGGTTCATAGTTACATCAGGTTTAGCTGGAAAGGCTGTCCCAAGATGGACCTTACAAAGAACGATCCTAAAGGAGGAAGAATTTAAAATTAAATTGGAAAAGGAAACTTTTCTTTGAGGAAAATAAAGAAGACACATCCCTACAAAACACCTGGGATACAGCTAAAGCAGTTACGAGAGGAGTAGTGATAAATTATATGGCGAATAAAAAAAAGAAAAAGAAGATACAGCAGAAAAGCATTAGAAATGAAATACGAAAACTTGAAAATGAAACTACAAGAAGAACCAAAATTGAAAGAGATAAAAACAAGAATGGACTTAATAAAACATGAAATAAATTTGCTGGAAAAAGAAGATTTAGCCCAAAAATTGAAAAGAATAAAGCAAAATGTATTTGAGAACGCCAATAAACCAGGAAGATGGCTAGCATGGAAATTGAAAAAACAAGCGGAAAAGAGATGGATCACTAAGCTACAAAACGAACAGGGGGAAATATGTTATCAAGAAGAAATGAAAAGGAATATAGCCCAGAAATTTTATGAAGACTTATATAAAGAAGAAGAACACATAACAGAAGAAAAAGTGATAAAACGTTTTAAGAAAGCAAATCTTCTGAGAATATCGGAAGAAGAAAAAAGCCTATTGAATAGAAATATAAATCTTGAAGAAGTGACCTGGGCAATAAATAAACCAAAAAAAAAATAACAAAACGGTTGGCCCGGATGTACTCCCTGCTGAATTATACAAAACTCAACAAGAAATATTAAGTGACAGATTAAATTATTTAACAAAGTCCTAGATAAGGCAAAGATTCTGGAATTGTGGAATGAAGCAATGATTACAATTATTCCAAAGGAAAAAAATGATTAAACTAAGATAGGAAATTATAGGCCAATATCTCTATTAAATGTGGACTATAAAATTTTTGTAACTATAATAGCTGAAAGATTCAAGAAAATACTAAATAAATTTATACACAGAGACCAAAATGGCTTCCTTCCTAGACATCTTAGCAATAACATTATGACAATTTTAGACATCATAGAGTATTATGAAGAATGTAGTGGAGAACACGTAGCATTATTATTCCTGGACACTAAAAAGGCCTTTGAAATGTAAAATGGAGTTTCGTTCTGCAACAAATTAAGTATATGGATTTTGGGCAAAAATTCCTAAATGTAGTATCAGCAATATATAATAAACAACAAGCTAGGATATTGATAAATGACTCTACAACAAATAAATTTGAGATACATAAAGGAACGAGGCAGGGATGTCCATTATCACCATTATTATTTATTTTGACTTTGGAGGCACTAACAAGATTAGGAAAGAACTGGAAATAAAAGGACTAAAAATAAAGAAAGAAGAATATAAATTACAAGCCTTCACTGACGATTTGGTTTTTATTTTAGAAGATCTGCAAAATTTGGGACCAAAATTGATAGAGCAATTAGAGGAATTTGGGGAAGTAACGGGGCTAAAAAATAACAAGGAAAAAACTAAAATACTTACCAAAAATATGACAAATGTACAAAAATAAATCACATAAATTTGCAAAGAGTATCCCCATAATGAAGAAAATACTAAAATAGTGCCAAGAAATTTGAAGATTAATTCTCTGCAGATGATCTCAGATTAGGAACTCTGATCTTTCCAAAATATACTTACGTATCTCCATTTTCATCCTGACAAGCAGCTAAGTGTCTTTGGACAGCCAACAACATACGTGGGTCAGCAGTAATTGCGTAATCCAAAAGGGCCTGAGCACTGCGTCGAGCTACCATTAGCATCCAGGAACTGCATTCCTGAGCTAGATGGGGAATGGGAGACTATTAAAACAAGCAATGCAAGCACAAAGATTTTCATCCCAATCACTCAATTCTTTGCTACAATTCCATCTTCCTATGCCTTTTTTTCTTAAAAAAAGAATGATATCTAATTTACTGTAGTCAAGCAACTGTCTTGTATGCTGATAGTATGTAATGAGAAAGATCTCAGAGTGCCTGTTTTTCAAATTAGGTACCATAATATTGGGTAAATTACTTTGATCTAAGTCCACTTCCAAATGCCTGATCCTAGATCAGTTGGTTATGGTAACAGCATGGGCTTGCCAGCAGATCTGAGGAGTGACACGTCCCGTCCCCAAGATCTCATGATCACACTTTAGGGACTCAACAACTAGCCTTCATTTATGGCCATTTGCAGCATCCTTTAGTCACATGACTGCAATTTATGAGGGGTTTTTTTGGCCAGAAACCAGCATTTACTTCCAGTTTCTCACAAAAAGCATTCTTTGTGAATAATGGATTTGCTTAATGACTGCAGCATTCATCATTGCACAACCACATGCTGACTTGCTTTAAATGACTGATACAACTTACAACTGTAATTCTGGGCTGAACTGTGGTCATTAAGTCAAGGACTACCTATATGGAAGAGAAAGTTTGAAAGCTAGAAAACTTTGGAAGGCATGTAAACGAACGACTAGATCTCTGTTTTATATTTCTATATACCCATTTATTGTTTGGAAAATAAAAGTGTGAATTCTCGACAGTTTCTATGTAACATGATGATGTACCAGTCTTTGAGAGAAAACCAAATATGTTACCCCAAAAAGCTTTTAGTGGGTTTTCACCGGGGGAAAAACAAATATCTTCAGAATATAAGTCACAAATGTTTTGAATTAGATAAGAGAAAGAGAAAGCTTCAGAGTTGACTCTCCTCCTCTGGTTTATGAGCAGATTCTAGAACTTGAACATCCCTTTTTAAAAACGAACTATCAATAAATATTAACTGAGTTCACATATATTATGTTAGATTGTACTTTCTTACAGAGCCAATCTTGTAATAAATAGCACTGAACAATTACATATTGCTTCATAGTGCTTTACACCACTCTCTAAGTGGTTTAGACAGCATACTGCACCCAATAATCTGGGTCCTCATTTCACCAACCTCAGAAGGATGGAAGGCTGAGTCAACCTTAACCCAATGAGAATCGAACTCCTGGCAGTGGCAGAGTTAGCCTGCAATACTGAATTCTGAGGGATAAGGTTCATTCTTTAAGTTTGTGAGTTGGTTTCCAAATGTTTTGTTACCAAGCTAGGTAACATCTTCAGCAGAGGGATTATTAGAGGATGTCAGTGTCAGTGTTCTGTTTATAAGGGCTGTCGTGTGGTCAGTAGATCTAATCACTATGCCACCACAATTCAGTGCTAAACTCATACTATTTTGCAACAAGTTCTATTCTCACAATACTGCAATGTTTTTAAGGAGTTTATGGAGTCTCCTTGAAAGTGAGCACCCTACAGGTCCTTGAGAATAACACCTGCTTTGCCATGTGACTAAGTCTACAACAGTGGTTCCCTATGTGGGACCCAGGCTCCAGTGAGGGCAATTTGATTTTTAATGGGGGCAATTAAAAATGAGCTATTAACTGAATTTTTGAAAGCCCACTAATTGTTCTTATATATTTGTGATGGAACAGCTGTGTTTCATTTACCTATTGTTGTCTTTGTTAAAAGTGCATTTCCCAGGGCCTGGTTTGAAAAGGATATCCCAGCTGTGGGGAGGAGGAAGCAACTGCCAGCCAATCAAATGTGTTCCCACTAAGGATCACAGGATGGCAGAGTCTCTCTCTCTCTCTCTCTTTCCTATGGGCTTTGCTGCTGGGTGGTTGCAAGGAGAGCTGCTCTGTGGGAAGACAGAACCAGGACCCAAGTTTAAGTAAGAAATCGTTAGATTTACATTTATTTTTAGTCTGTGTTTTCCCAGGCCGTGTTTTACAAGACTTTTCCTCTCAGAGCAATCTGGGGCTGGGCCACGCATGTGTAGACCTTGCCAGGCCTGTATGATTCACCTCCACCTCCATTTGAGGTGAAGCTGACTAAATTGGAGCCCAATATAAAATCTCTCTGCAGCAGGCATCAAGCACAAGGACTAACTTAGCACTAACTTAAGTAGACTAAAGCTGCAATAATAATATTTTCCTGGGAGTAAGCCCCATTGAAGACAATGGTACTTCTGAGTAGACATGTATAGGATTGCATTATAAGTATGATCTTGAGGTGAACTCAAATTGCATTTTGAATTTGTTAGGTACCTTTATTTTAATATGTATAGTAATATGATCAAAGTATTACAGAAAAAGCTTTCATTAAAATTATTTTATATTTATGCATTTCAGTTCTTTATTATATGTTTTGAAACTGTATTTGCTGTTTTTTCATATCCCTTCATATTATTATTTTTTAAGTTCCTCAGTACTTCTACTGTCTTTCATTCTTTTGTTTTTCTCTTTCATGGATGCCATGTTCTTTGGAACGTTGTTTAAACCAAGTTAATGGCCTTTTAGGCTTCCTCCGTGTGAGAAGTTCACTTTTTGAATAGTAAGAATTATATGTCGGGGGGGACATCAGGATTTTAGAGATGGGGCATGGCCAAAAAAAGGTTGGGAACCACTAGTCTATAAGAAAGCTTATCCTGTATTGGGCTGGGTGCCACTTATTTCAGAAGCTGCAAAAAATCAGAAAAGTAAGTTGGGCGTATCCCTCGGCACTGGTACAGGCAAAGTTCTACAATTCCTTGGGTGGCAAGGTAGCTGGGGGCTTGCAAGCTCCAGTTGGCCTGATCTGCATTTGCTTGCTAGAGGTTGCAAACTCCGGCCAGCCTAATCTGCCCAAGCTTGCTTGCTGGAGGTTGCAAATTCCAGCCAGCCTGATCTGCCCTTGCTCACTGGATGGGAAAGAAGCTGAAGGATTGCAGAGACCTGAAGAGCAAAAATTGGAGCACAAGGTGCCTCAGGGGGTGGGAGGCCCAGGGCAACTGACCTTGTGCTTTGCTTAATGACCATCATGTTCATTTAGGGATGCATTAGGGAAAGGAGCGTGTAAGCTCATAAAGGGAGGCTGTTTCACTTAACAGCTTCTCAACATGCAACCATAATGGGCAGACTCTATTACAATCATATCTCAAGGACTATTTGTATACATATACTATAAATCTCAGTTGAGTTAATGAAACAATAACCGAGCTCACCTACGTAAAGCCAAAACCATTTGATAACTTAAAATTACATATAACCCAAAACAATATTGTTTAAAAAGAAAAGGACAGTCTTGTGAAAGTGAGTAACACCTTCAATAGCACTTTCTAACAACAGCACTTATTTCTCATCACAAGTATCAATTGCTTAGTACAGATAAATGTATTCATGCTGAAATTTGATATGTGAACTATATATATTTCAGTAACTCAGAATACAAAGTCAGATTTTACAACTTTGGGCTACTTTTGAGATTCTGAAGATGTTTATTATATATAATTATGAAATTCAAAAATTCATAGCTATTAAAAGAATCAACATGTAATTATACTTAATTACTGTAAATAAATAGAGTTTATGACTGTAGAGTAGAGAAAGAGTCCAGACCATTTAAACAAATTAAACCGACAGCCTAGGCTTGAGACATGAGTGCCGCGCAACGCAACAGGGTGAGCTCCTGTTACTTGCCCCAACTCCTGCCAACGTACAATTCAAAAGCATGCTAATGTAAATAGATAAATGATTACCACTTTGGTGGGAAGGTAATGGCATTCCATGCTCATCAGCATATAGTCACACTGGTCACATGATCACAGCAGTGTGTACAGACAACACTGACTCTCTCAACTAAGAAATGGAGATGAGACTACCCCCTAGAGTTGCAAACGATTGGGCAGGGGAAACCTTTACCTTTAATAATCTCAACAATGAAAGCTAAATTCAGGATGCTTTCCAACCACAGAAAAAATAGTTGTTGCTTATCTCCCCAGCCTTACCATGCTGCAGCAGTTCCATATAATCACTGCCATCTTCTGAAGGATGATGTTCACTATCTTCCAGTCTAGCAGTTCTGGGCATCTGGATACCTCTTCCACCCTGATAGTTGCCCATAGGATGTGATCCAGATATGTAGATGCTGTTGTTATATGGATTATATCCTGAAGAATGCCAGGGACTACCAGCTAGAAGAGCAGAACAAAAAAAGGCCATGCAATTTAGACTATATGTGCCTAAAATATGTGCTTTTAACTGTTCATAATTATATTGGTTGTTGCTGTAAGCACTACCTACAAAGTCAACTCTTTTTTTGCAAGCTTTGTATGCCACAATATATGACAATTCATAAGGGAACTATAATCACCATTCAACTATTCAGCTATTATTGTATCACGAAGACCAAAACTGGAGTTGGTATTCCAAGTCTGGTCTTACCATAAAATATAAAGCAGAACACTTCCATCTGATCTTGATTCTCTCTCTCTGTTAATGCCGCCTAGGATTGTATTGGTTTTTTTGACAGCTGCAGTACACTGTAGGTTCATATTTAAGTACTTGACCACTAGAATTCCAAGATCCCACCCACAGATACTTTTATTAAATCAAGTTTCGCTTAATCTGTACTTGAACATTTGTTTTTTCTTGCCTAAGTGTAAAACCTTACTTTGCTCTTCCTTGAATGTCATTTTCCCAGCGTTCAAGTCTGTTGAGCTCCTTCAGTATCTTGAGCTTATCTTCTGGAGTGTTGACTATTCCTGACAGCTTGGTGTCATCTGCAAATTTGATGTGTTCCCAATTTTATCCCCTCATCTAAATCATTTATGAAAATATTGAACAGTACAGGGCCAAGACAGAGCCTTGAGTTACCCATCTGCATACATCCTACATGTAGTTGCAGTTTCATTAAGAAGTACATGTTGGTCAATGTAGTTGGTCAGCCAGTTATAAATCCATCTAATGGGGATGTTGCCTGACCCACATTTTTCTATCTTGTCAACCTTTCGTCATTCAAGCAGATGACAGTAACATGGCCATGGAAGCAGTGTTACTCCAAAGAAACAACCAAGGAAACCTACAGCCCTGCGCCTACCGCAAGCTCACGGATACAGAGAGACAATGGGCTGCATGGGAAAAAGAGGCTTTCATGGCGAGATGGGCACTGCAAACCTGGTACCATCTGCTGGAAGGGGGGCAGAGACCATTCAAAGTCTGGACCAACCATAAAAATCTGGAAGTCCTTAGGACTACGGAAAAACTATCACCCAAACAGGTCCGCTGGTCTCAATACTTCAATCGATTCGACTTTATGCTAAAACATATCCTGGGGGGGAGGAACTTTCTGGCTGCCCTCTCCTGCATGCCCCAGTACAAATACAAAAGGGAGGAGGTCATAAACACCATCATCCCCCCTATCCAAATAGCTGCCCAAGTAATCACCAGATGACAACACCATGATTGGCAAGACCAACCCACAATGACGTAACCATGAAACTCAAAAGCAAACTGCTAGCAGACCCCTGGTTCCAGGACAATCAACATATCTTGACAAAAAGAGATGACCTAGCATGGAAGGGGACAAAACTCTACATCCCAGAATCGCTGCGCACCCAAGTCCTTCAGAGGAGCCACGACGCCAAACTGGCAGTCACTTTGGGTTCTTAAAGACTTCATACTTAGTTTGGAGGCAATTCTAGTTGCCCGGCATAAAGAAAGATGTGGACAGTTATGTGAAGAATTGCACCATCTGCGCTGCGATGAAAAAACGACCAGAAAAACTTCCCGGACTGCTACAGACGGTAGCGGAGCCAACAAGGCCATGGGAGGAGATCGCAATGGACTTCATAACGGAGTTGCCGAAAAGCGGGGGAAACACAGTGACCTGGACTGTAATAGACTTATTTTTCAAACAGGTGCATTTCATACCTTACAGCAAATTATCCTCAGCCACCAGTTAGCCAAGCTGTTCCTAAAACACATCTACCGCTTGCACAGATTATCTCAGACAGAGGAGTCCAATTCATGGCCAAATTTTAGAGGGAGTTGTTGTTAGCCGGCAGCAGGTGCAGACAGGGGAGGAGAGCGAGGATTTGGAGGAGGGGCCGGGACCATCAGGGAGTGGACTGCTGCCTTCAGAGATGTGGGGGCTGTCAGCAGTGACGAGGAGGTTTCAGAAGAACCTGTGCTCAGTACATGTGAGTGCAGGATATTTCATAGGAGGGAACAGCTGAAGCTGCATAGATGACTCAGGAGTAAAGAGGCAATGTAATGGCTCCACCCTCTAGGGAATATAAGCTTGGTTGCAAACGGTTTTTGCCTTTGCAGAAGGCAAAAGGTGTTCAAAGGGTTAAGTATAATGATAACAGACTTTGATTTATTTGAAGGTTTTTCTAATTGGATTACTTGGCTGCAAGCCGTTTGGTAACTACAAAGAGGTATTTGTGGAATAAAGCCATGAATGTTTCAGTTTTGGAGTTTATCTGTGTTTGTTTTCGGAAACTTTGGCTGGGTCAGAACAGGAGTTCCTGCGGTCTATTGGGTCGTCCTAGGGCCTTAGCTCGGCCTTTCATCTGAGCATCAATGGGGAGGCAGTAGCACGGAACTAACCCCCTTCAAGGCAGTTAGCGGTATGGACTTCATCCCAATGCCTGAGTATCCAAGGGATCTCCCCACTCCTTAGTCAGCTTGGCTGATTGGATGTCAACGCTGAAAGCAACTTGGGAGAATGTTAAAAAAGCACTGGCAAAAGTGGCACAGACCTATAAGAGACAGGCAGACAAACACTGAGCTCCACAATGGCCATTCCAGTTGGGGGAGGTCTGCTTCTCCACCAAATGTCTGAGGTTAAAATTCCCTAGCAAGACATAGGGGCTAAAGTTCATGGGACCATTCTCCATAGTAAAGATCATCAATCCAGTCACAGTACCCCAATTGTTAGGGAAAATACATCCGATATTCCATAGTAGCCTCTTAAAACCCATGGTCAGATCGACCCTGAGGCCCCTACATGAGCCCACAAATCCCATGGTTATAGGAGGCCAAATCCATTATGAGGTGCAGCAAATCCTTGATTCGAAGTGGCATAGGAGACAACTACAATATTTAATCAAGTGGAAGGGCTACCCATTATCGGAGATGTCTTGGGTAAAGAGTAGGCACGTCCAAGCTGATCACCTTGTAGCAAGGTTTCATGCAGAAAATCCAACCAAGCCTGGGGGAAGGGGTCGCAACCCTAAGTTCTATACCTGCAATCAATTTGTGTTTTTTTTTTGTCATACAGGTCACCTTCAAGAAGTGAGGGGAGCCGAATGTCAACTCATAAAACATTTTCTATGCCCGGTTTATACAGTAGTTGCTAACAGAAAGGAGGGGGGGGAGGAGTTTGAAAGAACAGTGGAGCAGTTTCAAATTGAAACTGCATTCCATTCATACTTTGCAGAGATTATACTAACTGACTGGAGTGTGCTGTGCAAATCTCTAATTGGAGAACATGATTGATGACTCTTGGCCATGGACGTGTTTCATTGGAGAATATGAATTATGATACACCCAGAGGGGTGGGGGAAAACCAGGGTCAAGGGTGACAGTGAATTGTGTGTCTCAGAATCGGCTACACACAGGTCATGTTAACTCCTAATAAATCTCTTGTGAGTTTTGAAGCTTGGCTCAAAACTCATGATTTAATTAGGGCCACTGCCAGAATCCTGACACAGATAAGAAGATGAAAGAGATGGACTATAAACTTGACCCAGGTAGACAATTATGCTGGAGATGGATAGAGCAGAATATTTTTTGAGATTTCAGAATATTGAGGAGGAAAAAGGGGAAGATATTGCTGAAAAAATGGTAGAGCTGTTGGCGGATGCATTGGAGGTGAGCAAACAAGAAATTGCATGTTGGAATAGACAAAATATTTAGAATACATACAAGCTATGTGAGAAGGAATAAACTCTTCAGAGAGATGAGTTTATTGTGAGATTCTCAAAGAAGGCAATAAGAGTGGAAATATTTCAAAAAGCAAGAGATGACCCATTGAAATATAAAGAGAGAGAAATAGTAGTCCTGAAACTGATACCCAGAAGAATAAGAGACACATGGAAGCAGTACCAATTTTTGACAAGACAATTAATTAAACACGAAGTAAACTTCAGATGGCTGATGCCCGAGGGAATATTGGTGACCTGGATGGAAAAAAGACATAGACTGGATACAACAGACAAAGCAGAATAATTCTACTACCAGTACTTTGCGTCAAATGAGGAAAAAGGGAGAAGAGAGGAAATAGATGATAAAAACAAGAGGAATCGTTAGGAGAGGGAAGCACACAACAAGAGGAAACTGAAACAGAGCAAAAGGAAAGATAATGAGAAGGAGCAAGAACAAAAGAACAGATTTCTTTTCAGGTGGGGAGGGGGAGTTAGAACTCCTTAGCATCAGAGTTAATAGGAAATACTAATGGTCATTTCGAAAATCCTTTCTTAGTGAGCCTAGAAGCCAAGAGGAACATACGTGCCAAATTTCAAGTTTGTAGACTTTATGGTTCTGGAGATTTTGTGATGATGCATGACTGGTATTTCGCTTGTATATATATAGATAGGGAGAATAGCTATAGTTAAAATCTCTGATATGAAAAATGACCAGACAACATGAATGGAAATATTGTCCCAATATTCAAAAAGAGGTAAAAGATAAAAAGCTGGATCCTATGCATCTATTATTCTGATATTACCTGAGAATTTTCAAGAGCAAATCATTGATCTTCAAGGTATCACTTAATAAATACCAAAAATAAATACAGCTTTCTTAAGAAATTGCCATTATTTCATTTTCTTGATCAGATAATTGTCCTAATATATTATAAAAAATAGTGTAAATAAAAAATACAATATTCACTCTGAGCAGTAGACTGGCGTAAAAATGCAAGTTAGTTGATAAATAAATTAACAAGTTGATTTCAGCAAAATTATCTGACATTCAACATTCTTATTAACAAATTATTCAAAAGGAAATGGATGATCTGAGAAGCTATCTCAAAAATTATGCTTTCCCAACTCAATAACCAAAATTAAACAATTGGTATTTGTATGTTGTATTTTAAAGAAAATTATTCAGTATTGTAACACATTAAAAGCAACTCAATAGTTTAACATTAAAAGTAGAGATATTTTAAAAAATCAAGTTCATTACTCCAACCTCACAAGTTTAGAACACACCAGAAAAGCAGAATCGTATGAGAACGCTTTTGTAAAAGTTCAAGGTTAAAGAGTGTTTCAAGTGCAAAATGATTTGAACATCATGTGTGTATTGCACATCTACAATAAAAAGCCTTTGATTTCAAGTTAAATTGCAACAGACTATTAAAAAATTAAAACCCAGAAAGTCCTATCAAATATTAATATTTACCTCCATTAGAACCAAATCCACTAGCTCCACCGCCAGCACCTCCCATAGGCGCACCACCACCAAAGTGCTGGGGGAACTGGGGTAAGATCTTCTTACGCTTCCTTTCTACTTCTTCCTTATCTGCAGCCAAAGATATAAAAGAATAATCGATTATGTGCCCTGCCACCCTGTTAAACACCAAAAGTAGCACATCACATGGAGTGCCCTGTACCTTCTACCACTGGGTAGTATGTAAACTGCTTGGAGTCACTCACATCACCCCCTCGCTTGCGCTTCAACTGAAGAAAGACAGTGACTGGACGATCTATTTTTGACTTGTGATAAGGCGGAGTACGGAAAACAATGGCATACTGTAAGGACACAAGACATGGGTTTAGTGCAATCACATATGTCACGTACCCTTGTAGCACATAAACTCTCAAACTGTTCACCTGCTGGTTTCTTCTTGGATTTCTTGTTTTTCTTTTTCAGTGGTATTATGTTTGATTGGGATTTTATGATCATGTTTTTTCAGTGTTTCCCATGGTTCTAGAATTGTTTTCCCCTTTAGGAATATCCATGAAATTTTGCTTAGGCTCTCTTTTGGTTTGTTAAAATCAGCCCTTTTAAAGTTTAAAACACTGGTTGGATTACATTCTATTATTTGTATTTGCATTATATTGAGCTCCAGTATGATATGGACACTCTTGCCTAAGATTCCACCAACCAACTCCCTCTATCACTTCTCTCTATTAGTAAGAATATGCTCCAGTATAATTTTTCCCCTATTCCCTCCTTTACCTTTTGGACGACAAAGTTGTCGGTTAAGTTTGTTAGGAAAGTGTTTGATTTTCCACTTGCTGCAGAGTTTGTCTCTCAGTTGATATCAGGGTAATCGCCTGGAGGGTTGAGGGGATCCGCAACTCCCCTCGGTGACAGGAAAAAACCCTCCCAAAGGCAAGCTGCAGCGGTGGTCCTAAAATGGCCACCATGAAGACGAAAAACAGTCCCGGAAACTAAGAGTGTGCTGGAGCTCTCCGCTCAGCAAGTGGAGTGTGAACCAGGCAAAATAGATGGATTTTGAGGTACCCCAGTATTAAAAAATAAAGGACTATTTTGGAGAAAAGTGTGCGGAAGCGGCGATCAGAGAAAGTGAGAAGGAAATTGGATTTTATAAAATTGGTTTGAATTATTGTATTGGATTAACTTGGAAGAGAAAATTTAAAGGAAAATATTTGAACACAACAAAGGTTTAGAAATTAAACTGGACAACTATTGGACTATTGGCACTTAAAGGGCATATCTAAATCCTGAAATTGAGTGTGTTGAAAAGAAAAGAAATAATAGCTAATGACTGAAATTAGCAAACTTAATAAAAGTACTATATTTAACAAAGAAAATTAAAGTTAAGGAAGGAGTGGATTGTGGAAAAGACTCAAGAGTCTGATGGTACAGGAAAAATTTCAGTGATTCTTTAAAAAGTGCTTGGTCTTTCTAATAAATTGGACTTTGGAACTTAAAAGAAAGTAAAAGAAACTCCACTATAGTAAAATAAAAATCCTGGAAAGGTACATCAGAATATTACAAAGAGAAAGATATTTGAAAATATTGTCACAGAACCACCAGGTGACTGTGGGAAACAGTTAGGAAAGGGCCAATTAGAAGACCTGGAACAAAGACTTAAGGACTGATTGTTGAAAATAAACTTAAAAGACACTGGCAGAAATAATATATTGGACTTTGGGTTTGAACACATCTATTAAGGAAGAGGAATACATCTACTCAAGAAAAGGAAAGAAAAGGAAAAAAGAAGATATAATGGAGGACTTATTTGTTGAATTAAGATTGGATTTGCAAGATATAAGGAAAAGGACGAAAATTAAACTTGAAATGTGCAATTACATATTACAGAAATTAGAAATGGCGACTCAGCTTGTAGAAGAACAAAGTAAACCAGAGAGGGAGAAGAAGCCAGCTTTGAAGAACAAAGGGAGCAACAATTATTTAAGCGGGGGGGGGGGGGGGGGGGGAAAGGAGTTAAAATTTAAAAAATTGTGGTCTGATGTGACAAAAGGAAGAATGGTTCAGAAAATGAAAAAAAGGACAGGGAAAAAGCAGAAAAGGGAAGTACAAAAGAATAATCGAAAGAGGGAGGGAGATCAACTTTATAATTGGAATGAGAAATGGAGGGTAGTAAGAATGGGGGGAAAAGGAATTAAGAGAAAGGACTAGAAAATAAAGAGAAATAGGAAGCAAACAAGGATGAAAAGAAATTACATTGTTAAAAGAGCTAGAGATAATGGGTGAAAAAAAGGACATGGAAGGAGATTCCGCAAGGTAATGTTGTGATATATAAGAATAAGTATTGAAAATAGATAAGTACTGTATATAACTGATATGAATTTTTTTTGTTTTCTCTTTCTCTTTTTCTATCGAAAGATGATCGCTACATTAGACATGGAACTTAATGAAATATGGAATTGGGAATTTATAATAGGAATATTATACATTAATTGATCATTAGAAAGGGAAAAAAGGGGGAAATGATGAAATGAAAACCATTATGTAAAGATTAATCAGTTGCTATAATTAATTGATTAATTAATATTTTTGTAATGTATAGATGATTTATAAGGTGATTGAGAAAATGTAATACGGAATCAGACAAAAATACATATATTTGTGTTATATAGTAAATAGGGAGAGTGGTATTAAGGTAGAATGAAGGTGGCTAACTCGAATTATTAACCAGAGGGGACATTTTTGAATTAATAAAATAAGGATAAAATTGCAAATGTGACAGAAAAAGGTAATATGGGAAATGAACATAGAAATAAGATGAGAATCTTAGATAATATTGTAAAATAAGATATGAGAATATCCTAAGAAAAATGAAAAGTTATAATATGAATTGGAATTGGATAAATTTAATATTTAATACTAATAAGGATAATGTGATATGAAATTGAATAAATAAAATGAATAGGTAACTATGGTCATGTTTGTAGTGAGATGTGAAACCTGGAACCATGCTGCTTGCCAAATGATAATTTTTTATTAAATAAAATAAAATAAATTGGAGAGGAAATTGAATAATAAAATTGCTAGGTATGTTTAATTGATATGGTGGTTGGCATTAGGAGAGAGTAATGAAATCTTGAAAATAAGCAATGAAGGCTTATGATTTAATGTGAATATGTGTATTAAGAGATATGATTGGTATTAATTTTGTCTATACTAAAATGTATGATGCCACACTGTTAATGTATTGTTGTGCATGTGCAGATTTAAATAAAAAACCTTGATTACAAAAAAGGTTCACCCTGTTTATGTTCTAAAGTTTGAGCTTTGTGGGTCTTGAGTATGTTTCTGATATTTCCTATTTTGTAACAGAAATTTCCATCATTTCCATCGCTCTCTACTTCATTGGTTTTTTTTATTTATTTCTTCTCTTTATTCCGTTCCTCCTTATCTGATTGGATATCTAGTGGATTTCCCTTGGAATTAGGTTGTAAAGGTCGTGAAGATTGGCCCCCTCCCTCCTCAATTTAGTTTAAAGCTCTTTTGATAAGATGAGCCAGTCATTTTCCAAATATATTATTTTCAGTTCTTGTGAGGTTCACTCCATTCCTTGCCAGTAGCTCTTCATGTAGGTCAGAGGTGTCAAACTCAAGGCCTGCAGGCCAGATCCAGACCTCAGGATGCTTACATCTGGCCCATAGGGTCATCCTGGAAACAGCAAAGGATCAGTCCACAATGCCTCTGCATACACACACCATCTGTTTTGGCTGGCAGAGAGCTGCAGGAGGCCATTGTGGGCAAAAATGGGTGTGGGACAGCTGCGTGTGGCTCCCAGAATTCCATTTTTGCTGGCAAAGGCTGGCAAAGGCTAGCAAAACAAACTAAAAAACAAAAGGAAAAATGTTTCCCCTTTTGCATTTGAGCATGCAAGAAGGGACAGGAAAGGAGAAAGGGAAAGAGGAAAGACAAAGAAAAAAAAAGGAAAGATAGGAAGAGAGCAAGGAAGGAAAAATAAGGAAAGAGGGGAAGGAAGAAGAAAGGAGAATGAAGAGGAAGAGAAGGAAGGAAGGAAGATTATAATGAGTGGGAAAGAGGGTCTCAGGGAAGTCCTGCCTTAGCACGAGTCCCGTGTCATGGCCACCATGGCCACCATCACCATGCCATGCCCACCATGGCCATGCCCACCTACCCCTGGTCCTCCAAGATCAAACACAACCCTGATGCGGCCCTCAATGAAATTGAGTTTGACACCCCTGGTGTAGGCAATGCAGACTATGGTCTAGAAAAGCTGAAGTTCTGTTGATGACATCAGTGTTTAAGCCAGTGGTTAGTTTCTAAAATCCTTGGCTCCCCCATTGGATGTTGGCCCTTATATTTATATTTATAAGGATTAGAATGTGATAAAATGTCTTTGATCTACTGCAATACAAAAAGTCACTCTACAGAATCAAACTACAAATTTTTTATACATCTTTAGTCTATCACACAAACTGGTTCTCATGATTTGAAGCAATGAATACCTGTTTATGCACATCTGTGGGGGAGAAATCTCCAAAGGCCTGCCAACCATTTTCATCATCTTCATAAAAACGCACCTCAATGTCATCTAACAGAAAAGGCAAAAAATGATAACATTTGACTATTAATACTTATTCCAATCCCACTTTGTCCCATTTATTATTATATTACCATATTGATATTTATGATATATTGTCAATCATAAAAATGTAAAAGGTATTGGGTGAGATACTGTCAGGTAGTTGATGACTTCTTATGCTGTTTCTCCATATCAGGGGTCGCCAACCTTTTGGACCTCTGGGACCACCAAACTCATAATTTTAAATCCCACGGACCACTAATATGAATTTTGAGTGAGGGTGGCTTACTGACATTGGTGGGGGACAGAGAGAGACAGATCCAATCTAACCTTGGAGGGCTGGCGGTGATGCGCTCTCTCTCTCTCTCTCTCTCTCTCATACACACACATATAGCACACATAAGTCCCTCATACACACACACACCCTCCAAGGCAGACACATTCCTAACGTGCTTTTCAGCTCCATTCTCAGAGGGAGGGAGAGAGAGAGAGAAAGAGATGGTATCCTGCGATCCCAAATAAAGAACTATTGATCAGTAGGAAAATGGGGTGTGGGATTTTCCTGCAGACTTTTTTGGGGGATTTTCCAGGGTCTCTCTCTGCAGAGACCCTGGGAAAATCCCCCCAAAAAAGTCTGTAGGAAATTTTTCCTACCAATCAATCATTCTTTATTTGGGATTGCAGGATACCATCTCAGCTCCAGGGAGGGGAGAGAGAGACTTTTGGCTTCATGCAAGGAAAGCAGCAGAAGTAGCAGAATCTTTCTCTTCCCCAAACTCCACTAGAATGGCACAGGTCTTGGAGCAGGATGCCTTGCAAGGTCCCAAAGACTCATTTCTGGCAGAGTTTGGGGGGAGAGAAAGAAAGACTTTTGCTGCTTTTCTTGCATGCAGCCAAAAGCGGAAGAAAGAAACGGAAAGAAGCAGCCGGTGGCCAGGCCAGGCGCATGGGGCGAGTGGGGCAAGTCCCCCCCGCCCTTTCCCCCCGCCCCATACTACCTCGTGTTGTTCGCAATGCAAGCGACGCAAGCCTTGTGTTCCCGGGGCCATGTGGGCGTCGCAGCCTTGTGTTCCCGCACAGCCTGGATTAATTGCTTTGGGGGTGACATTTCTCTGCGGACCACCAAAATTTTCTCGTGGACCACCAGTGGTCCCCAGCCCACCGGTTGGCAACCACTGCTCCATATCATGCAAGTTAAGAGAAATGTAGACTAGATGGCAGCAAAAAATGACCCAAATATTCTCAAATTTTGATAAGTCAAAAGCAATGCACTCATGTCATTATCTTCTACAGTATTTTAAGGTCATTGATGACAATCTAGATGAGATTGTACCTCCTCTGATGGAACAAATGTGCAATTTGAGGAACTTCTTTTTCAAACTGATACAAGTATCTTACACTTCAAGAATTGTTTTATCCCTGCACCAGTTCATTTGGTAACAATGACTGTTGCTAGCAAGGAACCATTTGTCAAAATACAGTGGTACCTCAATACTTGACAGCTTAAAAACTCATTTAATTTCATACTTGACACATTTTGAAGCAAAAATGTTGTCCCTGTACCCATTGTATTTGTGGTAATCAACGTGATGTGATAGGAAGAAAAAAACAGTCACAGAGGGTGGACAGGCCATGGAGGGAAGGTCACTGACACAGTAAAAGGAAGAGACAGGAAATCCTTCCCAGCTGAAATAAAGGGTCATGTGTTAAATCATGTGGTCTTTTCATATTTGTCATTTTTAGTCCTCATCACGCCTCTTGGAACCAATTAATGATGAATACCAAGGTACTTCTGGACTAGTAATGTCCAGACTGGATTATCACAATGTGTTCTAAATGGGGTAGTTTTTGAGACTGCACAGAAATTATAAATCTTGAGTCCTTTGGTAAAACTGCCTTATACACTTGCTTTTACTGAATCTGTACTACCATACTTCTTGCTGGCCTTGTTACTCAGGTTTAATATTTTATTATATTACAGTTTTTTCATTGTTTTATATATTTAATAGAGTTATTTTATTCTATCATAGTTGTAGACTTCAATCTGCTTTTATCATTTATTTTATATTATTATTTTATATTATTATATTATTTTATATTATAACAGTGATTGGTCAGACAACAATGAATCTGCATACAGATAGCAAGTTATATAACTTGCCTCGTGGTGTAACCGGAACAATCTGGAACTGAACACACTCAAAACTGTAGAAATGGTGGTAGACTTTAGAAGAAACTCTCCCATACTACCACCTCTTACAATACTAGACAACACAGTATCAACAGTAGAGACCTTCAAATTTCTAGGTTCTACTATATCACATGACCTAAAATGGACATCTAACATCAAAAACGTCATCAAAAAAGCACAACAAAAAATGTTCTTTCTGCGCCAACTCAGAAAGCTCAAACTGCCCAAGGAGCTGCTGATACAGTTCTACAGAGGAATTATTGAGTCTGTCATCTGCACCTCTATAACTGTCTGGTTTGGTTCTGCAACCCAACAAGACAGACACCAGACTTCAGAGGATAATTAGGACTGCAGAAAAAACAATTACTACCCACCTGCCTTCAATCGAGGACCTGTATACTGCCCGAATCAAAAAGAGGGCTGTGAAAATATTAGACCTCTCACATCCCGGACATAAACTGTTTCAAATCCTTCCCTCAAAACGATGCTATAGAGCACTGTACACCAGAACAACTAGACACAAGAACAGGTTTTTCCCGAAAGTCATCACTCTGCTAAACAAATAATTCCCTCAACACTGTTCAACTATTACAAAGTCTGCACTACTATTACTGCTAATCTTCTCATCACTCCTTATCACCCATCCTCTCCCACTTGTGACTGTAGGACTGTAACTTTGTCCCTTGTATCCTTATGATTTATATTGATTGTTTCCTAGTATGATTTGATTGTTGATTGTATCCTATGACTATCATTAAGTGTTGTACGTTATGATTCTTGATTCTTAATGAATGTATCTTTATGTATACTGAGACTATTTACACCAAGACAAATTCCTTGTGTGTCCAATCACACTTGGCCAATAAAGTATTCTATTCTATTCTATGATAAATTTGGGATTATGTTTATTAATAAAAAGTAGACAATTGGTTCATGCTAGTTACTATTCCAGACCAAGATAAACTGCTATGAAAGAAGTAAAATCATGCAGTGTTAAAATCTGGAAGCAGGGAATCCCAAATTCTACTAAAAATATTTTACTGAAGTCTAATACATTTTGGAAATGGATTTCATTCCCAAGGACAAAGGAAATCAAATGCATGTTTCTAAAAATAAAATTTTTGTATCCATTTCAGAAATGAAAGAACAATGCCAAAAATAAGCAGGATTAGATATGGTACTTACCTTTCTGGACTTTATCACACAGCAAATATACTTCATCTCCACCTCGCACTGAGCCTGCAGTCTTATCCATCCGAGATATTTTTAAGTTGGAAGCTCCAGGAGACTCTGTTGAATAAAAAAATTTGGAGATATATAAAATGGTTTCTGGAATGATTGTACAACTATGAAAATGTACTAGATAAGGGAGTCATCATAAGGCTTGCAATTATGGCTAATTTTAATGAACAGTGAAAAATATAGAACATTAGCAGAAAGGTTGATCTTTCAATTTGTAGTAGATTCTGAGACATTCTGAAGGAATAAAATTCTACCAATTCAAAAAAAATATTTAAAAATATGAAACTTTTATGTTAGAACTCTAATATGAAGATCAGGGTAGAGGAACTTTTCATTTAAGGCCTGAAAGAAAAAGATTTATGGTCACGAGCCATCATTTGTGGTATTATTTATTTTCCAGCATACAAATATTCCTCAAAAGAGATGGAACAAATCTAAGAATCTTTTATCTCTGGGGATATGCTAATTTCAGACATGAACTTCTCAGACTGAATTTCAGCAGATGTGGCTGCTTAGACAAACAGATGCAAGATGACTCACCTTGCAAAAATAATTCATTTAAAAAGAAGAAAAAGGGAAGTCACAGGGTTTTAATTTCCTTCTAGCAAAGAAATTCTGTAATATCTAACTGGGCCGGGGGGGAGGGGAGGGGGGGAGGAACAACTACAAGGCATCCTCCTTTTTCCTAATGAAGATGTCCTATTGCTTCTCATTGCACTTTGCAACTGTGTCACTTATTGATGGAATTCCCGGACTCAATTATTACAGTTAACCAAAGACTACCACTTGAAAGCTCGAGGATTCATATCAGTGATATCACTGGACAAGACTGAAAATTCTGCCTCTATATTGTAGGAATATGAGGACTATAAAAGGAAGGGTGAGAGCTTCTGGAAGTTATATGCATTTTATAACTTAAATATCTTAAAGAGAGCCATGATGGTGCAGTGGTTATAATGCAGTATTGCAAGCTAATTCTACTGGTTGCCAGCAGTTCAATTCTCACCAACTCAAGGTTGACTCAATCTTTCAAGGTTGATACAATGAGGACCCAGATTGTTGGGGGCAATATGCTGATTCTGTAATCCACTTAGAGAGGTCTGTAAAGCACTGTGAAGCAGTATATAAGTCTAAGTGCTTATATGACAGTGAACTGTTTTGCTGCCAAATTTTGGAAATATGAAATGGAAGCCTCCAGAGATCACAAAATGGGACTGCATTCAATCCATGAGCTCCCCATTCCAATGGAGAAAATACATTCAGTGGAGAAAATACATAGCATCTACAATATTCACTGGACCAAAAATGGATCAGAGCCATACAAGATGGCTAGCAAACTCCTCTCAAAAACAGTTGTTAATATAAGGCTTTTTATCTTCATGGCAAACAGAAAAAACATCACATATAGCAACAGACAACAAATGGTCAGAATTGGGAACATCCTATCAAATTCTGTACCTGTCAACAGTGTCAGATACTGACAGTCCCAAGGCAGGACCAACTAGGACCAACTCTCTTCACACTCTATATAAACGACCTCTGTGATCATATTAAAAGCAACTGCGTTTTCTTCGCTGATGATGTAAAGCTATTCAACACCACCGACAATACTCCTACCCTTCAAAAAAACCTCGTCTATATATCAGAATGGTCAAACAAATGGCAACTTCAAATCTCAATAAATAAATGCTCTATCTTACATATTGGCAAAAAAAAATCAGAAAAATACAAACTGAATAATCAAGACCTTATTGTTGATCCAAACTCTGTCAAGGACCTTGGAGTACTTATCTCTAATGACCTAAGTGCTAGGGCCCACTGTAACTACATAGCCAAAAAGGCATTAAGAGTTGTTAACATAATCCTACATAGCTTTTTCTCTGGTAGTATCACACTATTAACTAGAGCATACAAAACATTTGCTAGACCAATACTTGAATACAGCTCATCAATCTGGAACCCGCATTACATATCTGACATTAATACAGTTGAGAAAGTCCAGAAATATTTCACAAGAAGAGTTCTCCACTCCTCTAATCGTTGCAGAATACCTTATGGCACCAGACTTGAAATTCTAGACCTAGAAAACCTAGAACTATGCCGCCTTCGGTCTGATCTAATTATAGTATATGAAATTATATATTGCAATGTCCTACCTGTCAATGCATATTTCAGTTTCAACCATAACGAAAGAGCACACAATAGATACAAACTCAAGGTAAACCGCACCAAACTTGATTGCAGGAAATATGACTTCAGCAACAGATGTCTGTCAATGTCTGGAATACTCTACCTGACTCTGTGGTTTCTTCCCCAAACCCCAAAAACTTTAATCTTAGACTATCTATTGATCTTATACCTTTCCTAAGAGGTCTGTAGGGGGCTTGCATAAGCGCACCAACGTGTCTACCATCCCTGTCCTGTTTCTTTTTATTTTTCTTATATGTATCCATTTCAGTATTCATAACTATGTTATACTTATACCTGTTAACTTATAATTGCTTGATAAAATAAAATAAATAAAATATCTAGTTTTTTGTCTATATTTTACAACAGCCTTATAAGCAGGATTGTAAAAATATGAAAGTACTCATAAATGTATATGCGCAATCCTGCCAAATCCAAACCAGATATACATTATAGTAGATACTCTTAAACCATGTCAAATATGCCTATGGATCAAAAATTAAACTTACTGCTATCATGAATCGGGTCAGAAATAACAGGGTTTAACGCTAAAGTGAAGTTTCCACTACTATCACGAAGATAGGCATTGAAACGTAAACGAACAATGCTGAGATCCATTGTCTTCTTCAACTCTTTTGCCTCTTGTCCAATCAATTCTTCTTCAGATTCTGCAAAAATAGATGCTAAGTTATAAATACAACAAACAATCCAGAATTCACATCAAAGCAAAATTTCCTCTAGATACTAAAATCACACATAAAATATTTATCTGAATACTGGCAATCTTCAAGATATGACAGGCCATTTAACAAATGCTTGGAAGTTACAATACACATCCCAAAAGCGAGATAGATCTGTTTCAAAATAACAAATTTTGCAGCGCCCCCGTAGTCATTCACCTTTATGACCAACCGCAGAGATGCTGCAGCACACCCACCCATTTCCCTTCCATTGTGCCCAGCTAGAGCTTCAGAGGCATTAGGCCTGTTTTGCCCACATGCTTGGTTTCATGTACACCTTCCCACCCCCACCCAGGGGTAGGATTCAAAAATTTTAACAACCAGTTCTGTGGGCGTGGCTTAGGTGGTAGGTGTGGCTTGATGGTCATGTGACTGGGTGGACATGGCTTGGTGGTCATGTTATTGGCTGGGTGTGGCCAACTCAATATCATTCATATCGAGGCACGCATCTCTTTGCCTGGCCTCTCAAGACTGTGGGGATGCTGCAACAGTCGTAAGTGTGAAAATTGGTCATAAGTCACTTTTTTCAGTGCCACTGTAACTTTGAATGGTCACTCCACACAAGCAGAGTACCAGCAAAGGAGGGGGAAAAACTCCAGACAAGTTCCTGAGACAGGAAGTCTATGCCTGCCAAGAATGTAATAAGGGTTAACGGAGAAGCAGTTTCTGTAAGCAACACCAGAATGTTTCCTTCCTGCCTTCCTTACAGGATTAGGCCAGTAATTTCTTCTAACAACCGGTTCTCTGAACTGCTTAGAATGTTAACAATCGGTTCTAGCGAATAGGTGTGAACTGGTAGAATCCCACCTCTGCCCCCACCCCATCACTATTCACTTACTTACTTTTTGACAAGTTCAAGAACTCAGGGTAGAGAAGGCCGCCCCTTTGCTGGGCCACATGACACAATAACGAATAAGATATTTGGTCATTTTTGCTTCCATTGCAATTCTTTCCTCTCCAGTCAGCATAAACCACTATGGTTTCTTCCTAGTTCTACCAGTGCTAGCTTTACCCTAGTGGCGTTAAGAAATCACACCTATTTTGGTTCCTTGCAAGCCTTTCCTTCACAGCCAGCGTAAATTGGCAGTGATTTGTGGGGAGGAAAGGTTTGCCATGGAAGCAAAAGAGATGGAATTTTTTTTTCTTTGTTCTACCAGCATAAGACTAGCATAAAACTAGCGCTGGTGGAGCTAAGAAGGAATTGTGCTTATTTTGATTCCCTGAAAGCCTTTCCTCTCCAGCCAGCATAAATCACTAAGATTTCTTCTTAGTGCCCCCAGCATAAGATTAATGTAAAGCTAGAGCTTGTGGTGCTAAGAAATCAAAATAGGCATTATTTCTTCTTAGTGCCGCTTTATACTAGTCTTATGCTTATAGAGCAAAGAAGAAATCCCATCTCTTTTGCTTCCATGGCAATCCTTTCCTCCTCAGCCAGGGTAAATCAGTACCGATTTATGCTGATTAGGGAGGAAAGGCTTGCAAGGAACCAAAATAGGTGCAATTTCTTCTTAGTGTCACTGGTGTAAAATTAGTGCTGGCAGAGCTAAGAAGAAATCATAGTAGTTTATACTGGCTGGAGAGAAAAGGATTGCAACAGAAGCAAAAGTTACCAGATTTATTTTTTAAAATTAAATTTTATTGAGTATAAACCTTAAAAAACATTGAACGTGGTGGTCTTCTTTGACATACATTTCTGTCAATACATTTTGCATTTAGAAAAAAACAGAAGTTATGTACCATTATATACATTTATGTACATATATACATTTAAACTTTGTAGTTTTTAAATCTTTCTCATTATTCCTCAAATATGAAGTCCCTCACCTCTTCCCTATTTCACCTTAAATTCTTATTTCAATTTTATGAACTCTCTTTCATGTCCCTCCAGTAGTAAAATTTATTCCATATTTTATGGTATTCTGATTTATCAACCTATCCATTTCGGTGCATTGTAATATCTTATCAATCGTAACATATGACTTCACTTGCTTTCCAATTTTGGGCAAATATCATTCTTGCTGCTGTGATTACATGTATAGTTAGATAGGTATCAGCTTTGCTAAATTTCTCTTCCATTATTCCCAGTAAGAACATCTCTGGTTAGTAACGAATTTTTAGCCCCATCATTCCCTCTAGCCATGACCAAATTTTGTACCAGAACTCCTGATCTTTTTTACAGGACCATCATACATAATAATAAATGCCCCATTCTTTCAAGCATTTCCAACAATTGGGTGATTGGTTTCCATACTTTTTGGCTAGCCTAGCTGGCCATGTATAGAACATCTTGTACAAGTTTTCCTTGTATGATGTAGCTAGTGTAATCTTTCTGTTTTGCTCCCAAATTTGCTGCCATTGGTCCAAATTTATTACATCCAAAGTCCCTAGCTCAGGTCACCATCGTTTCCTTGACTTGTTCTTCATACTTTTTGAAATCAAGTAAGTATCTATAAATGTTCTTTATTTGTTTAATCTCTGGTCCTGTTAAAATTTCATCTAGTGCTGTGTCTTATACATAGATTCCCTATTCTTTTTTGTCTTTTTTGTACCTTTACTGTATTTGGAGGTAGGCCCACCATTCCAGAGCTATTCCTTGTTTTAATTCCAGTTTGTTTTAGTTGGCCCTCCTCATTTAAGATATCTTTATATATAATGGCCTTGTCTGATTGTATAAATTTGAGTATACTACTCCTTCTAATGATGATAGCCAGTCTGGTATTTCCATATAGTTTTGGTGTCAGGGTTCCGACAGTTACCCCCATTTAAATCGTGAGTCTCTAGTCAACTTCCAGAACTTAAAGAAGATTAGTAAACATGCTGGCGCTGCCTGGGTGTAGCTGACTCTGAGATACATCATTCATTGTCACCCTTGACCCTGGTTTTCCCCCACCCCCTGGGTGTATCATAATTCATATTCTCCAATTGAACACATCCATAGTCAAGAGTCATCAATCATATTCTCCAGTTAGAATTTTGAACAGCAGAAACTTCGGTCACCTAGAAACTATCTTTGAAAACATTTATGGAATGCAAGCTGCCCACTGTTCCCCCCTCCCTTTCTGCTGGCAACTCTAAAAAGATCATAGGAATATTTTATGAGTTGACATTTAGAATTTTATTTTATTCCAAATCGAAATTAAGGCTTGTTGAATTTTATGCCTTAAAAGTATTGACGAGCCATATTTCTGCTGGACCACAGATACGCGTGCCAACCGTGTTATAGGTCATGTCCTTCTAAATATAAAAGTCTTTTATTTTTTAGGTTGATCCAGTCCTTGATCCAGGTTAGAGATGCTGCATGATAATATAATTCCCATTCTGGGAAGTTTTCTTCTTCTTGATTGTGCCACATGGCCCAGCAATGTAGCAGCTTTCTTTACACTGACTTCCTGAGCTCTTCAAAATATAAGTAAGTGAATAGTGATGGGTTGGGATAATATGGAGAAAGTCCTATGGATTTTGGGGAAACCAAATGGCAGGAGGCAGAACATGAGATATCTTAGAGGGTAGGGAAGGCCTCCTGGAAGTGCCTGCATTAGGCTTCCCTCGGGTTTTCCCATCCCAGAATCACCCTATGCTCTATGTTTAACAAATGCATTGGGGAAAGTCAGGGCAGGGAGGTCGTTAGTTGCTTCATTTAACATAGTCCTCAACTTCCGACATGAATGGGCAGGCTCCATTACTGTCTTAAATTGAGGACCTACCTGTATTTTAAAAAATTAACCTTAATATTTACATTGTTTCCACTCTATTTGTTTTTCAACGATTAGCAAATTCTAATGTTCACACTTCTTCCCTATATAATATAGAACTGATAGTGAACTGAAATAATAGGTTTATACCAGAGGTCTCCAAACTTGGCAACGTTAAGACATATCTTAAAGTTGCCAAGTTTGGGGACCCATGGTTTATACTATTCCTACTAATAATAGAAGTAGCTTATATTAATTCAGATTGAAATAAATTAATAACAGAGTTGGAAGGAACCATGCGGATGTTTTAGTCCAACTGTTCAAGCAGCAGATCCTATACTATTCCAGACAAGTGGCAGTCCAGTCTCTTCTTAAAGGCCTCCAGTGATGGAGCACCCATACTTGTGAAGGCAAGCCATTTCATTGGTTAATTGTTCTCACTGTTAGGAAATTTCTCTTTAGTTCTTGCTTCTCTCCTTCATTAGCTTCCATCCATTGTTTCTTGTCTTGTCTTCTGGTGCTTTGGAAAATAGGTCGACCGCCTTTTCTTTGTGGCACTCCATCAAATATTGGAACACTGCTCTCCATGTTACCCCAATCTTTTTCACTAGATTATACAAACCCAATTCTTGCATCTGTTTTTCATGTTTTAGCCTCCAGTCCCCTAATCATTTTTGTTGCTGTTTTTTGCACTCTTTCCAAAGTCTCTAAATCTTTTTTATAATTATGGTGACCAAAACTGGATGCAGTATTATAAGCGTGGTTTTATTAAAGCTTTATAAAACAGTACTAAGGGGGGGAGGCTACCTTAACAACTCTTCGGTTCTTGGTTAGGACTTGAACTGTTAAGTTTTTACCAGTTCCAGACTTTGAATCAAACTGAAAATTAACTATATAATAATTACAATAACATTAACTACAATCTTAAGTAAGTTAATAACATTAACTACAATCTTAAGTAAATTCCAGTTGATAATAAAAGCTCAAAATCAGTTTTTGGATTGTTTAAAGAGCTTACATAACTTTTTTAACCCTTAGGCAAAATAAGGTTGCTGTAAGATTCAATTAAAGAGAAACTAATGCCAGAAAAAATGCTTTGCTCTGAAATATAGTTTTATTTACTATTTCTGTTTACGGGAAAAACTTATGAAAGAAAAGAAAAATGCACTTTACAAAACCTCAACAATACCACTCCTTTATAATAGTTTGGGCATTAGAAGTAATTGCTGAGGTTGAGCTTTAATATGCTATTTTCTTTTTATTTTCAATTCTGTTCCATGCTTTCCTGTCATTGTTTTTCCTTAGCTAAATTTTCCATTTCCATTCTTCCTTTTTTTCATTGGGTCTATCAATTACCAACTAAGGGTGGGATTCTACCGGTTCGGACCAGTTCTATAGAACCGGTTATGATTCTGCGCAGTTCAGAAAACCGGCAAATCGTGCCCCTGGCGGGTCCCACTCCTCCCCTCTCCTCCCAGTCAATCCTTATTGTGCATGTGCAACATCGTGTACATGCCCAACATCGCAGAGTGCGTTCTTCCCTGCCCAATCATTCCTTAAGGTATTTCTTTTTTTCCCCTCCTGACAATCAACTGTTCCTATGATCAGCTGGGCCGAGATTCCCCTCGCTGTCTTACTGCTTTGCCCAGGAGGCTTCCCTGAGGCCCAGGAAGGCAAAAAATGTAAGTATGGGGCGGGGTGCTGCGCGCCCTCTCCAGGCTCAGTTTTTTTTCTTCCTGAGCCCCAGGGAAGCCTTCTGGGAGCAAAAACAGAGGCTTCCCTAAGACCCAGAAGGCCCAAAAAATGGAGGGGAGGGTTGCTGCAAAAAAAAAAATAAGCCATGCCTGCTCAGTCACATGGCCATGCCCACCTAGCCATGCTCACAGAACTGGTTGTTAAAAAATTTGAATCCCACCTGTTACCAACCAAGCTTCAAACCTACATGGAAGCAGTTCAGAACAATTTGGAAGTAACAACTTGGAATTTCTTGAGTGAAATAACCTTCTCTCAAATGTATGCATTAATCATGGTAAAGCAATTGATATCTCTCGTTTCTGCCCAAGGAACAACCAATTTTACTTTAAACAAGCGCAGGCATTTTCCTTGGTAAAATCATAATGATCAGATCACCCTATAGAATGCTGTGGGGGGGAGAGGGGAGGGAGAGGGAGAGGGAGAGGGAGAGGGAGAGGGAGAGGAAGAGGAAGAGGAAGAGGAAGGAAGGAAGGAAGGAAGGAAGGAAGGAAGGAAGGAAGGAAGGAAGGAAGGAAGGAAGGAAGGAAAGAGAATACCTGACAGGAAAAATGTTTTATGATTAATGTTCTTATTCCATGCAAAGTCTAACAGCGGATTGCTAACAAGTGAAAAATAAATAAATGCATCATCTCATTTTAACCATTACTACCTACAACACAATCATCCATTCTATCTACACTATGAGGGAAAAAGAGAGAGAAGACTGTGACCATATCTAGAATCCATCTTCCCCAAGTTTTTATTTTCTGTTCAAAGTTACCTGTTAAAGGCTGTACTCTGTTTCGCATCTGTTGTTTCTGCAGTTTGTCTTTGATGACCTCCATCATGTTTTTCTTAGTCACATGGAGCACACCTAGGTTATTAAATCTGATAAAAGACAAATTATTCTCTACTTGCAGTAACAATCAAAATATCTACGTGGGCAGCAAATCTGCTCAAATTCTGGACACTTGAACTGAGATAAGCATGTTAAAAAAATCACCAAACATTTAAAAAACAGTTTTTCCTATCATTATTGATGGAAACATATATATCATATAGCAGCAACCAAAAAGGTTGCACTAGGGGAGCTAAAAAAAAACTGATAGGGGAGCAGTAAAGCCGAATGCTCCATGCCCATCTTTTAAAAACCATGCAAGTGATACCAAATTTAACTATGCAAACAATGTGCTTATTTTTACTGATCATAAATCTCCCCTTATTTAATTTCAGTAAATGAACAGAGGCTTGAAAACTGGAACCAGGATAAACTGATATGTTTCTATTCCAAATTAAAGGTTCAAAGTACAGTAGTCTTTGTTTAAAGGGGAGCTACTGTAGCCTCCTAATTTTTTTCAACCATAGGGTTTTTTATTACTTATAGTTATCAAACTTTATACTGGTAGCTTTATTTGCTTCTTAATGAAGTTTAACAGCACTTGTAAACCAGCTGATATCTTCATTTACCATAGCACAGATTTTTTTATGTTAATTAGTCATTGCCGGTTCATATATACTAATGTATATATTATATCATGCACCTTTTAATATCATGCACTTTTCTTTCCAACCCCCAACAAGAAAACATGCCAATATCCATTACAAAATGTGGATTTTCTGATGTTTGCTTCAACTATTTGAATTTTGAGAGATTTACAATATCTTGTAATATCTTTTGCAAATGGCAAAAGGACTAGAAACTGTAGCAAAAACCGCCATTAGACCATCAAAACTGGAACACCAAACATAAGTATCAAAAAATATCTTCATATTTAAAAAATAAATCTTACACTAATTTTATTTGGAAACTGCTTATAGAGTATAATTTTGGACGTAACATTCTGCAATATCCAAAATTCAGGTTTCTGATAAAATAAGATTTTAAAGATGTTCTGTCTCACTGGCAAAGGTGGGATGCTACCGGTTCTGCCTGGCTCTATAGAACCAGTAGCTCTGAAGAGGAGCAGACACTGAACCGGTTCTGTGTTTGCTGCTGTTTGGCCCACCTGCCCGCCTGGGCTCTTACCTGTCCTTTATTTCCTGCTTTTTCAACCTCAGCTGCTTTGCGTGGCACAACTGAGATTGAAAGAGGAGGAAAAAATGTGGCTTTTCAAACGCTGCGCACCTGCGCGCAGCACTTTTCAGCTCTCCAGGCAGCACAGCTTAAGGTTTGTTACACACGCGCGTGCACAAAACATGGTCACCGAAACCAGTAGCAACACTGGTTGAATCCCACCCCTGCTCACTGGCCATAAAATTGAAGACAGTTTCAGATTAAATAGAACTTCTTAATTCTTATTATTTTATTATTATTACTGTTTTTGTTAGTAAGCTAAATCTCAAATTATTTTTATAAGTACATTATTTTCACTCATAATTAATCTCTGATTAAACAGTAGTCAATATTTTTAAAGTGCCACATTCGTATATGATTTAATAAATTGTTTTAATGTTGCTAATGGAATAAATGTGTTTTTCTTTTTTCTTAACGTTCTGTAAATTCCTAGCTAATTTTTAGTTTGTAAATCTCTCTTTTTCTCTCTCCGGCTTTTCCCCCTTGGTTCTATTCTTAAGTATCGAAAAATAAATTATGTATATGTACATGTATACGTATTTAAAATGTTTAAGTTTCTGCAACAAACTACAGATAATCCTTATTTAGCGACAATTGGTACTAGCAACTGGGTCATAAGTGAAGCAGTAACTGAAAGTGCAATTGTGCTTATGATCTTACTTCAGCTTTCCTTTGCTTTACAAACCTGTTATCACTACTGCAATTGCAAATGGTCATTAAACAAGGCAGTCACTAAATGAGAATTACCTGTAGCATCTAGCCCACTATTTGCGCTATCTGAATGGATAGTGTGAGTGAAGCTTTACAGAGAGAACACCTAAGCCTGTCCTGTGGAAACATGTGTTTCAATTTACTTGCATACTGTATGATCTCTCTGCAGCCACCATATCTTTGCATACAAGGAAAACACAATGTTTTCCACAATGGAATTATATATTTGTGCTGAATTTTCCTTGCCAAAGCAAATGTCAAAAAGCTTTCATTAAATAAGATATTGCAATCCATCCAATCTAACAAATGAAAAAAAAAATGCTATCATGAAATAGGTCTTGCCTTTTTAACCCCACTATCATTCCTTCATCACTAAGTCATACATACTGGGCAGTCATGTCCTTTGGGCCCACCATCATAATGCAGTTGCCAGCTTCATTACATTGTTTTCCCACAAGACTATGAGCATGCACTTGTGGAGGATCAGTGTGTGTCACCAAGTCCACCTCTATCCTAGCCAGTCCAGTGTAATTAGAGATCTGCAATAAAATTATACAGAATGACATCAAGGAGGTTCTTCCATAAACACCATCTTTCTATGAAACATGGAACTTTAAAAAGAAATATATATATAATTTATACGGAGTTGATTTATGCTCATGATACAAACCTATCAAGTTTCATTAACATAGACTACAATAGCCTAGCTTAGTTTAGTTAGCCAAAATATTTATTATTTTTATTTATTTGTCTTATTTATTAAATAATTATCCAAAATAACTCTGAGCAGTTCATGTTATGAACAAGCAGCATATCCATACTTCTGCATTTATTAAAGAAGCAAAAAAGTAAAAAATAATACAATGAAATAACCAATTTGCAAATTCTGATTTAGTGTGCCTCAAAACATGCAAAGCTAATTTTAACAGCTATTTTTACTGATAAATTGTTTGAGTATAATAAATATCTTAGTTTATCTGGCTTGCTGATCTGCTCACATTAAATGAAAATAAAATTACTTATGGATAGAAGCAGATGGTCTTTTCAATCTGGTTAATTCCATACATTTACGTTTTGGTTTAATACACTTTCTTGATTTTAATTTAATTTAGGATTACATTTTTATGTTTTAGCCAAAATATTTAAGCTTCCTTTATCCACAATTCTTGTTACACTCTATCCAGCTAGTTTTAAGGAATTTTCTTGAATCAAACAACACAAATTGGAACTATTTTTTTTTTAAATTGATAATACTTTTGTTATTTAGATCCCATTCCAAAAGATTCAAGGTTAATTAACTCGACATTTTAAAATTAACTTAGAATTCTGAATGCAAGATACAGGTTCGAAAAGAATTTCTACATGCCTTCCATAAGGAAGGGTAAAATATACAATAATCACAGTTTCACAACATACTCTTCCTTTTTATTTCTGGGTGCTCTCTGTCCATGGTTATACGACCAGTCTAGTGGAAAATTTAGAAAATCAAAATTTTCTATTCCTACAGAATAAATGTTCAGTTGCTCTGGAATCAAAAGCCTGTTACCGGGAGCAGTAGATTTAAGGCCCAAGACTAACACTGTAAGATGCATTTACTTCAGTCAGTTATCTATAACAACCAGGCATAATGTTATGAAAACTTTAAAATATTGAAATGTGTATCAAAAATAATTACTTTTGTGACTTTCTATACTGTATCTTAATTAATCAGAAAGTCCAAACAAAATTATGTATCAATAAGACTACTAAAAAACTATTTAACTTTTACTAAAGATAGAAAAGCCAATGTAGATTATTCTTTAAAAAAAGATTTCTTCATAAAACATGATAAATAAATGAATGTGACACTCACCTTGACAGTGGGATAAGTCTTGTGCCCCTTCTCACTAGATGCTCCAGGCAGCCCACCATGTGAGGGCCCTTCACAGCCATAACGGAACCGGAAACCTCGCTGCCAAAAATGGTAATTCAAGAAAATCCATTCCATCAGAAAAAAAAAACAAACTTCTAGGAAAAAGTTTGCCTACATAGGATATAGATGGGGAATGATGGATGCTGTCTGAGTTTGGTTGTTTGTTCACAGGCATTGCAAAACTACACTGAAGATGTTACCTAGTGTGGTAATGAAACATCTGCAAATAAATAAGCTCTAGGAGCACAAAGTTCAATGCTGTGAACCCACAATTCAACCCTGAGCTACATATATTCTCTTCTATTTATATAGTTGGGGAACCCAGTATCCTTAGAAAATCCTTACCTGTTTTGGCTGTTCAATTATAGTGAGAAATGGGCCTTCAACTAAAACAAACAAACAAACAAGAAGATATTCAGAGTATCCCAATGTTAAATACACTTATAAATTTATGTAATACAATTTAAAAGGAACAATATTAACAAAACACATAAACATTAGCTCCTTCCCTCAGTTATCTATAGTTCCACATTCCTCAGGACACATAACTTACCAAAAAGTTCCTTACCTGTCTCCATGAACAGCTCTTTCTGCTCAATCAAATGAGCACCAAACTGAAGATCGTCATAGTCTATCCCATCTAAGCACTGCATACAAACAAGGATCAAGAAAAAAATCAATCATCTTAACGCCCAGATGATTGAAAACATTATAGACATAGCATTATAAAGATTCCAAATAAGTCAGCAGGAATGACATCTACATTGTCTCTATTACTAATGACAACTAAATGAAAACATTGTGAACAAAAAACAACTTATTTAAGGCAAGGTCTCCTGAGCATTTGATAGCACAGAATGCTCCCATCCAACCCTCTGCATCAGTGTAGACTACAATTCACATAATAAATACACTTTAAATACCTACACTCGTTAAAGTCAGGCAACCCGAAAAACCAATAAATACCTAAACAAGAATGTTAGATGAGTTTCTTAGGGCATACTTCTCATCTGGAAGAAGGCAAATATGAAAATGATATCACCAATAAGTTGTTTGAGGAAAAGAAACAAACATTTGCCCCATTCCTGTTTAAGCCTCACTTTACATATAAAATCAATCATTTTTATATATACATAAACAGTTGTACTACAGAGAACACAGAGCTATTCCTTTTTATGTGAGTGGCACCTCAAATATTATGCTCTTGGAAGGACTGTTGTGTAATGCATATTTGCTTGTCTTGGGCCCAACAAATAACAAAGGCAGAGAAGACAACTTTTGGTTTTTATTTTAAGCTTTATCATTATCCAAAAAGATATTGCAGCTTTGGAAACTTGCGACCTGAAGGCAAGGAAAGGAAGGAGGGCCCAGATTTCACCCAGATCACAATTCCAAAGTGACCTGGGAGGGGGAAACTTCCAAGGAATATAAGACTCACCGCGGGATAGCTTTCCCCATCCATGGAGGATCTAGCTGATAATCAGGGAATTGGCAATCCGGCTCTGCTGAAGAAACAGAACAGACGGAGGAACTTAAAAATGAAAAACCAAGCACACCCTCTGCTGCTGCTGCTTGCTGCCGCCGCCGCCAAAAGAAGCCTAGGGGAAACTGGGCGGGCAAGATAGTACGGCTGGAAAGTCCCTAGAACTCCAGCAAAGCCCAATAGAGGGAGGGACAGAAAGAAAGAAGGCAGGCTCTGCTCCGTTTTCTCGCGGCTTCTGGGCAGTGGCAGCGCAGCTTCTTCCGCCTTCCTGCAGCCTTCTCATCTCCAGGCCCTCTTGTGGGGCGGGCAAAAAAAAAGTGCTGCCAAGGGGCGCTTTTGGGAGACGCCCAGTCTTCCGAGGAGTGGGGCCTGGAGGCCGCCTCATTTTCCCCAGCAATTGGAGTCAGCTTTGTCCCGCCCGCTGATCCTTGGCGTGGGAGGAAATGCCCCGTACCCTGCCATGATGGCATTGTGACCGGCGTGCTAGGTTACCGTCGTTCGGGGATTTCAAACGGCTCGCTGAGTTGGAAGGGACGGCAAGAGAGGAGGAGATCCGCTTCCCTCAGGAAAATGGAAGCCCGGGGAGGGCGTATCTTTGGAGAAACCCTAAAGAGGCACCAAAGGTCGGGTTGAAAGGGCAGGATGCTGCTGCTGATACTCACCAATAATTTACTCCCAAACCGTTCTGCCATCCTTGAGGCCAAACTTCCCCGGCCTCGCTAAGCTCCGCCCGTTCCTTCTGTAGGGGTTTCCTGCTTGTCAGCTGATTTCGGGAGGAAACTCCGAACTCCGGCAAAAGGTGTGGACGAGTGACGCCTCTTGGCAAAACCACCGTAGGTGATCTGCGCGGCGACCGAACAGTTGGCCCGGAACAACTCTCGTGAGCCTTCGCCACCTGAAGAAGTTTCGAGCGAACAGAAGATCCCTCGTCTCATCTTTTTTATCTCCGTTTCAAGAGCGGTTTCAAAGAAAAATGACAGCAGGGAAGTGAATGGGAGAGGAAGAAATGGATTTCTGGTCTGAACGAAAAAACAACTTGTTTGGCTACATACCTGCCCTTGGAAATAAAACTCAAAAAGAGTTCTGAAATTGCACAATGCTGCAAAAGTTCACTTTTCTCTTGATTCCCTTCCTCGGAAAAGATAGGCTGTCTGGTAAATTGGTGAATGGTCAAATAAAGAAAAACCTGTACACTGGAAGCAGAAGTAAGAAAGGTGAATAGAAAGGTGAATCCTGGACTTACAACTACAATTAAGACCAGAACTTCCCTTGTTATGTGAGGTAGTTAAGTGAGTCCTGCCTGATTTTATAATCTTTTTTTTTTTTTTGCAAGTTATTAAGTGATTCGTGCCAGTTTTTAAGTGAATCACATGGTCATTACGTGAATCCAGTTGACTTTGTTGGAAATCAGCTGGGAAGATCACAACTGGAGATCATGTGACCCCAGGACACTGCAAATAATCTCCTAAAAAGATGAACAGCACATAAATTTTTTTTAAAAAATTTTTTTTGAAATCAGGGCTCCCTGAGAAATGAGTGCAAGCCATGGCGGAGGCTTCCTTCCTCCTCCTCCACACACACACACGCACCCCGTTTCTCTCGAGACACCCTGGCTGGCTGTGGCAGGACCGGGAAGGGTGCGCATGCGCAAGGATACCCTCAAGCGAGCTCAGCCGAAGCATAGCAAAGGTGCACGCGGAGCGGGCAGTTGCTCACTTGAGGAGGGTTTCCTCGCGCATACACACCTCTGAGCCCCGCCACAGCCGACCAGGGGATCACTAGAGGAAGAGAGAAGCCTCCACCGTGGCTTCCACTCGTTCCTCAGCCAGCCCGGATTTCCAATAAATAAATAAAAGGAGTAACAAAAAACCCCGAGGAGAGCTTGCCAGCTTGACTCAGCCTTGGCTTTCCGAGAGAGAGAGAGTGGGGGAGGAGACCGGCTGACGGGCAGGTGTTTTATGAGAGCGCTACGGCTTTCTCTGAGCCTGATCCCCAGGGTAGGCATGTGAGGTTCGGCGGGGCCAGCCCGCTTTTCCCGTTGCCCTGTGTTTCTTAAAGCCGTGCCTGGGCGCTGGGGGCCCATCCCCCTTTCCGTCGCCACATCCTCCTGGGTCCCATTCACACCCTGCCAGCCCTCGTGTTAGTGAGGCCAGTGTCGGTCGAGGCTAGGTCGGGCTAGTGTCTCATGACGGAGGGCAACCAAAGGCATGCCCAGCACCATCAAGGGCCGGAAGAAGCTCCAGCAAAAGTGAGGCGCTAGAGAATCAGCCCCGGCCGCTTCTCCATCCCCCGCAGTTGCCCTTACCTTCTCAGGCCAGGCGAGGGAGAGGGGCAGGGCCGTCCAGTGATGGGACAGGGAGCCACAGCAGAGGGCCCAAACAGCCGCATGCGGCTCTGGAGCTGCAGGTTGCCGACACACATTCTAGAAGAATCACTAGGAATAGGAAATAAGTTATTTAAAAAATAGAGGAATATGGTGAAGTAGCAGGACTAAAAACAAAGAAAGAAAAGACTAAAATGTCTTCAACGAATAGACTTAAAACCAGAAATGTTTTTGTTGGGTATTCTACCAGAAAAATATAATAAAAGAAACACATATTTAATTTTACATGTGATAACAGCAGCGAGAATTGTGTATGCACAAAATTGGAAAAATGAAAATATACCTGCAGAGGGAAATGTAATAAAATATTAGAATGTGCTGAAATGAATTTGAAGATTAAGGATAAGGAGGATACAGAATACTTTTTAACTTGGGAACTATTTTATCAATGGTTAAAAAATAGAAGCAGAAGTTAGAAAGTTATAATTAAGGAGGATATGTAAAGAAAAATGAAGTAAGTGTGTAAATGTGATGTTTATGATGTCTGATATTAACGATATGATAAAACAACAGTGTTTAATTAAATAATGGAAAATGTTTAATAAGTGACTATGGTGAACAGATTTAGAGAAAAATTGTTATAATTAATGTTTGTATAAGGTTTGTTATTTGTATTTGAAAGAGATTGTACCCAGACAGTACAGCGCCATTGTGAATATGGAAATCTCTCTCTATAAAAGCAAAATACCACTCATGCATCATCACAAAATCTCCAGAACCATAAAGCCTACAAACCTGAAATTTGGCATGTATGTTTCTCTTGGCTTCTAGGTGCTCACTAAGAAAGGATTTTTCAAAATGACCATCAGAGCATTAGTATTTTGTATATTATTATTAACACACTCTGATGCTAAGGAGTTCTACTCACCTCCCAACCTGAAAAGAAATCTGTTTCAAATGCAAAACACAGGAGTTTCTGTTTTAGTTTCACAGCACCAAGCAGCTTTAGTACAGAATAGCTGAGCTAAGCCACGCCCAGGCTTCTTGCTGTCTCCTTGCTCACACAGCAAGTACTGCTTCAGTTTCCATGTTTCAGTTTCCAAACAGCCCTCAACTCTCACACACTGACAGGACGCTAGCCAGATGAATACAAATGGATGCTGGTAGGCAGAGGCAGATTTCCCCCCCTTATTTTCCTCCTCAAAAACTAAGCTCGATCACAGTTTCATAGCAAAACACAGGTATTGAGCTAGTTTTATATATAACAAAGGAAATTGCATAATAAAAAATAATTTAAAAAAGAACTAATAAGCAATGATCAATGACACCTGAAATAAAAAAATAATCACAGTAAAACCACATCAACATCAAAGCTCACCTAACTTCCTGGCCCAAACTCAGAAGCAGCTAAGGCTAGCCTTGGAAAAAACTAGGGTCTCTGGAGAAAATGCTGTGCTTTTTCTTAGAGGAGCATGACATGCCTATTAGGTAGAGGTAGTATAGCTTTGTTTGAGTTTAAATTCATTCTTTGGGGTTTTCTGACTGGATCAATTAATATTTTACAATATTGCTTCGAAATAGTATTCCTGGAGATGGAGCAACTGACAGCTTTCTACTGTTGGAAGAAATGTCATCTGGGTTCAGTTCCAAGCAGGGAGAAAGACACTAGAAACATGGAGGCTGTTTGGAAAGATGGTTTAATGGTGGACAGGACCTCATGGTTTGAGATCGTGGGCAATCGAGCACATGGATGTGTGTGAGAGAGAGATTTATACTCTCTCTTGGGCTTTAAAATTGCTTCCTGTTCCTGTGAAAGAAATGTATTCTGATTCATTGTCAGTGTTAGGATTCCGGCAGTTACTCCAATTAAATCATGAGCTTTGAGCCACACTCCCAAAACTAACATTTTGTATACATGTTTTATAGTTGACAGTCAGATTCCCATGGGGCTATGCAGAGGTAACCTTGTAGGTTGTCCCAGGCTTGATTGAAACTTGCTGGGTGATGCAATCTTCCCAGGTTCCATGTAGTGAGATGGGTAGAGGGCTAATCCTATTATGCCCTGAGGATGAAGGTCTTTTGTTTTGTAGATAAGCTGACCTAGCCTAGTCTTGTAGCTAGGTTGGCACCAAAATATCTGATGGGTGGGCAAGAGCTGAGGCTCTTAGTTTATGTCTTTAGAAACATGTTTCTCCAGGGAAAATATAATATTCTGCCTTTTTAATATTTCCTATAATATTTCAAAATGGTGGGTAGAACTCAATTCAGCCACAAAATGCAACTTTTGACACAGAGTTCGGATATTGAAAAGAAGCACATATACATGTTCCCCGGTGTGGGAAATGGTGAAAAACCACTTCATTTTCGGATCCAAGCTTTCCCTGACTAGTTAGCCCAAGGCATATCTCAATATAGTGGATAGAACTCAATTCAGCCAGAAAATGCAACTTTTGACACAGAACTCAGATATAGAAAAGAAGCACATATTCATGTTCCCCAGGTTGGGAAAGGCTGAAAAATAACTTCATTTTCAGTTCCAAGCTTTCCTTGAGGAATACCCCAAGGCGTATTCTCAGAACAGTGAGTAGAATTCAATTCAGCCATAAAATGCCACTTTTGAAACGGAACTCAGATATAGAAAAGAAGCACACATTCATGTTCCCCAGGGTGGGAAATGCTGAAAACCCACTTCATTTTTGGATCCGAGCTTTCCCTGAGGAGATAGCCCAAAGCGTAACTCAAAACGGTGGGTAGAAAATTCAGCCAGAAAACAGAACTTTTGACGCAGAGCTCGGATTTCGAAAACAAGCACATATTCATGTGCACCTGGGCAGAAAAATATTGAAAAACCACTTCATTTTCAGATCCATGCTTCCCCTGAGGAGTTAGCCGAAGGCGTCTCCCAAAATGGTGGGTAGAACTCAATTCAGCCAGAAAGCACAACTTTTGACACAGAGCTCAAGATATCGAAAAGAAGCACATATTCACATTCCCCAAGATGGGAAATGTTGAAAAACTGCTTTTTTTTCAAATCCGAGCTTTCCCTGAGGAGTTAGCCCAAGGCATATCTTTTTTAAAAAATTTCATTATTTATTTTCAAAGTGCTTATCTATTTACATTTTAGCAGTACTGTGTCAAGCATTTACATATATTTACAATTATTTTCCATATTAAACCTCATTTCTCTAACCATAAATACACTTCCCATACCTCATAAAACTCCAACTCCTCTTTACCTTTCAATTTCCTTGTAAGCCTATCCATTTTGGCACAATCAAGTATTTTATTTATTACCATATTCTCTATTCTTTTATTTATTACCATATTCTCATCTTCTGCTTTCAAGCTCTGGGCATAAACAATCCTTGCCGCTGTTGTTATGTGTTGTACAACATATTGGATATGTTTCTTTAAATTTCCTTTAATCATCCCAATAAAAATATTTCTGGCTTAAATTCAATGCCATATCCTGTAATTTCTTGTATCCATTTCCTCAATTTTTCCCAATATTTTTAAAGCTTTGGGGCATTGCCACCATATGTGATAGTATGTTCCGTCTGTAAGCTTACATTTCCAACATTCTGGTTTCATGTTCAGATATATTTTGGCCAATCTCACCGGTGTCAAATATCATCTATAAAACATCTTAAGTTTTTTTGTATGTCGTTGACAATGTTAATTTGCAGTTCTTGATCCAAATTCTCTCCCAATCTTCTAACTGTATACTATGCCCTATATTTTGTGCCCATGCAATCATTGGACCTTTAACCACTACTTCCATTTCTACTTTGAACAAATAGTTATATGGTCTAGTTATGAATTTTTCTTTTTTACCAATCAAAATTTGATCTAGTTGTTGGGGTTTCCTTTCTATTCCAAATTCCTCAGTATCTTTTTTTATGCCTCGTTCTTATCTGCAAATGCCACCAGTCCACGATTATATCCTTTTCTTTTAGTTCTTCATTTGTTTTTAAATTTCCCTGATTATCTAGTAATTCCTTATATCTAATCCTCTTTTTCTTCTCCATTGTATTTGGGTAAATCACTGCTTCTATCGGTGACACTCAGTCCGGCAGTTTCATGTAATGTTTCCTCCTTAACTTTTCCCATGTTGTTTTTAATGAGTCCCTAACTTGATAGTGATAAAAATATGAATGTGTCCTTACTCGTTTATCCCACAGGAAGGCATGCCATCCTGTGTGAAGGTCATGCTCTTCAATTGTTAATACTCTCTTGTTATCTAAGTTTATCCATTCTTTGATCCAGAGTAAGACCGCCGCCTGGTTATATAGCTCCCATTTTGGAAGTCCTAGGCCACCTTTACTTCTATCTTGTAACATTTTTGCATTGATTCATGGTTTCTTTCCCATCCATATGAATTTGAGCACCATTCTATTCAATTCTTCAAAAAATTTTCGATCTAATTTTATGGGGATTGTCTGGAATAAATATAACTATTTTGGTAGTATATTCATTTTTATCGTGGTAATTCTGCCCTCAACGATAGTTGCAACTTTTTCCAACTCTCTAAATCTTTTTTAATTTGTAACATTTATTTATTATTTATTTATTTATTAAATTTTTATACCGCCCCCTCTCCCAAAAGGGGACTCGGCGCGGTGTACAGCCTACTAAAAACAAACAATATATACAGTTAAAAACAAATTAAACAGAATTAATCCGGCCGAAATCCCATTAAATACAAAATATTACTAATAAATTTAAAATTTAAGGATTATATTAAAATCAGTTTATTATATTAACATCAATTTCTTATAATTATTTTCCTTTATGGTCGAACATCGTCCTGTAAGCCAGATCCCCAAATATTTAATCTATTTTTCCACTTGCAATCCCTATTCTCATTCTAATCCCTTTTTTTGTTTTTTTGTTAAATTCTTTACTAACATTTTTGGTTTTTTTAATTAATTTTTAGTCCTGCCACTAGTCAATATCTTTCAATTTCCCTTATCAAATTTGTCCCTGTCTCCATAGGTTCCTCAATGAAGAACACTAAATCGTCTGCAAATACTTGCGTTTTGTATTCCTGATGTTTAGTCCTTTTATTTCCTCATTTTGCCTTATTTGGGTTAGAAGCACTTCTATCGTTAATATAAAAAGTAGAGGCGACATAGGACAGTCTTGTCATGCTCCTTTTTTAATTCCAAATATTTCAGTGCAGTCTCCATTTACTATCATTCTAACTTTTTGTGTGGCATATATTTTACTAATCATTTTTTAAAATTTTATTCCAAATCTCATACTTTTAATTTGTTGGATCAAGAACTGCCAATTAAGGTGGTCAAATGCCTTCTGGGCATCCAGAAGTGGCTGGAAAGGAAGGGACTGGGCGAAACGGCCCTTGACATGAGTGATGTCGGGTTGGCCACGTCCACCAAGCCACATGACCACCAAGCCACACCCACCCAGTCACATGACCACCAAACCACACCCACCAAATAAGCCACACCCACAGAACCAGTAGTAAAAAAAATTGAATTCCATCACTGGTCCATATCATATATCACAATTGGTGGTAGAACTCAATTTAGCCTGAAAAACCTGACTTTTCAAACAGAGCTCAAATTTGAAAAAGAAACAAATATTCATGTTCCCTGGTTAAGGAATTTTAAAAAAACTTCATTTTCAGATCTGAGGTTTCCCTGAGGAGTTAGCCCAAGGTATATCTCAAAATGGTGGGTAAGATCTCAATTCAGCCAGAAAATGCCACTTTTGACACAGGTTTCAAAAAGAAGCACATATTCATATTCCCAGGGTGGGAAACGCTGAAAAACCGTTCCATAGAGCTCGCACCCGAAAAGCTCTGTATCAAAAGCCAACTTTTCTGACTGAATTGAGTTCAGCCACCAATTCTGAGGCATGCCTTGCCTCATGAAAAGCTTGATCTGAAAAATGAAGTGGTTTTTCAGTGTTTCCTATCCAGGGGGTAGAACACATTCTCCAAATCTGAGCTCTGTCAAAAGTGAACTTTTCTGGGTGAATTGAGTTCTAGTAACCATAGGTTAACTCCATGTTCCCTTGGGTAAGGAAAGATGAAAAATAATTGGTAGTAGAACTCAATTCAGCCAGAAATGTTCACTTTTCACACAGATTTGGAATAGAAAGAGCATTGTCTTACCTGAACACTTCTCAGCTCGGCAATGGAGAATCCATGAATGGGTTGACACATGCCTTTCTGCCTGGAGATTGAGTCCATAATCTTTGCCACATCCCTTGTCAACTGTCACCATCCCCAGTTCATGACAAAGGTGCAGCAATGTGAAAGACTCGTTGGTGGCGTTGGCTCTTCCGGTGTTCCAGTGCTGGATGAGGGATCTGACTGCCTCCTAGGGAGGGAGTGGATTCTCCATCGCTGTGCTGAGAAGAAGCGTTCAGGTAAGACAACGCTCTTTCTCCAGCAAGATGATTGGAGAATCTACGGATGGGACATACCACAGGCTGGTGTCCCTATGGTCCTGAGTCCCCTAGCTACATGCACTCGCTGAAGCACCTGCCAACCAAAGGCAGCCTCAGCTGAGGCAAAAGTGTCCAACTTATAGTGGCACACAAAGGGAAATGATGAGGACCATGTCGCTGCCCTGCAGATTTCCTCAATCGAAGCCTGCATCGCCCATGCAGTTGTGGTTGCAGTGTTTCGAGTAGAGTGGGCAGCTAATCGTCTGGGGACCGGAATCAACTGTGTCTCATAGACTTTTGCAATACACGCCCTTATCCAACAGCCTATAGTCGATGAAATGACCTTTGAACCCAGAGAGGAAGATTGAAATGAGACAGTGATTCGGATTTTGAGTGAGGCAAAGTCCATTTTATGTACCTGCATAAGGCCTTCCTTACGTCCAGAGTGTGCCACCTCTGTTCCAGTGGATGGGAAGGACATGGACAGAAGTTTGGCAACACTATCTCCGGTGGAACCAGGAGTTGAACTTGGGGACAAAGGAGGGATCCAGATGTAGAACCACCCTGTCTGCGTGGAAAGTACAGAGTTCCTCTTATGGAGAGAGCAACCAATTCCAAGATTCGCCTGGCTGATGTGATGGCGATTAAAAAGGCGACCTTGAAAGACAAAAATTGCAGACTGGTAGATCTGAGAGGCTCGAAGGGTGGTAAGGTATGTAGAACCTTAATTAAGTCCCAGGTTGGATACCTGTGAACAACAGGTGGCTTTAAATTAACCGCCTTCCTTAAAAAGGAGCGCACCACCAGATAGAGTCTATGTCCCCATAAGTCAATACTGAAAACAAGGCTGCTACTTGTCTTCAGTTAGTATTAGGGGCTAACACTTTGTCTAGACCCTCTTGCAAGAAGTCCTTTTGACACAGAGTTCAGATCTTGAAAAGAAGCACATATTCATGTTCCCCAGGGTGGGAAACACTGAAAAACCACTTCATTTTTGGATCCGAGCTTTCTCTAAGGAGTTAGCTGAAGACATATCTCAAAATGGTGGGTAGAACTAATTCAGCCAGAAAACACAACTTTTGACGCAGAGCTTGGATTTCAAAAAGAACTTTATTTTCATGTTCCCCAGGGTGGAAAACATTAAAAACCCGCTTCCTTTTCAGATCCGAGATTTCCCTGAGGAAAGGGTTGTCAGGCTACAGAACTTTTCCCATTCAATCAACTAGAATGAACTTCTGAAAACGTATCAAAACATATAAAAAAGGAATCCTTTATTGAGATGAGACAATTCATCAAAAGCAGTGTCTAAGGTCTCTCAGGCATGCAGATAGATAAGGGAGTTTAAAGCCCCTCCCCTTATCCTGATGTGTATTTAGTAAAACAAAGAGCCAACACGTTAATTCCTCCCTACCCCCTTTTTAGAACAATCTTTTCCAGAGTTTCCCAGGACACATCTCACTATAGAATTTTTATGGTTTCTTCATCTCCTGGCTGTCTCTCAGAGGTGATAGGTTCTGGCCACCTGGGTTTCATCTCTCCATTGTATCATGTGTAGGTTATACAAATTCGATATAAGATTAAATATATTCAGGTTACATCAAGAAAGATTTCTTTATCACTCTCCCCCCCTTTTCTTCTTCCACTGAGGAAATGACAAATACATGGATTTGTGACTGGGTAGGCATGGCTGGGGGAGGGGGGGGGTGTCAGCTAGAGTCAGCTTAACTAAATTGCCATTGTGAAAGCATGAAGAAAAGTTCAAAGAGATGTTTAGCGAATCAAGAAGTAAATTATAAGTAAAAGTTTAATAATATAATAGTTTTATTAATAATGCATTAGTGAAAGTACATTCAAATTCAGCTGCAAGCATCGCTCATGATCTCTTTGCTGAATAATTTAAAAGAGATATATAAACAAGAAAAAGGAAAGAAAAAATAATAAAATACATATCAGACAAAATATTTACAAAAATATGAAAAGTTTACACTACATCATTAATTATAAATAATTGAATATATTATTTTAAAGATAAAATTACTGTTAAACTGGAAACAAGGCATGATATCAATAAAAATGAACAAAATAGAATAATTCAATGAAATTATAAACAATTCCACCCACATTACTAAAATCTATTATGATTTGAATAAAATTGAAGCATAAACCCAAATTTTTAGTAGTATGAGTCCATATTTTAAATATGGTGGCTTCTCATTTGAATTAAATTCTGTGTGAAATTTATTTTTAAAGCATGAAGGCATCAAAGTGTATTTCCACAACTTGGTTTGACATTCTTCCACTTGAGGGGATCAAGAATTCTTCCAGTAAAAAGCATATGATCTCTTGCAGCAGCTGATAGATTTACACCGTCTTCTTTAAATGGCAATTGCACTTAGACTACACTGCCCCATAGTGCTTTACAATGTCAGCATATTGCCCCCCAAAGTCTGGATCCTCATTTGATCGACCTCAGAAGGATGGAAGGCTGAGTCAAGCTTGTTCCTGCCAGGATCAAACTCCAGGCTGTGGGCAGAGTTAGCCTGCAATATTGCAGTAAACCACTACACTGCCAGGACTCAATGAAATCTTGAAATCTTCCTGTGGTCAGCTTCTGCCTGCCCAAATGAGTAAAAAAGGCAAGCACAGGCCACTATCTTGTGTGGTGTCCAGAGGGCAAACTGAGCACAGCCAACCCTCTTGTCAATCACTCACAATTCTGACTAGAATTTCTGTTTGGTTCCACTTTCTCATGGTTTTAATCCAGATATCTATCTAAACATTGAAGTGCTTAAAGGACTTTTGAATTCCCTAGTCTGTCCACTTTTAGATTTAAGTGAATGTGTGTGTGAAAATAGTTTATTTTTGGAATTTCTGTAAGAAGCTATCAAGCAATTGCAGATCCTGCTGGATTGGATTTTACTGTCTTTCACCTCAGTTGGAGGCTTTGGAAAAGCTACTGCTTCTATGTTCTTACAAGCAGGTTAGAAAATTGTCCAAATTACTCCATTTTGTGAATGTCTTGATTGCATTTTGAGTTTTCACTGGGGTAGACTAGGTAAATCCTTCACTGCTCTCCTTACTGAAATGAATAACTAGTATTTTCTTACCTTTGAAATGAATTTGGGTGAACATGTCATTTCCATGAAATTTCTGTATAAACACTTCCAATTGTGATATTTCTGTTTCACTGAATGGCTAAAGCTTGGCCATTTCTTGAGCTTCAACAGGATCAAGTTGGTGACATTGTCATCTATTCTTTCATCTGAATTTTTTCCATGTGAAGAAATGCATTTTTGTATTAGTTTCTATTTTTCAACTATGTGATATTGATTCAGGCAGGCCTAGTTGAGGCCTGATTCTGGCCTAGTATGAAAACATGTATTATAATTGTTTTCTATCATATGTTGTAGCAGTTATTGTTAATATTTGGGTCATTTGGTTTTTTAAAATGAATTAGAAACAATGTAAGAAAAATCTTGACTTTTTAAATTTTCCTATTAGGCTGATAGAAAATTTTGTTACTTTCTATGTTTTACCATGTTTAAAGATAAAATTGTTTGATGCTTTCTAATAGCTATTGCAATCAGTCACTCTATCAAAGAGATGAGTGGCATATAAATTTAATAAATAAAATAAATTTATCCTTTTATTGCCTTTTAAGAGAATTAGAAGATTGTGTAAAATTGCTAATTTTGGGATTTTCCCTACTGTATTTTTGCAGTCATTCCTGATAACTGGCCAATTCTTGTTTTTTACTTTCTTTAGGGCTCAGTAGTAAAGACTTCTAATGAAGTAGTTTTTCTCTCATGTGGATTCGCATTGCTGCATATTCTCCAAGTTTAAGTTCCCAATCAGATATTTTCAGATTTATATCTTCCTATTGGGCAAAATTTATTCTCACTTGCCAGGAGGTGTGGTTAATTGGCTGGAAACAGGTATCCCTCAGTAAATCGCCCAAGTGGGACACCTTGGCAAGTGGTGCCAAGCACAAATGGGCAGGAAGGAAGGTGTTGGAGAAGGAGAACCAGCGGACGATGAATGCCTGTAGGGAAGGGGCTGGGGTGAAATGGGAGTGGCATTGTGGTCACCGTCAATTGTTCTGTTCCACCTGCAAGATGCTGCCACCCTCGTAAATGCAAGCTGGTACCAAGTGCCCAAATTGCAAGCGTATGTCTGTAAGGATAGCATGAAAATCATGATTTTAAGGACAAGTCAAAAATAACTTTTTCGAGGTTATCATAACTTTGAAGCATTGTTAAATGATCATAAGTTAAGGAATACCTATAAAGAAGGATAGCCTAATAAGGCAAAGCTGTAGAGAAGTGGTGTCAAACTAGATTTCTTCGAGGACCAGAATAGCATTGTAGTTCTCCATGGGTCAGCTTGGGGAGGGGGGGAGGAGATGGGACGGATGCCACCTGCTGGCTAAAATGGGTCATGGGGAGCATGTGAGCCCCCCTGCACTCCATTTTCGGCATGGGCAGCCTTCTGCAGCACTCTGCTGGCCAAAACTGTGCCAAAACATAACCACCACCCCCATGACCCTGGACAGGCTGCCTCCTGCAGCACCCTGCTAGTCAAAATGGGACACAGGGGCCTCGTGTGCCCCGTCCATGCCCCATTTTCGCCGGGAGGTTGTTCAGGCCAAAAATGGGTTGCAGGGGGCGCATGTGGCCTCCTGTGCCCCGTTTTGGCTGCCAGAGGCATGCGGGCTGGTCCTTTGCTATTTCTAGTCCGGCCCCGCAGGCCAGATTTAAGCTAATGAAGGCCAGATTTACTAATGAACTAATGAACAAGGAAGGATAAGTTGGGTAACCATCCTTAGAACAGGTCTGCTCAAATTTTTGAAGGTTCATTGTGAACATTTATATAAAATTACTGTCACAATAGAAGACAAAATGGATATAAAAATTCTAAACACCAGGTTTCTGAGATGTAAAAAAAACAGACCAAGATAAATCATTTCAGAATTTTTTCTACCTGCAGAATTTGATTGAAAACCAAACAAGTATTTCATGGGGAAAAATATAAAAGACTTAGAATAATGTGGTTGCATAAATTGCACACTCTTAAACTAATACTTTGCTAAAGCACAACATAGATAGCGTTCAGTTTTTGGGGTAGGAGCCTTTCAGCATAGCATAACTTGCTTTGGGAATCTTTTGTCTTTTTTCTTTGCAGAAGAATTTAGATTGTATATAGATAGCCCTCTTCCAACCGCTCTGCAGATTTTCAATTGGATTCGGGTCTGGGCTCTGGCTGAGCCATTCCAAAATATTGATATTCTTCTGATGAAGCTATTCTTTTGTTGATTTGAAGATATGCTGAGTCACTGTCATGTTGAAAGATGAAATTCCTCTTCATCTTCAGCATTTTATAAGAGTTATGAAGGTTTTGTGCCATAATTGATTGATATTTGGAACTGTTCATAATTTCCTCCACTTTGTATAAAATCAAGCTGAAGAAAATAATAATGTTGCTACCACCATTCTTCACTGTAGGCACTGTACTTTTGGTGATGCACAGTTGTTTTTGCACCAAATGTACTTTTGGGAATTATGGCCAAAAAGTTCAACTTTGGTCTCATTAGACTAACACATTTTCCCACATACTTTTGCCAGACTTAATGTAGGTTTTTGCAAAAAGTAGCCAGGCATTGATGTTTTCTTTGTAAGAAAAGGCCTCTATCTGAAAAGGCCCTACCCCCGTGTTGGTGAATCTATGCCATGCGTGCTGGAAGTGGCACGCAGAGCCATTTCCCCCAGCACGCGAGAAGTCGTCTGAAAGAGACCCACTGCGCATGCATGTGTGCCGCTGCTGACAGCTAATTGTCGGGTATCTGGTGTGCATGTGCAAGGGGCGGAGGTGGGGTGCATGGAAGGCATGCGCACATGTGCAAGGATGCGCTGCCCATGAGGGAATCATGCACTCATGCGCAGATGTGCTGTGTGCAAGGGGGAAATGCACATGCATGCACAAACGCATGGTGCAAGTAACGTGCACATGTGCAAAGATGCACAGCGTGCGAGGGAGGAATTGCATACACAGGTGCAGACACACGATGCACGAGGAAGTCACGTACGCATGCGCAAAGATGCATGGCGTGCAAGGGAGGAATCAGTGTGCATGTGCAGATATGTGGCACACAAGGGGCGGGTCATGTATGTATGTGCAGGGGGCGTGGGGGGGCCCAGCCACATTGCCTTCTGGGTGCTGGCACACGAGCGCGTGCAAGCAAGCGTGCACGCAATTATCAGGCTAGGAGCCAAAAAAGGTTAGCCACCACTGCCCTACCCAGTCATATGAAGAATACGAGAGATTGTTGTCATATGTAGTACTCAACCAGTATTTGCTAGAAAATCCTGCAGCACCTTTAATTTTGCTATAGACCTTTTAGACCAGTTTTCTTGTTGTTTTTTCATCAATTTTGGAGGGAATCCAGTTCTTCATAATGTCACTGTTGACTATTTTCTCCACTTGTTGATAACTGTCTTCACTCTGTGAATTTTATATTGGGCTTGATTATTTTTCTCTCCTAAAAAAAATCAGTTATTTTTTAAATCAAATTGTACAGGTGGAAGCAATTCTGAAGTTATTTAACTTGGTCTGATTTATTTACATTTCAAAAATGTGACATTTAAACAGATTTTAACTGGACTTTTAATATCTACAGTATATTATCTCTCTTAATGCACAGAGTGGTATCCTTTTGTTTGCCTTTTCTTCATATACATTTCCATGTAAAGATAGAGCCATCTCTCTTTTATTATTGTTTAAGAATGTTTGTGGGGCAAATGTTGGACATATAGAATTTTGCTACAATGTAGAAAGAGCAACAGGGAATCTGATGGATACAAGATACTGTAGTCCTATTTGGTTATAGAAGCAGGACTGAAAGGTTCTCAGTTCCACTGCAATAGACATTGCCTTTATATTCTTTGCTTTTGGGGGACAAAGAGGCAGATTTCATTCTTAGTATACTCAGGTATGACAAAAAAACATATATATGAAATACAGACATTTTGCTATATTTCAACCCACTGAACTTTGTAAGATGCAATTATACAATTGTATTTTAGGCCCAAACAAAGTTTGCATTTTTTAAAAACTTAACTATGACCATGGCCAAGAAGCATGTGTGACAGTAGGACTATATCCATCTCGAAAACAATATTGAGTGATTATGAGCAACTAGGCAAGAAAGTTAAGGAGTTAGGTGCACAAGTAATTTTTTCATCTGTACTGCCAATGAAAGGTCAACATCTGGTAAGAAAACAAAGGATTCTAGAAACTACTGGCTAAAGGGTTGGTGTCAAGAAAACTTTGGATACCTGGACCATGGTCTGCACTACTTCCATGATGGGCTACACCTCAGAAAGACTGGGAAGAATGTTTCCAGAAAATTGGCTCAACTTATCAGGACTTTAAACTAAAATTGAGGGGAGGGGAGCTAATTCCAAGCAAAACACCCTAGAAAACAAGTCAAATAATATAAGGAGGGATGGCAAGGAAGACAAACTCAAATATCAAATACCAAGACATTGGAAGCATATCCAGAGCATAGGTATATAGGCACACATAAAGTGCCTATATACAAACAAACAAAGTTTGGGGGAACAGGGTGAAATTGAACTATTAATACATGAAGATAGATATGAAGGAATTACAGAAACTTGGTGGGATGAAATCCATGACTGGAATATACTGATAGAAAGATACAAATTGTTCAAAAAAACCACACCCCATAAAAGAGGAAATGGAGTTGCACTACATTATTACAGAAATGCACGGAATCAAAGACAAAAACCTCCTAGAAAAAAGAATGACATTCCATAGGTGTATACTACGGGCCACTCAACCAAGCAGGAAAAATAGATGTAATTTTTGCCAACCAACTAACAAATACATGTAGGAAATACACTACAATACTTCAATCACCCTGACATCAATTGGAAGAATAATTCCTCACCAAATTTGAAATTGAATAGGTTCCTGACCAACCTAGCTGATAACTTTGTTGTTCAAAAGGTAGAGCAGGAAACTAAAGAGACACTGGACTTACAAACAGAGAAGGAGATAGAGGGAGTTGAAATTGCAGAAACCTTGGGTTGACCATGTCATACTGGAATTCAACATAATGCAAACACAAACAACAGAACACAGAGTCCTAGATTTTAAAAGAGCTGATTATAATAAACTCAGAGAGAACTTAGGAAAGATTTCTTGGATAAAAATCTTTAAGCAAAAAACAACTCAAGAAACTTGGGAGACTGAAAAATATGATCATAAAAGTCCAGTCTAGCACAATACCACTGAAAAAGAAAAACAAGAACTCCAAGAAGAAATCAGCATGGCTGCATAAAGATCTCTCTGACAAATTGAAAGACAAAAAGGATAAGTACAAAAAATGGAAAGAAGGACACATAATTAAATGCAGAATATCAGCAGATAGCAAGAATCTGTAAAGACAACGTCAGGAAAGGAAAGGCCCAGAATGAACAAAGACTTTCAACAAAAGTCAAAGATAATAATAAAACTTATAACATATAAATAACAAAGAAAAATAATCAAGGAAACAGTTGGTCCACTAAAGAGAGAAGATGGCAAAGAAGTAACAGGCAGCAAAGAGAAAGCAGAACTGCTTAACTCATTCTTTGCATCGGTCTTCACGCAAAAAAAAAAAACAATATCCCAATCTATCAAAAACATAACTGTAAAAGACAGACTAGAAATAAAAGTTAAAATAAGCTAAAAAAAATGGTAAGAGAACACCTGTCTGATCTTGATGAATACAAATCACGGGACCTGATTACATTCCAGAGTTTTAAAGGAGCTGGCAGATATCATCTCAGAACCACTGTACCACATATTTCAAAAATCCTGGAGCAACAGGGAACTACCAGAGCACTAGTAGTTGATGTGGTTCCCATCCTCAAAAAAAAAAAAGAGGGGGCAAGAAAAAGGAGGGGGGGCAATCAGTCTGTTAATCAATAACATCAATACTCAGACCAATCAGCCTAACATCAATACTCAGGAAGATACTGGAAAAGATAATAAAAAAAAACAAATCTGCCAACATCTAGAAACGAGTAAAGTAATAACTGGAAGTCAGCATGGATTTGTTAAAAACAGAACATGCCAATTATTTCATTTTTCAACATAGTGACTAAGATAGTAGACCAGCAAAATACTGTGGAGACAGTATACTTAGACTTCATCAAGGCATTCAACAAAGTAGACCACAACCTGCTTCTTGATAAGCTAGAAAAAAGTGGGATAGATAACATCACCATCAGATGGACTTGTAACCGACTGACAAACTGTATTCAACGAGTATTCCTTAATGGTACTAAGTCTACATGGAGGGACGTAAGGAGTGGTTCCGTGTTAGGCCCAGTACACTTCAATATCTTCATAAATGACTTAGATGAGGGAACAGAATGGGAACTTACCAAATTTGTGGATGATACTAAACTGGTAGGAATAGCCAACACCCTAGATGATAGACTCAAGATCCAAATGGATCTTGACAGACTTGAACACTGGGCCCTATGTAACAAAATGAAATTCAATGTAAAGAATTTACACTTAGGCAAAGAAAATTCTTACACTTAGGCAAGAACAACCAAAAGTACACATGTAGACTGAGTGAAACCAGGCTTAATACCAGTAACTGTGAGAAGGAAATTTGAGTCTTAGTGGACAATCAACAGTGTGCGGTGGCAACCAAAAAAGCCAATCCAATTCCAAATTGCATTAATCTTGATTCAATCAAGATCATACCAATACCACTTTATAAAGCCTTAATAAGACCACACCTAGAGTACTGCATCCAGTTTTAGTCACAACACTATAAAAAAGATGTTGAAAGAGTGCATAGAAGAAAAACCAAGCTAAGGGGACTGGAGGCTAAAACATACGATGAATGGTTACAGGAATTAACCATTCCTGTACTAGGAATGGTTAGTTTAGGCATGGCTAGTTTAGTTTAGGCATGGCTACTTTAGTGAAGGATCAGGGAGACACGATAGCAGTGTTTCAATATTTGAGGGGCTGCCACAGAGAGGGTCAAGCTATTGTCCAAAGCACCTGAAGACCAGACAAGGAATTATAGATAGAAACTTATCAAGGAGAGAATCAACCTGATAATAAGGAGAAATCTTCTGACAGTGAGAGCAATCAACCAATGGAATAGCTTGTCTTCAGAAGTTGTGTGAGATTCATCTTGCGACGCTTTCAAGAATAGACTGGGCTGTCATCTGTCAAAAATGGTGCAGAGTCTGTTTGGGTATACATAGGGTATAAAATCTAGTTTGGTGTAGAGACTAAGGCAACACATTAGAAACTGGGAGACAGTTCCAGTCCCTCTTTAGGCACAAAACTGGCTAGATGATCTTGGGCCAGTCACGCCCTCTCAAGCAGGCAAGGGCAAACCACCTCCAAAACCTTCCCAAGAAAACTGCAGGGACTAGTCCAGGAAGTTGCCAGGAGTCAACAATGATTCAACACATCCTATCTATACTCTCTTGTTTCAAAAAGGGTGATTTTTGATAATTGGCCAATAGTGATAAACTTTAATTTTCCAAAATAATATAGAATAAAAAGGCAACATATTAGAGTTGTAAGGAAATAAACATCTAAGCCATATTTCATTTACAGGCAATTTTCATTTCATCCTAAAAAGTCAGTTAACTCCATATACACACACACCCATACTCACACATACACTCCCCCAAATCCACATGCTTATATACACACACATACGTACTCACACCTTTCCTAAGTGAAAGACTGCAAAAAAGATTGAAAGAAACATTTTGCAGTCCATTCCTGAAGGAGGTATAGTAACTATTATTTGCCTATTGCAGATCTTCCCTTCATGTCAGTAACTTCTGATAGGAAGTAGCAAACACTAGATTGGAATGCCTACAAGGCACTCAGCAATTTTAAAATAAAAACAGAAGCACCCCACCAATGCTAACCCTAATGAAGTTTATAAAGCAATCTGAGATTATTATTTTCTTTCTTTTATTTTAGATGCAGCTTTTCCACAGTTTCAAATTTTAGTCAGTGACCCTTCTAATCCTCTCAGAAAGCTCAGTTTACTCTGGCAAAATTACAAGCCTAAATCCCTGAAGATTCAAGAGCGAAAGAATGGACCTAAAGTAAACCTATGCAAGGAACGCTGACAGTGAAGCAAAGTATTTGTACTTATACAGAAGCTGGATATTTCTTTGCTTGATTCTTACACCATCTGGCCTTCTTGCTCTATTCTGAAAGGAATCAGGCCTCTACTGAAAACTTTAACTTTAAAGCAAGGAGGAGCTGGAAGATTGTCACCTTAGAATGTTTATTTTGAGATGCTATTCTTCTGCTTAGGGCCTTCTCTAGGGCAAGCATAACTTCAGTTGGACTTCAGTCATGATCAGAATCCATCATTCCTTTACTCAACTTCTTTTTCCTTTAATTTATTTCAGAAATTGTGATGGAGTCAGTAGACTGCTGGGTAGCCAAAAGAGGTACGGGGGAGGTTGCCTCTATGAGAGCTGGATTCAGAATTATAGGCAGAGACAAAGGTGGCACTCCCACTTGTAAGGGGGAGGCTAGTGGTTGAAGAATAAGAGGCTGCTGTGCCACTGCTGGAGGAATATCTGTAGCCAGGTTCATCTTTCCAGGTGTTGCTGGAGAGGCAAAATGTGATCCAAAGTGACTGGAAATGCAGGCATTCTCAGAATCTGCAGGGGGGAAAAATAACAAACTTCTCATTTTTATATGAGTGACATTAGTCATCTCTCTCTCTCTCTCTCTATTTATTTTAACATTTATATACCACCCTTCTCCTAAAGGACTCAGGGCGGTGCACAGCCAGATCTACCCCAACACATATACAAAAGTTAAAATGAGATTAAATAGTTTGGGCTGTTAGAATTAAGAAATCAACCCTCCCCCCTGATATATTAAAAACCCCAAATTTAAAATCCAAATTAAAAAAGGAGACGGATTAAAATCTCATGTCAGCCCAGGCCAGCCTGCTCGAAGAGCCAGGTTTTTAACACATGCCTGAAGGCTCTCAGGTCTGTGCTGGTACATATCTCTGGTGGCAGACTATTCCAGAGGGCAGGGGCCCCCACAGAGAAGGCCCTATTCCTGGGGGCCGCCAGACGACACATAGAGGCCGACGGCACCCGGAGAAGGCCCTCCCTGTGGGAACGCACAGGTCTGTTGGAGATCACCGGCAGAACGCGGTCCTGCAGGTAGCCTGGCCTAATGCCATGGATCGCTTTAAAGGTCAAAACTAGAACCTTAAAGCGAACCCGGAAAGCCACCGGCAACCAATGCAGATCGCGCAGGAGAGGCGTCACATGGGAGCTACGCGACACCCCCATAATCACCCGCGCGGCCGCATTTTGCACCAGTTGGAGTCTCCGGGTGCTCCCCACAGGGAGCCCCATGTAGAGAGCGTTACAGTAATCCAGGCGAGAGGTGACAAGGGCATGAGTGACAGTGCGCAGGGCGTCCCGATCCAGGAAGGGCCGCAACTGGTAAATCAGGCGAACCTGATAAAACGCCCCCCTGGAGACGGCCGCAATATGGTGTTCTAACGACAGCCATGCATCCAGGAGGACACCCAGATTGCGAGCCCTCCCTGTAGGGGGCAGAATCTCTCCCCCAATAGCCAGCGAAGGTGTCAGCTGGCTATATCGGGGCGCCGGGAACCACAGCCACTCAGTCTTGGATGGGTTGAGTCGGAGCCTGTTCCCGCCCATCCAATTCCGCACGGCCTCCAGGCACCAGGACATAGCCTCCACAGCATCGTTGGGGTGGTCTGGGGTGGAGATGTACAACTGGGTGTCATCTGCGTACAGATGGCACCGCACCCCAAGACCACGGATGATCTCGCCCAGCGGCTTCACATAAATGTTGAACAAGAGAGGGGAGAGGACCGACCCCTGAGGCACCCCACAAATAAGGGGCCTAGAGGTGGACCTCTCCCCCCCCGCCAACACAAATTGCGAGCGGCTGGAGAGGACGGAGGAGAACCATCGTAAGACAGTTCCCCCAATCCCTAACCCCTCCAGCCGCCGCAATAAGATACTATGGTCGATAGTATCAAAAGCCGCCGAAAGGTCTAATAGGACCAGGACAGAGGAAAACCCCCTGTCACGGGCCCTCCAGAGATCATCGACCAACGCGACCAATGCTGTTTCGGTACTATGGCCGGGCCTGAAGCCCGATTGGAATGGATCGAGGTAAGTTGCTTCCTCCAGGTACTGAGGGAGCTGACGTGCCACCACACTCTCAACAACCTTCGCTAAAAAAGGAAGGTTGGAGACTGGACGATAATTATTTAAAACAGCCGGGTCCAGGGAAGGCTTCTTGAGGAGGGGCCGCACTACCGCCATTTTCAGGGCAGCAGGGAGCGACCCCTCTCTTAAGGAAGCGTTGATAATCCCCTGGAGCCAGCCTCGTGTCATCTCTCTGGCGGCCGAAACCAACCAGGAGGGACACGGGTCCAACAAACATGTGGTGGCATTCAGCCCCCCCAGCAACCTGTCCACACCCTCAGCGGTCACAGGGTCAAACTCTTCCCAGATAATATTCTCAAGACCTGCCCCGGACACCTCCCCCGGGACCACCCAATTGGAATCCAGCCCATCCCGAATCTGAGCGATTTTGTCGTGCAGAAATCGGGAAAACTCTTCCACCCTACCCTGCAAGAGGTCATCCCGCGCTCTCAGCTCAAGCAGAGAGCGGGTCACTCTAAACAGTGCGGCAGGCCAATTTTCTGCCGACGCAATAAGGGCGGAGAAATGCAAACGTTTCGCCGCCTCTATCGCCACAAGGTAGGTCTTAATATAAGACCTCACCTGTGTCCGGTCAGACTCAGTGCGGCTAGCCCTCCAAACACTCTCTAGACGTCTTTTCCGGCACTTCATCTCCCGTAGCTCCTCCGTAAACCACGGAGCCAAATGGGATCTGTGCCGAGTCAGAGGTCGCAGAGGCGCAACTCGGTCCAGAGCCCCGGCAGCCAACCTATCCCAGGTGGCTACCAGGTCTCCAGGCGAGTTGTGAGCCAGAGTCTCAGGAAATGGCCCAAGCTCCCTCTGGAACCGCTCAGGGTCCATCAGGCGCCTGGGGCGGAACCATCTACATGGCTCCGCCTCCCTGCGGTGGGGGGTGGCGGTACAGAAGTCCAGTTTAAGAAGGGAATGATCTGTCCATGACAAGGGTTTGATGACTAAATCCCCGAAATTACAGTCATTCAACCACTGACCGGAGACAAAAATCAGGTCCAGCGTGTGTCCTCCTATATGAGTAGGGGCAGAAACTAATTGGGTCAGGTCCATGGCCGTCATGGAAGCCATGAACTCCCGGGCTACCCCAGAGGTTTCACCGAGCGATGGCAGGTTGAAATCCCCCATGACTAAAAGCCTAGGGGTCTCAACCGCCAGCCCGGCTATCACCTCGAGGAATCCGGGCAGGGCCGATGACACGTGGCAGGGAGCCAGGTACGCCATCAAAAGGCCCATCTGAACCCCTTGTCCCCATTTCACAAAGAGAGACTCACAACCAGCCGTCTGAGGGACAGTGGCCTCCCTAGGACAAAGGACCTCTTTAATAAGCACCTCCACCCCTTCCCTGAGACCTAGGCTGATGAAATGCAAGGAAACCTGGTGGGCACATCTCTCTCAGAGTGACACCACCCTCTGGGCCCAACCAGGTTTCGGTAACACCTACCAGGTCCACGCCCTCCTCCTGCACCAAATCACAGATCAGGGGGGCCTTGTTGACAACGGACCTGGCATTGCATAACTGTCTGCATTGCATAAATGTCTGCAATGGGGTTTTCTTGTATAATATCTGTATAAAATTTGTAGACATTATAGGAGAGGGGTGGTAGCCTACAGTGACAAAAATCAGAAGTCTGGTGGCTCCTTTTCCCACTAATGAATTTTATTAAAAAGCACAAGCATTTGTGAGCTGCAGCTCACCATCAGATACACAGAGCGGCCATTTAAGGATTTAAACGGGGGTGAATAGGAGGAATATAGGGATAGTCATCAAGTTGTCAAAGTCCTCATAACCTGTCTCATCTGTTGACCTCATCTTCATAACCAGCTATCTTTCTTGCCTTTTCCATTCCATTGCAGTATACATTTAAATCCCATCAATCCCATTCTAGCCATCTGATGAAGTGAAGTTTTTAATGAGCATAAGCAACTTGTCTATGTTTTACTTTAACTGTATGATTCTCATTGGCCCAGTAAATAGGTTTTGATATATCCATTCTTGTATGTTATTCCTGGACCAGTGGTGGGATTCAAATTTTTTTACTACCGGTTCTGTGGGCATGGCTTGGTGGGCATGGCAGGGGAAGGATACTGTAAAATCTCTAGTCAGAAGTGATATTTGCTGGTTCTCCGAACTACTCAAAATTTCCGCTACCGGTTCTCCAGAACTGGTCAGAACCTCTGTCCTGGACCTCTTATTCATTTCACACCCCACTTCAAAACCATTTTATTTTCATTCTTTAATTTAACTCAAACATGCCTTTCAGGGAAAGGCAACCTCTATGATAACTTTCACTACCAGGCAGATATTTTGGCTCAGTTTGTAATTTGTCCCTGTAAAAGGGGGTCTACTCTACTGGGCTGGATTGTAAAGGTTTAACTGATTGTTTTTCATGCACTTTGAATTTTGCTTCTTATTATTATGCACTTATTTAAAAAACATTTTAAGAAAAAAACAGAATAATTTTTTTTCTGAAGGATAAAACAAGTGATTCATCTTTGCCTTGCATATTTCCCTATGCTTATGTGATCTTGAGCAGTCAGATAAATTTATTTTTGATTATTTTTTTATTTTTTTCTATTCTGTTCTTATATTCATAGTCCATTTTGTAGAAAATATAGACCTACCACTGGCTGCTAGTTCTGGAAACTTCTCAGATGATACTGAATAAGTAGATGGTCTGGAATCCTCTCCAGAAGAATGTGTTTGGGCAGATATTGATGGTTTTGGAGAATGTACTTCTGCTGGTAAGGTAGAAACTGGGTCTAAATAAAAACAGCAAGGAGCAGTATTATAAACATCCCTCAAATAAAGCTGCATTCAGACTATGGCCTCTTTATGTATCTGCACAACAAACCATTAAACACACGCAAAATACCCTAATACATATATTTTATTAAAACTTGTTTGAAGCTAGAACTTGGATTTCTATGATCAAACAAGTTTTAATATAATTATTAAATTATATTATTAATAATAATTAAATCTAATATAATACATTATTTAATAATACAAGCAATTAAACTACAGGTGATCCTCATTTAATTGACCATTCATTTAGGGACCATTCAAAGTTAGGGTGCTAATCAAGTGGTAGCTAAACTGATCCTCAAAGTTTTAGCTATCCCAACATCCCCAACGTTATATGATCACACTGAATGCTTGGCTTTCAGAATGTGAAAACTTACAACAGTTGCAGTTTCTTGCAGTCACATCATCACCATTTGCAAGATTGCTGCTGTCTTCCCAGAAGCAAACTCTGGGGAAACCGGCAGGGAAGGTTGCAAGTTATTTCAGTAAGTTAATTATACCCTCCCCCACCTGGTAACAGCCATCCTTATACCTTTAAGTAAGAACGATCCTTGATTCCATTTGTTGAGAAAGATACAGCTTACTAATGGTCAAGTGGATTAAATAAACCAAAGCCAGAACTGAGTTTCACGTGCTAAATCCCTAGGTATAACTTTCCCCTCCCAAACACTTCTCGTTGTTGGTCCCCCACATTATCCAATCAATTTTAAAAGAGTTGTTTTTCAAACAGTCACTCCTGCAGTTGCATTCCTCTCCCATGGAAAAGATCTTGAGGATTCTTCATTGTTTCTTTCCATAGTTTCACTTTCCCCCGAGCATTTACATTCACCCTCCCTTCCACCCTGATCCCAAGGTCCATGGCAGACTGGCACTGAATGACAGCAAAGCACAGGTGTGAGGTGGCAGTTCTGACAACCTCATAGTTCCGCCACACTCATAGTCCACCTTGTGGGCCACTCAGATACCTCACCTGCCCAGAGCAGCAACCCCTGACACACAGTGTTCATGCAGTGATTTGCCTGGGACTTGCAATGACCTGGGATCCTCACTTCATGACCTCACCAAGAGTGCCAAGTTTGCCATCAGCAAATGATATAGTCACATGACGCCATGCTTTATAACAGCACTGCTTAGAGATAAGAAATTCTGGTCCCAATTAATGTTAACTAAGCACTACCTGTACATAGTGTGTTCAATATCCTCTACAGGAGTAAATTTTAGCTGATGTAATAGCTTTTTAAATATAAGGTTATTTACATTTGATAATTTACTATGTCTTAGATACAATTAAGAGAATTTTATGAATTTTTTTAGTAAGTGTCAGACATAAAAAATCAGGAACCTGATTGTTCAACTGAATACAAATGTATTCCATGCAAGAATCTGAACTACTAATGGTTAAAGCAAATTGAGGGTAGATGGAATTCAAGAAGGGATGGACTTAAATATTTTGTGGATGCGGAGTCCAAACTGATGGCGTGCTTCCTCTGGCTCAGCCTGATCATCTCCTACAGTAAGTTTTTAAAGATATTTTATAGATTGGGGTTATTTGTATAAATTTGGAGGATGTGATTCTATTGTTATAATCTTTGCACTAAAAGAAAGTTGGAGGTCATTTTTATTATAAATTTGTTTGATGTATAATTTTGTTTGATGTATTATTTTTGTTTTTTATTCCCTTTCCTTTTATGTTAGTATTTTAATGTTTGATGTTGAAATTTGATAAAGATAAAATACCGATATATAAAAATAAATTAAATTTAGGAAGGTGATAAAAAGGAAATGGTTATTCCCAGCGCTAGATTGTGGCTTTCCAAAACTCAAATAGTAGCTTCTTTCTAAGGGATCTTGGTCTAGAAAAAATCATGTAACTCTGAGGTTCAAAGGCTCTATATGGGCTTCTGAATATATACCTTGGATGACTGTCTGTTTGAAGAGTTCATCTCGTAGTTTTGGCAAAAAGCAGTCTATGCGCTCCCAGGTGATTTCCCATAGATCTGAGTAGCCTGTTCGTGAATCAGCATTATGGAATATCCCAGCTGTGTCCATTACTAGCAGCATATTCTTCAGTGATTCAGGGATGGCTTCTGGCTGGAAGGCAAAACGTATTTATATTTTCAGGATCTGCAACTTCCTGCAAAATTGCCACTGAATTTTGATGGCAAGAAGCAAATGTTATTACTTGGAATTGAATTTTAGAAGAGAAAATTTGGCATCTTTCTACAGTTAACCCTACAACTTTGCTTGAGTTGCCAGGAAATGGGAGAGAGCTGCAGCAGTACCTGACAAATAGTACAATATTAATTACTTGTCTGTTTTTCATGAAACCTCATTTATATCCAAAGTTAGACTGTTTTAATAATTTTTCCTTATGCTATCTCATGATAGCATAACAGTATGTTTTAATTGTGTCTAACTGTCCTGAATTTTTGATATACCAATCATGGTCTGCTGGTAGGGGCAGAGATTCTCTGCTCCTGCCAGCAGTATCCATTATCCATCACATACTGCCTGCCATGCTTGAAATCTTAATACAATGTTAAAATCCTCTTTTTGTTCTCTTTTACCCTAGATACAGCATCACTGCTGTTTTAGACCAAACTGCTTCTTTACCATGATTGCTGGTATGACACATGGAACAAAATATTTTTGATTCCTGAGATTATCATCCAATAGGCAGTGAATGAAAAACCATAATAGAGATATCAATAAAAGACTATCCTTTTCTTTGATCATTTTAGATTCTGTTTCAACTGGATGGAACAGGAGGAAAGAGGAAATCATCTATCATCTCTTTATTCTGTTTGTTAAAACAGTTAATTTCCTTTCTTTGAAGCTGAAAAACTCTACATTTCTCCTTTTTGTTTTTCCAAGCAGAGTGCATTCTTGCAATGAATATTGCTATCACATCTGCTTATGAAGAGGTCAGCTTTCTGTTACCTAGCTGAGAATAATAGAAAGTACTGCAGTGTCTAATTCTGTGCATTGATGAATGAATGAATCGGCTTATTAAGAGGTGAGCTTTTTGTTACCTAGCTGAGAATAATAGGAAATACTGTAATGTATAATTCTGTATGTTTACAGGATGGGGAAAGGAGAGAAGTGGGACAGAATGAATTAAATAATTGTTAATTAAAATACTATATTTATTATTAATCTAATTTTTATGAATGGATTTCCAGACATAAGTGTGGCACTTAGTCTAATTAAGGTTGCATGATCTTGATTATATGTTATTTTCTTCCAATCTTAGTCTTCACATGCTATTGAGAAATTGGTGAAGTAAAAAATTGAACTTGGCAAAGAGAATTACTAACCATTAAAGATAACCTCCGCTTACTTACCAACAAGTCACTGGAGCCAGCGTGCATGTATTTATCCATGAAATCCAATATTGTCAGCCATAAAGCAGCAAATGTTGGGAGAGAGAGGAGTGGGGACAAATGTTGCAAGAAGACCTAAAGAGAAAATACAGTGAGAATTTAATTTGGGATTCAGCAGGATTATTGTCCACATGACTTTCATGTGATGTTAAAAAAAAAATTTTTCCCCCAAATCAGTGACCAAATTGCACGCTGTTCTTTTATTCTTAATAAAAAATGAAAACTAACTGAGTGAAATGACTAGTGACAATTAATAATGTGGCACAAAACGTTCTGGGTAAATGTATAAGGAATCAAATTAAGACTCCCCTAAATCAGCCTTTCACTTTAAATTCTGGAGAAAAATTTTATAATTTCACATAAAACATACCTAGTCCTTTTAAGCTGAAAAAAGTTCCCCCACAAATTTATATATAGAATAGAAATAATTAAATATGTATATTTAAATAACATTTGTAGCAAAAAATACGGACTCTTTTTTTAAAACTTGTATTGCCTCCCAAAGGAAGCTGTGAGGCAGTTTTCCAGTCCCATAAGTGCTCTGATAAAAGTAAACAAATTTGCTTTTGTTCTTCTTCAGTGACAGAACCTGTTGGACAGTCTCCATAGCAATGGGCCTAAATTCTGGATCCAATTTTCATTTTCATCTGCTTAACAGAATTCTTCATTACAATTCAGTCAGAAATCATCTTCTGAAAAGAGAAATAGCCTTATACCTTGGAAAGTAGAGTTGAAGCTCTCATTCTGGTCTCTTCCATCCCTCCAATATCTGCTGGGCTAATATTTTCCAGAAGTTTGGTCAACAAAGGAAACAGAACCTATTGATCCAAGGTATGGAATTTGCTAATAGTTAAGAAAGACTGTAATACTGTAATGCTAATAGTTAAGAAACTGTAATACTGTATATAGGCTGCAATCAAATCAGGAGTTAAGTACTAGTAGATCGGTGGAGGAAGCAGATTGACTCATCAATAGATAAATAGTATTAATAAAATAGATTTCCACCCACAGGCCAAAAATAGGCACTGGTGCCTATTAGTCTCCTTCACTTTATGTATCATACCAAAAGCACATAATACAAAAATCGCTTTCATAGCCAATTTTATAGGCATAGCCAAAAGGGTCTACAACTCAACACACTCAACTTGCTGCAAACAACTTGCCACAGGACAAGAATTACACTAATAATAAGAAATAGTCAAATAGAATCATTAAAGAAAGGATGTCAAAGGAGGGACAAATAAAATGTGAATCACAAAAGTTAAAATAATTTTTAAAAATTATTTCAATAATTAAACTGAATTGTTGAATTGTCTTGCAGAGAGCTGTACTGTGGCAAGTTGGCCATGGCAAGTTGAATTGACAAGTTGTCCCATTCTATAGCCAAGACAGCCAGTAAGGTACCAGGCTTGTGATGAATACTAATCCCATCTTAGCCACGAAAGCCATCTGGGTGATCTTTGGTCTGTCATTCTTTCTCAGCCCAACCCAATTCACATGGTTGTTACTGTGGAGAAAGGATGATTGAAGATGTACATGTAGTCTTTGACTTATAACCATTTGTTTAGTGACCATTCAAAGTTACAACGATACTGAAAAGAGTGACTTATGATTATTTTTCACATTTATGACTGGTGCAGCATCCCATAATCATGTGGTCAAAACTTCAATATCTGGCAACTGGCATGTATTTATGACAGTTGCAAGTGTCTTAGGGTCTTGTGATCACCCTTTGCAATCTTCTGAGAAGTAAAATGGAGTAAAATGGAGAAACCAGATTCATCTAACAATCATGCTACTAACTTAACAATTGCAGTGATTCAACTTAACTTCAGCTTAACAACTATGGCAGGAAAAGTTGCAAAATGGGACAAAACTCACTTAATAAGCACTGGAAATTTTGGGCACAATTGTGGTCATAAGTCAAGTACTATGTCAAGTACTATGTTTACCTTTATTTATAAAAACAATAAAGGCCAGTATATTTAAAAATAATAAAGACCGGTATATTTATCTTTATTATTTTTATAAATCAATAAATAAAAATTCAATTTTTTTTTGCTGAAATGTTAAAATGAAGTTTCATCCAAACCTCACACTTACAATATGCAGTACTAATGTGCAATACCATTTGATACTAGTAAATAGGAAATTTCCTATTTGACAGGGATGCTTGAAATGTCGTTCAAAGTAACAGTGAAATTTCCCCTCCAATTTATCTAGCAGCAATTGAGATCATTGTTATATTCCACACTAAACTGAGTTATTATTCAATTATTTACCAGAAGTATTTATTTCCAAATATTCTACAGCATCTTATGCCTAAAGTAGTAAGTTATTCTTAATAGTACAAATAAACAGCATATAACTGCACAAATTCCACATATATTGCAATCTCTCTCAAGCCTAGCCTGATCATTAAAAAAAAAAAACATTTTTTTTAACTTAATTGTTGTCTTTCACCTATATCTCCGAGACCCTGTGATCACAGTGAATCCAATCCTTATTATGTTTGAAAAGCTAAGTCATTCCACCACACAGCGTTCCTCGTAATGGACATATATTACCTTATTGAAACAGGATTCCCATTCCAAAGCATCGAGAGCTTGTAAATCATGCACAAGAAGAGCCCTCTGCAGGTAGGTCAGTGCCTGCATCCGTACTTGTCGTCTTGCATCGTAACACAAACAAGCAATGCCTGTACAGAAGACAAAATGATGTGAAAAGAACTATATATTTACTCTTGGCTAATAACCTTCAATCCAACAAGGAGTCAATATTGACTGCATAGCTCTTTTCACCATTAACAGCGTATATTTACAGAGACATCATTACAAAATGAATTAGGTACAGATCCATTTGCACAAGTGTTTTTTTCTTCTTTAATGAATTAGATGCAAATCTGTTTGTAAGGATATTTTTTTCTTTATTTTCTGTCCATATTTATGATGATTTATAAGGATTACAGTATTAACTAAATAATCATGAACAAACTGAATATGAATTTGTATATATTTTGAATGATCCTGAGAAAACCTGAGTGATCATTTATACAGAGCTGTTTACAACTATCACCTGCATGATTGTAAACCTTTACTGCATGGATGCTATACTTTTATTTTATTTTACTGATATACTTTTAGTGTGTTTCTGTGTGTTTGTACTATCTTTTTACACTAACAGCAAGATGGTATTTTATTTTTTACTCTCAGCTGAGATACCATTTCAGCTGAGACTTTGTTTCTTTTCAAATTTTATTTATCATTTTTTAATACATACGTGGATTGCAAACTACATCAAGATGGCAACACCAACATTAGTCACAGGAAAGACCAAGAGTGAAAGTGTAAACAATTAACCAAATGGAATGCCTTGATTTCAGAAATTATGGTTGCTCTATCATTGGAGGTTTTTGAGAGGAGATTGGACAGCCATTTGTCCAAAATATTGCCTTTCAATTCTGTTCCTCTAGTATTCTAGAATACTAACATTTAAGAAAGAAATTTCAGTTTTAAATTTCTTTTTTAAAAAATCTTCTAAATGTTGGGGAATTTAGAAAATACGATAATTTTTGAAAAAAAAAATCCTTTTAATGAAGTGGCCTGATGGCCCAGCTGAGAGGCAACCCAGTTCAAAGGCGTACCAGCATCGCAGCCAAGAGGCAGCCCAGCTGAGAGACTGAGAGGCATCCCACCGAGCCAGCCTGGCAGCTGAGTGGAAGCAGTGCCGTGCAAATAGAGGCAGATCAGAAGCTGTGAGCAGCTGAGCAGCGGAGGGGCAGAGCTAAGCGACAGAGGAGCAGAGTGTCCATAGCAGCAACTGAGAGCAGCGCAGCAGACCAGCTGAGCAGCAGAGCTAAGTATGATAGCGGACCGGAATGCCCACAACAGTGACTGAGAGCAGTGTAGTGGACCAGCTGAGCAGTTTACTTTCTGTTAAACGAAGATAAAATGATAAAAGGAGAGGCGGAGAGGGAAAGATAAGTCATAGAAAAAGAAAAAAAGGCTGGAGAAAGTAAAAAGATTAAAGAAATTAGGAGGAAAACACCACCAAGGGCATTGGCCCATAGCAAATTTGGCTGCTGAGAGAGAAGCCCAGCTGCACTTGAGAGGCCTACCCAAGAGACCCATTTAAGTGAGGTGAGTGGAGGGGCACAATGAACTGGTGCAGCACAGAGAATTAGAGCTTGAGAGCAGCGCAGAGAGCAGTGTGTAAACTGACAGTAGAGCAACAGTAGAATTGGAGGCTATCATTGGTGGTGGAGTATAGCAGACCTGCAGACCGGTGACTGCTAACAGCAACAGAACAGTGTGGCAGACCAACAGACATTTTTCCCTTTTAAAAATCTATAGTAAAATCTTCTACATTTTCATTTTCATTTTTTTTTAATCCACATGGAAAAAGAAACTACAAATGAAACTCGAAAAATTAGAATATCGTGCAAAAGTTCATTTATTTCAGTAATGCAACTTAAAAGGTGAAACTAATATATGAGATAGACTCATTACATGCAAAGCAAGATAGCTCAAGCCGTGTTTTGTCATAATTGTGATGATTATGGCTTACAGCTCATGAAAACTCCAAATCCACAATCTCAGAAAATTATAATATTGTGAAAAGGTTCAATATTCTAGGCTCAAAGTGTCCCACTCTAATCAGCTACTTAAGCCATAACACCTGCAAAGGGTTCCTGAGCCTTTAAATGGTCTCTCAGTCTGGTTCAGTAGGAATCACAATCATGGGAAAGACTGCTGACCTGACAGTTGTGCAGAAAATCATTACTGACACCCCCCATAAGGAGGGAAAGCCTCAAAAGGTAATTACAAAAGAAGTTGGATGTTCCCAAAGTGCTGTATCAAAGCACATTAACAGAAAGTTATGTGGAAGGGAAAAGTATGGAAGAAAAAGGTGCACAAGCAGCAGGGATGACCGCATCCTGGAGAGGATTGTCAGGAAAAGGCCATTCAAAAGTGTTGAGGACTTTCACAAGGAGTGGACTGAGGTTGAAGAGCCACCACACAGACGGATCCTGGGCATGGGCTTCAAATGTCGTACTCCTCTTGTCAAGCCACTCCTGAACAACAAACAATGTCAGAAGCGTCTTACCTGGGCTAAAGAAAAACAGACCTGGTCTGTTGCTCAGTGGTCCAAAGTCCTCTTTTCTGATGAGAGTAACTTTTGCATCTCATTTGGAAAACAAGGACCCAGAGTCTGGAGGAAGAATGGAGAGGCACATACTACAAGATGCTTGAAGTCCAGTGTGAAGTTTCCACAGTCTGTGTTGATTTGGGGAGCCATGTCATCTGCTGGTGTTGGTCCACTGTGCTTCATTAAATCCAGGGTCAACGCAGCTGTCTACCAGGAGATTTTGGAGCACTTCATGCTTCCTTCCGCAGATGAGCTTTATGGGGATAGTGACTTCATTTTCCAGCAGGACCTGACACCTGTCCACGCTGCCAAAAGCACCAAGACGTGGTTCAATGGCCATGGGATTACTGTGCTTGATTGGCCAGCAAACTTGCCTGATCTGAACCCCATAGAGAATCTATGGGACATTGCCAAGAGAAGGATGAGAGACATGAGACCGAACAATGCAGAAGAGCTGAAGGCCACTATTGAAGCATCCTGGTCTTCCATAACACCTCAGCAGTGCCACAGGCTAATAGCTTCCATGCCACGCTGCATTGAGGCAGTAATTGCTATAAAAGGGGCCCAAACCAAGTACTGAGCATGCTTATACTTTTCCAAGGTCAGATATTGTTCTATGTACAATTCTTGTTTTATTGATTGCATGTAATATTCTAATCTTCTGAGATTGTGGATTTGGGATTTTCATGAGCTGTAAGCCATAATCATCATAATTATGACAAATCATGGCTTGAACTATCTTGCTTTGCATGTAATGAGTTTATCTCATATATTAGTTTCACCTTTTAAGTAGCATTACTGAAATAAGTGAACTTTTGCACGATATTCTAATTTTTCGAGTTTCACCTGTAATACTATTGTGATCTGCAAAACATGTTCCATGTATACACTTATGCCCATAGAAGATTCAAACTATATATGTACCAAATGTAAATTAATCAAATTACTAGAAGAAAAAGTGTCTAGAGGAAACTTTAACCATTCTGAAACTCAACCTACAAAATGAGAAAACCCAAATACTGCAAGTAGAATATGCCCAAACTGAACATAATAATGATCAAACAACTTATAAAAGAATCGACCCCTTAGAAGAAGACAACAGATGGAAACATGTCACTCATGTGTTTTTTCACCTGTACTGCCAACAAAAGATCAACATCCAGTAAGGATTCTAGAACTGCCTAAAGGGTTGGTGTTGCCCAAAATTTTTGGATTCCTACACCCTGGTCTGTGCTACCTCCATGATGGGTTTTGGCAAGGGATGGACTGTACCTCACGAAGACTTGGAAGTATGTTTTCAGAAAACGACTAACTAACTTATCAGGAGGGCTTTAAACTAAAACTGAGGGGGGAGGGTAACCTATCTTTAGGAGCTCCAGGACCAAATTCCAATCAAAAATCCATAGAAAACAAGTAAAATCATGAGGTAACACCAAATAGGAGACATAGGAAGCATATCCAGAGTCAAACCTCAAGTGCCTATAATTGCACAAAGTTTGGAGAACAAACAGGGTGAACTCAAATTATTCATACATGAAAATAGATATGATATAGTTGGAATTACAGAAACTTGGTGGGATGAAACCAGAAGTGGGATTCAAAATTTTTAACGATCGGTTCTGTGGGCATGGCTTAGGTGGTGGGCGTGGCTTATGTGGTCATGTAACTGGGTGGACATGGCTTGATGGTCATGTTATTGGCTGGGTGTGGCCAACTCAATATCACTCACATCGAGGCACGCATTTCCTCGCCTGGCCTCTCATGACTGTGGGGATGCTGCAACAGTCGTAAGTGTGTAAAATGGTCATCAGTCACTTTCTTCAATGGTTACTCCACACAAGCAAAGTACCAGCAAAGGAGGGGAAAAAAACTCCAGAGATGTTCCTGAGACAGGAAGTCTAGTCCTGTCAAGAATGTAATAAGGGTTAACGGAGAGGCAGTTTCTGTAAGCAACACCAGAATGTTTCCTTCCTGCCTTCCTTACAGGATTAGGCCAATAACTGTTTCTTCTAACAGTTTCTTCTCCGAACTGCTTAGAATGTTAGCAACTGGTTCTAGCGAATAGGTGCGAACTGGTAGAATTCCACCCCTGGATGAAACTCATGAATGGAACAGACTGAGAAAGTTACAAACTGTTAAAAAAAAAAACACATACCCCATACCAGAGGAGGTGTAGTTATACTGTATGTAAAGGACCACTATATTGCTATAGAAATGCATGAAACCAAAGATGAAAACCTCTTAGAATGCATATGGGTAAATCTTCTAGCACACAAATATTTTCATAATCCATTTCAGTTATTTTCATATGGAGTTTTTCTAATTTTTTTCTTATTTGTTATTTGGTGCATATATTGCTACCAAAAGTTTGTTTTATTATTACCTCCAGCATCAAAATTCTCCCTTCATCTATTTAAATTTGTTTGGCATTTATTGTTTCCTCTCTATATAAAACCATGCCCTTTTCTTTCGTTGTGCTATTGAGAAATATGCTTTCTCAATTTTAGGGTATTCTAAAAGTTTGCTATGTTATTTTTTAATATGAACGTCTCGGAGACAAATTAAATCTAATTTTAATGTTTGTAATTTTGTAAAAAAAAATTTCTTTTCATGGGAGAGTTCAATCCATTTATTGTATGTTAATTGATAACATCTTTAATTCTTCTTCCATCTTTTCACACATATGACGGTCCTATTGTCCTAGTTCAGTGATTTTCGGCACCAAGTGCCCAAAGCATGCACGCACATCTCCAAAATGCTCTGAGCATGCACCCCACCTCCCACACCCCCGTGCATGATTCCCCATATGTGCACTGCCCCCACCCACACATGTGCCTCCACCCCCATTCATGTGCACCCGCCCCCCCCATGCATGTGTGTGCAACCCCTGCACATGCCCTGCTCCCCATGCATGTGCAGCAGAGACCCAAAGACCAGCTCGCTGCACATGCGCAGCGGACCTGAGCCGGGGTGACAGTTCGCGTGGCCAGAGAAAGAGCTTTGCATGCAACCTCTGGCACACATGCCATAGGTTCACCATCACAGTCCTAGTTGATCTTATTTCTTCCTTTTTGTTCCTTCTCATTCTACTCATTCTATTTTCTCAGCCTTGCTGCATATTTACATTTACTGGTTCCTTTTGTCTTTTACGTTCTGTTTCCTCTTTCTTTTCCTGTACTTTGGTTGCATCAAATTGATGCTCATAGAATTCATATGCTTTATCTAATGAGTCCAGTCTATATCTTTTTTCATTCCAAATAACTAGTATTTCCTCTGGTATCAACCACCTGAAATTTACATTGTATTTAATCAGCTGACCTGTAAGGAATTGATACTATCTTCTTAAGTTTCTTATTCTTCTTGGCACCTGTTTCAGCACTACAATTTCTTTGCCTTTATATTGCAGTGGTTCATCTCTTGCTTTTCTGAGTATTTCAACTCTTATCATCTTCTTAACAAATCTGACATGTACTTCTCTTGGGATATTATGTCTTCTTGCATAACTTGCGTGTATTTTAATGTTTCATCAATCTCTGCCTGCATTTTGTGGTTTGTGATCAAGCTGTTTGCCAACATTTCTGTCATTATGTTCTTCCTTTTCCCCCTCTTTTATATTTTGAAAACTCAGAAAGTAATCGGCCTTTTCCATTTGCAATGAAATCACATTTTCATCCAGCTCTTTATTTTCCTGTGTTAGACTTTGATTCATTCTATTTTTTCTGTTTGTTCTGATTTTACTTCTATTATCCTTCGTTTGTTTTTTGCTATTTGTTGAAAATTCCCTATTCTTTTGTTCATATTTTGTATTGTTTCTTTCACCTCTCCAAACTTATTTTCACCTCATTGTGATCTTTCGTTATGGCCTCCTGTAAGAATTGAAACATCATCATAATGTCTTTTTGGAATGAATTTGATTTTTCTGATTACTACTTTCAATTGACCTTTGATTTGATGGGCTTGATGATGATGATGCAGATGATGGTGCAGATGATGTTTTCTTTCCTAATTTGCTTAGATTTGGGTTACTTGCCATTTCTACTTATGTCTATTGATAAAGTTAATTCAAAACTTAATTTAGCAAAATACACCACAATACTCCCCCAATCAGTTCCTAATTTTAATCTGTTAGGAAACCAAGGAGAGAACACTTTCCTTCTAATTCCCAACCAGTTTCACAGTCTTATAACTTTTATAATTCATAGGGTTAGTCCAAAGGTTAATCCCAGGGCAACGTGAGATGCTTCTTTGCAAACAATTGTTTTTCTTTCTTCTTCTCTCAGTAATTAGTATTTGTAATCCACAAGGCCTGGATGAAAATCATTAAGGAAAAAACAACTCAAGAAACATGGGAAAGTCTGAAAAATATGATCATAAAAGTCCAGTCAGGACTCACAAGATCTAAGATCAGATATGCAAGATACAAGGGATATGATAAAAATCAAAGTTGAAATGTGTAATTATGTACTACAGAAATTAGAAATGGTGACTCAGCATACACAACAACAAAATAAACCAGAGGGGGAGAGTTCTATAAAGAAGAAGCCAACTCAGAAGGACAAAACGAACAACAATTATGTAAGCAGGGGGGAAACGGAATTAGAATTAAAAATTTGTGGTCTGATGGGATGATAAAAGGGAGAATGGTTTGGAAAATGGTTAAAGAAAGAAGGAAAAAGCAGAAAAAGGAAGTGCAAAAGAAAAATCAAAAGAGGGAGAGAGAAAAGTTTAATAACTGGAATGAGAAAAGGAGGGGAATAAGAATGGGGAAAAAGGGAATTAAGAGAAAGGACCAGAAAGTAAAGAGAAAAAGGAAACAAACAAGGATGAAAAGAAGGTACACTGTTCAAAGTGTAAGAGATAACGGGTGAAAAAAAAGAGGGATAAAGAAGTGGATTCTGCAAGCCAATGTGTTGGGATGTATAAGAATATATTGAAAACAGCATTTTGTAATGTATAGATGATTTATAGAGAAAATATAATGCAGAATCTGAGAATATGTGTGTGTGTGTGTGTGTGTGTGTGTGTGTTAGGTTTTTGAACTGATAAACAAGGGAGACTATCAGCTCAAAAACATAACACACATATAAACAAAAGACAACGAAACAAATAGCTTTCTATCTGGATGGTCTCTGGTGATGAGCCGAAAGACAGAAAAGGACAGCAGTATGCTTCCTCCCTTGATTGGGGCTTACCAGGGTGTTGTAACACACATTTGTGTTTTTATGCTAGATAGGGAGATTGATATTAAGGAAGAATGAAGGTGGTTAGCTCGAATTATTAACTAGAGGGGACAATTATATTTACAGATAAGGATTGATAAAATGACAAATGTGACAGGGAAAAAAATAATATGAGAAATGACAACAAAAAGGAGATGAGAATTTTAGATAACATTGAAAAATAAGATATGACAATATACTAAGAAAAATGGAAGGAGATATATTAGGATTTGGAATTGAATAAATGAACATAGAATTGAGATAAGAATTTTAGACAATATTGTAAAATAAGATAAGAGAACACGAATTGGGATTGAATAAGATAAGCTTAATATTTAATAATGATAAGGATGATGTAATATGAAATTAAATAAATAAAATGAATAGGTAACTATGGTCATGTTTGTATTGAGATGTGAAACCTGGAACCATACTGCTTGCCAAATGAGAATTTTTTATTTAAAAAAAATAAAATGAAAATAGGGAGAAAATTGAATAATGGAATTACTAGGTATGTTTAACTGATATGGTGGTAGGCATTTGGAGAGAGTAAGGTTGAAAATAAATATTGAAGAAGTATGAATTAATATTAATATATACAATGAGATGTATGATATATTGATGCCACACTGTTGTTGTTATATGTAGACTGAAATAAAAAAATTGGTAAAAAAATAAATAAAAGTCCAATCCAGCACAATACCACTGAAAAAGAAAAATAAGAAATCCAAGAAGAAACCAGCATGGTTGCACAAATTGAAAGACAAAAAGGATAAGTACAAAAAATGGAAAGAAGGACACATAACTAATGCAGAATATCAGGCAGATAGCAAGAACCTGCAAAGACAAAGTCAGGAAAGCAAAGCCCCAGAATGAACAAAGACTTGCAACAAAAGTCAAAGATAATAATAAAAGTTTTTTCCAACATATACCGTATTTTTCTAAGTATAAGACACACTTTTTCCACCGCCAAAACTGGGTGGAAATGTCTGTGTGTCTTATACAGCGAATGTTGCTGAAGCCCTGCTCACTCGCTGGCCTCTGTCACCCAGCAATTTGCCTTCTTGCAGCAAACAGCAAACAGTCTGTTTCAGCTTCAGCACAGCCTGATTAGCACAAGCAATCTGCTGGTTGGATCAGCCTCCTGAGGATCAGCTTTTCAGGCTACAGGGATTGCCATTGCCTATTGCCACTTCCACGCGCCTCATTTTTGACTTCCATGCGCCCCATTTTCTGCCCGTTCCAATCCCTGCTGCCCAGAATGTGCTGAAAACGGGGCACGCAGGGGCTAAAAAATGGGGTGCGTAGGCCAAAAATGGGGTGCATGGGTTGCATTAACTTTTTTAGCTTTTTTGGTGGCGGCGGTGCACTGCTGGCTCATGTTTAAGTGATTGTCTACTAGGACACCAAGATCCCTCTCACAATTACTGCTTTTGAGCCAGGTTTCACCTAAAATGTACTTTTACATTTAGTTTTTCCTGCCTAAGTGTAAAACCTTACTATTCTTACATAAATTTCATTTGGTTAGATAGGGCCTTGTGTTCAAGTTTGTCAGGATTCATTTGAATCCTGAGCCTATCATTTGAAATGTTTGCTATTCCTAGCAGGTCATCAGCAAATTTGACCCCTTTTATTCCCTTATCTAAGTAGTTCGTGAAGATATTGAAGAGTGCCTAAGATGGAACCTTGTGGTACCACATTGCTTACTTCCCTGTATGTAGATGAAGTATCATTAAGGATTACTTGTTGAGTGCAGTTTGTCAAGCAGTTACAAATACATCTAGTGATGATGATGTCTATCTCAAATTTTTTCTAGCTTACCAAGAAGTAGGTTGTGATCTACTTTGTCAAATGCCTTATTGAAATCCAAGTATACTATCATGTTTCCATGAAAATAAGACCTTATCTTTTTGCCTTGAAAATAAGCACCTGATCTTATTTTCAGGGAGGACATGTAGGAGGAGGCGAGTGCGGAGGCCAACAGGAGTGGGAGTGCAGCTACTGATGGCCCCACCCTTTCTGTCCCAATGTCTCCTGCCTCTTGAAAAAAACACCTTTCTTCTGTTGGTTGGGTGGCCTATAGTATGCACCTATGACAGTGTCATTCTTTTATATTGACCCATATGAATTCTAGGAGTTTTCTTCCTTGGTTTTGTGCTTTTCTGTAGAGAGGTAGTGATCACTTACATACAATGCAACTCCACCTCCTCTTTTGTTAGGTCTGGTTTTTTTTAATAGTTTGTATCATTGCAATCTTGAATTTCCCCTCCAATAAGTAATTGATACATTGCAATCTTGAGTTTCATGCCACCAAATTTCAGTAGTGGCAACTACATGATACCTATTTTCGTATACTAGTACTTCAAGTTCACCCTGTTGTTCCTTAAACTTTGAGTGTTACTGTATAGGCATTTGAGTCCTTTATGGCTGATCTTGGGCATGCTTCCTATATCTCTTACTTTGAATCTGAATTTTTCTTCTTTCCCCTCATTCTCTAGCTCTTTGTTTAATTGATTGTCTTGGGGTTTGTGGTTGGAATTAAGTTCCAAAGAGCCTAAAGATTATTCACCCTCCCCCCTCAATTTTATTTTAAAGACCTTCAGATAAGTTGAGCCAGTCATTTTTCAGATACATTCTTCCCAGTTCTTGTGCAGTACAGACCATCCCTTGCCAAAAGCCATCCTATACAGGTAGTTCACTTAGTGACCACTTGAAATTCCAATGGACACCCCCTCCAAAGATACTTACAACTCAATTCTGAAGTTTGGCTAGATACTTCTCCCCATGGTCATGTCAGCATATTTCAGATACTTGGCAGATTATGGCTGTTTGCAGCATTCTACAGTGATTGCAATTTATATTTTTGCCAAAAAGAGACATTTACTTCTGGTTTTGGCAAAGTTTATAATGACCACAGCAGTTGATTAACAACCGTGGATTCATTAATTACTGTGATTTTCTTAATGGCTGCTGGAAAAAAGGCTATAGAATTGGATTGGTCATGGGATGACCCATTTTATGACCATCATGACTTACAACTGTAATGGAAAGGGTCCATTACAATCATAAGTCTAGGACTATCTGTAATATTCTATGTTGTGTTAGCTTTACCTTGCAACAACGGGCACCAACAATTGAGCCATAATGCTCGAGAATTTGCTTCTATTTTCTTCTCTGGAGTTTCCAGATGCTGCTGCTCTTCCGCCCAAGAACTGTAGATAGTAGCAGCTCGTGTATGAAGGGTATGCATTAGATCCAACAGCTGTAAAAGAAATAAAAGAAATAAAAAAACCTTCACTACAGATAGTCCTTGACTTACAACCTTTCATTTAGTGAGCATTTGAAGTTACAATGCACTGAAAAAAGTGACTTATGACCATTTATCATACTTAGGACTGTTTCAGCATCCCCATAGTCACATGATCAAAATCCGATACTTGGCAACTGGCTCATATTCATGATAGTTACTGTGTTCTAGGGTCATGTGATCACCTTTTGCAACATTCTCACAAGCAAAGTCAATGGGGAAGCCAGATTCACTTAACAATCATGTTACTAACTTTGTCAGCATTCCAGAAAAACTCGACTCCAACAGGTAACTCCAAACCAGACATGTTCTTAAAGTTCCCTTTTATTAGAGCAGTAAACTGGCACATCTGGGAAATCCCGAATCTGAAAATCCCAGGTTTCCCTCCAATAAGTAAAATATTACAAATCTACCTCCTGCCCTCATCATTCCATCACATGCCCCAATCACCCTCCGTCCCATCTTAAGAGTCATCCCCCCTACTACTACTCAGCTAGTTGCAGGAACAACATGATCTTGACTCTAAAGAAGAAAGCTATTATGTCTAACCACATCCGCTCCATGAAATTCCCCCCTCCCATCTTCCCAGGCTCAAGAATGTGGCAGAATGGAAGTTTCTGGTCCTAATATGGCTTCCAAAGCTGACAACTTAGTAACTAAAGTGATTCATTTAATAACTTTGGCAACAAAGGTTGTAAAATGAGGCAGAGCTCACTTAACTGTCTTTCTTAATAGTGGAAATTTGGGGCTCAATTGTAAGTCGATGACTATCTACATATTTAGGATGAAGTTTTCTCTTCCTATTCATTTTATATTATGAAAATAAAATGTACTCTTGCAATTTCAACAGATGTAGATGAAGACACAATAAAATAACGATCCAGGGTGCTACTTTCTACAGATTGAATGCCAAATACATTTTTAAAACAAAAACTAAATTATGTATTTAAAATATTTCCAGATTGCATTTTGGGGGAAGTTCCTCTTGCATAGTTTTATTAAGAATACCTTTCTGGGATATTTAATAAATGGACACTTAACATTAGAACCATCATTAAAAAGACACAATAAACAATGTTGTCCCAGAGGTGCTTTTTTCAAGAGGCAACTGGACTTTCTTGTTGTGCCAGGTTTGAGATATGATTTGGCCAAAAAGATACAAAGACCAAAGATTGCCTTTTAAATTATGCGTTTATTCAGCTGAACAAAGATGGGCCCCTCTAATAGAGAGGAAGTCCCAAGCATATAGAGATTCTTATTCTTATATTTATATTTTTCTTACACTTCATCCAGCTGAGCTGGCATAAAGAGATACAGGAATCACCCAGAAAGTCTGGTACACAGGTGATAAGGTATCAAGATGTTCCTGGCACACAGAAGGCTCTTTAGGGACATTGGGTGGTCCGTGATGTTTCAGGATATTAGGCATTCTCCTGGGGACTTTCCACCACCCTGCAGGTGCCTAGAAATAAGGGTACCATCTGTATATACTCGTTCTCCAGGTTCTCCCCTGAATTGAGGTCAACATTTTGGTTTCTGACTTTTACCAGAAAGTCCAGTTGCCTCTTGAAAAAAGCACCTTTGGGATGACTGAGAATCTCCATAAACAAAGAATGTTTTTTCTGCATCAAGTCAGAAAGTTCAAACTGCCCTTGACAAAGTTCTACAGAACAATTATTCAGTCTGTCATTTGTACTTCTATAACTGCCTGGTTTGGTATAGGGTTATATAGCAACCAAACAGGACAGGTACAGACTTCAATAGATAGAACAGATTACACAAAAAAGAAATGGATCCAGCCTGCCTTCCACAGAGGACCTTTATATTGCATAGATCAGAAGGAGGGCTGAGAAAGTATCTATTGACCAGGGGTAGGATTCTACAGGTTTGAACCAGTTCGGGTGAACCATTTGTTACGATTCTATGCAGTTCAGAAAATTGGCAAATCGTGCCACTGGCTGGATCCTCACCTGCCCCTCAATATCTCGCTCATGCGCCATTCACTGCCCTCATTCTCCCGCCCAACGCTTCCTGCAGCCAGCCAGCCATTGCGGCCTGTCTTCTGCCACAGCCCTGCCTGATCTGATCTCCCCGGGTGAGTGAGTCTCTTCAAGACCCAGTTGCCTACCTGCCACCGCCTGCCCCACTTGATTCCAACTCTAAGGCCGCTTGGCCACCATCCTCACCAGGCATTGCTGCCTGCCTTCCACTGTGGCTCTGCCTGATCAAGTGAGGCTCTGCAAGCCCTGGTTGCCTACCTGCCACCACCACTAGCCCGGGTGAGTCCTGACTCCTGGACTGCCCAGCGGCCATCTTCCCCCGGCCACCATTGCTACCTGCCTTCGCGATCAGTCAGTGAGTGAGCAAGCAAGCCTCAGTCGCTTACCTTCCCCTGCTGCCAGCCCCGGTTAAGTCCCGATTCCCAGGCCACCCACCTGCCCTTGCCCGCCCTTGCTATTAGTACAGTTGGGTACAGTTAATTTTGTGTAATGATAATGACAATAATATAACATTAATAATGAGTACATAATTGTTTTTCCATTTTAGTGAACTTTCCTTAAGCAATTGGTTTTTTCTTTTATACTTTTAGATTTCTAACTTCTGTTTCTGTTAGCCATTGATAAAACAAATCCCACGTTAAGTTAAATTCAAAACCTTCTCCTTAATTTTAAGTGTTCTAATCTATCCAGGGGTGGAATTCAAATTTTTTAACAATCAGTTCTGTGGGCGTGGCTTAGTTGGTGGGCATGGCTTGGTGGGCATATTATTGGCTGGGTGTGGCCAACTCAATATCATTCACATTGAGGCACGCATCTCCTTGCCTGGCCTCTCATGACTGTGAGGGTGCTGCAACAGTTGTAAGTGTGAAAAATGGTCATGTCATTTTTTTCAGTGCCATTGTAACTTTAAATGGTCACTCCACACAAGCAATGTACCAGCAGAGGAAAAAAAACTCCAGAGAAGTTCCTGAGACAGGAAGTCTAGTCCTGCCAAGAATGTAATAAGGGTTAACGGAGAGGCAATTTCTGTAAGCAACACCAGAATGTTTCCTTCCTGCCTTCCTTACAGGATTAGGCCAGCAATTTCTTCCAACAACCAGTTCTCCAAACTGCTTAGAATGTTAACAACCGGTTCTAGCGAATAGGTGCGAACTGCTAGAATCCCACCCCTGAATCGATCCATTTCTGCACATCGTAATATTTTTTAATTACATTTTCATCTTTAGGGATCTCTTCATTTTCCCACTGTTGTGCAAACATAATTCTAGCCGCTGTTAACACGTGCAAAATTAAATATTTATGTATTTAAAATTAAATAAATATGTATTCTCTTTATTTATCTAGGTACCAACAAAAATATTTCTGGTTTTAAATCTATATGTTGCTTTACCATTTTTTCCAATCATGGCACTACTAACTCTTAAATAGCTACTTGACTTGAGTACAAACTGAGCTCAATACTGAACCTAATTCATATATTCCTGTTTTTTAAACTGAGGAATAAATTTCAGAAAAATAACTCAGTATTGCTCTGTGAATGTGCCTATGAATTTCATTGTTGATCTGACTTCTTAGATGAGTTTGTACTGTATCTTTTTTTATACTGTATATATCTAAATAAGGCTGTAAAAAGCTTTTGTACATTTTTAAAATGAAAAGTCTAAAAAGCTTAGGCGACTAAATATGGCTTCCTCTGGCTTCTCACTCTCTGCTATAGAGAGAGCATTCCATTAGTTGGTCCAGGTAAGACCTGGGCTAATGTAAAGTAGTCTTGGCTAGGAAAAAACTCCCTTGGTTTGTTAATTATATTTCCATTTTAAGTGTTTATTTTTTAATTAATTGTAATTATGAAAATATCAGCCATTCTTTTATATACACAATGTAACATCTTTTTTATAAACTGTCATTTTCAAATCCACTTTCAGCTCAGTCTCAGTCTTGTCTGGTGAAACTTGTTCCTCTTCCATAATATCTTTTAAATACTAACTATTGTGTCAGACACTCTTAAAAGTAACTGAATATTACTGATCTCCGCTCCTCGCCCGCTTTCTTCGCTGGCCAGCCTTCACCACTCAACTTACAACAACAATCGAATCCAAACTATAACATTGTAGTTTGCTTAGAGCTGCTTCTTAAGGCCTAGCTCGTGGAGATTCATGCAGCGAAGTATAAATACTTCTCCACACTAATTGCATCTGCAAATAATTGCCCAGCGGCCCACTTTAAAGTGAGCCTCCTCCTCCTGGGGAAAGAGGCGATTGAGGTCCACCAGAAAGGGTGCACTGAGGAATTTGTGGATTTTCTGGAAGACAAAATCATTCGACTTCGTTCCCAGTTAGATGCTGGCGTGGTTGCTGGTCCGGTGGAAGTTCCTGAAGCAGGTTCTTGCCCTGTTATCTGGGAACAGTTTGACTCTGTTGCTTCTGTGGAAGTGGACAGGATCCTAGGGAGTATGCAAGTACCTGTGTTTTAGACCTATATCCCTCCTGGCTTGTGAAAGCTTCCCATGAAGTGACAGGTGGGTAGACTCTGGCAGTGATTAACGCTTCCCTACACGAGGGGATGGTGCCCCAGCACTTTAAGGAGGCTGTGGTCCGACCTCTTCTTAAGAAGCCATCACTGGACTCCACCCGGTTGGATAATTTCTGACCTGTGTCCAATCTTCCCTTTTTGAGAAAGGTTGTTGAGAAGATGGTCACACAGAGGTTTCTGGATGAAACGGATTATCTCAACCCCTTCCAGTCAGGATTCAGGCCTGGATTTGGGACAGAAATGGCATTGGTCGCACTTTTGGATGATCTCTGGTGGGAACGGAATAGGGATAGTGCATCCATCCTTGCTTTACTTGACCTATCGGCAGCTTTCAATACCATTGACCATAGGATTCTCCTGGAGAGGCTTCAGGGGATGGGAGTGGGAGGTCTTGTGCTGTCCTGGTTCACTTATTTCCTCTGCGGCCGCTCTCAGTCAGTGTTGATAGGAGGGAGAGATCCAGCCCTCGCCCACTGCTTTACGGGGTTCCACAGGGCTCGGTACTCTCTGCTCCTGTTCAACATTTATATGAAGCTGCTAGATGAGATCATCTGTCATCTTGGACTGAGGCATCACCAATATGCTGATGATACTCAGCTGTATATCTCTGCCCATGGTGAGTTAACTGTTGCTGTCTCCTTCCTCTCGCAGTGCCTGGAGGCTGTTAGGGGCTGGATGGGGAGTAACGGGTGGAAACTAAGCCCTTGCAAGACCAAGTGTCTCTGGGTTTGGGGTTTGTTGGCTCAGGGAGAATTGCCAACTTTGATCTTAGATGGGGTGGCACTACCCCAAACAGACCCTGTGAGTAATCTATGGGTTTTCCTGGACTCACGACTCCTGCTCGAAGAGCAGGTGGCAGTCATGGCTAGGAGGGCCTTTGTGCAACTGTGGGTTGTGCACCAGTTACACCCTTTCCTGGACCAACGGTCCCTATTCACAGTCACATGCCCTCGTCCTGTCTTGATTATTGCAATGCGCTCTACATGGGGCTGCCCTTGAAGAACATCCGGAAGCTCCTGTTATTGCAAAATGCAGCAGCCCACATGGTTTTGTGCAGATCCTGGTGTCATCAGCAAAGGAAACAGTGACAAATTAGACACAAGTCTATCATGAAACCAGCCACAAGAACTTAGTGTTCACTTATCAGAATAACAACCCAACCTCCCACAAGAGAAGCTGTGTAAGAACATTATTTAGTCTAACACAAACACAATGTAGCAATCCTGAACACTCAGAAAATGGAAGCAGATTGCCTATAATCTTCCAACCAAATGAATACACATGCAATTTTATCAAAAGATTATGACCATTCAATACACTACAGTACAATTGACACAATCTATCAAAAACAACACTGCTATACATAAAAATATATCACAATCAACTAACATTTTTATACTATGGCCACAGGTGGGATTCAGCCATCTTAGTTAATTGCTTATGCACTTCGGAGAACCGGCTAAAAATAAAGCACAAGAGAGGTTGTTGTTGTTTTTTCTCTCCCTTCAGTTAATAACCCAGGCAGACAGCCAAGAACCACTTAACAGTTGCAGCTGGAATGCAGCCAATATATAATGAATCAAGTCAATAAACAACAGAAACTGACAGGATTAGGGCAGGGAAACCCATCAATCACTCATCTAGAGATGGGATTAACCTCTTCCCTTCAGGAAGAAGGACAAGATTACAAACATTTTCATTAAAAAGAGTATTAAGTAACACTTCTGTGATCAGCTAATACTCTCTGGAGTTCCCCAAGACCTTTTATAGTTGTTGCAGTGTTGGCTACTTCTTGTTTCTTTCTGTCAGAATTCTAGCGATCACCCTAATTAAATCATGAGCCTCGAGCCAAATTTCAAAAAACTTCAAAGGATTTATTAGCAGCAACATACTGCCATGACCTGTATGAAGCCAACTCTGAGATACATAATTTACAGCCACTTATGACCCTATTTCCCCACATCTTTCTGGGTGTATCATAATTCAGATTGTCCAACAATACACATTCATAGGTTGGGTGTCATCTATCATGTGTTCCAATTTTCACGCCCAGAATACCCAGTTACCTCAGTTACGATCTTTGAAATAAGCTTGGAATTTGCTTCTGAGTTCATTTGCCCTATGCTCCTTCAGGGGTTTTTCCCCATCTCTTTCTTATGGCAACTTGGAAACTGGCATAGGAATGTTTTACAAGTTGACATCACACTCCCTTCTAGCACTGAAGTTATTACCTAGTTTAATAATGAACACTAAAACCTCAAGCTAACAACAAGTATAAAATAATCTTGTTTCTTTAGCATATTTCTTGTTAAACATCTTTTAAAAATCCATTAAAATACATAGTTTGTAATCTTTTCTGAATTACCACTCGCATAAATCCACTCAAACGTTGGGATTATGCTTAGTTTACAGCAAGGGTGTCAAACTCAATTTAATTGAGGGCTGCCTCAGGATTGTGTTTAATCTTGGGGCCGGGGTGGGTGTGGCCAGTTCAATGTCACTCGTGTTGAGGGTGCTTCTGATGGCCTGTATGCTCTGCCAGCAAAAACTCAAATTTTCAGTCCCGAGCTCCATTTTCAGCTGTGATGGCCTCCTGCAACTCTCTGCCAGAGAAAATAGGAGGGCCGCACATGGTCCTCCCGAGCTCCATTTTTGCTGGCAGAGGCACCATGGACCGGATCTAAGCAACCCGTAGGCCGGATCTGGCCCCTGGGTCTTGAGTTTGATACCCCTGGTTTACAGCATTCAAGGATGGAAGATTGAGCTCCTTCTCTAACTAATAATCCAATCCAAACTGCTTCTGAGAGCCTGTTTGGCATAGTGATTAAAGTTCTGTCCTAGAAACCAGGAAACTGTGCATTCCAGTCCAACCTTTGGCATGAAATACTTGGTCCACCCCACCTCACAGGGTTGTTATGAGAAAATAGGAGTATTGTGTATGATCACTGCCTGGAGTTACTTGTAAAGTACCCTGTTTCCCTGAAAATAAACCCTATCCTGAAAATAAGCCCTAGCATTTTTACATGTACGCCTAATATAAGCCTAACCCCCAAAATAAGCCCTACTTAAGTGCCTGCACAGCCAGCCAGTCATTCCATCTGGTTGCTTGTGGTGCCGCCAAAACAAGGTAAGGAGTGTTGGAGCTGCCCCATATGCTCTGCTCTGGCTTACCTCAGGGACCCCACAGCCATTGCCTATTGCCTCAAAAGTGGCAGCATCAGCAGCCATGTGCAGCAGGAGCCCATGTGGCTACCAGCTTACTTTTTCTGCTTGCTTGCAGCCGCAGGTGTCAGGCTGTGGATGGCCTGGCTGCAGGGGGCCTGAGGTAAGTCAGTGAGGTGTGCATGGGGTAGCTCCACCATCCTCTACCTTGCAGTAGTGGCACTGGCATGGCTCCGGTCCCACTCTGAGTAAGTAGAAGAATACCTCCATACATAGAGAAGAATACTCCCATACAAACGAAGCACCCCAAAGTATCTTATTTGCTTTCCATGTATTTTCTTTTGGGGCCCAGAAGAAAATAAAACCTGGTCTTATTCTCAGGGAAACATGATAATGAAAGCAGGATGAAAATTTAATAAATAAATAATATTCATAATTATAGGAAGGCCCATTGACAATCTGATTCAGATCTCTTTCCTTTTTCCCCTCTCATTATGAGCTATTTGTGTTTTAAAAGTCACACAAAACACTGTGAATAAGTATCTAGCTAACTTATAGATATTACTCCAGGAAAACCACAGGGAGAGGAAAAAATCATGGCTATACTTACGTCTTGACTAACCTGTAAAGATACAGTATGATAACTAGCAGGGACACTCTCATCCTCATCCTCATCTTCACTAGTGGAACGATGCTGATGTTGGCTGGAAGTTTTAAAGTGTCTCAGAGAGTTTTCCTTTGCTTTCTTCTTAAACCGTGCTGATTTGGAGTCATATTTATGATTTTTTCCTCTTTTCTCCTGGGATTTACATCCTATAAACACAATATACAGTGCTGCTTAAAAATTTGTGAAACTTTTGAATTTTCTGTATTAATATGCGCTCCTTTTTAACTAGAGCTAGTTAATGATAGCCCAATTAAATAAATGAGTAACTTCTGGGAAAAAGTGGTGGACTGTGATTAAGAACAGGGAACTGAAAAGTAGACCTCCTATATGGACAAAGAGGGACACTAGACCACCCAAACTTGTTCCATACTGTTCCTTCTCTAAAATGAGACTTCAAGAAGAATATTCCGAAGAATAGGCCAACCAGAAACTGAGGGAATTGCTATTGTAATTGGAGCCTTCCAAACAACACAGTGTTTGCATTTCATTTGCTAGTAACTTTTCAGAAATTGCTCATAAATTACTTTAAAGAGGTTAGACGCCTTCAAAATGACAAGACTGAAAACGGATAAGCACCTTCAATTCTTATTATAAGAAATTTTTTTAAAAAACCATTTCTTTAAAAGCTTTAAAAATTTAAAATAAACAGCAAAAAGGTTTTGGATATTGAAACATATTAGGGATTCTGGAAATGTTGTAATATTTGAAGAATTTGAGAATAAATGTATTTTTGCGGGAAAGAAAAAGTATTTTTGATGGTGGAGATACAACCAGGGACATAAGAAGATAAATAACTTATGATGACAGTCAAGAAACATTTTTGGGGAATTGCATTGGGGACTTTGAATCATTGATGTCAGCTGCTCTGTTCTTTAAAAAGTCTGTTTCCAGATGTAGCCATTAAAAGAAAAGGATATGCAAATATAAACAAGAATTTCTTATTAAGCATACAAAAAAAAAGAATGTTTTAAAAATTAAGTAGGAAATAAGAATGCTAATCCCAGAGAGAAATTGGAATAATTTCTTCTTGCTACATTTACAAAAGAGGCTTTTTAAAGTTTTGAAGAAATTTGAGACAAGGATCAACAACCATCTGAAGAGCAATATTGCTTTATGCAAAATGGAGGGTACACAAAGTTGGTTGGTTTGGTCAGAGTTAAAATGGAACATTTTAATATTTTGGATGATTCTTTTTGATTTGATGACATCTGTACTATAAAAATGTTGGATTTACTTAGAGTTAATATAGTGCCCCTACAGTCACCTTATGTAACCCTGCTTGACAACATTTAAAATGGTTTAGTACCATGTTTCCAAAAAAATCCCTATTGTGAAAATAAGCCCTAATCTAATTTTTAAACATGCACCTAATATAAGACCTACTCCAAAAATAAGCCCTAGTGAAGAGGGTTGGTTGTGGACAGCACAGGAAGCAGCAAGCATGCATGGGCTGACTGTGTGCAGCAGCAGCCACAGCCCTTATAGCACAGGTGACTTGATTCCCTGTCTAAGCAACAGGCAGAGGCAGAGACAGAAGCAGAGGTAGGGGATTGCTTGCCTTCCACCCACCCCTCTGCTGCCGGTGTTGCCGCGCGAAGATGAGCCTCTCGCGGCCATCTTGCTTTGGCCCAACAACGCTCAGCTTTCTCGTAGTCCATGTAGAGCATCCAGATCACCTGCCTCCTCCTTGCACCTCTGCCTCCTTCTTCTCCTTGGACAGGGTATCAACTCACCTGCGCTGCACAGTCCCAGAGTGCTCTGACCAAGGGACCAGTTAGCTGCAGCTGCTGCCAGATACTATCTGTCCCCATGTGCTTGCCGTCTCTTGTGCTTGCACCAAGGGTGGGGTGGCCAACTTGGCTGATCACTCTGAAAGCGTTTCCTTGAAAATAAGCCCTAGTGCTTATTTTGGAGCCTAAAAATATAACACTGGGTCTTATTTTGGAGAAAACACAGTATCTGTCTTTGTATTTAAAGGAAAGGTTGATCTTTGTTAGCCCTCTTTTCATGCTAATTTTAGCTTTTTGTTTGTATTAGATACTGGGCCTACTTGATATCTTCTAAATGTGGATTTGCGTATAGTTAAAAGTTAAGAATGATGAGTTTTACCTTTGTTAATCAATGTTATAACACAACCATATGGTTAAGTCATTAAACCATATGCTTCTCCCAAGCATGGATAAATGGGCAGGATTAGGGAAAGCAATGGCGAACTACCTTGTAAAAAATCTCACCAGAACACTTTATGGCAATAACTGAACATGAGTTAGATATGGATCCACCAGGTTAGATGGAGAAGAGCAAGGGATAGCTTTTAATAGTCAAGGTTTTTATGATGTTGTTCAAGGAAAGCCTCTAGGAAGCCCAACAATATATGGTGCCCATGACAAAAGAGGTTGCTTACATTCTACAAAGTTATATCAAATTGGAACATGGAATGTTAGAGGTTGGAAACCTTGAAACTGTAAAAAGAGAAATAATTAGAGTGAGGATACATAAACTTGGCATCAGTGAGTTACACTGGATAGGCAGTGATTAAATCAGATGAGTTTATGGTTTATTTTTCTGGAAACGATTTCAGATGAAAAGGAGTTGCATTCTGTGTAAGCAAACAAGTGGATAAATGTGTTGAGTATCACAGAGCAGATAGCGATCACATAATATCTCTCCAAATTCGAGGCAAGCCACTCAACATCACCATCCCACAAGTCTGCACTCCAACTGAAGACTCAAATGATGATCAAACTGAACTTTTTTACAATAAGCTTCAATGTGCTCTTAGGCAAATACCAAAAAATGGATATTTTGCATATTACAGGTGATTTCAATGCAAAAGTAGATCAATGAGAAGTTGCAAGAATAGTAGGCAAGTTTGGGCTAGATGAACGGAACGAAGTTGGCAACCTAGTGCAATTATGCCAAGACAATAATCTCAACATAATGAACATTATTCAACACAAGCAATTTTTATAACATGAACAAAACCAAATTGACAACACTGAAATCAGACAGATTTCATTTTTATGCCAACAATGCTGGAAAGGTTCAGTTGCATTTAATAAGACACTTTTTGGTGCTGACTGTAGCTCAGACCATCAGCTATTAGTGGTTAAACTGAAGCTCAAACTGTGGAAAGTGAGAACAAATATTATCCCCCCAAAATTCAATGTGAACAACATCTTAGCAATAGAAGTTAAGAATCGTTTTGAACCACTAAATCTGGAAGGGAAAGATCCAAATGAACAGTGATGAGAGATTCCATCATGGAAATTGCTGAAAAATATGTGTCATGCCAAAAACCAAAGAGAACAAACAGGTAAGCTGACAGTATAAGATGACATCATCAAAATCAGCGAAGCGCAGCCAAAGTCAAAAGGTAATGAAGTTAAAAAGCTGAATGCAATTTTCCAACATGAAGACAAAAATAGGCTATGGGAGAAGCAGTGTCAACATCTGGAAGGAACTAGCAAGAAAGGATATACTAAGATCATATTTGCTTTCGTGAAAATGATATGATTCAGCTTTTCAGCACAGCAAGGACTTAAAAGACTGTAACAGAAACGTAATAAGTGACTAGCAGAAGATTAAGAACAGGTGGAAAGAATAAGAAAGAACTCTATAGCAGTTTGTTTTACCCTCAAGATGACAACGATAGCCCAATAAATAAAGAACCAAACATCTTGTAAGAAGTAGAATAAGCCAGGAGGAGGAAATTGCCAAACTGTAAAGCCCCAGAAAGCCCCAGGTGGAATACCTGCGGAATTACTAAGATCAGTGCCGGATCTGATGACTCACTGCAACCAGGTGGGTGTGAGTGCTGCCATGTGGACATGGGTGGTAGGCATGGCCAGATCAATGCAAAAGATTTTGTGCAGCCAGCTTGGAGTGGCTGCCTTGGGGGGGGCGGGGGGGCAGGTGGGTGTGGCCAGGTGGGCGTAGAACAAATCACCCAGGGCAACTGGTCATGGAGCCAACTTGGCACCCCGCTAGAACAAAAATCACCCGGAGATATGCTGACAAACAGGAAGCATGTAGAAGTGACAAAATTTGGTTTCCCCCCATTTGGAGAAACACTCCTATTTTCTTTCTGCTTCCTTAGTAGAAGTTTATCTCCTTTTTTCTTCCTGAATAGAGGTTTCTCTGCTAAGTTTGGCTGGGTGGATTCCTCCTCCCCCACCCCAATTTGGAGAAATGCTCCTTTTTTCTTTCTGCTTCCTAAGTAAAGGTTTCTCTGCAAGTTTGGTGGGGGAGGCTGGTATACAACATGGAACATGTAAGGATGATGAGTGATAGATGTCACTTCTACATTTCTTTAGAGTTATAAATCCTCAAAAAGCATGTCTAAATTTCACTGAATCGGGGAAGGGATTCATCATTCCCCATTTGATTAAATTCAGACAAATGGATTTGGAAATCCAAATTTTGATTTACAACTATTTGGAAATTCATCAGTGGTCTGAGGAAGGTCCCAAAAAGCAGAGATATGTTTTATGAACAGCTCTTTTCCAGACATGGCCCTCCACTGAAACTCAGGAAATACCACATGGCAGATGAACGCATTGCCAGGATTGTCAGCAAATATGGCAATTGAAACCCTATTGACGTGCCATAGCATACAATTATCAAATTGCTCAATAAAATTGTTTTATGTTGTTCTCTATGCCTTTTTATGATTTATTGATGTTACAATGTGGGGGTAACTCTAATCAAGGAGAGAGGAGGGAGAGAGAGACATAAAGAGAAAGTGTTGGAATAGGAGATAACTTTTTTAGTCCCTGGCAGTGGGAATATACCACCCAGCCCGCTCTTCCCTGGGGAAGGAGAAAGAAAAAATAAGCTTTTCTCCAAAATTGGGGAGGGGGAGAGAAATCCATCCAGCCCCTCCCTTCCCTGCCAAACTTAGCAGAGAAACCTCTACTCAGGAAGCAGAAAGAAAAAAGAAGTGTTTCTCCAAATTTGGGGGGGAGGGGAATCTACCCTTTGCCTTTTAAATTTTGCCGCTTCCCATGTCAGTGTTCCAGAAAAATGAACTCCAACATCAAAACTCCAAGACAGGCATTTTCTCAAAGTTCCATTTTATTAGAGCTGTCATACTGGCACATCTGGGAAAGCCCAATCTGAGAGTTCCAGGTTTTCCCTCAGTAACTGAAATTCAAAGACCCATCTCTTGCACCCATCAGTCCATTACATGGCCCAATCACCATCCTTCCCAACAGGAGACAATTCTCTAACCACTCCTCAACCAGGTGCAGGATGACATTACCTTGATTGAAAAGAAGAATGCTATTATGTCTAACTACATACGCCCTATGAAATCCCCCCCTCTCAATTTCCCAGGCTCAGGAATGTGGCAGCATAGAAGCTGCTGGTGCTAATATGGCTTCCAAAGCTGACAGGCACACACACACACACACCCTGAAGAAAAAAAACACATCCTGGAAAATAAAATCAACAAAACAAAACAAGGGGTTAACACGTTCAATTAACCACCTCTACCCAGCCCCAGGAGGACCCTTTGCTTTTCTGGGAATCTGTCATGGAATTGTTTAACTAACCTATCTGCCTTTATATCCCATTTTTACCCAGGTGGCCTCTGACAAAGTGTATCCCTTCCAATGTACTAAATACTGTAGATGCCCTCTATGTAACTTATGTGAGCAAAGGACAACTAGGCTGCAAGCTGGAGTAGGCCTCAGATTGATTAAAGGCCTTGAATAAAATATATGTTAAAAGTATTAAATAAGCTGCTTTCTGAAACTGCTTTCTTAAGCATATTATAATATTTGTAACCTGCAACTTTGCACAATATATCTTGCAAGACAATCAGTTTAAGTTATTTTGGACCAAGAATATCTGGGACGCTGAGAAATAAGGAAAGTTAAAGTAGCAGATGGTAGTAGATTTCATATGTACAACGCAAAAATGTACTGACTGATGGCAAGGAAGTAACCTCAGTAAAATTCCATCTCCCTGGGAGGGGTGCTAGGAGAAAGGTATGTAAGTAAGAGATATATCTCAGATCATGGCCACTGATGGTAGCTATTCCTTGCTGGACTTAGCTGCTATCCCTGGACCTCATTGCAATAGGTATGCTGTAGTGTGGTACTTTAACGGCTGATCATGTTCCAAATTGATCATGAAATAAACTTTTGATTCTAAAGTAGAAATTGTTTCTTGTATTACTGTCTATTTGTTTTATTGGTCTCGTTTTATGATGCCTAGAATCAAGGATTTTCTTCATAATGGGTTTCACCTTGTACTACTACAGGTTTGAGGGGGAGCAGCTGCTGTGAGTCTCAACCTGGAGCTAACAGCTGGTTTTAACAAATTACTGTGAAAAACAAGGTACATTTTGCCTAATATGTGAGGGAAGCTAAGTCAAACAGTAACAGGGTTGATTACTTTCATTATTGGAAAAAAAACCAAGAAAATTGGGTCCTAATTTTTTACTAGGAGGTAACCTCAATCTAAGATATTTGGTTCACAGATACACTTGATCTCCCACTCGAAAAGATGGCTGCCTGCTTTCTATATTCTTCAGCAGCTTCTATTAGGGCTTTCTTGGTGTTTTCACATGCCTTTTTTAAAGAATCCATCCATTCAGCTAGGGACATGGATATTGATGGTTCCCTAGGCAATTTAGGCATGAGAACACAGTCCATGTCAATAATGATTTGGAAAGGTGTTAGTCCGGTACTATGTGTACTGCATTATTGTAAGCCACTTCAGTGAATGGAAATAAATTTTCTTGTTGATAATTTATATAGCATCTGATATATTGTTTCACCATAGCATTTACACATTCCGCAGATTCATTCATAGCCGGATGGAAAGCAGAGCTAAGCCCTTGGGAAGATCCAATGGACTTTAAGAACTCCCTCCAGAACTTAGCATTAAATTGAATCCTGTAGTCTGATATTATTCTCCTTAGCACTCCATCAAGCCAATAGATATGCTTCATGAACAATTTTGCTAGCTTTTTGGCTGAAGGCAGTCCATTACAGGTGGTGAAATGGGCTTGTTTGGAGAACAAATCTATGAAAATCCAAATTATTGTATTTCCACCACTCTCAAGAGTTCAACAATAAAAACCACTGAAATTTCTTCCCAGGTTTTGTGGGTTCCATCACCTGTTGGAGAAGCCCAGTCGGTTTCCCAGGTCTATTTTTCATTGTGGTGCAAATTGAACAACTTTTACATATCCTTTACATCAGTCTTCATTTTTGGCCACCAAAACTATCTTCTAGCCAGATGGAGGGTTTTCAGAAATCCAAAGTGACTCCCTAGTCGAGTGTCATGACTTTGCTTTAATATCATCAATCTTGGACTACTAGGCATATAAAGTTTGTTCCCTTTCCAGGCCAATCCCTCCCTTAAAGTCAGATCAGATTGATTCTTGGCAAACCACAGATCTTTTAAAAGTGCCACTTTTAGATCGGATGTCAACTTATCTTCAGGGAGATCAGAATGACATTTGACTTAGGCTTGAGTAGTTGTTTGGGCTGCTGGTTGGGTTTCTGAAATCATGTCATGAAATCATGTCTCCTCTCAGCGATTGTCAAATTGAGGTTTTCTGGACAAAGTATCAGCCAATAAAGTACTTCCCTCCTGGAATGTATTTTAGGCTGAAATTAAAGTATTTAAAGTATTGAACCCAGCAAACTTGTTTGGGAGAAAGTTTTCAGGGAGTCTTCAGAGCTTTGAGGTTTTTGTGATCAGTCCATACCTTGAATGGCTTCTCCGCAGAAATGTCTCCAGGAAAGGAAAGCCCATCGTACAGCAAAAACCTTCTTTTTCCAAACCGCCCATCTGCGTTCCATGTCAATTAGCTTTTTAGACACGTAAAGATAAGGCAGGACTTCCGGTGGCGCTTCCGTCAAAGATGGACCAAAGACCGCGATTGTGCGTGGCTTTAATCCATTCTTGCCCTGTTGGAGGGGTTCTCCAGGAACCGGATTCATCTGACCCAGCTCGAAGGGTGGGGGAAGAGGGGGAGACCACCAGCTGGGTTGAGGGGAGCTGCACCTCCCCTTCCTGGCTTGGTATACTCCCCTGGAAGACATGGAGAAGTGGCAGTTTAATGGCTGCCCGGAAGACGGGAAGCTGTCGGGACTTAAGTATGTGCTGGAGTGGTGAAGTGGTGAGCAGCTTGTAACCAGACAAAAGAACTTGAACATTTTTTGACAACCCCGAAAAGTAGAAAGAAAGAGCACTCGTCTGGATGTGTGATAGCGGCGAATGGGAAATAAGAGGAAAAAAAAAGGTAAATAAAAAACTGGAAATAAAGAACTATATAAATGCAGAGATTAAATTTGGAATAATATACAGAATTATGGCATTGGATAAAATGCTAGACTTGCCTGGAATTGATAAAATTTAATGTTAATACAACAGAAAAGAGAATAAAAAAAGAACTTTGAAAAGTGGAAGCAATATAGAGTGCCATCTAAAGGTTAAAGATATTTCCTCTTCTATGTTTTTATGGAAAATTACCGGTCATGTAAATGTGTGGAAGAAATAAAATAAAAGATTATAGCATAACAAGAACCCCAGAAACCTAAAAAAAGTGGGGAGGGGATTGCAGCAAAGTATAAATATATGTAATATCTTGGGACTGTTTGGTGTTGATTGAGACAAGGAAACAGAAGAAAGGGAAACTGAGATAAACAGAGACTTTTGGCAAGGACCATAACAGAAAACTTTGACTTTCAATAAAATAAAAGAATCTCAACAGATTAAAAAAATGGAAGAAATGAGCATAGAATTTAAGTCAGAACTGCAAACTGTGAGAGGAATGTTAAAAGAAATAATGAGACTATTGGATATATCTGTAGGCAAAGTAATGGCGATGCAGTTTGTAGAAGAACAAAGAAAACCCAGAGAGGAGAGTTAAAGGAGAAGAAAGGCAGCCCTGGTGAGTATGGAGAACAAGGGCCATTGCCAAAAGACATAAAAGGACCTAAATCTGAGATATTGATGATAGAGGCAACAAATAAAAGAGAAACGCTCTTAAGATTAAGCAGAAAAAGAAGGAATCGTACAAGAAAAAACTGCAAAAAAGATAACAGAGAAAGGTGGGGGAAAAGATGGCTGATAGACAGAGGGAAATAAAAATAATATTAGAAGGAAAAAAGAAGAAAGACCGGGAAAATTAAGAAAAGGGAAAGCTGGCTAAAATTAAAAGAAATGATAAGGCCGAGAGATTTAGAGATGAGGGTTAGGGATAGTATAAGGGGGATACCACATGGGAATGTATATTGATTGTTGTTTCTCTTTTTACTAGAAATATAGACTGGGGAGATTCAAAGTTTAAAACTACTGGGAAATACCCTAAGATTATATAACTATATATATACAATTATATAATTATATACGAGTTCTATTGTTATGAATCCTCTCATATATATATATATATATATATGAATCCTTTCATATATATCATTTCTTGATTGGTTGATGAAGTTGATGTTTGCAGATTGGCTCGCTTTTTCTTAAGAACATGTGTGGCTGAGGTATTGGCTGTGTGTCTATCCCCCTCCTGTATTGTAACGACTTGGGTAATGGGCTGTGTGATGACCTTCTGCGTTCTATTGTTTTGACATACTGGGCCTTGTGCTGTAATCTCCTGGGTCGTAATGACCTGGGTAATGGGCTGTGTGATAACCTTCTGAGTTCTAATCTTGTGACCTCCTGGGTCTTGTGCTATAATCTCCTGGGTTGTAATGACCTGGGTAATGGGCTATGTGATGACCTTCTGAGTTCTAATCTTGTGACACTCTGGGTTTTGTATTGTAATCTCCTGGGTTGTTGGCTGTGTTGCAACATCCTGAGGTTTTGCGGTGTAGCCTCCTGAGTTTTGTGACGTGATTTCCTGAGCGGGTGGCTGTAATGTGACGTTCCAGGTTTTGGTTTGGCTCCGAGTTTGAAGCCTGGCTCTGTGTTCATGGCGTGTGTCAGTTTGCTTGGTTTGGGGGTCGGGATGTGTGACAGCTGGTGATGCAGCCATTGTCTGGTTTCTGGATGGTGGTTGCCTTTCATCTATGGGGTAGGTTTGGGTTTGAGTCTGGTAAGGGAGATTGGTGGTGGCATCATGTGTTGTTTTGAATCCAGTGTTGGTTTTCGTGGCTGGGAGTTGTTTGTTGATAAGGGCTAGTTTCCAAATGTCTGCTAGTGGGAGGCATCGTCCCGTTTGTTCATGTTATGGGGGTGTTTCTCTATTTTGATGGCTTCCCTGATTATTCTCTTGTTGAAGTGTTCAGTATTGGAGATTAACTTGGTTCCCTCAAAATTAATTTCATGTCCTGTGGCTTTAAGGTGCTGGAAAAGGGAGGAAGAATTTTCTTCTTTTCTGACTGCGTTCTTGTGTTCTGCGATGCGTGCATTTATTCTCCTGTTGGTTTGTCCAATGTATGTGGCTGGATAATTGTTGTATGGTATTTCATAAACTACTTGGTTTTCTAGCTGGATCTTCTCTTTGGGGTTTCTTAGGATGTTGGCTATTTTTTGGTCAGTACAGAAGGCTGGCCCTGATAATGTGTTTGTGGAGAATTTTGCTGACTTTATCTGTGGTGCCTTTGATGTAGGGGAGGAGGGCGATACCGTTGTCCTGTTCTGTGTCTTGGTTTCTGGGTGGGTGTCTCCTTTAGGATTAAGTTGGTAATTGTGTTTCTTTGGAATCCGTTGGAAATTAATACGTCACTGAGGGTGTGTAATTCTGTTCTCAGGTGGTCTTTGTCAGCTAGGTGTTTGGTTCTGGAGATGAGGGTCTTGGCTACGGAGTTGATCTGTGCAGGGTGGTGATGGGATTGTGCGCTTAAGTAGCAGTTGGTGTGTTTTCTTCCGGTGGATGGTGTGTCCTAGGGAGCTATTGGATTTTTTGTAAATTAGGATGTCCAGGAAGGGAAGTTGGTTGCTGGCTTCTGTTTCCATGGTGAATTGTATTTTGGGGTGTAGGATGTTGAGATGTGTGAGGAAGTTGTCCAGTTTTTCTTTCCCATGTGGCCAAATTACGAAAGTGTCATTTATTTATTTATTTATTTAATCAAACTTTTATACCGCTCCCTCTCCCAAAAAGGGACTCGGGGCGGTGTACAGCCTACTAAAAAACATACAATAAATATACAATAAATACGATTAAAAATAGATTAAATAATTTGATCCGGCTGTCTATTCAAAATTCAATTAAAAATTAAAAGCTAATAAAACCCCAATTAAAATTAGTTAAAACCACAAACACAGTTACTGGGCCAGGCCGGCCTGTTTAAAAAATAGGGTTTTCACTGCGCGCCGGAAGGTCAGAATATCCGTCATAGCCCGTATCTCCGGGGGGAGATCATTCCATAGGGAGGGAGCTCCCACAGAGAAAGCCCGAACTCTCGGGGCCGTCAGCCGACAGCGGCCAGACGGCGGGACCCCAAGTAGGGCAACCCTGTGAGAGCGTACTGGGCGGCGGGAGGTTGACGATGGCAGTAGGCGGTCCCGTAAGTACCCAGGTCCCGAGCCATGGAGCGCTTTAAATACCATCAATACCACCTTGAATCGAATCCGGTAGGCCACAGGAAGCCAGTGCAGCCTGCGGAGAAGCGGTGTAACGTGGGAGCTCCGAGGGGCACCCACAATCACCCGCGCGGCTGCATGCTGGACCAACTGTAACCTCCGGAGACTCTTCAAGGGGAGTCATCTACATATCTAAGCCAAAGTTTGGGTTTGGGTTCGGATTTGTCTAGAGCATTGGCTTCAAAGTGTTCCATGTATAGGTTAGCAATGACGGGTGAGAGGGGTGATCCCACAGGTGCTCCATCTATCTGTTTTATCTTTGTCCATTGTGGATGAAGTATGTGTTGATTAGGCAGTGATTGGTCAGATCTAGGATGTGCTTAGGGGGGTTGTATTTGTTTTGGATGGCTGTCAAGGCTTCTTTAATAGGTACTTGGGTGAAAAGGGATATGACATCGAAGCTCACGAGTAGGTTGCCGGGTTGTAGATTTTGTTTCTTTATTGTTTCTATGAAGTGGAAAGAGTTTTGTAAGTGTGAGGTGATGGATTCTGTGTAGCGCTGGAGTTGTTTGGTGAGAAATTTGGCAAGATTCTGTAGAGGTGGGCCTATGGAGCTGACTATGGGTCTGAGTGGTGTTCCTTCTTTGTGTATCTTGGGGAGGCCATAGAGTGTATGAGATCTTGTCGAAACGTTGCCCACATAGTCTCAATCTTATACGGGAAAAGACCCGAACACACCAAGACCTGCATATGTATGTATGTATGTATGCATGTATGTGTATATATATATATATATATATATATATATATATATATATATATATATATATATATATATATATATATATATATATATATATATATATACTTTGTATTACAACACCCTGTTAAGCCCCAATTAAGGGAGAAAGCATACTGCTTTCTTTTCTGTCTTTCGGCTCATCACCAGAGACCATACCGACAGAAAGTTATTTGTTTCGTTGCCTTTTGTTTACATGTGTGTAAGGTTTTTAAGCTGATAATTTTTAAATAATAAATAAGGGAGACTAGTATAGATCTATTTCGAGCTAGTTAGCTCTCTTCAGCTAGCCATACCCTTACTGGGATTCGAACCAGGGAAGTATTACATGTGAGGCAGTTGTAATTGCCTCTACACCACTGGCTCTCTCCTTATCAGCTCAGGCAGGGGAATAAGTATATACTTTGTATTACAACACCCTGTTAAGCCCCAATTAAGGGAGAAAGCATACTGCTTTCTTTTCTGTCTTTCGGCTCATCACCAGAGACCATACCGACAGAAAGTTATTTGTTTCGTTGCCTTTTGTTTACATGTGTGTAAGGTTTTTAAGCTGATAATTTTTAAATAATAAATAAGGGAGACTAGTATAGATCTATTTCGAGCTAGTTAGCTCTCTTCAGCTAGCCATACCCTTACTGGGATTCGAACCAGGGAAGTATTACATGTGAGGCAGTTGTAATTGCCTCTACACCACTGGCTCTCTCCTTATCAGCTCAGGCAGGGGAATAAGTATATACTTTGTATTACAACACCCTGTTAAGCCCCAATTAAGGGAGAAAGCATACTGCTTTCTTTTCTGTCTTTCGGCTCATCACCAGAGACCATACCGACAGAAAGTTATTTGTTTCGTTGCCTTTTGTTTACATGTGTGTAAGGTTTTTAAGCTGATAATTTTTTTTTTTTAAATAATAAATAAGGGAGACTAGTATAGATCTATTTCGAGCTAGTTAGCTCTCTTCAGCTAGCCATACCCTTACTGGGATTCGAACCAGGGAAGTATTACATGTGAGGCAGTTGTAATTGCCTCTACACCACTGGCTCTCTCCTTATCAGCTCAGGCAGGGGAATAAGTATATACTTTGTATTACAACACCCTGTTAAGCCCCAATTAAGGGAGAAAGCATACTGCTTTCTTTTCTGTCTTTCGGCTCATCACCAGAGACCATACCGACAGAAAGTTATTTGTTTCGTTGCCTTTTGTTTACATGTGTGTAAGGTTTTTAAGCTGATAATTTTTAAATAATAAATAAGGGAGACTAGTATAGATCTATTTCGAGCTAGTTAGCTCTCTTCAGCTAGCCATACCCTTACTGGGATTCGAACCAGGGAAGTATTACAGAGCTGATAAGGAGAGAGCCAGTGGTGTAGAGGCAATTACAACTGCCTCACATGTAATACTTCCCTGGTTCGAATCCCAGTAAGGGTATGGCTAGCTGAAGAGAGCTAACTAGCTCGAAATAGATCTATACTAGTCTCCCTTATTTATTATTTAAAAATTATCAGCTTAAAAACCTTACACACATGTAAACAAAAGGCAACAAAACAAATAACTTTCTGTCGGTATGGTCTCTGGTGATGAGCCGAAAGACAGAAAAGAAAGCAGTATGCTTTCTCCCTTAATTGGGGCTTAACAGGGTGTTGTAATACAAAGTATATACTTATTCCCCTGCCTGAGCTGATAAGGAGAGAGCCAGTGGTGTAGAGGCAATTACAACTGCCTCACATGTAATACTTCCCTGGTTCGAATCCCAGTAAGGGTATGGCTAGCTGAAGAGAGCTAACTAGCTCGAAATAGATCTATACTAGTCTCCCTTATTTATTATTTAAAAATTATCAGCTTAAAAACCTTACACACATGTAAACAAAAGGCAACGAAACAAATAACTTTCTGTCGGTATGGTCTCTGGTGATGAGCCGAAAGACAGAAAAGAAAGCAGTATGCTTTCTCCCTTAATTGGGGCTTAACAGGGTGTTGTAATACAAAGTATATACTTATTCCCCTGCCTGAGCTGATAAGGAGAGAGCCAGTGGTGTAGAGGCAATTACAACTGCCTCACATGTAATACTTCCCTGGTTCGAATCCCAGTAAGGGTATGGCTAGCTGAAGAGAGCTAACTAGCTCGAAATAGATCTATACTAGTCTCCCTTATTTATTATTTAAAAATTATCAGCTTAAAAACCTTACACATATATATATATATATATATATATATATATATATATATATATATATATATATATATATATATATATAATATCCTGAAATATGTAACTGACTATTCAAATTATATTAGAAAAACAGAGAACATGACAAATTTGGGGAAAGTAAAAATATGAATTATAGAGTGTGGAAGTAAAAAGGGAAATTTAACTTTCTGATTTTCTTTTTTTCTCATTGGTATATACATGAAATAGAAAATGTAATTGATTATATAAAGGACATGAGAAAACAGAAAATATGACAAATTAGAAGGGATTATATGGGAATATACAGTATCTATAATGAGAGTATTTTTGATGATTAAAAGCAGGGGAATGAAAATTTTTTAAAATACATAGGCAAACTTTGCCTAAGTGAAAATAAAGGAAAGACATGATTATTATATAATATATATAAAAGTGAAGATAGAGTGAGAGATATTAAGAAGTTACTATTGTTGTGAATCATTTCTTTTTTAGATATATATTCTAAAATATGCAATTGATTATTTAATTGATAAATAAAAATGTATAATGAGAGTATTTTATTATGATTAAAAGTAGGGAAATAAAAAATTATTAAATAAAGAAAGGGAAAATATGAAATGGTTATAGGAACATCCTTGGAATAAATATAAGATATAATGTAGATCGGGGGGATATACCATGTGGTATCTTATTTTTACTCTTTTTTATTGTTTATTATGTGTCAGTCTAGAGAAAGCTAAGGATGATAATGATGTATAATGTAAAATAAAATAGGTGGTAAGCTGAAAATGGAAATAATAGGGGATAAAGAATTGAAAATATATGTGTGGATGAAATGATATTGATACTGAACTAATGAATTGAAATATGAAATGGAAATTTAACTACAGATTAGTGGAATGGATAATGACTTGAGGTGACGTTAAACAAGATAGATGGAAATGTTATTATGACTATGTATAAATGTTGTAATCTGGAACCAAGTTGCTCACATGAAGAGATGTGTAAAAAATAAAAATAAAAAATCTTTATGAAAAAAAAGCACAAGGCAACAGCTGGCCGTGGGGGTTCTTTTGAAGCAGAACTGTGGCCATCGCCACATCACTTTATAGTCGGCTTGGACTATAAATGGCTTATTTGCATCTGGATGTTGAAGGATGGGCTCCTCTGCAAATAAGCGCTTTAACTTTTTGAAAGTTTTTTGACAGTCCATAGTCCAAGCAAGCGGTTGGGTAGAATTTGGTTTGGCAGGAGAAGGGCCAGCGTCTACTGGTACTGTACTCATCCCTTGCCAGAGTAGAAACTCCAATTCGGAGGGATGCATTTGGCAGGAGGCAGCATAAAGGCCGACTGGCGAAGTGGGGCAACTGGAGATGGCATCATCCCAAACGCAGGTGGCATCTGATGTCTCCCACCTGCAGCCTGGGCCAGGTGTGCTGGGCCGATTCCTCTGTCATCTCTGGCCGAATAAAAAGATGCTGATGCCATACTGGGTCCACTCTTTGGTCCTGGGTCAGGAAATGTGAACGTAGGCTGCAATATGATCCATCTCTGGTGACCGGGTTAGGTCCATGGAACGTAACTTCCAACTTCAAGCTGCTCAGATCGCTCTGGGAGACCTGTAAATGATTGGCTCTGAGAATGGGCAGCAAGTTCCGGTCTCGGGAGTTGTCAGATCCTAAAGTTCTCACTTCTCTCCATTTTGGACCATGGATGTGTCCCACTGGGCTGGAGTCTCATCGGTACTTCACTTCAGGTCCCACCTCAGGAATTGGTTCGGACGGGCAACTTTTCCAGGAATCTGTTTCCTTGGCCCGAGCGCCTAGCCTTCATTCCGTTTCTGCAGCTTTAATGGCTCGTCCCACTTCTTCGAGGGAGAGTACAGAGTCTCAACAACTTCCCCAGTACATATCTCCACAGCTCCCTCCTCAGTCGCTTCTTTCTCCTCCATCTTTCCCAAATCTTCTCACCTCCTGTTGACAGGTTGGTGTTTGGGGCTCAGGACCCCAAATAGCCCCTGGGTCAAGGTGCTGCTTGATGAATTAGAAATTTGAGTTCATAATAGTGTTCCAAAAAAACAAATTCCAACACAGGCATTTTCTCAAAGTTCAATTTTATTAGAGTTGTCATACTGGCACATCTAGGAAAACCCGAATCTGAGAGTTCTGGGCTTTCCCTCATTAACTGAAATTCAAAGACCCATCCCCTGCACCCATCAGTTCATCACATGGCCCAATCACCATCTGTCCCAACAGGAGACAATCCTCTAACCAGGGGTGGGACTCTACTGATTTGGATCGATTTTATAGAGCCAGTTGTAATGATTCTGCACAGTTCGGAAAACTGGCAAATCATGCCCCTGGTTGGCCCCGCCCATCTCCACCCACCCCTTCCCGCCTAGTCAGTCCTTATCACGCATGCGCAACATTGCGCGCATGCACAACATTGCTGACTGAGTTCTTCCCCACCCAGTCATTCCTTAAGGTATTTCTTTTTTCCCCCTCCTGACAATCAGCTGTTCCTATGATCAGCTGTGCTGGGATTCCCTTTGCTTACTTACTGCTTTGCCCAGGAGTTTTTTGAGGCCCAAGAAGGCAAAAAATGGAGGGGGTGCAGCTCCCCTCTGCCCCCTTCATTTTTTGCTTTCCTGGGCTCTAGGAAAGCATTCTGGGAGCAAAAACTATCCCCAGAAGGCTTCCCTGAGGCCAGAAGGTCCCAAAATGGAACACAAGGAGGTGCTGTATGCCCCCCCATGCTCCGTTTTTTCCCTTCTTGAGCCCCAGGGAAGCCTTCTGGGAGCAAAAATGCCCTCCCCAGAGTCTTCCCTGAGGCCCAGGAGACCCCAAAACCCGGGGGGGGGGGGGCTGTTGACAGCTAAACTTAAGCAGCTACGTCGCTCCAAAGAGGAAGCCTACAGAAAAGGTGACAGAATGCTGTACAATCAGACCAGAAACATATAAACAAGCGAGATCAGAGCAGCAAAAAGAAGATACTCTGAAAAGTTAAGGAATCAGTTCTCAACAAATGAACCAGCAAACATGTGGAAAACTCTTAAAAACATCACTGGCTACAGCAAACCTTCTTCCTAGACAGAAGGAAATCAACAACTAGCAGATGACCTGAATGTGTTTACTGCAGGTTTGAAAGGAAATTACAGCCACCTATCTCCACAACCCACATCTCAAACACACCAACAACAGCCAATAACTGGCCCTAACCCACTGGGTTTACTACCTCTGGTGATCACAGAAAAAGAAGTGCAAGTTCTATTACACAGACAAAAGCCAGGAAAAGCACCAGGGCCAGACAAGATAACTCCTTCTTGCTTAAAAGTCTGTGCTAACCAATTGGCCCCCATCTTCACCTGAATCTTCAATAGATCACTAGAGATGTGTTATGTTCTTTCCTGCTTCAAACGCTCTACTATCATCCCAGTGCCAAAGAAGCCCTCAAACTGCCCAAGGAGTTGCTGATACAGTTCTACAGAGGAATTATTGAGTCTATCATCTGCACCTCTATAACTGTCTGGTTTGGTTCTGCAACCCAACAAGACAGACATAGACTTCGGAGGATAATTAGGACTGCAGAAAAACAATTACTACCAATCTGCCTTCCATCAAGGACCTGTATACTGCACAAGTCAAAAAGAGGGCTGTGAAAATATTTATAGAACTCTCACATCCTGGACATAAACTGTTTCAACTCCTTCCCTCAAAACGACACTGTAGAGCACTGCACACTAGAACAACTAGACATAAGAACAGTTTTTTCCCGAAAGCCACCACTCTGGCTAAACGAATAATTCCCTCAACACTGTTCAACTATTTACAAAGTCTGCACTACTATTACTGTTAATCTTCTCGTCACTCCTTATCACCCATCCCCTCCCACTTGTGACTGTATGACTGTAACTTTGTCACTTGTTATCCTTACGATTCATATCGACTATTTCCTAGTATGATTTGATTGTTTATTGTACCCTATGACTATTATTAAGTGTTGTACCTTATGATTCTTGATTCTTTTTTAAATAAAGTTTTATTTGGGTTTTCACAAAACATAGAAATAAAATATATTTTTTGAGAACAGCATGATCCTGGGTTATCACTTTTCCATACAGACATAAACTCGGTTACATATTCATCTTTATATTCTATTCCATATCTTATAATTATTTTAGCATTTTCAATTATATATTTTTTCTAAATTTCAATATCTAATAATTATATTTATACTTTAGTCTGTCCTGTTTCAATTTCATATTTCCTTTTCTCATAAAACAAGTTTTTCCCTGTGGTTACTAACTGGAGTGTTACACCTTTGTATCTTTTAATTTTTATCCATTCAAACCTTATTTAAAATCGGATTTATGCCTTTACTATTATAACATTCAATATCTAACCTCTATTTAATGACACATAACTCTTGCCAATCAGTTTCTGCTTGGTACTTTCCCTTAAGAATACATATTAAGTTCTTAAAAAGAAAGTATATATATAACAATAGTAAATAAAATACTTATTCTTTTCAATTAAGTTTTATAATTCATTAAAGAGAATTAAAATATTTCCATCTTTCCTTGCTTATATTCCCTTTCTCTCTTTATTTCATTTAATTATTAACAAACATTCCATTACTTAATAGTATCAGTTGTCATTCACTTTAATCACCTGTATTTCATATTTTCTGGCTCATTACTGTTTTTAATTAAACAATATTAGCTCTTGTACCCTTGCAAATTCCTCTCTTTCCATTTATATTTTTGACTATTACAATTATAACATTCCATCATATAATTTTTCAACCAAATTCTGCGTGGTACATTCCCTTAAAAGTCAATAAGTTCTAAGCAAAAAAAGAAACAATGATTATTAACAGTAGTCAATAATATATTCAAATTCATCCTGTCAACTGATATTAATTCCATTAAGAGTCTTTCATATTTCTTTTCCATTATATTTTTATAAATCATAGAAAGCAGTTAAATATTCCCATCCTTTCCTATTTTCATTCTCTTATTCATTTATTAACAAACATTCCATTACATAACAATGCCAATTATATCTGTCACTTTAATCATCTCTATTTTACATTTTCTAACTCTACTATTTCTAATATAACAATGCTATCTCATGTACCCTTGCAGAACCCTCTCTTTTAATTAAATTTTTAACCATTATCTCTATGTCTTTTAAGTAGGTTTAAACCTTTAATTCTTGTACATTTTCCCTGCTTCTCTATATCCTGTTTCTGTCTTATCCTTTCCATCTTCCCCCTCTTCTTCTCCCTCCCCTTTTTGTCCCCCTTTCTCTGATTCTCCCTTCTGTGGTCCTTTCTTCTGCTTCTTCCTAATATTGTAATTGTTTTTTCAGGTCTTAAGTTTTTAACTCATTTCCCCCATTTCCCCCCTTTCCCTTTTTTACCCCAACTTAAAGTTATTTGATCATTAAAGATGGCTTCTTCTTTGTCCCGCCCTTCTTGTTCTGCAAGTGTTTCTTGTTGTTTTTCATAGTTCAGAATCTCCATTTCTAAAAATTGAAATATGAAGCCAAAAGTTCCTCTTCCCTCTTGTACGTCTTCTTTCTGTTTTTTAAGTATCATTTTCAGATCTTCAAGGAGTGATGCCATTTTAAACACTTTTAAACAACTCCCCCAATTGATTTTAGTTCATATCCTTAAAATCCAGTATCCAAAAATCACCAAATAATCCAAAGCTGTTTCTTCTTGCTTCTTTTTTCACTTTCTCTTTCCGGGGGCTCTGTTATCTTGTAACAAAGTTTCAGCTACAATGTATCTTTTAGGAGTCTTGTTGAAATTCCACTATTAATTCTCTTTACTTCCAGATAGTCTCCTCCATTTTTCCAGATCCCACCCTTTTCCCCTCTGTGCTTTCCTTCTTTTGTAAGTTTTAAAATATCCAAAAGTCTTTATTAACCCTTTGACAATTTTCAGCTTAAAATTGCCTATTAATGTCAAAGTGAATCAATATCAATTTCTTGCTTAGATCTCTTCTTCTTAACATTCAAAGTCAATTAGAAGTATCAATGTGAGAGAAAAAAAACCAAATCTTTTTCCTTTCCCCTTCACTGATTAAAAATCTTCTTTAGGAATAATATTAATCTTTATATTCCAGTTCAAATTCCAGTTCAAATTCCAGGGTATCTTACATAGATGTTTTCTCAGTTCAACCCGTTCAGTCAAAACTTTCTCCTTTTAACTTCCTCCTGCACAATCTTATCTGGTCAGGTTCTTCCTTGAAGTGGCCATTTCTGACCACCGCTGCAACAGCCTTTGGGAAAGGGAGTAATGGCCAGCCGAGGAGGAGAGATGCGGCTCTCCTCAACCCTGCCGGTGGTCTCCCCCTTCTTCACCACCTCTACAGGATGGCTTCAGCCACGAATCCAAACGGCTCAGGGAGCTCCAGCGGCGAGCATGGATCGAAACTGCACACGATCGCGGATTTTGGTCCGTCGTTGAAGAAGCCCAAACCGGAAGTTCCATGATTCTTGACTCTTGACGAATGTATCTTTTCTTTTATGTATACTGAGAGCATTTGCACCAATCACACTTGGCCAATAAAGAATTCTATTCCATTCTATCTATTAACAATACAGCCAGGAGCCCTAAGGCCTAGGCTCAGGAACATAGTCAAGTTTTTAGAGGTTTACGAAATGCTAACAGGTTTGTGGCCATTCTAATATCTGAAGGAAGAATGTTCTATAGATCAGGAGCCACTGCAGAAAAAGCTTGCCTTCAGTTCCTCGCCAGTCAACACAGTTTGACTGATAGGATCTGAAGCATGCCCATTCTTCTTGGCTTGGTTGGACAGATAGAAATTCTTGGAGAGAAGCAATTCCTCAGATACCCCAATCCCAAGCCACGTAGGGTTTTAACAACCAGCACCTTCAATTGTACTTGGAATCCCACTGGTAACCAGTGCAACTCACACCAGAGTGGTGTTGTGTGCCATGCGTTACTACCGTGACTTCACAAGAGGTGGCGAGTGTGCGGGGGCTGACGGTATCCAGCAGCAGCAGCAACCCGCTGGCCCCTTAATGCAGCCCAGATAAGTCCAAACATGGAGGCAGAGGTGTGGGGAAAAACAGGCAATCCTGATGTGCTGCCCGGTTGCCTGGCTCAAGGGAGGATTGCATGGTGGCACCAGCAGCAGGTGGAGAATGAGACATTGGGGGAGGCAGGCAATCTTGTGTCCCATGCATGCATCTGCCCTGGTACAGCTGCGGGCAAGCTGAAATGGTGGGACAGAGTGGAATCGCCTGCCTTCCTCCTCCCACCTCTGCCTCCACCTGGCACCACCGCACACTTTTCACCCAGAGGGAGACTGGAAGCTTTGTCTGCTTGCATATGGGGCACTTTGAAACAGAGCTCCATTTTATAGCGCCCATGTCAGCATTCCAGGAATTACAGCCATTGCAAATCAGAACTCTTTGAGCCAATTCAATTCCTCAAAGAACAATTTTTATTGGAAATAACATCCTGGTACAAACTGGTGAAAAGCCAGTTCTGAATCTTCCTGGGCTTTTCACAACCTTAAAAGAAAAAGTTTCCAGTCTTCTCAAAACAATAAATCACATTGTCCAATCTGGATACTAGCTGGTTGTCTGATTACAACTCTCTTCTCCTCCTGGGGCTGGCCAGCTGTTAGAATGGCTTTGACTCACCAGAGAGCTATTCTATTTTGTCTACCAAATTCCATCTTATTACTCCCCCCTTCATCTCCATACTGTGTCAGTCTAAAATCCAGCTACGGGCCTGACAGCTCATATATATTCATTTATATAAATAAATAAAAGGCCCGGGAAACACGATATGTGCATGGTCACATTTTGCACCAATTGGAGCTTCCATATGGTCTTCAGTGGCAGCCCACATAGATTGTGTAAGGTAATCTAATTTAAAGGTTACAAGGGTGTAAGTTACTGGTGAGCAGGGCTTCCCAATCCAGGTGTAGGCACAATGTTCCACCCGGAGTTGTGGAAGACTTTGCTAGCCATGATTGCTGCCTGTTTTTTTGAGCAGGAGCTGCAAGACCAGGAGGATCTCCAAATTGTGCACAAAGTCTGCTTGGTTCAATGTAATCCCATCCAAAACCAGAGATGGAAAAACCTCCAATGAGTCCAGTCCCCAAAAGTCTCCAGATACTGGAATAGGATGTCCACAGCATCATTCAAGGGGCCTGACCTAGAAATATAAAACTGGGAGTGATGATATCTTACCCCAAACTGATGGATCACCTCACCCAGCAGCTTCATGTAAATATTAAATAGAACACAAAGTAGGGGCCACGGGCTAGATCTCTCTCCATCTATCAATACCAACTGTGGAACTGGCCACAGAGGAAGGAAGAGAACCAGCACAATACAGTGCTATCTGCCTGCAATTCCTGGAACCGGTCAGAAGGATACCACAATCGATGGTATAGAATGCCACTGAGAGATCAAGAAGCATCAGGACGGATGCACTACTTTCATCCCACTCCTACCAGAGTCATCCATGAGTGCAATCAATGCCATATCAAGCCTTAGTCTGGACCCCGACTGAAAATAATCCGCCTCATCCAGAATTCTCCAAAGCTGCTATGTGATCACTCGCTCTACCATCTTCCCTAAAAAGAGGAGGTTGGACACCAGTTGAAAACTGCCCAGGCTAAATGGATCAAGCAATGATCCTGTGAGGAGGTGGTATACCACCACCTTTTTAAAAAGTGGTGGGATCATTCCCTCTTTCAAGGAGTTGTTAACTATTGCCAAGATACATGTGATGTCTCCCGTGAGGCCTTCACTATCCAGAAGGGGCATGGACCACACAAATGGCCAAAGTAGCAGCTTATCCACTTCTTCATGCAACAGGCTCAAACTCTTTCCAGATCACCTTGCAAGATGTAGCCCCCATCACCTCCATAAATTCTGCTCTAAGGGTGGAGTCTGACATAGAGTAAATGCGACAAATTTTATCTGACAAATGCACAGCATATTCTTCATATCAACCCTTAAGTTAGACTTCAGCATTGCTCCCTCTAAGGAGAGATTGTCAGCTAGATTATATAAATATTTCCTTGCTGTTTAAAATAAATATGACAATGATAATACACATTAGCAGTAGTAGTAATAATAGTAGTAGTATAGTTGGAGCTTTTGGGCCTTATAGAGACTAATAGAAATCTGGCTTACCTCCATTTAGACTGGCTTCCACAAAGATGCGGATTGTTTTGACGCACAACTCAAAGTTCTCAGGGGTTACATGAGCTGCATCTCTCACAATAAAAGATAAGGACTCAACACACTTCATGAGAGATTTGGTATTATGAGGACCCAGGTCCATTCCCACAGTCAGACTATACTGATTCACCAGGGGAGAATTGCCTAGTCTTGAAAGTCCAGCCATGGTTGAATTATCAATGTCATCTTTCCCAACCTGTGAAATAGAGATTATTCAAAGCTTAAAGGAAATCATATATTCCAACTGAAGCCAATATGCTTTTTAAATATAATTTTATTTAAAAAATTATAAAAATAGTAAAAAGTAATAGAACTAAACTTAGAGAAAGAGAAAGAAAAGAACAAAAAGTTCAGGGGAAAAAGAAGAAAAAGAAAAGAATAAATATAATAAAAAAGGAAAAGAAATAGACTTCCAACCTCCATCACAACTATAAACCAATTTAATAACTCTTCACACCCTTTAGGTTACAAACAGATTGCTTTTCATCCCAAATCCCATCCCTGACCTATAAACAAATTCATAAATACAATTTGTCAATCCTTGTATCAGCAGAAAGTTCAGAAAGGGTTGCCAGAACTTTGCGAAAAAGTGTTACTTTATCTTTATCAAATAAACCAACCTTTTCTTAAACTTGTCTTAATTTTTAATTCAATGATTGCTGTAGGATTTTATTTTTCTTCACTCTTCATCCCATGAGACAGAGATTTTATCAACTCTCTTTTGTAGAGTTTACCCCTCCCGCCCAAAAAATCCAGGTCATTCCCTTGGTTTATCATTTTTACTTTCCTTTTAATTTTTAAAACTTCAGCCTTTTTTATATCAAGCAAATGTCCTTTTCCAAATTATTCTTTTGGCCTCTCATTTGTAGTTCTACTTTCGGTACTTTCTCTGTCATGTCAGAAAAAATTGTTCCACATCTGTCATTTCTTCATTAAAATTTTTAGATATAATTTGTCCATAAAAGTAGACATTAATACGAATACTGTTGACATTATAACTAATTTCTGGCTCTATTCTTCAAATATTTTCTTGAATATTTCTGATGTTATAATGTTTTGTCATTTTGTAAGTCCCAGTATTAACTCACATCAAGAATAGGACAATGTAAGCAATGATTAGATGCACTGAATAATACAATTCAAGATAAGGCAGCTTCTTAAGTTCACAACATAAAAAGAGAAATCAGTGAATGAGATAAGAGGACCAATGGACTGGTTTGCCTTGGAAACAAACCAAACTATTTATTGATTTGGGAAAATTATGGGCTACGTTTGAAGCCTGCTCATGCCCAGTTAACACACATAATTCTCAATGTTACCTTCACCACTTTTGAGGGCTTAGAACAGAGTTTGTGTATGTAGAATTATTTTTAATGAGGGACATGATTCTTTTATTTTTTTCAAAAATGAAAAAAACCCTTAATTATTTACTATTTATTCATCTCAGATACATATAAAGAGATCAAAACACTCAAAATTACTTACCACAAGCCAGCCACTGTTCACCACATCTACGTCAGTGACAGAACGATGCAATTTACATTGCTTGCTATGATCTGCATATACCTCTGAATCAGAAGTGTAGCCACGATCTAGGCTGGTTTCATTTGGATGGTAGGAGATCTCACTGTCTGATTGAGCTCCTTAAACAAATAATTAAACAAAATGGAATTAAGCAAATGTGCAAGAGCTTATTTTTTTATGCCACCAGAGATTGTTATGATGGAAATGCAAATGCTCCAATGGTGCCTTGGACTAACGTGATTCACTCTATGAATGACTACATATAACATCGACTGGGAATTGTGCAAATCATAGCAAAAATGGTAGGATATAAGTTAAATAAATAAATTAACTAAATAACCTGAAATTACAGTTGTGTTGTTAAGTGCCCCTTGTACAAATACATCTACACATAATTCATGACAGCCTTTAGGTAGAACTGAGCCCAACAACCTTCTCATCCAGCTGTTCTCTCCACGAGATACTGTTTTAAAGTTCCAGGAATGTCACAAATCCATGCTTTTCTTTTCCTTCCCTTTTTGGTAAAATGGGAAGCAAAGGTGAGAATCCATCATTTCACCCATTCTTGGTGGCTTAGTTTAAACTAAACCTAGGTCACTGTCACCCTTTGATTCTCAGCAGAAAAAGCAAGCATCTTCTACTTTACCCTAAGAATCTAGTGGTTGCAAGCATTTTATATAACCTCTCTCTAGTACGCTGCCTTCTCCTCAATTTTGAAGAGAAAACTGAGAAGTAAATAATTGTAGAGAATAAGGAAGATGACTTTGACTGCAACATGCAGGAAATCTAGGCAAAAAGATTAAACTTTTAAAAGCTAGAATAATGAGATTATTCAGAAATGATTCAGGCAAACATTTCTCTATTCACTGAAGTATAATGAAGAAGAGAAAGAGTATAATCAGACTTGCACGATTCTGTTATTATAGCCAATTGTAATAAAAATAGTTTTAGTTTTTATATGCAGTTGATTTCCTGGTGTGGTTTAACTTCTCAGTAAGTTCCACAGCATTTCCAGAGTACCTTGAAGCAGCAACTTCCTACTAGCTGCATGCTGATAGCTATGAAGCTGTATGAATCCTGCCTATAAATTTTATTTCCATACTCCTAATAAAACATAGTTTTTAATCAGTTGCTATTTTTATATTTAATCATAATAACTGGAAATATAAGTGGGAAAAATGAAAAGGTAAAAACTGCTGTTTTTTTAATCTGTTGTGAGAAAGAAGTTGAAATCAGACTTGGTTTTTTGTGAGCCTCTTTACTAAACAAAATGTCTGAAGCAACAACTGTTAACAAATTGGTAGCATGCTTCTCAACAAGAAAACCCATTTCCAATGACCAATTACCTGTATCATTCTCTGTTCTTGTAGGTTGCAGCGCTGGGGGTGGTTTCACCCCAGAACCAATGCATTCCAAGAGAGTAAAGAGTGTGTACCAGTCTTCTCCAGAGTGAATATTGGCAGCATTAGTCTTGAGAAGCTCATGAAGGCCAAATGCAATCTGATGACTTGCCTTGTTTAACATGCTGGGTTTCATCATGAGCAAGATTCGCAAGGAGAGCAACACCTACTCAGAGAGAAATCATGGTTAACTACAAGAAACGTAAATTATACCTGTACCAGATTCATGTTTGTTAATTGCTAGCAGCACATTCAAGTCTGTATTATAAGAATAATAACTAGATTTGTAATTGTATCTTCTTACTTGGTGAAAAATCATAAAGCTTTTTCTCCTTAATTTATTTCTACTTTAAATCTTTTGAAACATGAAGAAAGTAAAGAGAGGGAAGTAATAATAAATAATAGATCTGTAATAAAATAGATTTTTTTATTTATTAGAGACCACCTATCTCATTCACAGAGTGACTCTGATATTTAAACATATTATATATAAAGATTTTGAAAACTGAAAAGTTTTAAATCTTTACAAAAATTATGTTTAAATGCAGTAAATTTGAAGTGGGGTGTCAGAAATGAAGGAATCACCTCAGACATTTGCTGCACTGCTATGATATTGCAAATGATATCTCCTTTTTCTGATATTTATGTGGGGTGATCTGTTGTTTGATCAACCTTCTGGCTTCATCTCAAAACACTTCCTTAATATCAAACAAATGTGGAAGGAATCTGGTTACTTTTTCTCACAGGAAATATTAATAACTGGCAACCCTGAGCCCCTAATAAAGAAGGAAAAGAACTTCTCCAAACCCACAGCCTTTGTTATCCTAGAGTAATATCCTGCCTGATATGGAATAGGACAATTGGTCACGGCCATATTGCTGTAGTCACTTCACTGTGTGTCCTCACCTCCACCGCCCCAGCTAACCCACTGTATCCCTCTTAGGATGTTTAAATTTAATATCTGGTGCAGGGTAGTTTTGCAGTGAGCCAGAACACACAGTTATAGCTGGTTGGAGAGTGCTGGCTCCTGCATGAAGCAATGTGAGCTGTGATTGGTTGCTGTTGGTGTGGAGAGTTTCCCTTTTCCCCCGCCTTTTTCTCCTGCGTGCTCTGTATGCTCTGCGATTTACCTCATGATGTTCCTGTTTGCCTGACTACCCGTCTACAAGTCTACCCGACTACAAGTTTGTGTCAGCATCTTTGACTTCATTTGGATAGCTGCTATGCAATTCTGAGAGGTTATGGGTTTAGAAGTGTGGTGAAGCACCAGCATTATTTTCTCTTTGTGAACCTGAGGGAAGTTGGCCTGTAAAGACAGCCTGATGCTATCTGTTACAGAAATGGGAGAATGATCTCCCCTGGTTCGTCTCATGGAGCCTAAAGATGAAGGTATTTCTGTGAAGGGAGGATTTATGGATGGTTGTAAGCAATTCTCCAGTAGATCTCAATGAGAAACAGAAAAAGGCAAAATGGAAAAGCACTAGCCAGCATAATTTTACATGCTAATATCTGCTAGAGAATGCTGGCTTGACCTATGCAGAATTTATGTAAGAGATGGCAAGCAGAAAAGTAATTCTCACCAGAAAACTTCATAAGGCAAAACTATAGTCTGGAGAAAATGTGTTGGATCAGAGCCAGGGTGGTACAGTAGTTAGAACGCAGTACTGCAGGCTACTTCTGCCGACTGCTAGCAGTTCAGCAGTTCAAGTCTCACTGGCTCAAGGTTGACTCAACCTTCCATCCTTCCAAGGTTGGTAAAATGAGGATCCAAATTGTTGGGGATAATATGCTGACTCTGTAAAACCACTTAGAGAGGGCTGTAAAGTCTAAGGGCTATTGCTATCACTTCCAATTCATGAGGAAAACCATTCAAAGAGAGAAGAATGGTATTTTCAGAAACACACAGTGTATGTTGTGCTGAGTTCCCTTGATAATACTTTGGATGTAACAAGCCTTGAATCCATGAACGTATGATTTAATTTTGAGTTATATAACTGGAAGGCTTTTAGAAGAACAGAAAAGATTAGAGAAAAACATTGCACTCAAGAGAAATGACAGTAATTTACAGCTCTGTCAAAAAGAAGCCACATTCCAGAGAGATAACTATGAGGGAGATAAAGTATGTGTAGGCAAACACTGCTTTGCATGTGGATCCACTCAACATATCCAGAGAAATTGCTCAATGAGATGATTAAAAGATATAAAAAGGAGAGGGACAGCACAACGAAGGAAGACACACAGATTCCTCTGGTGAAGGCAACATGCAAAGACAGTAAATGCATTTGGCTGTTAAGCAGTGGGGCAAGTGAGCATATTGTAAATAACCCAAAACTTTTTTCCAGTCTGGAACCAGCTGCCCAATAATATGAAAGCCTGGCAAATGGTAATGATTCCATTGTATAGTGGCAAGGAACAGTACCATGTATTGGTATATTGTTTGATAAGGTTTTATGGACACCAGATTTAGATCACAATTTGCTGAGTGTGTCTTGCTTAAACAATGGAGGATATGAGGTAATTTTTGCAAGGGTCATGAAGAGAATGTGTACACAAGGTTTGAAACTGAACAACTGATATGTTTTGAACCACAAGGAAATTGGTGGCAGTGTGCAAACAATCTTTTCTAAATGAGTTTGCACATCTATTACACAGAAGGCTGGATCATACAAGCTTTAAAGTATTGCAAAAAATGCCTGACTTGGCTGTAGGTTTGAATGTAAAAGATTGTGACAACTATTTGCCATATACACCCCAGTCACACACACACACACACAAAGTCAACCACAATCCTGATGCGGCCCTCAATGAAATTGAGCTTGACACCCCTGGTCTAGAGGAATGCTTTGGAGTGAGACTCCAATGAATCAAGAATATTTCATTTCCAAGGCCTGAGAGAGCACACAAAGTTGTTCCTCCAGAAATATTCACAGTTGGTGAAGTAAAAGTATGTAACATATTTTATGAGCCCCAAAATTATCAGGAAGTATTAAATTTACCTCTGGCAGAAAAAAAGAAAAAAAATGAAATGAAAGAGGCCATGAATCAAGAATTGTTGTCCATGCAAAAATATAAAGTTTTCACTCCAATGAGGTTATCAGAGGGAGAAAAGGCTGTTGGGTACAGATGGATGTACAAAAAGAAACTTTTGATGAATGATGGAAGCCAACATAAAGCTAGGTTAATTGCTCAAAACCTACACAACAATACTGGTTAGGAATGAAAAAGAATACTGTATTATTTAAAGGAACCATGGACTTGGGATTGCATTTGCAATCATCAAATGAATGTGAATTGAAATATTTGTAGACAGTTATTGGGCTAATGATGTACAAATAGAAACTTAATGTCAGGATTTGTTGTAATGTTTGCAAACACACTAGTTGGTTGGAAGTCTAGAAAATAGACTTCAGTTGCCATTTCCACAGCTGAAGCAGAATTCACAGCATTGTCAGGGTTGTGTTCAGAGATAACATGGTATATACAATTGTTAAATCAATACAACCGGATATTGAAGTGAAAGGAGCTATACCAATATTTGAAGACAACACATGTATGTATACAAGAGGCAACAGGTGAGAGAGTAAAGCCAGAAGCAAGCATGTTGATATAACATATTGTAATGTCAGAGAAGCAGTGGAAGAAAATGTAATAGACCTAATTACTGTCCATTGGAAGATAATTTGGCTGATTTCATGACAAAGCTATTGAGTATATAGAAATACAAAGATTTTGTGAAACAACTTGGTTTAAATGCTGTCTAGCTATAAATTGGAGGAGTGTTAAGCAGTGGGATTCAAAATTTTTTACTATCAGTTCTGTGGCGTGGGTTATTTAGTGGGCATGGCTTGGTGATCATGTGACTGGGTGGATGTGGCTTGGTGGTCATGTGACTGGGTGGGCTTGCTGGGTGGTCATGTGATTGGATGGGTATGGCCAACTTGACATCACTCAAGTGTGCCTGGCCTCTCCTCACCTCAAAGAGATATAATTTCCCTCTCTATTTATTTACTACTACTGAACATCCAAAATACACTATTTAATCCTATGTATATCTGCCATATATTACATAGTATAATGTGTGTATAGGCACACAAAAAGATTCATTATCTACTAGATATACTGTATGTGTATGTACACACACACATAGAGCTCTTCTAAAACTATACTCATTCAATCTCACTGCATTTGGAAAAACACACCCATAGTTCACTTTCTGCCACATATTTAACTATAACTTCTGTACATCAGAACATTGCACACACCTTCAGATTTACTTCCCTAGGCTGCACATGACCGTTAGACCCAGGAGATCTCATGGAGTGAGTAAAATGTGGTGAAACTCACTTAACAATGCTCTTGCTTAGCAACCAAAATTTTGGGCCCAATTGTGGTCATAAGTGAAGGACTATCTCTGCCTTCCTCTGCATGGCAGCCTTGTCCTAGTAAACTCCTCAGCGAATTTTCCTCTCTGTTAGAAGCACCAAAATAATCCAGATTCCAGATGATATAAAGTCTTCCGCTGGAGCAAGGGGTTGGACTAGATGGCCTCCAAGGTTCCTTTTAACTCTGCTATCTATGATTCTGTAAAGATCTCCTGCTGGAGCAGGGGGTTGGACTAGAACAGGGGTCTTCAAACTTGACAGCTTTAAGAGTTGTGGACTTCAACTCCCAGAATTCCTCCTCCAGTCATGTTAGCTCAGGAATTTTGGGAGTTGAAGTCTCCCAGTCTTAAACTGTTCAACATTTCTTGTGGTGGTCAAAACAAAAAACCAAAAGGAAAGACAGGAATTCTACCCTTAACATATGAACCAATGATACTTTTAGTATTGGAACATTCCCAGTAATTTACTGTGTAGGTACAAAGCCCAGGAGTGTGAATCATGACCATAAAGATAGTAAAGGAACTAACGTTGAAGAGAAACAATGAAATTAGTCCCTTCAGAAAACTGACACATCACACAGAGCTGTATTTACCTGGGCGCTTATTTCTTCTCTGCGCAGAAGTCGGATTGCCAGTCTCAATAGACCTACTACTGCTCTTTCCACTAAACAACAGTATTCCATAGCATTAATACATAAATGGTAAAGATGATCTCGCATTGCCTGCCAAACAAAAGTCACACGATCCCTATAGAGACAGGGGAAGAAAAAGAGTATTGTGGGGAAAAGATAAACCAAAACACAGGCTTTATTCCAAACAGTTGGTAGTTGGCATGTGTGTTAATTTACTCAGAACCAATTTGGTTAAGGTACTGGCCTTAAATAGGAAACTATAAGTCAAGGGTGTCAAACTCAAGGCCCTCAGGCCAGATTCAGCCCATGGAGTGCTTAGATCTAGCCCACGAGGCTGCCCTGGAAACAACAGACTGGCCCGCAGTGCCTCTGTCAGCGAAAACAGATCTAAGGAGCATCACACGCGGCCCTTCCAAACTCTGTTTTCGGCTGTGATGGCCTCCTGCAGCCCTTTGCCAACAAAAACTGGTGCTCAGTTTTTGGCCACAACGGCTTCCTGCAACCCTCTGCCAGCAAAAACGTAGCCCCTCCCCCTACAATTTCATTTTCGCTGGCAAAGGCTTACAGGAGGCCAAAGACGGAGCTTGTGAGAGCTGCATGTGTCTCTCCCGAGCTCTGTGTTTGCTGGCAGAGGGTTGCAGGAGGCTATCACGGCCAAAAATGGAGTTTGGAAGTCCATTTTCACTGGCAGAGCGCTCAGGCCACCACAAGCACCCGACACAAGTGATGTCAAGTGGCTACACCCACCTTGGCCATGCCCATGGCCTACCAGGGTCAAACCTGATGCGGCCCCCACTGAAATCAAGTTTGACACCCCTGCTGTAAGTTCTAGTCTTCCATTAAAACATGGAAGCCGGCTGGGTGGCTTGGGATAGACAGTCATAGCCCAATTCATCTCACAGGGTTGTTGCTACAAGAGAAATAGGAGGGAGCATTATGTACACTGTTCTGAGTTGTACAAAATAAAAGCAAGATACAAATCAAATAAATAATTTAGCTAAAATTAGGGTCCACTAATCCAGGGGTTCCAACATATGGGCCACAGTCCATACTGGGCCGTGGCCTATTGGCCTCCAGGCTACATAAGTAGCTGGTCGATGCAAATGCGTGTGTGCATGCACAGACCCACTTGCGAGCATTTCTGTGAGTGTTGTAGGTGCTCACAGCCCCAATCACATGGGCTCTTACGACCCAACTCGCGCAAGTGTTGTCACAGGCACTTGATTTTACTCATGGAAACATTATTGCGGGCACTCACTGCCCCACTCCATTTATACTTTATATGGTAAGTATAAATTGAGATATTTGAAGAAGGTACAGAATATCTTTTGAACTATTTGTAGGAATATGTTTGATATTACTTTCCTTAGTTACTATAGGGTTACTTTTGGCTATAGTAGATTTTCAAGAGAGCTCAATATATCATTAATTACATTCAGTTCCTTATTAATTAAAGAGATAGTATCTGCTGTTTCTATGCAATGCCTAGCTAGAAATTCTTGAAAGATGTTATCAGTTGGTTGATAAAGAAGAGCTTTTTCTGTTGCTTGTTAGTACAAGATTTTAATACGATTCCAATGTTGTAATATTAATAACACACTGTGGTGATTAGAACTAATACACTTGGTCTTTAATTTGATAAATTCCATTCATGATGAGAAGATTGAGATATTTGAAATATTTTTATTAAATGATCAATACTCAGATATATCAGTAGAGAAACTTTCATTTAAATCCTTGGCTTTTAGGAACAGTTTTGTCCCTTCAATTAAGTATTAACTTTACAGGTTTTTCCCCTTTTATATGGGTATGTGAGCATGTGTATAAAGGATAGCAGATAATTAATACATGTATAAAAGTATGTATCTGAGAGATACACATAGACAAACACATAATTAGTCATACACTAAGTATAATGGATTTTTAAAATTCTACAACTTCACTCAGTGCATAATTTTGCTAAACCATCTGCACTTATAATTGTTTTCTAACTGGAAATTAACCCATGTTGTCATTTTATGTGGTTGCTAATTTTATACAGGTAGTCCTCAAATTATAACGAGTTGCTTGGCAGCCATTTGAAGTTACAACAAACCTCCCCAGGGTTACTTATGAGCAGATTTAAAGTTCCAATAGCTGGTCAGCAGTCACACAATCACATTTTGAATGCTCAATGCACTTATGGCTGTTTGCAGCATCCTGCAATCTTATGACAGTTATTTACAAGTTTTTGCTGGAAACCAACATCTATTTCAGCTTTCTGGCAAAATATACCCACTGCAAATAATGACTGCTGCAAAAAATATTGTAAAAACCAGCATGGTCATGGGGTGAACCACTTAAAACTGGCATGACTTAAACATAATTCTGGACTCAATTACAGTTGTAAATAAAGAAGTACCAGTAATTAATGTAAGGAGATTACTTTCTGGTCAGCTTCATACTAAGAAGTGGGTCACATACTGGGACAGATTGGAGAAGATCAAGCAGAATTTGATATGAAAATCTCACCATCACAGTTCTCTCATTATGTGCCAACAAGTCATCATTGACTTTTAGTAACAATATAGATTTCTACATAGCACTAATAATGTTAGGGATATTATTTAACCTGACAACCTGAGTTTCCAGTTTGAAGAATGTTATCAAGTGAAACTGAAAGTTCTCAACATTTGTTACCATATCAAAGGGTAAAATGGCATCTATATGGCTTACCTATTTTCCAGCACAATCCTCAAAAGCATCTCCAAACAGAAAGCACAGTCTTCTTCATCATAAGTTTCTTCATCAGGAGACACAGATATGAGAGCCTGAAGCAGCCAAAGAATATTCACATATTTAACATTGGTATAAAAGTGAGAACAGATACAATAAGCACCAATGTAGCACCAAAGAATTTCTAGTGAGAAAGAACTCTAAGAAGCTAGCAATTATTTTATTATTTTGATATGTAAGCAATACAAATCCATCTAAAATTAGCAATGAAATCTCATTACTCACAATAAATTTGCAGCTGCAACTGATGTAAGCCTACCTATTTCTGCCTGAAAGGCTAACTCAAACCTCACCTTCATTAATTCCTGCAGGGACTCAAGTTGCAGAAACTTGCTCTCAGTGATTAACTTCTCTGGATCACATTGCTGTAAAGTGGAAAATTAGAAGAGAAACAAATTATTAATTTCACAAAGCAGAAATAAGTAACATATACATAATATAAAAACTAAGTATCCACAAACAATTCTAGAATGTATTGCCTCTATTAATACTCCATACTAATTTTTAGGATGAAGGACTTTGTCAGACATGCCTCTCCGTTCAAAACCCAAGAAAGAAAACCCCCACTCCATGTTTGTTAGAGAAGAGATACTTTGAGTTTGAAATGATAGCAACCAAAGAAAAGCAAGATCTGAGGCAAAAGGCACGAAAGTTACATATTGGAAGTTTTCCCGATTCCCTCCCCCCAGGGACCCACGCTGAATAACCAATCCCTATTTGATATGGTGTCATGTGGGGCACATCTTCAGGCGTTTTTCGCCCATCTGGCATGCCGAGACAGTTGACCTTGACTGGGTATAAACAAGTCCATTCAGCTGTGCAGTAGATCATGAGAGCGTCCCTCCAGGGGTGAGATTCAAATTTTTTAACAACAGGTTCTGTGGGCGTGGCTTGGTGGTCATGTGACTGGGTGGTCATGGCTATGTGGTCATGTGAATGGGTGGGTCAAAAGAGAAACTCACTTTAACAATGCTCTTGGAGCAGGGGGTTGGACTAGATGACTTCCGAGGTCCCTTCCAGCCCTGGATTGCTGTGCTGTTTCAAAGTATCCTCTGAAGTTGCATCTAGTGCCAGAATTTGTGGTCCTTCCTTCCTCTTTTTTCTCTCCCTCCCTCTATCCATCCATCCATATCTCATTCACTTTCCCTTCCCTCTTTCTCCCTTCCCTCCCTTTGTTTCTCCCATCCCTCCCTCTTTCTTTTTCTTCTTCCTTTTAAGAGAGAGAGAGGGAGAGGGAGCGAGAACTAGAGAGAGAGAGAGAGAGAGAGAAAGAGAGAGAGAGCAACCATGCATCTCTATACTATTCATGGTATATTTTCAGCTGGACCCTCTTTCTATTTAAACCTTAGTACAACAGCCAGATACTTAAAGCTATTAAACATCTTGGATTAGTCTTGAAACTGTTTGCGTACTTGTACTTAAAACAGAAATAATTTTGTTTTAACACATATGGCTTCAATTCCAATTGAAAATTGTGTAATGTATGTTGAATGAGACCTAAAGGTAAGTTGTTCTCTACAGAATCCACTCTGAACTTATAACACTAAGCCTGGCATGAAAAAGCAGAGCAACTTACTTGTTTTGAAGAGGAGGATGCATCCCTCCCTTCTGGTTCACACACAGGCCATCTTCACTCCAGCTTGCCTCCCCACTCAAATGCCAATCTTCCCCCCTCCCCATTACAATGGTAGTTCATAGCAAGCAAGCATCAAAGAGGCTGACAGACTTCTTGGTTTGAACATAGCATATTTTTCTCAATAAATTAAAGAGCTTCTTGAAAGGACTATGAACCATAATAAATTTATAATATGAGTAGAGTAGAGTAGAGTAGAGTAGAGTAGAACAGAATCAGAGGTGTGTTTGACCTTGGTGGACCAGGATGGGTGTGGCCAGGGTGAGTGTGGCCAGCTTGACGTTACTCATGTCAGGGGCGCCTGTGGTGGCCTGAGCGCTCTGCCAGTGAAAATGGGCTCCTGAATTCTGTTTTCGGCAATGACGTCCTCCTGCAACCCTCTGCCACTGAAAACGGAGTTCGGGGGGCTGTGTGCGAGCTCTGTTTTCACTGACAGAGGCACTGTGGGCCAGTCCTTTGCTGTTTCCAGGGTAGGCCTGCTGGCCAGATCTAAGCACCTTGCGGGCCAGATGACAGTTCAGTCTCTTCTATCATTCCAGACAAATGGCTGACCAGTCTCTTCTTAAAAGTCTCCAGTGATGAAGCTCCTACAACTTCTGAAAGCAAGCTGTTCCGTTGGTTGATTGTTCTCACTCTCAGAAAATGTCTCCTTATTTCTAGATTGGATCTCTCGTTGATCAGTTTCCATCCATTATTCCTTGTCTGGATTTCAGGTGCTTTGAAAAATAGTTTGACCCCCTCCTCTCTGTGATAGCCCTTCAAATATTGGAACACTGCTATCATGTCTCCTTTGGTCCTTCTCTTCACTAGACTAACTATGCCCAATTCCTGCAATTGTTCTTCATATGTTTTAACCTCCAGTCCCCTAATCATATTTGTTGCTCTCCTCTGCCGTCTTTCTAGAGCAGGGGCGGCCTATAAAAAGCAAAGAACTGACCTGGGGTGTCTCTGCTAGCAAAAATGGAGCTGCAAAAGGAGAAACATTTCTCCTTTTGTTTAATTTTTAGTTTGTTGGGAGGGGCATGCCGCTCCCGCACCCCAACAAACTAAAAACTAAACAAAAGGAGAAATGTTTCCTCTTTTGTAATTGATCATGCAAGAAGGGACAGGAAAGAAGAAAGAGAAAGAGGAAAGAGAAATAAAAAGAAGGGAAGATGGGAAGAGAGCAAGGAAGGAAAAATAAGGAAAATGTCAACTAAAAAGATACTCCTTTGGTCTTTTTAGCTGCCAGAAAAAGGGAGTGAGGGAAAACAAGGCATTCTTGAAAGGCCTAGATAATCAACTCGGCAGCCCAAAGTTGTTGGAGCATAAGATGGTTATTGGAGAGCATGATGGATGACTCGGAGACTGATGTGAGAAGTCACATCCAGGGGGTGGGGGAAAGACCAGGATCAAGGGGAAAATGTATGATGTGATTTAGTATCAGCTGCACCCAGCCACACGCCAACATGACAATTTCTAATAAACCAATTTACTTTTTCTGAGATGCAGCTAGAGACTTTTGCTTTGAATGAGGGTGGATTTGTTAGAGCCCTGACAGAAAGAGGGGAAGAAAGGAGAATGAAGAGGGAAGGAAAAGGAAGGAAAGGAAGGAAGAGATTGAGGAGGCAGGGATTGAGAAAGCGAGGGATATAGGAAGGAAGAAGGAAGGGTTTGAGGAAGGAAGGAGGAATTGAGAAAGGGAAGGAGGAAGTGAGGGATTGAAAGCAGGGACGGAGGAAGAGATTGAGGAAGAAAGGAAGGAAAGGAAGGAAGATAGATATATAATAAGTGAGGGATGGTCTCAGAGAAGTCCTGCCTTAGCACTTGGCCACCACAGGTGCTCCCGACATGAGTCCTGTGTCATGCCCACCATGGCAACACCGCCACCTTGGCCACACCCCATAAATCCCTGACCCTCCATGGTCAAACACAATTCTGATGTGGCCCTCCATGAAATCGAGTTTGATACCCCTGTTCTAGAGTCTCGACATCTTTATATAGCGTGGTGACCAGAACTAAATGCAGTATTCTAGGTATGGTCTTACTAAGGTTTTATAGAGTGGTATTAGTACCTCACCTGATCTTGATTGAATCTCTCTGTTAATGCAATTTAGGATTGGATTGACTTTTTTGGCTGCCACTGCATGCTGTTGGCTCATACTTAATTGGTTGTCCACTAAGACTCCAAGTCTGCAATTAAACCTGGTTTCTCCAAATCTATATGTGTACTTTTGGTTTTTCTTGCCTAAGTGTAAGACTTTACTTTTCTCTACATTAAATTTCATTTTTTTAGTTAGGGCCCAGTGTTCAAATTGGTCAAAAATAAAAACAAAATCAAACAAATATATCTGTCCAATATATTTGAAAACATATTGCACTAAGTATGGAGGCCCCTAAGGAACTTAACGTTGTCTCTTTTTTCTATCTTGAGTTAAGTGCTATCATCTACTGATAGTAAAATCCACTATAAATATCGTTTTTTTCTATTCAGAGTGAAAGCAGTTAAATATCATGTTAAAAGGTAAAGGTTTCCCCCTTCCAGTCATGTCCAATTTTAGGGGGAGGTGCTCATCTCCTTTTCCTAGTTGAGGGAGCCAATATTGTCTGAAGATGCTTCTGTGGTCAGTGACCAACATGACTATATGCCAAGGTGCACAGAACACTGTTAAAAACCGCCAACTATGCTGTTTTTCCTCTTTGCCATTAATCAGAACTATAGTGGATGACACAAGGATCCTTGTCAAAAGGTACCTAACATTTTACTATATTGTATGTCTAATACTGACTTCCAAAGGAAAAATGTGCCTTTAGAAAAAAAAGTGATAATCATGGAAGTGATGATTGAAGGAAATACTTGTTTTCTATCTCTTACTTATGTATCCCAATGTAACATACTCTATATTTTTACTTCTGTACACATTTTGAGTTCCCACCAAAAGGTGATGGTAGTGGTATTATTGCTTGCTGCATAGTCAGACAAGTATTTAGACTGGATTTGGCATTTTTATCCATCTATTGCATCTTTCCCAAGGTCCTGGGAAAGATAGTTGTTGTCTGATGATGTTAAAGGCAGTTGTTGTTTGATGATGTTAAAGGTCACTGTATTATTATATTATTACAGGTAGTCCGCTCTTAAGTATCACATTTCAGACTGACAAATTCACTGCTAAGTTATATGGTCATTAAGTGAGACATCATGTTACCATGGTTTCTCCACTGACTATGCTTTTTGGAAGCCAGCTGAGAAGCATACAAATGGTGATCACATGACTGATAGTCATAAATGTCTACCAGTTGTTAGAGCATCCAAATCTCAATCTCAAATGATCATGAGGAAGCTACAACAGTCATAAATGTGACGACTGGTTATAAAAATTTTCAGCACCATATACAGACCATGCTACATGCATGCATACATTTATATTAATAATTTATATTTTATACATTTATTATATTATATATGCATACTGTACATCATAACTGAGTATGATATACACACACAAAATTTATTATATTTATTTTAACTACAGCATCTATCACCAATTTGGACTGGTGGCATTTTCTTATGTGACTAAAAAGCCCATAGTGATAGTGACAAATCAGTTTAAAATTCAAATCTTAAGCAGTGAATGAACCAAAGGGATCTGCATTTTGTTTAAGTAATGGGAAATCATCTCAATGTCTGCATGAAAGATTTCAAAATGATTTATAACATAGTCAACAGTATTTCAGATATTCTGGACTCTCCTGGGTCTGCATAATAAGGGAATGAGTAAAATCATGCTGTTGTTTGTTTATTTGTTTATATTTCATTTTCTTAATCATCTTGCTCTCTCAGATTGGGGCTCTGGGCAATGTTGGAGATACAATTACAATAACAATTAAAGTATCTATTTCCAATCTTCCAAACAATCGTATTATAACTACACATAATAATCTGATTTTGAAACATGGTTTCATATTTTCAGATGTAAATATTCTTTTGAACATGGACATTGATAATTGAATTACAGAATCAGATTCATCACTCAATGCTAAGAAATCTGTCCATCAACAATGGAAAGATAAATGTATTGCCTCAATTACGCAGTGGATTAAAAATAGGATGTTCTACTCTATATGCCATTATCTTTTACAGTACTTGAACCCAAATTACCTTTATACATTCCAGGGCCATTCTCTTTGCTTCCTGATTCTCTGTGGATGGTCCTCTCATACCAGATTGTTCTGTACCACTGAGTGTCAGCCAGTTAACAAAAATGAGCACTGTAGACTCACCACTATAAAAGAAAAAAGAAAAACATGCAAATAGAACACAGTATCAGAGACCCAAATCTAAAGCAGCCAAAATGCTTCCATTTATTTTCAAGAGAGTTGTATCAGCAACTTTATTTAGAAGTCCAAGGATTGCAAATGAATAAACAAATATTATCAAATTAATTGAGGTATGGGGGAATCTCAAATATAAGGGTAAAGGTTCGTTCTCAGAGTTTGTAGGATTGGTTTCTGAATATTTCATTATGAGGCTAAGTAACATCTTCAGCAGAGTTTAGGGAATGTCAATGTGAATGCTCTTCTAGTTATAAGGGCTTCAGGTGTGGATGTGTCAAGTGAAGGTCTTGTTATGGGCCTTGTGATGGGTCAGGTGGGAGTCATCAATGAGAGTCTTGTGATGGGGAGTTACATCAGGTGAGGATCACTGGGAGATGAAATGCTGATTGGGAGGACTTGCATGGGTTGATTGAGGGTTGGTGCCATCTCTGGTAGCTGTATGGTTGATTTGGATTCTGAGGGGTTCGTAGGCTGGTTGTAGATCATGTGTCTGTTGATGGAATTGCTTCTGGAGTGCCAAGGCTTTGATGAACTCACGAGCATGGTGGGTGGTAGCGTGGCCAAAGATTTTTGTGTTTCTCTAATCAAAATGGTGTTGTTTGATGTTGGTGTGGGTAGAGATTAAGGATTTGGTACTGGCATTTGGCCAATGTTTGTCGATCCTAGTTTTTAGTTGATGTGATATTTGTCCCACGTAAAATTGGTTGCAATGGTTACAGTTGATTTTGTAGATTACATTGTTTCTTTCATCTTTCTGTACCTTGTCTTTCATTCTGGACAATTCCTGGCACAATGTATTCCTGAGGGTTGGAGAATTCTGGCTCTCATTTCTGACACAACCTTTGTGTATGGTAAGGTTAGTTTTTGCGTGGTGGTTGGCTGTGTGTTGTGTTGTGGTTTGGGTGCTATGTGTCAGAATATGAACTTTTTTGGACAGCCGTTACAGAGAAAGAATTCAAGCAGCCATTTCTCCTCCTTGATGTCTTTCTCTATAACGGCTATCCAAAAAACTACCACTCCTCTACCAAAAAACTACTACGACCACTTATCCTACACCCAAACTATAGATATTCACGATTATTGCAAAACTCAAACTTTTCAATGGGGATAAAACATCCTCAGGAGACAAAGAATATTAGATATAGACAAAAACTGTGAGATAGACAAAAAGCTATGACTGCTAGCTGGAATCTAATAAAAAGAATTTTGCACGATGAGATATCAATTCCATCTAAATTCTCTAATATCTATCTAATAGTTCTATACATAAATATAGAAGTTCAGGCTTTTCTGTCAATCTATTCCATTGTCTGGGTTACCCACCGATTAGAAGGTGTTTCCTCTCGCTGAAGACAAATCTTGCCATTGGGATCTACAAAATCTTCAACCTATAGATCAAATCAATAAATCACTACTTTAAAATGTATTTTATTAAACTATTTCAATACTGCTTTTTACTGTATTACTAGTGCATACATACACACACACACACACACACACACACACACACACACACACAAACCCACAATAAATATTTTAAACATAGAAACAAAGCCATAAAATGATTTTGGAAAAGGCCACTAAAATAATAGGCAGTGAAAGATAAAAGTATAGCAACAATTAAGCCAGTCTTAGGGTTCTATTGATCCTTCTCAAGAGCACAATTTCCTTTGTTTCTTAGTAACATTACTGTCAATTTGAAACAGAATGGGACAACTTGGTACAGGTGGGTTGGTACAGGCAGGTCAATGCAGAGATGGCTCAGAGTCACCAAATCAGTGCAGATGGCTCAACAATGCCAGCCCAGTGCCAATGGATTCGCACTGATGGGTTGGTACTGACAGGTCTGCATTGATGGGTCGTCCCTGTTGTCTGCATGCAAAACAATGCTCCCCACACCTGGACAACTCACTGCCCATGGAACGATGAAGCAGGGAGGGGGTAACATCTGCACCAATTTATTACATATAAAAATATCTCACAACTTGCAAGATGTTATGATTTGAACATGAGGGATAAAAACAACATAAATAAGTGACTAGATAAATTATTGCTTTGCTGAAACTTCAATCTTCAACCTTGGAATGTAATAGCAAACAGCTGTTCACTTGTATTGTTTGGATTTAATGTTTGAATTTTAAATCTACTCGAAAGAGAACAAAGAGTTGCTTGCCCCAAGCTTCTGACCAACGCAGCATCTCTGAACCAAGAAAAAATGGACATGTCTGTTGTGTATGTTTGTGTAATGGTCTTAAAAGACCACTCCTGGAGACCATGAAGCAAAAAATTATTTTCACAGAGGCAGCAGCACAGGAATGACCTACAACCGAACTGCAGGAAAGAAGTTGTGATTTGTCGTGCTTTGAGAGGTACCAAATCAGGATGAATTTGGCATTACTTCAAAAATCTTTGGGAGCTGTGGAATATTGGATGTATTTTTCCTAGTATGCGAGGAGCTGAACAGTAACAGGGTTAATTACTTTCACTATAGGAAAATGACCAAGAAATTTTGGTCCAAGTTTCTTACTAGGTAATTTCAATCTTAAGTATTTGGTTGATAAATATACTTTGTCTCACACGTGAAAAGGTGGTTGGAGAGATCTGTGCTTGTCTGCTTGTTTTTTATATTCCTCAGCCACTTCCGCTAAAGGTTTATTTGTATTGTCCCACCCTTTCTTTAACGTATCCATCCATTCTATTAGGGACATGGAGGTGGGTGGTTCTCTAGGTAACTCAGGCATAGGAACAAACTCCATGCCAGTAGTTATTTGAAAAGGTGTTAATCTTTATTATATGTCATTTCTGCAAATGGTAACAAGTCCGCCCAATTTTCCTGTTGATAATTTATATAACATCTAATGTATTGTTCCACCATGGCATTCGTACGTTCTGAAGGTCTGTTAGTAGCTGGATGGAAAGCAGAGCTAAGCCCCCGGGATGATCCAATGGACTTTAGGAGCTTCCTCCAGAACTTAGCGAATTGGACTCTGCGATCTGAAATTACTCACTGGGAAACTCCATGAAGTCTGTAAATATATTTCACAAAAAGTTTTGCCAGCTATTTGTCCATTTCAAGCAGTGAAATGGGCTTGCTTAGAGAATAAATCGATGACAGTCCAAATCACTGTATTTCCACCGCTGTCTGGGAGTTCAATGATAAAGTCCATTGCTATTTCCTCTCAAGGTTTTGTTGGTTCGGCTACGTGTTGGAGAAACCCGGGTGGCTTCCCTGGTCTGTTTTTCATGGTAGCACAAACAGAACAGCTTTTTACATAGTCCTCTACATTGTTTTTCATCTTTGGCCACCAAAACTGTCTCCTTGCCAGAGGGTTTTTAGAAATCCAAAATGACCCCCTAGCCAAGAGTCATGACTCCACTTTAACCCATTAGTCTCATGCTGGCGGGCACATATATTTTACTTCCTTTCCAAGCCAACCCTTCCCTCAAAGTCAAATCCACTTGGTTTTCTTTAAACCATGCATCATTTGACAGTGCAGCTGGGCTTCGGAGATCATGACATTCACTATTTCCTCTCGTCAGTTTTCAAATTGGGGTTTTCTGGACAAGGCATCAGCCAATAGTTTTTTTTCCCCTGGAATGTACTTTAGTTTGAAGTTAAAATGTTTAAAATATTAAGCCCAGCAAACTAGTTTGGGGGAAAGTTTTTGAGGAGTCTTCAGAGTCTCGAGGTTTTTGTGATCAGTCCACACCTCGAAGGGCTCTGTAACTCCCTCCAGGAAATGCCTCCATGATAGGAGAGCCCATCGCACAGCAAAAGCCTCCTTCTCCCAAACTGTCCACCTGCGTTCCATATCAGTCAACTTTTTTGACATATAAGCATAAGGCATCAGCTGGCATCGGCTTGGGCTACAAAAGGTTAATTTGGATCCAAATGCTGGAGGATAGGCTCTGCTGCGAAAAGGCACTTTAAAGTTAAAGTTTCAAAGGATTTTTGACAGTCCATTGTCCAAGTGAGAGGCTAACTAGGTTTTGGTTTGGTCAGAGAAGGACTGGTTTTTAGTAACTCTGTTAAAGGGAGTGCAACCTTGGCAAATGAAGGAATGAATTGTCTATAAAAATTTGCAAAACCTTTTGTAAAGCTTTGAAGTTGCTTACATGTTCTTAGGGGTTGCCAATCTAGCACAGCCTTCACCTTTCCAAGGTCCATCTCGATTCCTCTGATTTGACACTTGGTAGCCCAGGTAGTCCAAAGTCTCCTTATGGAATTCTCATTTTGATAGCTTTGTGTATAGTTTGGCAGTTAAAAGTTTTTTCAGTATTTGCCTGATTAGTTTGACATGCTCTTCCAGGGTCTCGCTAAATATAAGAATGTCAATCAGCTAAACAAGGACTCCCTTATAGAGATGTTCATGTAGCACCTCATTGATCAGCTGCATAAATACAGTGGGGGGCCCTTGGAGTCTGAAAGGCATAAATCGGAATAGGAAACTCCCAAGAGGGCAGTTAAACGCCATTTCCACTTGTCTCCCTCTTTTATGTGGACTCGGTAGTAAGCTTCCCTCAGGTCTAGCTTGGTAAACATTTTGCCTTTTGACAGAGATTCAGCAAGTCCTTCATTAGGGGTAGGGGGTACGTATTTTGTATACACACCCCATTCATGCCCCTAAAATCCATGCATAAGCTAAGTCCCCTATCTTCCTCCTCTTTAAATAATACTGGGGCTGCCAACCTAGATTTTGCTGGTTTGATGAATACTCTGGATAAGTTGGTATCAATGTACTTCCTCAACTCAGTCATTTCATTAGATGTCATGGAGTTCATTTTGGTTTTGGCAGCTTTGTTCTAATTCGATGGCACAATAAGTGAGGGAGGAGGATGTTTCATTCTTCCTCACTAAACACCTAGGCTAATTCTCTATATTCCTTAGGAATCTGGGGTTTGCCTGGAGGAGAGTGTGAAGCGGTAGCTGCTGTTTCTGGTGGTTGGCCCATATTGGTTGGCAGTCTTTTGTCAGGAGGGACAGGGGGCCGACACCAATTATGATTTTCCAGTATCCATCCTCCCATTTAATGGCAGTGGTCCATTTGTCAAACCAAGTAAGTCCCAATATTTCGACATTTTTGGTGTTATTACATATCGTATAAGTTCACAATGTCTTCCCATTTCTAATCTAATCAGTTTTGTAATCTGGGTGGCTGGGAACCTACAATCAACGTTCCATCTACCTGTTCAAACTTGATTGGGCATTTTAAGGCTCTAGTTTTTATCCCTAATTGCTCAACAATTAGAAGCCCAATTAAACATCTGGTACATCCTGGATCTATCGAATTCTAATTCTCTAATTCTCCAAGCTCCCCAGTCTCGGGCACCACCAACTTCACTTTATTGTAAAAAGGGGGGTGCTGCACTCACCACCGGGTCATCTTTATTGTTAGCCTCTCTGGGAGGGGTTTCTTTGGTCAGAGGTTCCTTGCTGTCTTCCGTGGGGAGGGGAACCTCTATGGCTTGTCTGGCAAATTGACTGGTCTCTGGGGGCTTCCGTGGAGCCCTTCTGCCTCTGGCAGCTGTAGCTGGCCATGGTTGCGGAACCAATGCAGGTGCCAGACACTCGGAAGCCCGATGACCAGCTTAACCACAATGGTAGCATTTGATAATCACTGTAGGCTGGGTAGGAACAGCCTCAGCAGGCTTAGTCAGAGGACGTCTGGCCAAAATTCTCCTCAGGGGCCTCTCAGATGAAGGTTTGCGATGAGGTTTTCTCTATCCAGAGCTATAGTATTGCAGTTGCTCTGATACCCTCGGACCCCACAGGCTTTTCTGACTTCTTGATCAATGGCTTCTGTAAAATAGTAAAATAGTATTCTGTCAGGCAATGTCCAAGATTTCATGTGACCTGTCTAAAGTCCTATACAAAGTCTTTTATGGGTCGATTACCTTGCTTCATCACTTTTATTGTGTCTTCATTTTCATTGACTCTGTTGGAGTCTTCAAATCTGGCCTGAAGCAGCTCAACAAACCAATCTGCATCATTTAACTCAGCAGCCCCCCCATTGTGTAGCTGGGCTAACTAGTCAGAAGTGTCTTCTTCATTCATCCCATCTGAAATTGCTGAAACTAAGTTGTGATCTGTCTCATATTGTTCTCCATATTGATCTATATGTACCCAGACTTGGCTGAGGAAATAAGCCAATTTTGCAGGCTTCCCATCAAATGTCGCTCTAAACCTTGTTGGCAGTGGCCTCACTGGTGGAATTGCTATGGCGACTGGAGGCAGGGGCCTGCCGGGGTGCTGCAGCGGGTGGCAGGTAGTGGGGCAAGAACCTGTGAGGCGCTGCGGTGGGAAGCAGGGCAGGGACCTGCTGCTGTGCTGCTGGATAGGGCTGCTGAGGTGATTGCTGAGTTGCAAAGGGGGGGGGGGCTGCAGCCGTCTGCTGGATCAGATCCCATTGCTGCACCAGGATTGAGGCAAATTGGCCGCATGGTGGTCCCGAAGAAGGTGCTGACATTCACTGGCATTGGACCCACCCATGACCAGGATAGAATCCCCAGCCTGGGGGAATACATTCCATAGTGGGTAGCATAAAGGTACGTTGACGGGTTGGAGGAAAATTGGAGGTTGCATCATTACAAATGCCGGCTGCATCTGCTGTCTCCCCTCTGCTGTTGATCCTGTTGCGCCGAGCCAATTCCCCAGTCACTTCTAGCCAAATGAAAAGATGCCGACGCCACGCTGGCTCCACTGCCAGGTCCTGGATCAGGAAAAGTGAACGTGGGTTGCATTAAGCTCTATCTCAGTTGAGGAGATTGGGACTGTGGGACATAACTTCCTATTTCAAGTCACTCAAAATGCTCTGGGAGCTCTGTCAACAATTGGCTTTGAGATGGAGGCAACAGGTTCCAACAGAAGTTGTTGGACTCCAAAGCTCCCACATCTCTCCATTCTGGCTCGTGGGCTGACTTCATTGGGCTGGAGTCGGAATGATATTCAGGCGGCCTTTCCTCTGGTCCCATCTCTGATGTTGGATCAGTTTGGCAACTTTTCCAGGAATCCGTTTCTTTGGGCCGAGTGCCTACCTCTCTCTCTCCTCTGCAGTTCTCTCTCCTCTGCAGCTTCAAGGGTTCGCACCACATCTTCAGAAGGAAAATACTGGGTCTCGATAAGTTCTCCGGTATTAACATCTCTTTCTGTGATCTCCTCTTTCTCCTACATCTTTGCTGAGTCTTTGCATCGCCCGAACTTTAGGTCGATATTAGGGCTCAGCACCCCACACAGCCCCCTTTCAGGGTGCTGGTAACTATTTAAAGATTCAGATTAATGTCAGGGTTCCAAAAAAAACCCCAACTCCAATTAAAAATTCATAGACAGGCATTTTCTCAAAGTTTCCTTTTATTAGAGTAGTTATACTGGTACATCTGGGAAAACCTGAATCGGAGAGTTCCAGGTTTTCCCTTAGTAATTCAAAAGTCAAAACCTAATCCCTTCATCTATCAATCCATCATATGGTTCAATCACCAACTGTCCCAACTTGAGAGATTCCTTCAACCACTCCTCCTCCAGGTGCAGGAATAACATGACTTTGCCCGAAAAGAAGAATGCTATTAAAAAGAACACTCTAAAAATCCCCCCCTCCTACTTTCCCAGGCACAGGAATGTGGCAGTGTGGAAGCTTCTGCTACTAATATGGCTTCCAAAGCCGACATAAATATTTCATCAGATTACTTAAATTTTACACATTTTTCTTATATTTTTGCTGAAAATCTTCTTGAATTTGAGTCCTGATGCACTGGACAATGGGACATGGGGAGGAGATAACTTGGGAATAACACAACTTAGATCATGGAGGCAGAAAGATTTGGCATGAAAGATATACAGAAGATATGTTTCCTAGAAATTAATGTGGAATGAATGAGGCAATACAATTCTGATGGTATGTGACGTAGTGTCACTTTGTGGTGGTTGAAGACACTTTGTTCAGAGATGCAGAGATGAATGGTGTAGTTTTTTGAGCACCTGATCAACAGAGCCCAATCTAAACTCTTCTGGAAATCAATTTAGATCAGTTTTGAAGGCAATTGGTGAATGTGTATGGCTTTTAGTGTGAACCACGGGCGTGCATTTATTTTAACTTGCATTTATTTCTCCATGTTTTGGGTTGACATCAGGAACTTCTTTAGGACCCTCAATATGACATGGCCATGATTAATTTATATCAGAAGATCACAGCAGTATTTCTGATTTGTTTTCCAGAAAAGGAGAAATGTCATCACCAAACATAGGTTGCCTGTGGAAAGCATCTTTTGTCAAAATAGCTCTATCATCTACTGTATACAGTATATGTTCACAAACTTCACTTTTATCTGCCACTGTCACAGAGCTTGCAAAATGTTTTGATCTTGCATACATGATGAAAATGATTTTCAGAGGTATAATTTTTAAAATTGTAATGGATTAATTAATTATAGATTGTTGTTTCTTTTCCTTTTTAAAATGAAACAATTCCTCTCTTTGGTATCTTTTTCAATAATGAAGTTGAGAGATAAAAAAATATGAATAAGTTTACTGTAACTTTGATCTTACAATGTTATGAGCCAATGACAGCCAGTAGCTGCTAACTTGTATGGTTTGAATTTAATATATGAATTTTAAATCTACTTGAGAGAAAACGAAGTGTTACTCACCCCACACTTCTGACCAATGCAGCATCTCTGGACCAAGAGAAACTGGATGTGTGTGTGAGAGAGAGAAAAAGAAAGAGAGACAGAAGACAGTCTTAGAGATTGCTCCTGGTTGTCTGGTTTGGGCTTCTTCGGTGACAGACCAAAATCCGCGATCATGTGTGGTTTCGATCTGTGCTCGCCACCAAAGTGCCCCAAGACGCCTGGATTTGGGGATAAGCCACCCTGTAGAGGTGGTGAAGAGGAGGGAGACTGCCAGCAGGGTCGAGGAGAGCCGCATCTCTCCTCCCCAGCTGGCCATTACTCCCTTTCCCAAAGGCGGTTGCAGCAGTGGTCAGAAATGGTGATCTCAAAGAAGAACCCGACCGGAAAAGATTGTGCTGGAGGAAGATAAGAAGAGAAAGCTTTGACTGACTGGGTTGAACTGAAAAAGCAACAACATAAGGTACCCTGGTATTTGAACTATAAAGAATAACATTGTTCCCAAAGAAGATTTCTGAAGCGGCGAAGGAGAAAGAAGGGGAAAGATTTGTTTTTTTTTCTTTCCTTCCCCATACTGACAGCTAAGAAACTTAAGTAAGAAATTGAAAAAAATTCACTTTACATTAATAGGCATTTAAGCTGAAAATAAAATGTCAAAGGGATAATAAAGATTTCTTGGATATTTAAAAACTTTTAAAAGGAGAGAAAAGGAAAAAAACAAAAGGATGGGATCTGGAAAAATGGAGGAGACCACCTGGAAGTAAAAGGAATTAACAGTGAAACCTTAACAAGATTCCTAAAAAAATACATTCTAACTGAAACTTTGTAATAAGATAATAGAACCCCAGGAAGAGAAAATGGAAAAAAGAAACAGGAAGAAACAGCCTTCGATTACTTGGATTACTTGGTGATATTTGGATTTTTGGTTATTCGATTTAAGTGACTAAAATCAATTGGGTGGTTGTTTAAAAAGGCATCACTCTTGGAAGAACTGAAAATGGAACTTAAAAAACAGAAAGAAAATGCACAAGAAGGAAGAGGTTTTCTTTGGCTTCGTATTTCAATTTTTAGAAATGGAGATCTTGAACTATGAGAATCAACAAGAAATGCTTGATGAACAAGAAGGGCGGGACAAAGAAAAAGCCATCTTTAATGATCAAGTAATTCTATGGGGGGGGGAAGGAAAGGGGGAAAACAGAGTGAAAAATTTAAGATTTGAAAAAACAACCAAAAAAAAAGAATAGTTTGAAAAGCAATTACAATATTAGGAAGAAACAGAAGACAGGATTACAGAAGAGAAAATTAGAATTAGAGAGACTAGGGGTCAAAAAGGGGAGGGAGAAGAAGAGGGGGAAGAAGGAAAGGAAAAGAAATAAAGGATAGAAACAGGATATAGAGAAACGGAGAAAACGTACAAGAATTAAAGGCATAAGCCTATTTAGAAGACATAGAGATAATGGGTAAAAATGTAATTGAAAGAGAGGATTCTGCAAGGGTACATAAGATAGCATTGTTATATTAGAAATAGAAATGAATTTAGAAAGTATGAAACAAGTTTGATTAAAGTGATAGATAAAATACCTATTGTAATGTAAAGGAATGTCTGTTAATAAAGAAATGAAATAAAGAGAATGAGAGAATGAAATTAGGAAAGGATGGGAACATTTTAATTGTTATTAATGATTTATAAAAATTCAAGTGAAGAGACATATAAAAGAAATATGAAAAAATATGGAAATATTATAAGTGTTCCTAAGGAAGTATGATATTTAATTGAAAAGAAATGTTAAAGATGTTAACTAATATTAATGGAAGATTGTAACTAACATTAATAGTTGAGCCGAATTGGAATAGAATGAGTATTTTATGTATTATTGTTATATATATATATTATCTTTAAGAACTTAGTGTATATTTTAAGAATGTACCAAGCAGAATTCAATTGGCAAAAGTTATGTGTTATAAAATAGAGGTTAGATATTGAATGTTATAACTGTAAAGACATAAACTGAAGTTTAAATAAGATCTGAATGGACAAAAATTAAAAGATACAAAGGTGTCATACTCCAATCAGTAACTACAGGGGAACATTTGTTTAATGAGAAAAGAAAATATGAAATTGAAACAGGACAGACAAAAGTATAAACATAATGATTAGAAAGATATTGAAACTTAGAAAAATAGATGTAATTGAACTTAGAAAGGAATGAGATAATTAAAAACAAGGTTGAGAAAATTAAGAGAAGGGAAAAATCACTGAGAAAATGCTAAAATAGTAATAAGATATGGAATAGAATACAAAGATGAATATGAAATTGAGTTTGTGTCTGTATGGAAAAGTGACAACCCGGGATCATGCTATTCTTAAAAAAAGATATTTTATTTGTATTATGTTTTGTGAAAACCCAAATAATAAATTTTACCAAAAAAAAATTGATTGCTCCTAGAGACCACGAAGTAGAACCAGCAGAAAAACAGTAATGACCCATGATAAGAGTTAACCCTAGCCCTAACCCAGTGCTTTTCAGCAACATAAGAAGATTTTTGAGGTATAAAAACCACAATTTTATTGCGCCTCTACTGGAGTCATACCTGTCAGTAACCTTCCAAACTGAGTCACTGTCCTTCCCCTCAGGCTACAACCCTAGCACATCCACTCATCACAGAATTCCAGACTTCGGCCCTCCCACCCAGCCCACTCCCCCACCCGGGCATCTGAAATAACCAGTTCAGGCTATACTGCATATTTTGGGAAAGATTTTCTCATACAAATGCACACACATTGTACTTTTTAGAAATGATGTTTGGAACTTTAGTAAGGTGCAGGCTGCTCTAATTCTTTCTCAGGAAGAGCAGGAATCACTCAGCAGTGCTGCTCTGCAGTGATTATCTGATGATCAGTAAATAAATCAGGCACAAACAGGGAGTGTAAATAAATCACAGGCATAAATGAAATGAAGGTCAGCAAATTACTACAGTAGATACAATCAGAGCCGTGCAGAAGTATAATTCCCCTTCCTGCAAAGTTTTCAAAAGGTATCACTTTTCACTGTGTTTTTGAAATAGATGTCAAATCCACTCTGGTTTGATGCTTCGCATGTAACAAATCACAACTCCTTTCTGCAGTTTCATCGCAGACCATTCCCATGGCTTCTGCTGGTTCTGCCCAATTAGTTTTTCCCTTTTGGTCTCCAGGAGTGGTCTCTAAGACCAAAACACCCACCCACCCACACACGCATGCACGCACATACACATCACTTTTTCTTGATCCAGAGATGCTGTGTTGGTCAGAAGTGTGGGGTGAGCAATGCTTTCGAACAGATTTCAAATTCAAACATTAAATCCAAACAATACAAATGAGCAGCTGTTTGCTGTTACATTCCAAGGTTGAAGATTGAAGTTTCAGTCAAAACAATTATTTACGTAGTCATTCATATTATTTTTTATCTCTCATGTTCAAATCATAACATCTAGCAAGCTGTGAGATATTTTTACATGTAATAAATTGCTGCAGATGCTTCATCCACACTTCGTCGTCCTGCAGACAGTGAGTTGTTCCCATATCCAGGGGGCAGAGGCCACTCATCCCGCATCCAGACAGCAGGAAGGACTTGTTGACAATGACCTGTTGGTGCCCAACCATCAGCACCGATCCATTGGCACCAGCCTGGCGGTTGGTGACCTACCAGGGGTAGGGTTTAAATTTTGTAACAACTAGGTGGCTAGGTGAGTGTAGCCATGTGACTGGGTGGGCATGGCTTTTTTGCATCCCCCCTCCCCCCCCGCTTTTGGGGAAAACAGAATTAGACGAAATATTATTAGGTACGGATGAGAATTTGATTAAAAAAACTTACAAAGTATTATTAGAATGCAAACTAGAAGAAGAAAAGGTGAAAGAAACAATGTTGGTCTGGATGAAAGACTTTGGATATGGTATAAATTTGGAAGATTGGCAAATTTTATGGGATAGAAATAGAAAAATAACTTTGGCGGCATCATATAAAGAAAACTTACACAAAAGGTATTACCGATGGCATACCCTACCATCAAAATTGGCAAAAATGTACCTGAAACTATCCCCTAAATGTTGGAAATGCAATAAAGAAATTGGAACATACTACCACGTATGGCGAAAATGTGAAAAAGCTCAAACATACTGGCTGAAAATTAGAAATTGGTTAGAATAGATGTGTAAAATTAAAATAGAATTCAGACCTGAAATTTTTCTATTGGGTATCAATGTGGGAAAATATAATAAAGAGATAATATATTTAATAGTTCATGTTACCACCGCAGGGAGATTAGTCCTTGCTCAAAGATGGAAAGGTATACCAGATGAAATAATAATTAGAAATAATTAAAAATTTGGATGTGCGCCAAAATGGATAGAGTAACTCAAGAGTTAGAAGATAGGACTGAATTTGAATATTACAAAATCTGGGAGAAGTTTTACCTCTGGTTTAAAAAAAGAAAGGAGTAAATGTATGAATGACTATTAACATTTATGTATATATGTAAATTAGTATTCGTTATATGTATTATTTGAGGATGTAAGACAAGTAGGTGAGTCGGGATGTATGCACCACGTTCATTGTTTTTAACTGTTTTTTCTTTCTGTTGTTTCATTAATAAATTTATTTTTTTTAAAAAGCAATGTTGTGCATGCACGCAATGTTGCGCATGAGTGATAAGTATTGACTGGGCGGGGAGGGGAGGAAAGGGGCGGGCAGAGAGGGGCGTGGCCAGCCAGGAGCATGATTTGTCGGTTCTCCAAACTATACAGAATAATTACAACTGGCTCTATAGAACCGATCCGAACCATAGAATCCCACCTCTGTGACCTACCCACCCCAAGTTGTCATAGATCCCATTTGAAGACCGCCACATATGTGTATTATTTAAAGAGATTTGCTTTTTTAAAGTTGCTTTTTAATTTTTTTATCTGTCCAGGTTTACTGCTTGAGAGATGAATGGCCAAATAAATACAACCAAAAACAGAACCATTAAAATATAGAATAGAGAATACCTTTATTGGCATTGCATTCCATGAATACAATGAAATTTGAAAGTTACTCCAGCACAATGCCCCCAACAGCACATCACAATCACATTAGAGTATTTAAAAATTAAAATAATTATAATAATAATAAGACTAAATCACAAATGCACTGTTTGATTCAAGACAATTACTGCTTTGGAAAAGAAACTGTTTCTCAAACTATTAGTCCTCATTTTAAGACACCTATAACAGTTCGAAATATGAATATCCAGGATGAGAACGGTCTGTGGAGATTTTTAGTGTTCTAGAGAGGAGTCTGGTCTTCGCAATCTCTTCCAAAGAAGAAAGAGAGCGACCGATGATTTTTTGTGCTATGTTTATAACTCTCTGGAGCATCTTCTGAATCTACTGCAGAACATCCAGCATACGACACTGTTACACAGTATGCCAAAATGCTCTTGATGGTAGAACGGTAGAAAGTAACCAGCCAAAGTTGTTAACACTGGTTATATACCCATTTAACACTGGATATATAATGGTTTTAGTGATAGTTTCGGAACTGGAACACCATTATCAGAGAAGCATTTTCTTCTATCAACATATATAAATTAATAAGACATCTTAACATGAAGAACTTTATATAACCTCTATGGCAGATTTTAAAATACAAGCAATTTGAGAGAATGTAATACTTTCCCAAGTTATTTCTACTGGATCATTGTTATTCTACCAATTTGTTTATTTTATTGTACAGCACAGAGGATGGATCACAAGGAGCCCTACTCTCATCTCTCTTCTACCATTGTCTCATATATTAAAAGTTTAGGCTTAAATAACTACAGGCCACACTCTTTGAGACTCCCCATGCTATTTAGTCACAGTGTTATTCTCGGTAGTTCTATTTATTTATTTTATTTTATTTTATTTGGTTTGTCAATTGCTTACAAGATAATAGGTATATGTAAAAACATAGTTATGAATACATGGATACATATAAGAAAAATAAAAGAAACAATAGGACGGAGACAGTAGGCATGTTGGTGTGCTTATGCACACTGCCTACAGACCTCTTAGGAACGGGGTAAGGTCAATAGTAGAAAGTCTAAGGTTAAAGTTTTTGGGGTTTGGGGAAGAAACCACAAGAGTCAGGTAGACTATTCCAGACATTGACCACTCTGTTGCTGAAGTCGTATTTCCTGCAATCAAGTTTGGTGCGATTAACCTTGAGTTTGTATCTACTGTTTGCTCTTGTATTGTTATGGTTGAAGCTGAAGTATTCATTGACAGGTAGGACATTGCAATGTATGATTTTAAATACTATAGTTAGATCGGACCGAAGGTGGCGTAGTTATAGGTTTTCTAGGTCTAAAATTTCAAGTCTGGTGGCATAAGGTATTCTGCAACGAGTAGAGGAGTGGAGAACTCTTCTTGTGAAATATTTCTGGACTTTCTCAACTGTGTTACGTAATGTGGGTTCCAGACTGATGAGCCTTTTTGGCTATGCAGTTACAATGGGCTCTAGCACTTAGATCATTAGAGATGAGTACTCCAAGATCCTTGACAAAATTGGTCTTGACTATTCAGCCTGTATTTTATTTTCTGATTTTTTTTGCCAATATGTAAGACAGAGCATTTATTTGTTGAGATTTGAAGTTGCCATTTGTTTGACCATTCTGATACATAGTCGAGGTCTTTTTGAAGGGTAGCAGTATTGTCTGTGGTGTTCAATAGCTTTACATTGTCAGCGAAGAGAATGCAGTTGCTCTTAATACGATCACAGAGGTCATTTATGTAGAGTATGAAGAGAGTTGGTCCTAGAACACTGCCTTGGGGGGACACCATTGTTGACAGGCACAGAATTTGATAGGACGCTCCCAATTTTGACCATTTGTTGTCTGTTTGGCAGGAATGCTTCTATCCAGTTATGTAGGTGTCCAGAGATACCATAAGATTTTAGTTTTAGGAGTAGTTTGTTGTGTACCACTGAATCAAAGGCTTTACAGAAGTCTATGTAGATTGCATTTATTGCTTTGCTCTGATTGAGTTGTGTAGTCCATATGTTTTTACAGTGTAAGAGTTGCAGATTGCAGGATAGTTTTTTTCTGAAATCAAATTGTTTATTAGAGAGTAGGTTGTTTGTTTCTAAGTGGAGGATGATGGATTGGTTAATAATTGATTCCATGACTTTACAGGTGATGCAGCATAAAGAGATTGGACTGTAATTTTCAACTAGGCTGGGGTCTCCCTTTTTGAAGATGGGGATGACCGTGGCTTGTGACCATAGTTTTGGCAAGGAGCTGGTCCTGAAAGATTTTTCAAAGATTATGCTTAGAGGCTCGGCTATGGCAGTGGATAGCTTTTTTAAGAAGTAGGCACATATTTCATCCGGTCCAATAGATAGAGATGGTTTTAGATTGCGTAGTGATTTTTCAACATTGTCTTCTGTAAAATCGATATGTATTAGATCATTGTAGTTATCTGTAGTTCGACTAGGAAATACTGGGCATGATCCATTGCTGTTTACAAATACTGAGCCAAAGAATGTGTTAAAGAAGTTGGCTTTAATGGTGTCATCATTGCAGTCTTTACCATTAGGTCCTTTTAGAGGTGGGATGGACCTTGAGTCTTTTAATTTGTTGTTTACAAAATTGTAGAAAGTGCAGGTGGAATTGGTGCGTAGAAGGTTTTCCTCTTGTTTAATGTGATAATTGGTACATTCAGTCTTTCTGGTAGCATACATTTTTGTATTGGCTTTTGAAATTGGCAACGTGATTTGTTTTTCTGCCAAAGTGATCTCTTTTTGGATTGAAGCTTCCTTATTGTTATGGGTAATCTGTTTTTTCTGGGTTTTGGAGTTGTTATTGGTACATGTAATTTGATGGCTCTTTTGACTTCCAGTAAAAATAAGTTGTAATGGTCTTCAACAGTATTGCATCCAGTGAATAGAAATTGCCAATCAAGGGATGAGAGATCGTTGTCTATAAGATCATAGTTGCCTTTTTTGAAGTTATAATTGGGGATCACATTGTTGTGTTGATTTTTGTGTGGATGTATGTTGAGACAAAAGTCAATCATGCTGTGGTCACTATTGGGAAAAGTGTTCTTTAATTTGTATTCCGTAAATTGAATTCAAACTATTGCAGAAGATGAGATTGAGGCAGTTGTTAAATCTAGCATTGTTGGTTTGTAGTTGTTTCAGTCCCAAGTTTGTTACAGCATTATAAAAGGTTGCATGTATGGGTTCAGTTTTACATTTGTTTAGGGTCCAGTTAATGTGAGGTAGATTGAAGTCACCAAGAAAGATAAAAGTGTGTGGGCAGGATGTTGCCCATGTTACTAGTGAATTTAGCTTGTTTACATGTTCGATGTCATAATCAGGGGCTCTGTAATATAGTAAGAATCGAAATGTGATGTTTAAGGACAGTTCAGATGATAGTCTCAGGAAGAGCAAGCTCTTGGGTAACTTGGATGTTTTTTAGATGTAAGGACTTTTTATAGAAAATAGCAATACCACTTCCTCTACGGATTTCACGATCTGATCAATAAACATGATAGTTTCTTACTGTGCTAATGGAGTCAGAGAGAGATGCATTGAGCCATGTTTCACAGACATATATGATGTCGAATTTAGCCATATTTAGTAAGAGGAGAAATTCAGGTATTTTATTCACAAGGCTTTTTGCATTGAGTAGCTTGCATTTAAGGCCAGTTGTAGTTGGAATTGAGGTAGTTAGGGGCATGCGTGCTTAGTTTTGAGTGATGGTGGGTTGGATGAGGTAGGGTTGGATGCTCTGAAAAGTTCTGTGTTTTTCAGAGAAAACAAAAGCACCAGGAGGATTTGAAGGTGGCTTAAAAAACTGTCCATTGACTAGGACTCTTTGGCAGCAACTAGTCAGATATAGAGTCTTGATTGCCAATTAATGCAATCTCCTAATAGACAGTTATCTGCTGCTGTCTCCTGTCAATTGAGGAAGAAAGCTATTGGAATTGGTTTCGTTCTGTGGAACTTACACACACACACACACATATAATGCTGTTTACAAAACAAAAGCATCAAAATGCATACATACTGTATACATACATACAAAACAATCAGTATTAAAATAAAAATATCTTTCTTGAATTGTCCAGATTCCTCTACATTATTATCAAATGAAGAATACAGGAAGACTGACTCCTCCCCAAGATGGCTGCTGAGGAGTAAGAGCTTTCTTTCTCTTACTCACAATCTGCTGTTTGCTGCCAGAGCTGGCTCTTTGGCAGTCTTCCCCACCACCACCCGGATTTGAATGGGAGCATTTAGGACTTATGGATAGCTGTGAAGGGGAATCTTGAAGACTACAACTTCTTGTGGGAACAGTCAAAAAGTCAATGGGCATTTAACATCTCTTCCTACCAACAGAATGTTTTTGTAAGCATGCCTGGGGCTTTTAAGTTCTCCTTTTGAACTTTTGTTTTTGTTCTTATCTTTAAAAGTTAACTGGCTGGCTGAATGTCGATTTATTTCAACCACTGCTGGATTCTTTCTGCTTCCTTTTTTGCTTTCTTTGATTTATTTGACTGCTCTTATCAATTTCTGCTTTCTGTATAAAAACACAGTACATGATTCTGGTTTGTATTTTATTAACCTGCAAAAACTTTTTGGGATCAAAGCAATCAGAAAATATCTTCTCTGCTTTCTTTGGTCGATCCCTGCTTTGAACAACAACATATTAGAACTATTTGCTAAAGCAGCGATTAAGCACTTCGAGGAAAATTTCAGAATTGAAAGAAAAGAATTAAGGGGAGAAAAATAAAACAAAAACATTTAAAAATATAGGAAATTGGACTTTAAAAATACAGGAAATTTAATTGGAAAGGCATTAAGTTGGGAAGGCATTTTAAAATGCTGAAATTATTTATTTAAAAAGTTAACTTTGCTTTTATAATTGAATTCCATTTAAAATGATTAAAGCCAGATTGACTCGTGGTACCATTGAAATTTAAGCTGAAAATGCCACAGAACAAGGAAGATATCTAAGTAAAGTGTCCCCTGAATGCTATGATACATGATTGAATTTACAAAGGGGGAGTTAAAGAGATTTTGGATAACTCCCTGGACTATTTAAATGGAACTGACTGATTAACTATGGGACACAAAGAATTATGATCACTGCACTTTCTGAAGAGCAACTTTAAAGTCAAATATAGGGTTCTTGGACTATTGGATAAGAGTTGGATTTACTAAAACAGAACAAGATGCTCCATAAGGGGGAAATGAGTGGAACTTTGAAAGATGTTTCAAAGCATAAAGGACATTATGGAAACAAACCATAAGGAGATTATGGAACTAATGCATGGCATAGAGGAAAAAATGGAAAATATTATATAAGGGACAATGAGCAAAGATCAAGATGCCCAGGAAAGGGAGGAGTTAACAGAAGGAATGGAGGGAGAAACAATCGAGGAATCGAGAAACTAACAATCAAAAGAAGAAAATAAGGCTATAACAATAAAAACAACAATAACTGATGAATTAAACCAAGCAGAAAATACTCTAAAAAAGTTAGAAAGAGAACTGGAGATGCAGGAAGATACTTTTGAAAGGGAGATAGAGGCCTGGGCAGATATTTTTGAAACCTAGGCAATGGATGAGTGTAGAGATGGGAGAAATATCTAGATTGAATAGCCAAGAGAATAATATGGGAGGCAAGTAAAAATCCAAGAGAATAATATGGGAGGCAAGTAAAAAAAAAGAATAAGAATGAAAGTACTGAAGTGGAGAAAAGACAATGGAAAGGGTTTTTTTTAATATAAAGGTGGCATGATTAAAAACTAGAATAGAGATAGAAATAAGAGAATGGGGGGAATATTAGTATCTTTTATATAACTTTTATATAATAAAATAAAAGTAATAATAAAAGGGAAAAATTAGAGATTGAATGATGGTATTATTATGATGTTTAAATAATAGTGTTCACACAGGTTTGATGAATGTTACAAATATGATTAGTATTATTATGTACGTTTAAAGAATATTATGACTGGCATTAGAATTGTATATTGAAATATTAAATAATGAAGAATTGTATCTCAATATAAATAGATTTAACAGAGAAATATGGGAGGTGTTAAAAAGTGAACAAGAATTAAAATATTAAATATAGATTTTTTGCACATTGATTATACAATAAAGCCCAAGCATGGAAAATCCTTGTCCTCTCACCCAATTATCTTAGCATCTACTGTCATTTGTTTTTACCTCCACCATGGTTTTTGGCAACAATTCTGCTCTGAAAAGTTGCAACATTGCCTCCATTATGTTTTTCCAGCCCTCTCGTAAAATATCACCATGTCGATGAGCCAAGTGGAACACCGTCTTTGCTGCAATGTGGGCTTTTGGATTGCTTCCAAAAACTGTTGGCAAATTCTCAATTGACTGCAACAGAAAAGTAGAAATAAATAAATTCTTATTGTTTAAAAATATCAAGCTTGGTATAAAATATTAACTCAAAACCAAATAGCTTGATTTAATCAAATATTTAGTCACAATGTTTGACTAAATTTGACTAATATTTCACTACTTTCACAGTATATGTATTGCAGCATATTGCCTGTAACTAGTTAGACAGATACTGCTTTTTCTATAATCTATCTCTTATTTAGAACACATCCATAAGACATTGTCTTTTCAATCCTAGTGTTAGCAAAAAATCTTATAAAGGTTTGCCAGAACTTGATAAAATAAACCAACTTCATATTCTTTCCTAGTACCTATGACAATCTAAATCTTTAGTTCATTCAAATATTGTCATAGGATTTGATATCTCTTCAATTCTTCTTTTTCCCACTGCATAGGCTTCTATGGGTTTAACACACAAGATCTGCAGTCTCTGGCAGGTTAAGAGGTCTGAGAGATAAGGGAATAACCATTTTTTCAACCATGGTTGGTGGATTAAAAAAACACCGGATTCACATATAAGTAGTCCTCAACTTATGACAACAATTGAGCCCAAAATTTCTGTTGCTAACCGAGATAGTTGTTAAGTGAGTTTTGCACCATTTTACAATCTTTTTTGCCACAGTTGTTAAGTAAAGTTAGTAGCATAGGTTTCAAAAGGTGATCACACATGACCTTGGGACACTTCGATTGTTATAAATCTCAGACAGTTACCAAGAATCTGAATTTTGATCACATGACCATGAAGATAATGCAACAGTCATAACGATGAGAAATGGTCATGTCACTTTTTCAATGCTGTTGTAACTATGGTTACTGAATGAACTATTGTACGTTGAAGACTACTTGTACTTCCTTTTGTTGAGTCTTTGTGCTCTGAAATTGGCTCAGAGATTGGCTTAATTAGGTAACATTGATGGTGTTACCTAGTTGGGTAATGTAATGTCTGTAAGAAAACAACTAAGCCGAGTGAGTGCTTAGAGCACCAAGGACCCTAAAGTTCAACCTTCAATATTTACTTCTACTGATACTTCCTTTTGTAACCACTTTTGAAATTACTTATTAACTGCTTTTTCAATTATTATAAACTTTCGATCAACGGGTTTTATAGCACCCGATAAATTTTCTTCAATTCTTAGTGAAATAAGTTTTAAATACAAGTTTAAGGACTTTAAAAAATGAGATAAACGGCAAAAGAATGAATAGAAGTTTGATTTTAGAATATTACAAACAGACCAAGGGTCCAGATGGTTTGGAAATAAGATCTTTCTTGCAAGAACATGCTTTTGTTTCCTCTTTTAAAAAATGGTAGGATGGAACTTTGAAAGTTGGACATTCTGGGGAACCAGAAAGAACTAAAGATTAGTATTAACTAATCAAGTGATTGTATTTAATTGAAAGGAAAATCAACTTAGCTCATGAACTATGTTTAAATTTAAATTATTTATATGTCTTCATTTGATGACTTACCTCACTGCTTAGGGCTGTGAATTTACAGAGAGAAATTATGAGGTTGTCAAAAACATCACTGAGGCCATAATGAGCAGAGATCATGGCACATTTTCTGAAAGACAAATCATAATGCTGTCAGAGAAATCACATAGTGAATGCTTCCAGAATTATTCCCTAGATTTTTCCCATTATATTTCTGGAACACAAACAGATATGTATCAAACTGTGATTATTCAACCCAAGCTGGTTTGGTTTCAAATGATACTGCATGTGCATTAATGATGGGCAAACTGATATAGTTTAATTGTGAATTAAGCACAATAATCACTGCAGTAATAAAAATAAGAAGACATTCAGAAATACAACTCTGTCACAAACACAAATACTACCCAAACGCTCATTTTTCATTCTTGCATATTTATTGTTTACTGGTGGCAAAATACTGTATCATCATCATGTTTCTTTTGCATGAAGTGCACAGGACAGCAAGTTTCTTCCAATGAATTCTATCTATGGCAGTGTCTTCAGCTTCTAACCATTTAATGTCTATTGTCTATAAATCATTTTTAAATGTCTGACACCAAGTTTTGCATGATCTACCCCATTTTCACTTTCCCTTTGGCGGCTCCCATCGTACACTGTTTTTGAGTATCGGTGTTCTGGCAAATGAAGAATATGGCCAGCTAGGCACATTCAATGTTCTGTCACAATGGCTGCAACTTCCTGGATCCACTTCATTGAAAAATTTCCTCATCCAGTATTCTCTGTAGGCAAGATTGATAGAACACATTGAGCTTTCATGCTCTGTGTGCTGTTATGCCCATGTATCACTGGTGTAGATCGCTACAACAATTGTTTTATGAAACTGTAACTTGGTCTTCTAATCTATTGTTGGAGCTGACCAAACAGGTTGTAAGCACTGGTGTCAGAATGCCAGTCTGCCATGGAAACTGGGTGGGGGGAGGAGAGGAGGCTGGAAGAAATGGAAGGGAGAGTTAATGCTTGAGGGAAGCAACAAAGCCAGAAGAATGCCAACAGAGTGACTGTTTCCAAACCACCTCTTTTAAAATTGATTGGACAAGGAAAGACCAGCAATGGGAAGGAACTAAAGGAGGGGAAAGATAACTGGGAAAAGTTGGTGTGAATACTCAGTTCTGGCTTTGCTATATTGTATACACATGGCCTTTTAGTAAAGTATAGCTTTCACTACAAACGGAGTTGAGGGTCTTTCTTTCTTAAGGGACCAAGCTGGGGAAGGACTGACATTAAGCCAGAACTTCATTCTCAGTCCACCCAGAGGGCTAGCCTACCATGGGGAATAACCATAGGTAAAATCTTTATTGTTTTAATTGCTTTTCTGCTCATTTTACTACTTTCATAATCGTTTTGTATGAACGATTGCATTGAAATCTCCTATAAGACAAATATTTTCATATTCTGTTTCAAGTATATTCTTATGCAATTTTTTATAAAATTCTTCCTGCCCATTATTTAGTGCATACATCGCAACTAAAAGTATCTCTTTTTTATTTAATGTCACTTCCACCATCATAATTCTCCCTTCTTCATCTTTGAAAATGTGCTTACCATTTGTTGTTTCTTTAATATGTTCTTTAATATATACTACTCCTTTTTTCTTTTGTTGCAATAGCGAAGAGTACAATTTCCCCAATTTAGGATACTCCAATAATTTATTATGATGCTTTTTGATATGTACTTCTTGTAGTGATATTATATCTAATCTTAGCCTTTGTAAGTTTGTAAATAGTTTTTCTTCTTTTCATGGGGAAATTCAGTCCATTTATGTTAATTGACAGAAACTTTATTTCTTTTTGCATTGCATCACTTATATATAGATCTTATTCTCCTAGTTGATCTTATTTCTCTCTGTTCCTTTGCTCTTGCTTCCTTCTCGCTCTGCTCGTTCTTTTTTCTCAACTTCATTTTCAACTTGTTGTATACACTTTTCTTCTGTAGTTGACACTTCTTGACCTTTGTGTTCTATTTCTCCTCTCTCTTCCTGTCCCTCTTCCATATTAAAATGGTGATCATAAAATTCCATTACTTTATCCAGTGAATCCGGTCTATATCTTTTTTCATGCCAAATAACTAGTGGGAATGTATAACCCTGTATGTTTGTCTCCAGCAGGGGTCATGCAAAGATGGGGACCAGAGAGGCAATCACGACAGGACTGGGGGGTAGCTACAAAAATCCTGACATAGGAGTCAAGCCTTTCCCTTCCCAAGAATACAGTGAGACTTTTCCTGACCCTACGACCAGCAGGGCACATGAGGAGACCCACAATCCCCTCAGGACCTACAGCTGTAACAAGTGTGGCAAGAGCTACTGCCTTCTCAGCCTGCTGAACCGGCACAAAAGGCACCACATGTGGAAGCTGACACCGATGTCCCAGGGCCTGAGAGACAGAGGGGGGACTCTCCAATGACGAGGAAACAATTTCAATGGTCTCTTGGCCATTGAAACAGATGAACCACCAAGAGGGGTGACCATCATCAGAGGACTTGAGACCAGGTTGTGCCACCCAGAGGAATGGCAGCATCCATGGCAAATCCAGAAGGAGACTCACTGGATGAACACTTGAACAACCACTGGATGACCACTTGAACCCATCAAGATGTTGGCGAACTTTTAGCCAGCATTCCCTTGGAGCAGCCCGGTCCCATGCCTGGGCCGATGCCCCCGCCTAGTCACCTGAAAAACTGGGAGAGACCTCACTGATTAGGGACCGACCTCAATGGTCCCTGGGGAGTAGAGGGCCCTCTGGCAGGAGTGATTCTAACCTGAGAGTCCAGGCCCAGAACACATCACCCAGAGACATGTCCTGAGCTAGCACAGACAGAGAGAATTCCTGATTGGAGATCAGAGCCAATTGCTGATCCTTCTCCTAGTACCCCTGGTCCCTGCAGTACTGCCAGCACCAGTGGCACAAGGTGACCAATCGGCCACCAGAGCTGGAGGTGAAGTTCAATGGGGAAGGAAAGAAACTGAGATTTCTCTTCACCCAAGTTTGGGATTTCATGGCAGAATATGGACTGAACCTCCCAGATTATGAAAGTAAGGTGCGCTACATTATAAGGGCCCTGGAGGGTGAAGCAGCCAGTTGGGTCATGGTGCTACATGATGCAGATGCCGAAGAACTCCATGATTTCGATGACTTCATACTCACCCTGAGGCAATAGTTTTAAGGACCTACTAGCAGATCGGAGGGTGAAATAAAGTATGAGGACCATCAAGCAAGGTAAACAGTCCACTGCAGCCTATACTCAGGAATTCCATGGGCCGGACAGCAAACTTCTGGGCTGGCCCCAAGAAATACTCCTGGAATACTTCCAGTGGGACATAAATCAGGAAGTTCTATACATCTGTTTATTCTGTGGGTTGCCCAGAACTCTCCAGTGATAGTAAGACCTGGCTGGTGAGGTGGGGATTGACCTAGTCTTGTTCCATGAACACCAGGGAGGGAACTGCAACACTTCAGTGCTCTAGAGAGGAGAGACCCTCCAAAGACAGACAGGAGATCCCAGCCCTAGGTGACACATAACAGGGTGTTAAAGTGTGGCAAGGAAGACCATCGAGCTATTGATTACTCTCCTCCACGCTGGATACCAACCACCTTGAAGGATCCCCTGAGTAAAGGGAGTCCAGTCTCCAAACCCAAAGAAGCAGCACACAAGGGGGTTGAAGTCATAACGTTCACACCTTCATCTAATGATGGCAAGGGAACTCCAACTGTCATACCCCAGCATATAATTTTTATATACTGTTGTTCCTCTCTAGCCTCATCCAGTGGCCAGAGGGACAAATATCCACCAACATATGATCTTTATATACTGTTGTTGCTCTCTAGCCCCATCTAGTGGCTGCAGAGACAAATACCAAGTATATTGTTTGAAGCTAACACCACCCCATTACCCATCAGCCCACACTCTCAAAACAAGTGCATGCTGGGAAGACAGACTCCATTTCCTTTAGCATTTGAAGAAGGCAGAAGCACAAAGGATCAATCTTAATCTGTGGCTAGATGGCTCACTAAGTGAGGGGAGGCCTCGCGACCTTCGTAACCAAGCCCATGAAAATGAGAAGTGAACCCCACGTAGAGACCATTAGCTTTATTGTGACCCCTGGCATGGACCATCCTATGATCTTGGGTCTCACTTGGCTACAGAAGTGGGATCTCTCAGTATACCGAAAGAAAAAAGTCTTTAAAATCTCTCAGAAAAATCCCAATGTCAAAGTCATAGTGAAAGCGGAACACTGTTTAGTGAATAGGAATCAAACGTACTTACCCCCGCCAATTGCCCCACAGACTGTGCCATTAAAGTTCTACCTGGGACCAAGCTGGCAAAACCCAAACTGTACTTGACAATGCTGAGAGAACTAGAAGAGCTCTAGCCCAGGGGTTTATCCAGCAATAAAATCATGCATAGTGGCTCCCATTTTATTTCACGAAAAGAATGATGGCAAGCCTAAGATTATGCATAGAGAATGTATATTCCCTGCCCTTGATGAAAGATACGTTAAGCAACTAGCTAAAGGAATTTTTTTTTTTATCAAACTGGACTTGATGGACTTGAGCTTATTACTGAATATGGTATTAAAGAAGGGGACAAGTGGGGACTCTGCCCAGTATGGTACTCTAAACTAGCAGCTCATATCTTTGTTCTGCCAGACGAATGGCTGGTTTGATTGCTAAAGAGCAGGTCTCTGTAGTTATTTCACTCCTGGATTGGAAAAGGAGTAGCACAGAATCACTCAGAAGCTTCTTGGATGGCAATTCTTGACCGTGTGTGTGAGTGTATGTGAATATTCAGAGAATTCCTTCTCCCTGTTAAGTTTGCCAAAGAAGACTGACATCATGTCTGCCATCTTTGTCTTCAAAGATGCCTCTGTTTTAACTTCATGCTTTGCAACTGTTTTTTTCTTTTTGCATGTTAATTGCTAGCTGTGTGCTGGAATTTAGATACCTTCGCTCCCTGTGGATTCTAATTGATTTAATAACCATGGGGTAGTGTCTTGAAATAATTAATCCTTCTGTATGTTCTGTATGGAACAGACAAATGGCAACAACTTTTTTAGATTACTGAGATATTGAGTTACCGATTTAATGATATTGAACTTCTATCAAAAAGATTGTATATAATATCTATTTATATCTTTATTCTATTTCTTCTGCACTCTGCATACAATTCTTGGCTTTCTAGGTTAAAAGCTTAGAAATCTCTTTTTTTCCTCTACCTGTGAGTTTGCACATCATTATTTCCCCTGCCAGCTGCTTAGCTTTTGGAACTCCTTATCTGACATTGAAAAGGGAACTGTGCATTCTTGGCTGCTTTTCTGCTGCCAGCAATTGGTTGTGAAGAAGGCATTTGCAAAAATGCCTCCCAAGAAGGAACTGAAAGAATTAAAACTTGACTTGGATGAGCCCAGCATTAAACTCCTTATGAAAGTCCTTTAGAAAATATTATCTATGTTACATAACACAATAAAAGAGATAAATGAGAAATCCGATAAAAAAATTGAATTATTAGTATCAGAGTTAAAACAAACTAAAGATGATGTTAAAAATATACAGATTAGATTGGATCACTTTGTGTCTGTTAAATGTTGAGCCCCAATTCGGGGCTCGGCATACTTGGGGATGAGTGGACAGACAAAATGGAGCAGCACAAAGCGAAGAGAGCGACAGGAGCGATGGGTGAGTCTGGCTACAGGGGTGGGATTTCCAGAGGGCATGGTCCCTAGACTATAAAGTGTGTTGGGAGGTGACAGCTCTCAGCGCTGACTTTGCAAGGGACTCTGTTTCCTACTCATTATGTACAAAGGTTCCAGACTGCTTTTGAGGATTAAAGTTTGGTTTGCTGATTCTCTTGGGTTCCTGAGCGTATTTTTGCTTTTCCTAACTAGATCAAGCCTTGGACCTTTGAGAGTTAGATCTTCTTGACTAAAATTTACTACTATTGGATTTAAAACAGAAGGAAGTTTTTCTGTGTCTTAGAGGAATTTCTGGAGAAACGTGCAACTTAAGTAATGTAATTGTAACAGAAATGACTAAAAGGTTTAATGATGAGAAAGTAGACTTTTCTAAAGAAATAGACACAATTTACAGAATAAACTCAGCATAACATGCAGCCAGAAGACAACTGCCAAGAGATGTGATGATCCAATTGATAAGAAAATCTATTACAAAACAAGTAATTTAAAAACTTTTCCATCAGAGATTTAATATTTCTGGAAACAAGGTGCAAATATTCAGAGAAATTACAAATACAATATTAAGTATTTTTTCCCTGACAAATCTTCTGAAACAAAATAACATTCCTTTTCACTGGGATAAGCTGGATGGCTTACCTTTAGAAATCAACAGTACAGACTAAGCTCAGTCCTTAAAGCACTAGACTTTTTGGAAAAACATGGATCGAAACAACACTATTTTTCAAAAGATAAAAGATCAGAAAGAAAAAGAAAATAAGAAGCCTGAAGTTTATAAAGGACAGGGTGGAGTTAGGAGCCTCAGCTGGAATCCATGGAAGTTCCTCTTCATAACAGATGGATTGCAAGATTTTGACATGGAATGTTAATGGGGCAAATTCCACACAAAGAAAAAAATGTTATTTCATTATCTTTAAAAAAAAAAAGTCAACCATGATAGATTGACAAAAAGTATTTAACAAATAAAACTTTGGGTCTGGAGTTTTTCTGCTAATTCAAAGAAAAAAAATAAATGGTGTAGTTTTGTATATAAAACCTGATTACATTCACTTATTAGACAGGTATGTAATTGTGTAAATTGAATTAAAGGAAATAAAATATATTGTGGTGGGATTATACCAGAGGTGGTATTCAGCAGGTTCTTACCAGTTCTGGTGAACCGGTAGCGGAAATTTTGAATAGTTTGGAGAACCGGTAGTGGAAATTTTGGAGAACTGTCAAATACCACCTCTGACTGGCCCCACCCCCATCTATTCTCTGCCTCCCAAGTCCCAGATGATTGGCTGGGTCTTCTTTTGTTACCCTGGAGAATGGAGCTGGAAAGCAGGTTAGTGGGGTGGGGAGGGGATGGGCCTTCTCTGTGGAGGCGTCTGCCCTCTGGAATGGGTTGCCCTCGGAGTTACGGACAGCCACAGACCTGGGAACCTTTAGGCGTGCTTTGAAAACCTGGCTTTTTGACCAGGCCGGCTTGGGCTGATTTTTAGTTTTGGGGTGTTTTGTTTTTATTAAATTTTAGGGTTTTAGAGTATGGTTTTAAATTTGTTTACAGCCAGGGTTGGGTTTAATTTAGTTTTATTGTTCCACATATTTATTGTTTTAATCTGTACGGCTGTGCACCACTCCGAGTCCTTCGGGAGAGGAGCGGTATATAAATAAATATTTATTATTATTATTATTATTATTATTATTATTATTATTATTATTATTATTATTATTATTATTATTATTATTATTATTTTGCAGTATCCTTCCCTTGCCACGCCCACCAAGCCATGCCCACCAGATCCGGTAGTAAAAATTTTGAATCCCACCACTGGATTATACCGCCCCATGCCAAGAAAAAGCCAAGCTTTTTAAATATGTGTCTGAACATACCGATTCTTTTCAGTATTGGTAAGTGATTGGAAACTACAATGGGGTAATAACCCCACAACTGGACAGATGAGCTGATAAAGGAATTAAAGAAACACTAAGGAAACTGCCGAAAACTTTTTGACACCGCAGATTGTTAAAAAAATATAAACAGGCTATTTTAATAATAATTTAAGTATGGGAAACAATTTGACAACAGTTTGGGATGCTTGTAAGGTTGTGATATGAGGACATTTTATACAATACAATAATTAAAAGGAAGATAGATGGAAAAAATCCAAAATATGTTATAAGAAATTAAACTGAAGGAGACAGTACTCCAGAATTCACCTGAAGATTCTAAGATACTTAATTAACTAAAATTATTTCAAAAACAAATTGATCACAACTACATTCTTTCACTAACCTGCTTTCTAGCTGCATTCTCCACCGCTCCATGCAGGACAAGAAAAGATCAATCAGATCTTCCAACTTCTCAAAAAAAAAAAAATCTTGCAAAGTTGGAAGTGTGGTTGAACTGTTTTTTTACTGGTAGTCTTCTTTTGTTGCCCTGCACACAGAGAATAGAGCTGGAAAGCAGGTTAGCGAACGGATGCTTTGGGGAAGCAAGGGGAGTTGGGTGGGAGCTGGAAAGGAAGTGGCAAAGCAAACCCCTCAAGGTCTTCAGGCAACTGGTGGTGGAACATGAGAGGTGGCCGGGGCTGCCCTGCTGGCTGCCGCCACTGGGTGAGACGTGGAAGGGTTTGCTAGCTGCCACTGCCTTACCCTCCTCTTGCAGAAGACACTAAGCTGGCAGGAATAGCCAACACCTCAGAAGACAAGTTCAGGATCCAAAAAGATCTTGACGGCCTTGAACAATGGACACTATCAAACAAAATAGAATTTAATGTGGAGAAAAGCAAGGTTTTACACTTAGGCAGGAAAAACCAAAAGTACAAGTACAGATTAGGCAAAACCTGGCTCAAAAACAGCAATTGTTTTTGAAACCATAACTTCCATGGGCTTATCCCAGATCATCCAGCGCCTGACTAGTAATAGTGGTCCCACACTCAATTTGGTGTTCTTGTCAGAGCAGTGCCTGTGTGATCTGGAATTGGTGGACCTGTCCTTGGTCCCCATGTCTTAGTTGGATCACATTCTGATGGCAATGAGTTTCTCAAAAGCTGCACACAGCCCCTCAGGGAGGCAGCACCTATTAGATTGGTCCGCCCGCATCGACTAATGGACCCGGATGGGTTCCAGGAGTTGGGGGTTATAACTGCAGATCTACTGTGCAGTCCAGCTGAGCTCTTAAGTCACTGTTTGGAATAGGAAGGTGACTGAGGCTCTGGATAGGATTGTACCCTTGTGACCGCTCCTCACCTGTAGACCTCCTCTGTGCCCCGTGGTATTCAGAGGAACTGAGAGGGACGAAATGCATCAGGAACGTCTAGAGTGTCACTGGCAGAAGACAGGAGATGAACTCGACTGAACATGGGTAAGAGCTGCTACTAAGGCCTACCTTGGCAATTCATGTGGCGAAGTGTCAATACTTCATACTAATTGCGTCTAGATAATCGCCCAGCGACCCTCTTTAAGGTGAGCTGTCTCCTCCTAGGGAAGGAGGAGATTGAGGTCCACCTGAAAGGGCGCACTGAGGAATTTGCAGATTTTCTGGAAGACAAATCTCTTGATTTCATTCCCAGTTAGATGCCGGGTTGGTTGCTAGTCTGGTGGAAGCTCCTGAGGCAGTTCTTGCCTTGTTATCTGCAAACGGTTTGACCCTGTTGCTCCTGAGGAAGTGGACAGAATCCTAGGGAGTATGCATATGAATATTACTGATCTCCGCTCCTCGCCTGCTTTCTTCGCTGGCCAGCCTTCACCACTCAATTTACAACAACAATCGAGTCCAAACTACAACATTTTAGTTTGCTTAGAGCTGCTTCTTAAGGCGTAACTCGTGGAGATTCATGCAGCGAAGTGTAAATACTTCTCCACATTAATTGCATCTGCAGAAAATCACCCAGCGACCCTCTTTAAAGTGAGCCTCCTCCTCCTGGGGAAAAAGGCGATTGAGGTCCACCAGAAAGGGTGCACTGAGGAATTTATGGATTTTCTGGAAGACAAAATCGTTTGACTTCATTCCCAGTTAGATGCCGGCGTGGTTGCTGGTCCGGTGGAAGCTCCTGAAGCAGGTTCTTGCCCTGTTATCTGGGAACAGTTTGACTCTGTTGCTCCTAAGGAATGGACAGGATCCTAGGGAGTATGCATACAAGCACCTGTAAAACGACCCATGTCCCTCCTGGCTTGTGAAAGCTTCCCAGGAGGTGACAGGCGGGTGGATTCTCGCAGTGATTAATATTTCCCTACAGGAGGGGACGGTGCCCTAGTACCTTAAGGAGGCTATGGTCCGCCCTCTTCTTAAAGAAGTCATCGCTGGATTCCACCCGGTTGGATAATTTCCGACCTGTCTCCAATCTTATGATTCTTGATGAATATATCTTTTCTTTTATGTATACTGAGAGCACTTGCACCAAGACAAATTCCTTGTGTGTCCAATCACACATGACCAATAAAGAATTCTATTCTATTCTATCTTCCCTTTTTAGGGAAGGTTGTCAAGATGGTCATTGCACAGCAGCTCCAGAGGGTTCTGGATGAAACGGATTATCTCAACCCCTACCAGTTAAGATTCAGGCCTGAATTTGGGACAGAATGGGGATTTTGCAGTATCCTTCCACTGCCACGCCCACCAAGCCACGCCCACCAAGCCACGCCACGCCCAAGCCACGCCCACAAAACCAGTAGTAAAAAAATTTGAACCCCACCACTGGTAGACATTGAAGACCAGTGGACCCATTTTAAACAGGCCATTGTTAAATGCTATATATCTTTGTGGAAAATATCAGCATGCATCCAAGGTTTTCAGTCAAAATAAGGATATGGTACATAAAATAATTTTGTAGACTGTGATGGAGTGTTACCTGAAACCAGAAATAGACTTCTGGATGACTGTTTCATCTAAGCTCTTGTCAAAAACATAGGAAAGAGCTGCAACAGTAGGTCCCCAGGTCATGGCAAAGAGGTCATGATCATAGCTGCCAGATGGAACATGCAGAAAGACTCCTTCTTCAGTAGCTCCGCGATGCAACAACACACTCCATACATAGTTTTCTTTTACTAAACCTGTCTGCTCATCAGGCATCACAATCTCTTCGTTTCTATCAGAGATGAATACAGATGAATACAGATGAATACAGAAACATTAAATGATCAATTAAGATGCATTGTAGCAAACATGCTAGGATTTATTTTATTTCATTTTTATACCACTTTTTTCATATATAACACCAAGTGGTAAATGTATCAATATGCTTCTTTCTTCCTATTTTCCCCACAACAATTACTGTGAGGCGAGTTGGGTAGAGAGACTGTGAGTAGCCCAAAGACACACTTAGTTTTTCATGCCTAAAGCAGGACTAGAACTCACTGTCTACTGGCTAGCCCCTTAGCCGCTACATCAAATTAGCTTTTTTAAAAAATCAGACTGCTCTGATAACTCCCTCCTTCCAATGATTAATTTATACTTACTTGATAGCATAATATATATCTTCTAACATCTCTTGGTCAAAATCTTTGCCACCATTTACTCCTTTCAGATTTTTTCGGAATTCCTGTAATTAGCAATGAAAGTACAACATTCTGTACAGAATTCTGAATTCTGCAAATAAGCTTTATTGTGATATATTTTGAATATTTTATTATGAAATTCAGAAGCAATACATCTTTGGAACATTTTGGGATTAGTTTCTAAGACACTACAATTAAAAGAAAAAACAGCATAAAAATAGAAGCAAAGGGATCCTCTGAAAAAGGTGCTCTGGTAGTTTTCTTTTCCCTGCTTATAAACGGTTGGTTTTGCCACGATAACTGGCTCTACGGCTGGAGAGTCAGATTCCCACCTTTTCCTATTAATTGTTTGAATTTTAATTAATTAATTTATTTTTATTATGCTTTTTCATGTTTACATATCTCATTCTCATCTTTAACAACACTGTGGCAGCGTTGTTACATATACAAATCTACATATGTTTATATTCATTTATATATATTTTTCTTATCCCTACTATTCTTATTCCTACTATTCAACCATTCATACCAATTATCCCAGACCTCATAGTACTCTGACTCTTCTTTGCCTTTTAGCTTTAGAGTGAGTTTGTCCATCTCAGCACATTCTAATATCTTTTGGATTACTAATTCCTCCGGTGGCACACTATCTCGCTTCCAACATTGTGCAAATGCAATCCTCGCTGCTGTAGTTATGTGTAATATCATATATTTGGTCTTTTTACTACATTTCCCTTTAATTATTCCTAAAAGGAACAGTTCAGATTTGAAGTCTATTTGACATTTCATTATTTCTTGCAACCAACTCTGTATTTTGGCCCAGTATTTTTGGGCTTTGGGGCATAGCCACCACATGTGGAAGAAGGTACCCTGGCTCTGTTTACACTTCCAACATCTTAGATTCATATTGGGATACATCTTTGCCAATCTCATTGGTGCCAAATGCCAATGATAAAACATCTTAAAAAGATTCTCCTTATATGCTGTGGACCTTGTTAATGTATAATTCTTACTCCATAGTTTTTCCCAGTCTTCTAGTTCTGTTATGTCCCAAAAAATTTGCCCGTGCTATCATGAGCCTTTTTACTACTTCCTCTTCCATATTAAATCTTAACAAGTAATTATATGTTCCTGTTATAAATTTATCCCCTGGGCCTACTAAAATTTTATCTAATTGTTGTAACTCATTATCAAATCCATATTCTTTTTTATATCTCGCTTGTAGCTGAAGATATGGCCACCAATCTATAATTATTCCTTGGTCTTTCAACTCCTGATTAGTTTTTAATTTCTCCTGGTTATCTAATATTTCATTATACCTAACCATTTTGCCTAAATCTGATGTATTGGGGTAGATCATCGCCTCCATGATGGATAATCAGCCAGGTATTTTCATATAATGTTTTTTCCTAATCTTTTCCCAGATCTGTATCAATGAATCCCTCATTTGATGTCTGTAAAAATATGAATCCTTCTTGCCTCCCTTTTCCCACAAAAGGCATGCCACCCCATGTGCAGGTAATGTCCTTCCAGAGTTAAAATCCTTTTGTTAAGTTTACCCACTCCCTAATCCATACCAATGCTGCAGCATTGTAATAAAGTTCCCATTCTGCGAGTCCAAAGCCACTTCTACTTCTACTATCCTGTAGTGCTGTTAATTTTATTCAAGCCTTCTTGCCTAACCATACAAATTTTATAGTGAATTTATTTAATTCAGCAAAAAACTTTTTGTATAATTTTATGGGGATTGTTTGAAATAGATAAAGTAAATTAGGTAAAACATTCATTTTAATAGTAGCGATTCTTCCTAATAAAGATAATTGTAATTTCCCCCATGATTCCAAATCTTTCTGTAATAGTGTCATGTAATTATCTTCTTTTATCGAGGAACATTTCGCAGTTAGCCATATTCCTAGATATTTGACCTTCTTTGTAACTTGCAATCCCATTTCCCTTTCTAATTCTGTTAAATTTTTAACTAATATTTTAGTCTTTTCTCCGTTAATTTTGAGACCTGCCACCTCTCCATATTTTTCTATCTCTTGTATTAAAATAGTTCCTGTCTCCATTGGCTCTTCTATGAAAAATACCAGATCATCTGCGAATGCCTGGATTTTGTATTCTTTTTTGATTTCAGTTCCTTTTATTCCTGGGTTTTGTCTAATTTGAATTAATAATACTTCTAATGTCAGGATAAAAAGGTGACAATGGACATTCCTGTCTTATTCCTTTCGTTATCTTAAATGTCCCTGTGGTATCCCTATTTAATATTATGCTCGCCTTTTGAGTGGTATATATCGCCTCTATCATTTTTTCAAATTTATCTCCAAGGTTCATATCTTTAATTTGTTGGATCATAAGCTGCAATTTAGATTATCAAAAGCCTTTTGGGCATCCAGAAAAATTAGAGCAGCTTTTTTTTCTGGATGGGCTTCACAGTATTTCAGTATGTTTACTACCATTCTTGTATTATTCCTAATCTGTCTTGGATCCATTTTGAATCCGTTCTGGTTGTCATTGGGAGTATATATAACTATTAATAGCATTGGTTTTTGACATATCGTCATTTTAATCCTTAATATTCTAGTTGTTTGAATTTTTAAGCATGCCTCCAAATGTGAAATTCTTTTCTTTTCACTTTATATTTTAAATGTTAAACATCTGGTGGAATGCTGAACTAAACTTACTCCACCCTCCTACACATACACTTTGGTGGATTATAAACATGAAGTTTTTATTCTTTATTACTGCTTTTTTTTCTGGAACAATGAAACACTTTTGTTTTTATCAGAAGGAAGTCAATGGCATGAAGATTTTTTCCTACATAGTGAAAGTGATCTTATTCACTCTGGACTCTTAGGTAAGGAATTTGTTTTAGTGCTTTTTATAAGAACTTTATTTTACTATATTCTATTTTTAAATATTTTCCTTGTCCTTTTATTGAAAATAAAAGAAATAGGAACAAGAAAGCTGAAGATGAAAATATAATCTTAATAAAGCCCAAGACACCCCCCCCAAAAAGTCAAAATATTCAGGTTAGCAGCTCCCAGGAAGAAGAAATATCTCACCTCTAATGTCATAGGTACATTCTGCTTGCGAACATTATGATTGTGCTGATCAGTGTTCAGCATAATAACTGCATAGGCTAGAGCAAAACAGGCATCACTATTAGCAAATGGAGTCCCATTTGATTTCTGAAAAGAAAATGAGAATGGAAAACAGATCCAAGATAATATAATCATAGTATTGTATATAACTGAAAGGAAAATACCATGATTTTAAACCATTCCCCTCTAAAAATAAAGAGTAAATAGAAAATTGTTTATAAATCCACACAAAAAAGTCCTATGAATTGCCCAGATTGCCTGCCTAAACAGGTTTGCCAATCTTTAATCAAGGTGGAGAGATTTATGAACAGTTCCAAGTATCGATCAATTTTGGCACAAAATCTTCAGACCTCATAAAATGCTGAAGATGAAGAGGAATTTCATCTTTTAACATGACAATGAACCAAAGCATACCTCCAAATCAACAAAAGAATGGCTTCATCAGAAGAATATTAATGTTTTGGAATGGCCTAGCCAGAGCCTGGTCCTGAATCCAACTGAAAATCTGTGAGGTGGGCTGGGTACAGGAGATGCCCCTGAAATCTGACAGATTTGGAGCATTTTTGCAAAGAAGAGAGGGCAAAGAATCTCAAGGCAAGATATGCCATGCTGATAGACTCTTACACCAAAATACTAGATGATGTCAAAAATAAAACAGTGCTTTAACAAGTATTAGTTTAAGGTTGTGCATCTTTATGCAATCATGTTATTCTAATTTTTTATTGTTGTTATTTTTTTTCCTTAAAAGATTTCAGCTTGTTTTTTAACTGAATTGTACAGTTTATATGTTATATTAAATAAAGATGGAAAGAATTCTGAAGTGGTGAATCTTGGTCTGACTTTTTTACATCTCAAAAACTTGGCATTTTAACAGTGGTTATATAGACTTTTTATATTCTCCGTAGGTACATCATAGGCCATGCTCCAAAAAAAGAACAGGGAAAGACAAACATTCAATTAATATTTATTGATTATAAATTAATAATTATCTGTAAAATAATGTAACTTTTTGTAAAGTTAATAGTTCTCCATTCATAAGTACACATTCTCACAAAAACCACTCTTGAGTACAGTTCAAGAGAATGCAGAAGTTTAAGTTCAGCAAATTTAAGACTTATTTAAAATTCCATTTGGTTCATATATCGCTATTATATTGAGGACAGATATATTTAGCCAAAGTTACAAATTGGAATAGAAACTGGGGGAAACCTGTTTTTTCTATTTGTAACCAAGAAACTGGATGATGGTTATATGTACTGAGGTGGAAAGATAAATGAATATATTTAGGTTTGCAGAAATTTTATTCAATTGAGTTCTATGCTTTTACTTCCAGGTAAATATAGGGAAAACTTCCAGTATCATCCACCTCTTTTTATTGCGTTCAATGTTTGCAACAGACATTCTCATATTTATATCTCTTGTACATTTGTTTACTTTCAATAATATTATCATGTCTTATTTCAGAGAATATAACATTTCCCCCCCCCCTCCCCCGACTCCATACACATTTAATTTTAGGAGAAAATTTTAGTGTTACTTTTGAGTAAATATCATACCCAATCACAATTCAGACCATTTTTTATTATGGGAGTGTTGTCCCAGTTTCTGCTGTTATATTATTTTTACTTCATTTTATCCTTTACTCTCTTGCTGTCAGTTTGGGATATTTTTCAAACCGAAAATTAACACAGAATTATAAGTTATAATCTGATTTGTTTGATTTTTTTCTGTGTTTGGGTAATAAATCATAGTTCATATATTAATTCAGCCACTGCCACTCATACAAATATATATATATATATATATAACCTAACCAAAATCACTTATTTTTTTCCATAATAATGAAAGCAAGCATAGAGAAAAGCATTCTTCATTCCAATTCCATTAATATATTATTTAAAAACAAAGATATAGGGTAATTCAATACATACATGCCAATGTTCTGTAAAGGTTTCCAATAGCCGGTGAATCACAGGAGCTTCTCCTGGCAAACGAAAGGCTTCTAGGTAGAGTCGTAAAGCTTCATCTAGTCGTAAACCCTGGAAATGGAAAGTCCTGAAAAGAAAACACAAAATCAAGATAAGTATGCAGAACAAAAGAATTATTAGGCAGATCTACATCACATCATTACAGATAGCTCTTGACTTGTAAAATGCTTGTTTTATCAATTGTTTGTAGCCTCAATGGGCTCTGAAAGGTACTTTATGACCTGTAAAGCACTTCTGACTGTCACAAAACATTTTTGGGGGGTGGGGGGGGAGGAGGTTGGTCACATGAGTACTGGTGTTCAAATCTGGTAAAACTTCCATTGTTCTCATGATCATTCACACCCTGTGGGGCAGGGAGAGAATCCAAGCCTCCTGTGTATGGGGGCAGGCCCTTGTCCATTTCCCCACTCCCATTCCTGGGAGGCCTGAGCTGACTCTCCAGCACTACATTTAACAATCCATAACACTCCTTAACAATCACAACTGGGAAAGCCAGAATTGCAGTCATTGAGCAAAGCAGTCACATGGCATCGGCCTTCACTCAACGATCAAGAATCTAGGCCCAATTGTGGTCATAAGTGGAATGCTGAACCTGTAATGCTAAGAATATGTTTTATTTGCTGACTTTTATTTTCAATCATTTGGAGAACTATGGTTTATTTTCAGAGAATGGCATAACGTGATAATAGAAATTCTATTGAGAAATTATATTTACCTTAGAAACGTATTAATTATAATGAGACAATGAACAGAATTTGGTCTGAGAGATTGGCTCCTGGGTACTACTATCCGCAAAAAGCAAGGGCAATGGAAGGAAATTCTACCTTTTTATATATATTTTATATAAATGCAAGAAAAAAGAGAGCAATGACGTTCATTTATTTGTATTTATTTATTTATTTGTCAATTGCTTACAAGATAATAGGTATAAGTAAAACATAGTTATGAATACATGGATACATATAAGAAAAATAAAATATAAAAGAAACAATAGGACAGGGAAGGTAGGCATGTTGGTACGCTTATGCACGCCCCCTACAGACCTCTTAGGAAAGGGGTGAGGTCAATAGTAGACAGTCTAACGTTAAAGTTTTTGGAGTTTGGGGAAGAAACCACAGAGTCAGGTAGACTATTTCAGACACTGACCACTCTGTTGCTGAAGTCGTATTTCCTGCAATCAAGTTTGGTGTGATTAACCTCGAGTTTGTATCTATTGTTTGCTCTTGTGTTGTTATGGTTGAAGCTGAAGTATTCATTGACAGGTAGGACATTGCAATGTATGATTTTATATACTATACTTAGATCAGACCGAAGGCAGCATAGTTCTAGGTGTTCAAGGTCTAGAATTTCGAGTCTGGTGGCATATGGTAGAGTAGAGAAGAACTCTTCTTGTAAAATATTTCTGGACTTTCTCAACTGTGTTAATATCAGATACGTAATGTGGGTTCCAGACTGATGAGCTATATTCGAGTATTGGTCTAGCATTAACTGTCCAATTGTATTTAAACAAATTGTTTTGGTAATAGTCCCTGGCTTGGCGGGTCGGATGATTCTGCATTCCTTAGTGTGACCTTGGAACAGCCAGCAGCTCTCATAGGATGGCACGACAAGTAGTTTCAATTCTCTTCATTCCACTCCCCTTCAATCCCACCCCAGCTTCTCTCCCCCCACCCTTATATATGGGAGACGGGCAGCAAGTGAAGCATAATGTTGCAAGCATAGCAGGATGGCAGTCCTGGCAGTCCATTATTTATTTATTTTTTATTTTATTTTATTTTATTTAACTTTTATATACCGCCCTTCTCCCGAAGGACTCAGGGCGGTGCACAGCCAGATCTACCCCAATACATATACAAAAGTTAAAATAAGATTAAATAGTTAGGCTGGTAAAATTAACAAATCAACCCTCCCCCCTAATATAATTAAAAACCCCAAATTTAAAATCCAAATTAAAAGGAGACAAGTTAAAATCTCATGTCAGCCCAGGCCAGCCTGCTCAAAGAGCCAGGTTTTTAACACACGTCTGAAGGTTCTCAGGTCCGTGCTGGTACGTATCTCAGGTGGCAGACTATTCCAGAGGGCAGGGGCCCCCACAGAGAAGGCCCTACTCCTGGGGGCCGCCAGACGACACATAGAGGCCGACGGCACCCGGAGAAGGCCCTCCCTGTGGGAACGCACTGGTCTGCTGGAGATCACCGGCAGAACGCGGTCCTGCAGGTAGCCTGGTCCAATGCCATGGATCGCTTTAAAGGTCAAAACTAGAACCTTAAAGCGAACCCGGAAAGCCACCGGCAACCAATGCAGCTCGCACAGGAGAGGCGTCACATGGGAGCTACGCGACGCCCCCATGATCACCTGCGCGGCCGCATTTTGCACCAGTTGGAGTCTCCGGGTGCTCCCCACAGGGAGCCCCATGTAGAGAGGGTTACAGTAATCCAGGCGAGAGGTGACAAGGGCATGAGTGACCGTGCGCAGGGCGTCCCGATCCAGGAAGGGCCGCAACTGGTAAATCAGACGAACCTGATAAAACGCCCCCCTGGAGACGACTGCAATGTGGTGTTCTAAAGACAGCCGTGCATCCAGGAGGACACCCAGATTGCGAGCCCTCCCTGTAGGGGGCAGAATCTCTCCCCCAATAGCCAGCGAAGGTGTCAACTGGCTATATCGGGGCGCCTGAGAAAGCCACTCAGTCTTGGATGGGTTGAGTCGGAGCCTTTCCCGCCCATCCAATTTCGCATGGCCTCCAGGCACCGGGACATAGCCTCCACAACATCGTTGGGGTGGTCTGGGGTGGAGATGTATAACTGGGTGTCATCTGCGTAAAGATGGCACCGCACCCCAAGACCATGGATGATCTCGCCCAACGGCTTTACCTAAATGTTGAACAAGAGAGGGGAGAGGACCGACCCCTGAGGCACCCCACAAATAAGGGGCCTAGAGGTGGACCTCTCCCCCCCCCGCCAACACAAATTGCGAGCGGCTGGAGAGGAAGGAGGAGAACCATCATAAGACAGTTCCCCCAATCCCTAACCCCTCCAGCCGCCGCAATAAGATACTATGGTCGATAGTATCAAAAGCCGCTGAGAGATCTAATAGGACCAGGACAGAGGAAAACCCCCTGTCCCGGGCCCTCCAGAGATCATCGAGCAACGCGACCAATGCTGTTTCGGTACTATGGCCGGGCCTGAAGCCCGATTAGAATGGATCGAGGTAAGTTGCTTCCTCCAGGTACTTAGGGAGCTGACGTGCCACCACACTCTCAACAACCTTCGCTAAAAAAGGAAGGTTGGAGACTGGACGATAGTTGTTTAAAACAGCCGGGTCCAGGGAAGGCTTCTTGAGGAGGGGCCGCACCACCGCCATTTTCAGGGTAGTAGGGAACGACCCCTCCCTCAAAGAAGCGTTGATAATCCCCTGGAGCCAGCCTCGTGTCGTCTCTCTGGCGGCCAAAACCAACCAGGAGGGACACGGGTCCAACAAATATTGGTGGCATTCAGCCCCCCCAGCAACCTGTCCACACCCTCAGCGGTCACAGGGTCGAACTCTTCCCAGATAATATTCTCAAGACCTGCCCTGGACACCTCCCCCGGGACCACCCAATTGGAGACCAGTCCGTCCCGGATCTGAGCGATTTTGTCGTGCAGGAATCGGGAAAACTCTTCCACCCTACCCTGCAAGAGGTCATCCCGCGCTCTCGGCTCAAGCAGAGAGCGGGTCACTCTAAACAGGGTGGCAGGCCGATTTTCTGCCGACGCAATAAGGGCGGAGAAATGCGAACGTTTCACCGCCTCTATCGCCACAAGGTAGGTCTTAATATAAGACCTCACCTGTGTCCGGTCAGACTCAGTGCGGCTAGCCCTCCAAACACTCTCTAGACGTCTTTTTCGGCACTTCATCTCCCGTAGCTCCTCCGTAAACCACGGAGCCAAATGGGATCTGTGCCGAGTCAGAGGTCGCAGAGGCGCAACTCGGTCCAGAGCCCCGGCAGCCAACCTATCCCAGGTGGCTACCAGGTCTCCAGGCGAGTTGTGAGCCAGAGTCTCAGGAAATGGCCCAAGCTCCCTCTGGAATCACTCAGGGTCCATCAGGTGCCTGGGGCGGAACCATCTACATGGCTCCGCCTCCCTGCGGTGGGGGGTGGTGGTACAGAAGTCCAGTTTAAGAAGGGAATGATCTGTCCATGACAAGGGCTTGATGACTAAATCCCCGAAATTACAGTCATTCAACCACTTACCAGAGACAAAAATCAGGTCCAGCGTGTGTCCTCCTATATGAGTAGGGGCAGAAACTAATTGGGTCAGGTCCATGGCCGTCATGGAAGCCATGAACTCCCGGGCTACCCCAGAGGTTTCACCGAGCGATGGCAGGTTGAAATCCCCCATGACTAAAAGCCTAGGGGTCTCAACCACCAGCCCGGCTATCACCTCGAGCAGTCCGGGCAGGGCCGATGACACGTGGCAGGGAGCCAGGTACGCCATCAAAAGGCCCATCTGAACCCCTTGTCCCCATTTCACAAAGAGAGACTCACAACCAGCCGTCTGAGGAACAGTGGCCTCCCTAGGACAAAGGACCTCTTTAATAAGCACCGCCACCCCTCCACTCCTTCCCTGAGACCTAGGCTGATGAAATGCAAGGAAACCTGGTGGGCACATCTCTTTCAGAGGGACACCACCCTCTGGGCCCAACCAGGTTTCGGTGACACCTACCAGGTCCGCGCCCAGGGACGACAGAGAATGAGGTGGCTGGATAGAGTCACTGAAGCAGTAGGGGTGAGCATAAATGGACTCCAGAAAGATGGTAGAGGACAGGAAGGCCTGGAGGAACGTTGTCCATTGGGTCGTGATGGATCGGACACGATTTTGCAACTAACAACAACGTTAAGAGGAAGTTTAAAAAGTAAAGTTTACTGTTTAAAAACTAGAAAAAGTATTTTCTCTCTTTAGGGTTAAAAAGTCTGAAATAATATAGGGAATTTTTTTAATATAAATTATGGTAGGTTATAAAGATTAATCAGTAAACAGAAGCATATACTATTCCCCACAGCAAGGAGTACCAGAGATGGTTAAACTAATTTCTATTTGGAAATTGCTTCTGGATTTTCAGCTTGCAATGGGAAAAACACGAAGTATTATCAGATGTTATTAAAATTGAAAATGAAATTTGACACAAAGCACTCAATTCTCGAATGTTTGAGGCACTTTGTGAGGAAATGGGTTCCGAGTATACTCATCTTCTTCTTCACGCTGAGGTGAGATGGCTGTCAAGGGGCAAAATACTAACCCAACTGTTTGCCCTGCGCGAAGAAATCAAAATATTTTTCTACCAGCAACATAATCCAAAATTTTAAGAACTCTTGTCTAATGATGAGTGGGTAGCCAATCTTGCATACCTGGAATACTGTATATTTTTTCATTGTTAAATGAACTTTGCAAGGATAACTTCAGGACATATTCATACTACAAGGTAAAATGGATGCTTTTCAAAAGAAAATATTACTGTGGCAAACGCGGTTGGCTGAAGAAGATCTGCAAATGTTTTCAAATTTTGATGAGTATACAAGGAAGATGTTAACTGGCATGTGGTAACCATTGTTCAATAGCACTTACAGTCACTCACAAAATCTTTTGGTCATTATTACACAAAGAAAGAAAGATTCCAGACATGGCAATAGGTGGATAATAGATCCATTTGCAATGAACATTGAAGATAGCAATTTAAATATGCATGAAAAAGAAAGCCTCATCAATCCAATGACCATCTCAAAGATAAATTCCAGTCATCTATCTCAAGACCTCATTTCCGGCTGTCCATAAAAAGTGAATATCCATTGCTCAGTGAAAAAACAATGGAAATTTTGATTGAATTTTCAACAACGTATTTGTGAGAAAAGACATTTTCATCTGTCACAGTAATTAAAACTTGGTCTTGGCTTGAAATAAAAATGACTCTCCATCTTGCAGTAACATCATTGGAGCCAAAAATCCATAAACTTATTTCAAACAAACAGGAACAAATATCACACTACAAATGTGTAATATTTAAATGCTTCAATATTTTGCAATAATTGCGCTAACTTTAATTATTTTGTTATAATTAAACATTTTATTTTGTTATGATTAAATAAGCATTTACAATTTTGTTTTAATTAAGCATTTATAATTTTGTTATATTAAATAGGTGCAATTCATATAAATCAGAAGTTCTCTAATCATTATTTTACAAATGTATTTTTTTTTAATTCATATTGGTGTTCCATGGGATTTATAATTATAAAGTTGGTGGTCCCTGAGGTCCAAAAGATTGGAGACTCCTGGTTCAGGGGTCCTTGCCCCTTTTGAGACTCATCTTCCCAGCAACCCTCTGTCATACCCTTTGTTAGAGTCGGACTCTGAGGGAGAGGAGGAACAGCCAACAGGGAATGGAGGTGTGGTTCCAGAGGTTATGGAGGAGGCTGGGGAAGGGCAGAGGCCAGCTGTGCAGTCAGAGGAAGAATGAGGCCAATCCCCTTTTCATCCAAGGACACACAGGGAGTAATGGAGAAGGAAACAACTTGGCTTACGAGAGAAGAAGTGGCCATGGTCTCCCTCATTGGTTGCAGCTGGGGAGAATAGTATATAAGAGAGACGGTTAAAACACAGTGTTGCCAGAAGCAAAGCGTGTTTTAGTTTGGGCTGAAGTTATCTTGGTTGGCGTCTTTCCAACAGACTGTGCCTTGTTATCTCCTTGAAGTTAGTAATTACTTATCCTAGTCTGTGGAATTTCTTTCACTGTAGTTTGTTTTGGTTTTCTATTTTACCTTTATCTGTTCATTAAGTTCAGACTGTATTGCTTTCATTTGAAGACTATTTTTGAATAAGTTTTATCTCCAACTGAGAATTATTGAACAGTGGGGTCAAGTTGGAGGCATTAAAGGGAATTTATTTAAGTTTTGGATTTTGTTACGTTAATGTTATACCTTCACTCTTAAAACAAATGCATCCTGGGAAGCCAACTCCATTTCCTTTAGCATTTGGAAGGAAACAGAAGCACAAGAAAGAATCCAGCCTAATCTGTGGCATGTGTTCATCTGAGGACAAAAACCCACATCCCATACACACAGCATTGCTAGTGAGATTTAGATTTATAAGTATTTGAGGGCGAAGGTTTGTTTTCCGAGCTTGTGGGTTGATTTCCAAACATTTCATTACCGGGCTAGGTAATATCTTCAGTGGAAATTTAGGGGATGTCAGTGTTCTTCTGTTTATAAGGGCTTCAGGTGTGGGTGTGTCAAATGAGGGTCTTGAGCTGACAATGAGTCAGCTGTGAGTCATCATCAGTGAGTCTTGTGATGAGTGTTGTGATAAGGAGATTACATCAGGTCAGGATCATTGGGAAGTGAACTGCTGGACTACATTGGTTGGTTGAGGATTGGTGCTGCCTCTGGTTGGCTACGCAGTTGATTTGGATTCTGAAGGGTTTGGTTGTGAATCAACATGTCTATTGACAGAATTGTTTCTGGAGTGCCAGGCTTAGGATGAACTCATGAGTATGGTGGGTGGTATCATGGCCGATGATTTTGGTGTTGCTCCAATCGAACTGGTGCTGTTTGGTGTTGGTGTGGGTAAAGATTAATGAAAAGTTTGGAAACCAACACACAAACTCTGAGAACTAACCTTTACTGTCATCCTAGACGCAAGTTACAGATATTCACTACTATCTATATGTGTTAATTGTTAGTTCACCAGTAACTCAACACTGCTTATTTTGTATCTGGATTCTTATTATATGTATTTCTATTTTTTTCTATTTTTTTTTCAACCATCCTGTTCCTTTAACAACAGCATCCAGATTTACACACAGTCTGTTTTATTGGAGGATAGGTTGTTAGCTGTAAGTCAAGGGGCACACAGAGTAACGTGTAGAGAGGACAGAATACTTCTACTGTGCTAAAAGACTTGGAAGTCAATATCTTAAATAAAAAAAACACTTTTCCTTTTTTTTTCCATATTATCTGTTTTTCTTTTTCCTCCCCCTCCAATTTTCTATTACATTTTAAAATTTCTCTTTGTATTTTGATAAACTAATAAAATGTATTTATTTGGAGCAAAGAGTTAGTGTATCCAAGCCAAACCAAAGAAGCTGGAAATCATTGTGGAAACTGTCAGGGTTCCGAATTATGCATCTATCAAAAGCAGAACTCCGAGGCAGGTGATTCCTCAAAAAACATGTTTATTGAACACAGCTAGTGAAAAACAACTCTAAAGGTTCTCACAGTTTTCCCCCAATTAAAAGAGCAAATATTCCCTCCTCAAGCGTCACCAGTCACATTGTCCAACGAAGGTAGCTGGGAGGCTGCTTGGTCACTCCTCTGCTATCTGCTGAGATGACCTTGGTTCCCACAGGAAAACTTTTTGTTTTGATGGGTAGTCGGTCAATCTGCTTCCCCCACCCTTCCTGCTTTCAAAGTTCGTGGCAACTATGAGGCAGAAGAAAAAATGGCTTCAGCCAGGTCAGCTTCAGTGTTGACATAAACTACTTTTGAAACTTCTGGACTTAAATCTTTTAGAGAATTTTGTATCTTTCATTGACTGTTGAAACTTTCTGCTTCCAAAACAAATGTCTAAATGGTATTTTGATCTTGCTGTGAGGAAGGGAAAGAATAGTTCTGATTTTACTTGTTTCTGATTGAACCAGTTGTGTGAGTTGTTAAACAAAGAAGCACAGACTATGTTCTTTTCTATAGCTCATATTACTGTGGTGATTTTGACCACATGAGGGAGCCAAGAGACTGTACTATTGCTAATTTTTTTTTAACTCTCCAGCAATATTACTCAATCCATTGGATTTAACGTTGTAAACTTACAAGTCTAAAATTTTCAACTTTAATTCCTGACAATCCCTGAATTGTCTGGAGAGAGTATTAGATTAAGTATGACTAAAGCCAACTCAGTTAATTAACTGGGGGGAAAGATCCTTGACCTTGAAAATGAACTAAGACATCTCTTGGTAGTTTTCTTGTAACAAGAAAACTACCAAGAGATGTCTTAGTTCATTTTGTAAGAACAACAAGAGACCATGTTCTGGATTGCCACTTCATATCCAAACTAAGAATGGAAAACATGCATATAATTGTTTTGAAGGAAATTCCAGTCAGAATCTTGAGAAAAAAGAAATCCTTCTTATTGATATTCTGAAGAAAAGAAAAAATCTCTTCCACTGGGATAAACTTGAAGGAACAATACTTCAATCAAGAGCAAAGATTCAGACTGAATTCTATAGAAAAAGTCAAGAATTTCTTGATCAGACATGAACTAATTTTGGATCCATCTGAAGCAATGGATACAGACAAGAAATTACAGATTACAGATTCAAAGAGTTGAAAGGGACCTTGTAAGTCATTTAGTCCAACCCCCCATCCCACCCAAGCAGGAGACCCCATACCATTTCTGACAAATGGCAGTCCAATGTCTTCTTGAAAGCCTCCAGTGATGAAGCTCCCACAACTTCTGAAGGCAAGCTATTCCATTGGTTGATAGTTCTCACTGTCAGAAAATTTCTTCTTATTTCTAGGTTGAATTTCTCCTTGATCAGTTTCCATCCATTATTCCTTGTCTGGCCATTGGATGCATTGGAAAATAGCTTGACCCCTTCTTCTCTGTGGCAGTCTCTCAAAAATTGGAATACTGCTATGATGTCTCCCCTGATCCTTCTCTTCACTAGACTAGCCATGCCCAGTTCCTGTAACTGTTCTTCATATGTTTTAGTCTCTAGTCCCCTAATCATCCTGGTTGCTCTTCCCAGCACTTTTTCTAGAGGCTCAATATCTTTTTATGGTGTGGTGACCAAAACTGAATACATTATTCTAGGTGTGGTCTTGCTAAGGCTTGTAAAAATCTTGTAAATAAAATTCTAAATGTTGACATTTTACCTAAGTCTTTTTTCTGACCATAACCCAATTCTTTTGGTATTTAGAAAAAAGGAGTTTGAGTTATAGATGGAGTTAGATCCACTTGGTCCATATTGACATGAAGCTCCTAATAAATAACTGAATTTCTTTTGAAGCTTGGCTTAAGACTCATGATTTAATTAGGGCATCAGTTGGAATCCTGACAGGTATTTCAAATCAATGTTTTGAATATTATTTGAAAATTTACAATACCATAATGAGAAACAGGAAGCTTTAATATTCTTAGATGCAGAGAAGACCTTTGACAATCTAAATTGGGCTTTTATGTTGAAAGTTCTTGAAGAAAAGAACTTTGGAGAAAATTTTATTCAAGGGATCAAAGCTGTTCATATGTCCCAGCAAGCAAAAATTGTTAACCATGTGAAATTAAAAAGGGTACATACAAGAAAAGGATGTCCCTTGGTTCCCTTGTTGTTTATTTTGATGTTGGAAGTTTTGAATAGAGATATCAGGCAGGTATAAGTATCAAGAAGGAAATTTATAAATTGAGGGCATTTGCTGACAATTTAGTTATATTCTTGCAAGACTAAAAATAATATATAATATTTGATGAGGAAATTAAATCAGTTTGGGGTATTTTAAATAAACAAGCAGAAAATAACAATGCTTATTAAGAATGTAACTCCACAGGATTGTGATACATTGATTAAAAAGTCTGGTTTTACAGTTGAGAAAAAGGTGAAATATTTGGGGATAATATTGACAAATACAAACACAAAACTATTTCAAAAGAAATTACGTGCATCTCCAGAATGATATTAAAAAGAATTTATTAAGATGGGATAAGCTCTGGTTGTCACTATTGGGTAGAATTTCTGTAATTAAGATGAATGTCTTACCAAAATACTTTTTTTTTGTTTCAGATGTTATCAATACTTGCAATTAATACTCCCTTTAAACAATGGGAGAGGGGTATTTCAAAATGTATATGGCAAGTGAAAAAACCAAGAATAGATATAAACTGCTGCAAGATGCTAAGGGAAAAAGGCAGTTTGGGTTTAGTAGACTTGAAATTATATTTTGATGCTTCTTATTTGGTCTGGCTAAAAGAGTGGGCGAACCTCCAGAATGAGAGGCTACTTGATTTAGAAAATCATGTCTTAAAATTTGGATGGCACAGTTATTTATGATATGACAAGGTATCTTCATAATATCTTCATAAATGATTTAAATGAGGGTATAGAAAGGGAACTTATCAAATTTGCGGATAATACTAAGCTGGCATCTTGACAGACTTGAACATTGGGCCCTATCTAACAAAATGAAATTCAATGTAGAGAAAAATAAACTTAGGAGCGGGGGAATCAAAAGTACACATATAGACTGGGTGAAACCAGGCTTAATAGCAGTAATTGTGAGAGGGATCTTGGAGTCTTAGTAGACAACCAATGAAATATGAACCAACAGTGTGTGGTGGCAGCCAAAAAAGCCAATGCAATCCTAAAATGAATTAACAGAGGGATACAATCAAGATCAGATGAGGTACTAATACCACTCTATAGTAAGACCATACCTAGAATACTGCATCCAGTTTGGGTTACCACATTATAAAAAAGATGCTGACACTCTAAAAAAAGTGCACAGAAGAACAACCACAAAGATGAGGAGACTGGAGGCTAAAACATACCATGAATGGTTGCAGGTACTTGACATGGCTAGTCTAGTGAAGAGAAGGACCAGGGAAGACATTCCAATATTTGAGGGGCTGCCACGGAGAAGAAGGGGTCAAGCTATTTTCCAAAGCACTTGAAGGCCAGACAAAGAATAATGAATGGAAACTGATCAAGAAGAGATTCAATCTAGAAATGAGGATAAGTTTTCTGACAGTGAAAACAATCAACCAATGGAACAGTTTGCCTTCAGAAGCTGTGGGAGATTCATCACTGGAAACTTTCAAGAAGAGATTGGACTGCCATTTGTCAGAAATGGTGTAGGGTCTCCTGCTTGGGCAGGGAGTTAGATTAGATGACCTACAAGGTCCCTTCCAATTCTTGTTAATGCATTACGATTAAAGTAAATGTTGATTTTAACAACCACTTTGCTAGACATGCCATTCTAAGAATTGGGGATAAGTATAAAACAAGGATGCCTCTTTGAGTGTCCCCTCAAAAAGCTTTTTTTCAGAAAAGAAATGGTGGTGAAGCCTGACTGGTAGACCTATGGTAAAATATGTCTATTTTAATCTTAGTGATCCTATCCTCAAGCCTAAGGAAGAGCTAGAATCAAAACAGATATGCCATTAGTTTATATATTTAAAATTGAAAGAAAGATTTAAACTAGAAGAAGACTTATGGATTTGACTTGGAAAGTCTACTGTGTAGAGGGGATGAACATATTATTGCTAAGGTCTATAAAACATAAAGCTTTGAACAATGGAAGAATATGTGGATAAAAGGTTTAAAATTTACACTAAATTACAATTAAAAGAAATTTTTATAAGCTAATGTATCGTTGGTATTTAACACCAGATAAATTATCAAGAATGTATAAAGGTACTGTCAATTCACAAAGCATCCCTGACCTGCTCTAGAGTTGCCATAGGCAAGGGGGATGGGGAATCGAACTTCACAACTGCATCAAGGAACTTGCATCTCAGTCAAAACAAAGCATGTTCCAGCCAACATGTCACGGTCATCTCTACAGAAACCCACAATGCCGGAGAGAGTGGCTTCTACAACCCATGAAATTGCTTTGTTGGGGAATGTGACTGATGACGCATCTTGGGGGGAGGGGGAAACAGGATCAGAGGCAAAGCATGAATTAACTGAGCTCAGAGTTAGCTGCACTTGGTCCATGTTGATATGAAGCTCCTAATAAATAACTGGATTTCTTTTGAAGCTTGGCTTGAGGCTCGTGATTTGAACTAGACACAAGAACAGTTTTTTCCCGAAAGCCATCACTCTGCTAAACAAATAATTCCCTCAACACTGTTCAATTCTTTACAAAGTGTACACTACTATTACTGTTAATCTTCTCATCACTCCTTATCACCCATCCCCTCCCACTTGTGACTGTAACTTTGTTGCTTGTATCCTCTGTTTCCTAGTATGATTTGATGTTGATTGTACCCTATGACTATCATTAAGTGTTGTACATTATGATTCTTGATTCTTAACGAATCTTCCTTCTTTATGTATACTGAGAGTATTTACACCAAGACAAATTCCTTGTGTGTCCAATCACACTTGGCCAATAAAGTATTCTATTCTATGATTTAATTAGGGCATCAGTTGGAACCCTGATAGGTACTTCAAATCGATGTTGGAAATGCAAATGCAAAGAAGGGACTTTTCTATCATTTGTGGTGGACATGTGATAAAGCAAAGAAACATTGGCGAAGCATTCATATTCTAATATAGAAGATTCTTAAAATAAATACAAAGATAAAACCAGAAACTTCTCTTTTGGGTTTAATGGAAAAAGATTTGGAGGGGAAATTAGAACTTTGATGTTATATATGTTGATAGCAGCAAGGTAACTTTATGTACAAAAATGGAAGGACACTTCGATCCCCACAATAAACAAACGGCAGCAAAAGTTGATGGGAGTTAGCAGAGATGGCTAAATTGACGTCTTGGCCGCAGCATCTCGCAGGAGCTCTTTGCCCTCCTGGCAGGGCAGGTGGAGGCTGGGGCATGCTGAGAGCTTGGCCCCGATTGAGACCACAGGCAAACAGACAGTGGGATGGAAAGGGCGGGGCGAATGGTAGATGCCCAAACACTTTTTGCCAAGAGGGAAATGAAGATTTGTGTGCTTGCAAAGGAAATGGTCTGAAATGGAGTTAATTGCTCCGTTTCAAACCATCCCCTTTGCAAGCAGACAAGGTTTTGAGTCTTCATCATTTCTTCGTCCAGGAAAAAGAAGAGACACATGGTGGAGCCGCTCGTGGGACAGCACCATGTGTCTCTTCTCACTGGTGCTATGAGCGTGCGTGATAGCACAATGTACACGCAACATCCAGCCGTGAGCGGCTCCCCGGCGCAACGAGCTTCATGGCATTCTGCCATGAATGGCTCCACCTTCCCAACAAGCTTTGGGACATTCTGCAGGGAGCAGCTCCACTGCTGCAATGAGCCTCGCAGCATTATGCCGTGACCAGCTCCACCAGCACAATGAGGTAAGCAGATACGTAGGGTACCTTATCCCCCCACACCCCAGCTTGATTTTTATACCTGCGCCTCACCTCACCTCATACATCCAGACGTGGGGAGAGGGCATTACTAGGGCTTATTTTGGGGGATAGGGCTTATATTGAGTACATGTGTAAAAATCAAGCTAGGGTTTATTTTCCAGATAGGTCTTATTTTTAGGGAAACATGGTAGATGGGATAGAACGTAAACTCATCAAATCTGTGGACAACACCAAGTTGGGGAGAATAGCTAACACTTTAGATAGATATGAGCATTTTATGGTTTGTGGGCCATATACGGTTTGCGGCATATGCAATGTCTAGGGCAGCTTATAAGCAGTGGACAGGACAGTGCAGCATCAGCTGTGGGAGTAGGGTGGCAGTACAGGAGAGGTGGCAGGCCAATGGCAGCAATGTGGGCAGAGAAGCAGTGCGGCTCTCCACAACAGTTCCAGTTTCTTATATGGCGCCTTGAGAAAAATTATTACCCAACCATACTTTAGATGATAGACTCAAAATTCAGAAGAATCTTTACAGATTTGAATATTAGGTACTATCCAACAAAAATAAATACAATAGTAAGAAAAATAGGGTCTTACACTTAGGCAACAAAACCAAAAACCAAATGCACAGATGTAGAATAAGGGGTACCAATTTGGAATATTAATTGGTTTTGAATGTTAATGAAACAAAAGGAAATCACTGTTGATTTTAAAAAGAGATGGCATAGTCATAATCCATTTTGTATCAAGGCTGCCGCTGTGGAGGTGGTCAATAGTATTAAGTATCTTGAGGAACAGATAACTAAAAATCTGAATTGCTCTCTCTACACATCATCCTTAGTGAAGCACGCAAACCAGCATCTGAGTTGGATGAAGACAGCATATCTTTTTCTTTCTGTCCTGGCCATCCTTTACAGAGGCATGATTGAGAGCGGCACCTCAGTTTATGCCTGGCTCAGTCCACCACCAAGCCCCAATAAAAAACCTCTGAAAACTTCCTGAGCACTGTTAGCCTGGCAGGGCCCCTTTGGAAGTGGCTGCTGTGCAGCCAGCACAGGAGGCAGCCCTTCTCTTCCTCAGTCACTTCATGGAGGCTTGGGCCCTTAATCACGGCCCATGGATCAGCTGAACCAGGAAGGACGTAGAGCTGCCTCTCATTCTATCTCTGTGGAGGCCTCCCCGTGCAATGTTCTGCCACAGCTTTGGAGCAAACCTCCACCTTCCCTGTGCAGGATTGCAAGGCTGAAGGCTTTGGAGGGAGCATTTTTGGGATGTGTGAATATGCAGAGCTCCCCAAGGATAGAACGATCGGTAGGGAAATGGTGGTGGTGATCTTTCCACTAATCGGAGCAAGGCGAAGCCTCCAGTCTTGCAATCCTACGCAGAGCAGGTGGAGGTATACTCTAAAACTGCAGCAGAGCATTGTACCAGGAGATATCTGCAGGTAACATCTCTGAAATGTTAACTTTTAACACAGTACTCACAGGAAAATTTCCCCCACAATCACGGGTTGATTTGCTTTCTGTGAAGCTTTATGCTGAGAAAGATCTGTACTTTCTCATTCCCTTCTTCCCCTCCCCCCCGGCTATCCATCTCAGCTTCCTCAGACAACCATCTGCCAAGGTGGAAGCTCTCTCATGGACCTGGTGGGCATGAGCTACCCCATCCCAGAAAGGGGAAGGCGCTGATGGGGGGCTGTGGGGAGTTCTGGGAGTTGAAATCCACAAGTCTTTAAATATCCAAGCAGCTGCTCATGCTGCTGCTGGCCTCTTTGCCCTCCTGGCAGCACAGCTCTCGGCAGTACTGCGGGACTGCTCCTGCCTAGCCAGGTTGAATTATTCCAGATCAAAAACTTCTGGAAACCTTTGGGCCTTGATGGGCGCTGTAACTCTCATGGGAGTTGGATGGCAGCGGACAAGGTGGCAAGACTCTACCAGTGGCTGCTCGCAAAGAGGCCCTGGCAGGCTGGCAGCGCTCAGTTTTCAAAGGTTTTCGATCAGGCCTTGGTGGTGGGGTGGGCTGGGTGGAAGGTGAGGTGGCTGCAGAACCACCACTGATGAGCCAGGCACCAAAGGAAACCAGGGGAAGCCCCACACCTGCCTCACACAGCCGTTAAGAGAATTGCAGTGCCCACCAGGGTCCAAAGAGTGTCAGGCTCAGCATAGATGTATGGTAAGCCTGGCGCCTGCAGTACCGAACAGGTGTGCAGGATTGCACTCAGCAGCCGCTTGCGAAGAGGTCCTGGCAGGCTGGCGGCTTTAGAAGATTTTCGGAGGTTTTCGATCTGAGGTTATCTGGGTTGGAAATTCGATCACACCCCACGAGAGACCCCCCCACCCTGGCGGACAGTTGTCTGTGAAAGCTGAAATGGACAGCCAGAGGAAGGAGGGGAAGAAGGGAATGAGAAAGCACAGACCTTTCTCAGAACAAAGTTTCAGAGAAAGTAAATCAAACCATGATGGGGTAAGGGGATTTTCCTGTGAGTACTGTGCTAAAAGTTAACATTTCAGAAATGCTATCGGTACCTGCGGAGGTCTCCTCGTGCAACTCTCTGCTACAAGTTTAGAGCATACTTCCTTGTACAGGATTGCAAGGCTGGAGGCTTAGCCTTGCTCTGATCACAGGAAAATTCCCTCCCATTTCCCTGCTAATCATTCTATCCTTGGGGAGCTCTGCATAGACGCACATCCCAAAAAAGCTCTGTCCAAAGCCTTCAGCCTTGCAATCCTGCACAGGGAAGGCGGAAGTTTGCTCCAAAGCTGTGGCAGAGCATTGCACTGGGAGATCTCCACAGAGAAACAGCATAAGAGGCAGCTCCCGCCCCTTGTTGGGTCAGCTGATCCATGGGCCATGATTAAGGGCCCACGGTTCCATGAGGTGACCAGAGAAGGGCTGCCTCCTGTGCTGGCCATGCCCCTTTCACTAAGGCTTATTTTTGGAGTAGGGATTATATTATGCCCATCCCCAAAAATCAGGCTAGGCTTATTTTCGTGGTAGGTTATATTTTTGGGGAAATATGGTACCTTCCTACCTATCTACATACATACCCATTAAATTGTTAAGATACATTTCTACTCACCTGACAAAACTATCCAGCAAATCAACATTTTTTCGATCACTCACAAATTCCCCAATCATTTTCTTGTCCAGTTTAGGATTTTCTCTCAGCCACTTGGCCACTTGATTGTTATCCATTGGGGTAGCCAAGAGATTTTTCTCCTGAAGAAGCTGTATTCCCTTTTTTGGTTTTTGATTGAAATGCTCTGAACCACTTAACAAGAGCTTTAAAAAGTCAAAATGAATTAAGTTATACTTTATAGTGACATTACTCTTATATCAAATCATACATATCAAATGCATATCAAATCTGTACAGTAATATAATTCAATATGTTATTCTTTAATATTTAGGTCTGGAGACCACTTTTAGACCTTATTCCACACAATTAAGTTTTACATTAGTAAAATTCAATACAGTCATTTCTTCCTTAGCAGCTACCTTGTTTAGCAACAATTTAAAAATACAATGGTAATAAAACAATTTTGACCAATGCTCACACTTACATCAAATTTCTACATTGTGTGCACAATTATTAGGCAAATTGTATTCTGGAGGATTAATGTTATTATGGAGCAATTACAGAGCTTTCAATCAATCCAAAATGTTAATAAATCTCAAACCTAAATATTACCTAAACATAAATGATCATGTTACCTAGTTTGGGTAATGAAACATCTGCAAGAAAACAACCAAGCTCAAGAGAGCACCAAAATTTCATTTCAACCCTGAGCTACAAATATTCTCCTTTATTGCTACCTTAATATAGAGCAGAGCTCCCCAAACTTGGCAACTTTGACTTGTGGATTACAACTCCCAGAATGTAGTCCACAAGTCTTAAAAGTTGCCAAAGTTTGGGGACCCCTGGTATAGAGCTACATTAACAGAAACTTGCAAATCTGAAAGTACAAAGCATTATCTTCTTTACAGCCCAAAAAACTAATGAGGCTCCCATTTGAGCCTCTTGCTCTGCCCTGTATCCAGGTGTGGGCTATCCCTCTCTTATCTTAGGGATTGTTCTCCAAGTAGCATCTGTTCGTGTTGTCGCCCAAGGTTTTTCTCATTTCCATTACAAAAGAGCAACCCTCTGAACTCCTAAATACATTGTGAGATACTAATCTAACAAACTACTAAATAAAATATTTTAATCATTGTTATTCAATTTATTTTCTTATTTAATGCTTGTACTTTCTAATGTCTTTGCAAGTGGTTTTCAACACTGAAAAGAATTGGTTTTATATTAACAACAGATGAATTTCCAAATCATCTTCATTTCCATTGCCTTTGTAAATCCCCAAGTCAGTTCTTTTCTAATGCTTTCCACCTATAGGGATTTTGGCATTTATTTGGATCCTTCTATTTCTATATTTTCAAATGCTAACTGGAAGTATTTAAAGATCACTTTAGAATGGCACATTCAAATCCAATTCCCTCCCCCCCTTTCTTCTTTTATGCCTATATTTAATATTGTACTTAAGAATGAATCCATATTTTTACTGTATGCATAATGGACACACACTATAGATACTTCAGAAACAATATGCCATACCTTTTTTTTATTCTTAATCATTATCAGTTCTTGTGTTCCGGGTAGGAAGCAGGAAAATCGAGTAGGCTTTCTTGGGATGATCTTTTCTGCTGAAAAAAATTGACTCCTTTTACAGTACAGCCTTTCAAATAGTATTCCTGATTATAATCAATTAGAACAGCATTATAATCAACTTCCACAAGCCAGCAGTACTGCTCTTCTTTATCAACCCCAATGCTGACAGAGATTATTAGTTAACAAAAACAAAACAAAAACAAAACTCCAGGACCTTTGGATTCAGCTGTATATATTAAAATAGAGGGACACTACAAAAAGAAATACTTGTGAGGGGGTGGGGCTGACGTCGCAGCGATTCAGTGGTGGGTTAGCTAACCGAGCCTAATTCTACCAAAAGTCACTCCAGAGAGATGACGAAGAAGAGGGGACACACTGTGGATCGCGAGGAGGAAAGCAATCCCTCGCAGATTTGAAGGAAGCCTTCAAACCGGCACGAGAAGAAGACAGCCATTATGGCCAGACCAAGATGGGACAGCCTGATGGAAGAAGTGACTGAGAAAGACTGAGCAGTAGCATGAGTAATCTGGGCGAAACTTTTTTTTTCCTAACCCAGGGGTGAAATGCCCCGCCACCAAATTTTTCCTTTTTGAGAGTGAGACTCAAGAGGGGGAGGCAGGATGTTATTTTTCCCACTCCCCAAAGTTTAGCAGCAACTAAGATTCTGACCCTTTGACAGATCCAGAAAAAGTTTGATTTATTTTAAAAAAATAAGAGGCATGGGCTAAAACTATAGGAAAACCTGGACTGGTTCACTTTGTTTTTTTCCCTCATTTAAAAAAATACTGGAATTGATTCTATGCTTATTAAGTTTGGGTGGACCTTAAAAAGTTTCTTTTTAAAATAAATACTGCAGTAAAAATGGAGAAATTAAGCAAGCACGACACCTACTGGTTGGAGAGAATATTACAAGTGAAAGGAAGAAGTCTGTTATGACTAGGGTGGTTATTTTTGGAAAGGAGACTGAAAGAAAATAGCACCTGTAGACTGTTTACTTTGAAAGTTTGGAGCTACAGAGTAAAAACCTTGAAATGCTTTGAATTATGGTTTGAACTATTGTGGATTACAAATTGAACTAGCAAAGTGAAGAACAGAAACAGTTTGGATTTATTTTAAGACCAAGTGGATGAATTCTCTTGTTTATTCTTTTTCCTCTTTTTTGATTCCTGGACTGGTTAGATACTGCAAATAGTGTGTTTTTTTCTTGCCCCACTCTAACACTTTGGGATTATAAATATATTCAACAGTGAACTGAGATCTATAAAGTCTGGGGGAATTAGTGGGCCTTGGGGATTACAAATACCAGTGACTGAGAGAAGAATACCTGTAAACTGTTTACATGTGAGAACATGAAAGGTCTTGAACTATTGTGGATTACAAATACAATTAACAAAGTGAAACAGAGAAGCAGCTGTGAACTTTGAACTGAGAGTTACAACGCCTTGGGGAATTGGTGGGCCTTGTGGATTATAGATATTAAAAAAGAGAAGAAGAAAGAAAAATAATTATTTTGCAAAGAAGCGTTTCATGCCACTACAGAATTAATCTTTGGACTGATCTGGTGGATTATAAAAATTATAAGATTGTGATACTGGTTGGAAATTGGAAGAGAAAAATGTGTTCTTTCCTGGGTTTAAAATGGAGTGGTGGTGGTCAAAAGTATGTTAGGGATTAGAGATTATTGTGGTCTATTTTACTAAATGAATGCCTAAATTAACCTGGTTAATAGATACAAAAGCAGAAATGGCAAGTAATCCAAATCTAAGCAAATTAGGAAAGAAGACATCTGCACCATCATCTGCAGTAACAAGTCCATCAAATCAAAAATTGATAGAGAGCACATTATGAGCAGAAAAATAAAATTCATTCCAAAAAGATGTTATGATGATGTTCTAATTTTTATAGGAGGCGATAACAAAGAATCATAATGAGGTGAAGAGTGAGTTAGGAAAAGTGAAAGAAACAATACACAATATGAATGAAAGAATAGGGTATTTCCAACAGATAATTTTAAAAATGGACAAAGGATTCAGGTAATAAAAGAAAAATCAGAACAGGCAGAGAAAAAAATGGAGGAAATTAACCAAAGCCTTACACAAGAAAATTAAGAGTTGGAGGAAAATGTGATCTCGTTGCAAAAGGAAAAGGCTGCTTACTTTTTGAGATTTCAAAATATAGAAGAGGAAAAAAGAGAAGACCCACCTGATATAATGACAGAATTGTTGGTAAATGCCTTACAAATTACAAAACAGGAAATGTAAGCAGAGATTGATGAAATATTTCAAATACATACAAACTACGCAATAAGACATAACCTCCCAAGAGAAGTTCATTTCAGATTTCTTAAGAGTTGAAGTACTCAAAAAAGCAAGAGATGAACCACTGCAATACAAAGGACAAAGAAATTGTGGTGCTAAAACAGGTGCCAAGAAGAGTAAGAAGCATAAGGAGACAATACCAATTTCTGACATATCAGCTGATTAAATGCAATGTAAATTTCAGATGGTTGATACCAGAGAGAATTTTAGTAACTGGGAATAAAAAAAGATATAGACTGGACTCATTAGACAAAGCACATGAATTCTATATATATCAATTTAGTATTACTGAAGAACAGGAAAGGAGAGAGGAAGTAGAATGTAAAGGACAAAAAGAACCAGTGAACGTGGAAAAGACTATACAGCAAGAAGAAAGCGAGACCGACAAAGTAGAACTAACAGAACGAGAAGGAGCAAAAGCAAAGGAATAGAGAGAAATAAGATAAATTAGGACAACACAACCTATATATAAATGAGAAAGTGAAGAAGAATTAAAGATGCTATCAATCAATTAATATAAATGGATCAAATTCACTAATGAAAAGGGAAAAAACCTTTACAAAATTACAAAAATTAAAATTTGATTTAATTTTTCTCCAAGAAATCTACATCAAAAAACAACATAGTAAACATTTAGAATACCCCAAAATGGGTAAAGTATAGTTTTCATTAGCACAACAAAAGGGGGGTGGTTTTATATATAAAGGAAACAATAAATACCAAGCAAATGTATACAGATGAAGAAGGGAGAATTTTTATGGTGGAGGTAATAATAAACTAAAAACAAGTACCATTGATAGGAAGAATTCACAAAAAACTCCACATGAAATTAGCTGAAATGGATTATGAAAACATTTGTGTTTTAGGGGACTTCAGTGCAATTGTGGATGCAAAAATCAGATTATAGAAGTAGGAAAGTAGGTAAAAAGGTACAGAAAATACCGCCAAGGACTTTCTTTAAAATGACAGAAGAACTATCACTTCAAGATGCATGGAGAGAAATGAACTTAGAGAAAAAACCAATATACATTCTACTCAGATAGACATCAATCATGGTCAAGAATAGATATATGGATGACACCGGAATTAAAAACAAATGTACAAGAGATAGAAATTGAAACAAATGTATGGGCAGATCATAACCCATTAAAAACAAAATGGAAAGATCAAAGGAAAAAAGTGAGATGGATGTTGAGCCAAGCAATATTAAAAGATAGTTTACACAAATAATGAAGAAGGAAACGGATTTCTTTTTAAAGGAGAATAAAAAAGAAGACACTTCACTATAAAATGAATGGGATACAGCAAAAGCATATATTTGGGGATTAGTGATCACCTATACAACAAAAAAGAATAAGAAAAGATGCAAACACAAAAAAGACTAGCAGAAGAACATAAAAGACTGGAAACAGAGTTAAAGAAAGAATAGCAAAAAACAAATTAAAAAAACAAATGGAACTGATAAAACACAAACTCAATTTAATGGAAACAGAAGAATTAGCACAAAAGATTAAAAGAGCAAAACAAAACTACTTTGAAAATGCCAACAAACCAGGAAGGTAGTTAGTATATAAACTGAAAAAGGAAAAAAAAAGAAATTGATACACAGTTTGTTAGATGAAAAGGGAATCCTCCACCATCAAAATGAAACTAAAAAGAAAATAATCCAGAATTATTATGAAAAATTATATAATCAAGAGAAAGTCTCAGAAGAAAAGATAAAACAATACTTGGAGAAAGCTCAATTACCCAAAGTGCCTGAAATAGTGAAGGTTATATTAAATGAAAAGATAATGATGATGGAACTAACAGAGATGATCAAGAGACAAAAATAATAATAAAACACCAGGACCAGATGGGACAACTGGCAGAACTTTATAAATGTCTACAAGATACTTTAGGTTTCCAATGCTGGAAGTTTATAGTGAAGTACTGTTAGAGACCAAAATACCAAATACATGGATGGAAGCAAATATAACTTTAATAGCGAAAGAATCAGATTTAATTCAGATAAAAAATTACAAGGCAATATCACTACTAAATGCAGATTACAAAATATACACTTCAATAAAACAAAAACAAATGCATTGACGCACAGAAAGCGTTTGATAATGTAAATTGGCAATTTATGTTATTACAATTAAAATATATGGACTTTGAGGAGAAATGTATTAACATGATTGAGGCAATATATTCCAAACAAACTGCAAAAGTGATAGTTAACGGGGACACGGCAGAGAATTTTAACATAAAAGGCATGTGATAAGGATGTCCACTATCCCCCATACTATTTATATTAACACTAGAAGTATTAAACAGAAATATTGGAAAAGACTCAGAAATAAAAGGAATGGAAATAAAAACAGAAAAGTATAACCTACAGGCATTTCAGGTGACCTGGTTTTTATTTTAAATTAATAAAAATGGACCCAAGTTAATAAAAATAATAGAGTATGGTGAAGTTGCAGGACTGAAAATGAATAAAGAGAAAACTAAAATATTAGTTTAAAATGTTACAGAGAAACAAAAAAGAACTGATGGAGAAGATATTCAGATAGTTAAGGAAGTTAAATACTTAGGAATTCAGCTAACAGCAAGATGCGCAACTATTAAAGAAGATAACTACATGAAATTGTTACAAATCAAGTTAGACTTGGGAGAAATGGAAAAACCTGCAGCTATCATTGATAGGAAGAATAGCCACAATAAAAATGAACATTTTGCCGAGACTGTTATTCTTATTTCAAACAATCCCAATAAAATTAGAAAAAAAATTATTTGAAGAAATAAATAAAATATTAAAATATATCTGGCAAGGGAAAAAAGCAAGAATAAGATTGAAAATGCTACAAGATACTAAACTTAAAGGGGGCTTTGAGTTGTCAGATTGGAAACTATACTACCAGGCCTCTGGCATTTGTCTGGATGAAATAATGGATAAATCTGAGTCATAAAAGACTATTAAGTTTGGAAGGACATGATCTCTAACCAGGATGGCATAGCTCTCTATGATATGGGAAAAATAAAATACATGGATATTTTCAAAGACACCTTGTTAGAAATGCACTATTGTTAGTATGAGGGAAAATTAAAGAAAGATATTACATGAAAATATCAGTCTGGCTCTCCACAATGGAGGCACTAATACATCCGAATATGATTAATATGGAAAAAAACTGTAAGGTATAGGGACATTTTGAATGATAAAGGGGAACTTAAATCTAAACAATTGACTAATCAAGGGATTGATTTAGCATGGTGGCCATATGTGCAAATACTATCAAGACATGAGAAAGATGCAAGAATGTATGGTTTCTATAAACAACCAACAGAACTAGACCGGATATTACTAGGGACAGATGAAAAATTCATTTTAAAAAAGTATAGCTACTTACTGTGTATTAAAATGGAAGAAAAACAAGTGAAAGAAATAATAAGATGAGTTAAAAACTTTGGTTATTCAATAGAATTAGATAAATAGCAGAAATAGTTGGATAGAAATTGTAAACTAACAATGTCAATAACTTATAAGGAAAACTTATACAAAATGTTTTATAAGTGGCATTTACCACCAGAGAGATTAACAAAGATGTTTGAAAATCTATCAGCTAAACGTTGGAAGTGTAATAAAATACCAGGTTCATATTATCATATGTGGTAGACATGTCCAAAGACAAAAAAATATTGGACTAAAATACATACTTGGTTAGAAAAAATGATAAAGCAACATAGATTTGAAACCAGAAATGTTTCTGCTGGGTATACTACCAGAACAGTATAATAAAGAGAATACATACTTAATTTTGCATGTAGTAACGGCAGCAAGAATAGTGTTTGTACAACAATGGAAAAATGATGAAAGTGTAATTTTAAAAAATTAGAATGTGCTGAGATGAATAAATTACACTTAAGATAAAAGAAAGGGAAGAAATTGAATATTTTTTAACATGGGATTTATTTTACAGTTAACTAACAGAAACAGAGGTTATAAACGAAACAATTTAAAAAAATAATTTGTATTGAAAATGTTGCAAGATGGATAAATTAATTGTATTATTATGCTGTGATTAATATTGATATATGTATTAAGATTACTAGTATGATTTTGGTTATTGTTGTATCTTCACTTAAAATTAATTGTGCGCAGACAACACACTATTCAGATAGATATGGAATTTGTTTATAAAACAAAAATGTACCAAGAAACATATATTTAAAAAAAAACCTTGCTAGAATTTTGCAGTAGAAACACAACCAAGTCCCAACCACTGAAAAAAGGAGGAAAGGGATATATAGTAGTATCCTACTGTTTACTATGTACCGGATAAAACACCAAATAATATACACATATATACCATAGTAATGTATGAAAAGACACCCTCCCCAATCATTCACCAGTCTTATTCACAGCCAACTAGAATGATGTAGACAAAACCAAGTCCATATTATTTATATGCTTCACTGTTCCAGGCTACCACTATTAAACTAAAAATCAGATTTACCTGTATCATTTTCCATATCTGAATTCAGACAGTCTTGCTGTTTCAAGTGAGAGGTCACCAAGCAGTCATTACTCGATGAACATGTCTCCGGTAATTCTGCAGTGGATGTTTTAAGTTTTATTTGCAGTTCTTCAGTAACTATAGGATAAGAAGAATATTTGTCTGTCTGTCTATCATCTGTTTTTGTAGACCACATATTTTTATGATTCTCAGTGGCTTGCAATGCGTAAAACTAAACTAAAACCATCCATAAATATATTGATAAAAATAAAAAGTGATTCAAAGCATTAAATAATCCTTATGACGATTATTGCTACTATTAACAATCTCTGCAACAAAAAAGCCCTCCTAAAGAGGTTTATTCTCATTATTTTACAAATGAGTAATGAGGCTACTAATGTTCAAGTGGGTACAAATAACAAAAGGCACTTCCTCCAATATTGGGGTCCCAAATGAGTATGACTCTTGTCAAATTTTTCTACAAAATTAAAAATGAAAGAACACCTTGAACAGAAAAAATTCCACAATAGACATAAGCAGGTTTAAAATATCACAGACATAATAGTTTGTTAAAATATAACATGGAACAGAACAGTAGCAGAGGTGGTATTCAGCAGGTTCTGACCATTCTGGAGAACCGATAGTGGAAATTTTGAGTAGTTTGGAGAACCGGCAAATATCAACTCTGACTGGAGATTTTACAGTATCCTTCCCCTGCCACGCCCACAAAGCCACACTTTGTGGTTCTCACAGAACCAGTAGTAAAAAAATTTGAATCCCACCACTGAATGGTGGTGGCAAACAAGAATGGCAAATATCACCATCTACTTAAGAAGAAATATCAAATAAATGATTCTTACTTGCTCCTCTAATGATATTGGCAATTTCTCTGTTTGGTTTTAGTATTTCTTTTTCTTGCTGATATATGCCTCTGAGTACTTTGGCTTGGCATCGTGCTTCAATTTGATCAGTCACTGTCAACAATGCTTCAAGTGACAGCAAATGAGTAGTGTACAATTGTCCAGAAACAGGAAAAGCATTCTGAAAAATCAAGCATAATTAAGGCTATATCCAACTGCACAAGGAAACTTAAATAAAACTTCTATTTAACTTAGTTCTACACAGCTATGCAAGCCTACATAACTCATTGGAATCTTTAAACCAAAGTCCCCACAAAAGATTAGTTTTCTTTTATGTTAAACATTGTTGACTCAGTATATAAAGTTGCATTTCTATTCAGAAGGTTTTACATACTTTGTGGGGGAACATATGCTTGCTAAACTATTTACATTAGTATTTGTATACATACATTAGTAGAAAACATCTGAAAAACAGGTAGTCTTCAAGATACAACCACAATAGAGCTGCCTATTATGGTTGCATGTCATGATGATCATTAAGTGAAGCATCTCACTTAACAATCTCCAATCCGGTTCTTACCAAAGCAATTGTTAAACTAATGTGCAGGTTAAGTGGAGCATGGGGGTGTCCCAGTCCTCCCCCACCTCCCGAGACACCCTTCCTTTTACATCCTGCCTCTTGGATCCCCACAGGCCTTTGCCCACTCCCACTGGTTCAACCCAAGCCTTACGGCCTGATTTCCATCTCACCAGGCCAAATACCCTCCACCTCACTTACCTTTTGAGAGCTCTGAGGCTTTCCAGAGTGTTGGAATGAATGACTGCACTGCTGTGCCAGCTCGTTAAGGCAGCAAAATGGAGTGGTTTGCCTTGTAGTTGTCCACAGGGTCAAAATGACAGTCATTTCTGGATTGCTGCCATGAAGTCCAGTAACAAACCATTCCATTTTTCTGCCTTAATGAACTTGCACATTGCTACAGAAGGATTCTAAAAGGCAGCGAAATAGAGCAATGTGTTCCTCATCCGTGGTACGATTCCAGAATCATGCCATGTGGCTAAGCAACGAAGTATCCCATTCCAGCACTATGAAAGGCTTTGGAGCTCTTCAAAAGGTGAGAAAGAGTGGTGGAACCTGGTGAAGTGGGAATCACAGGCCTAAAGTCTAGTGGGGAGTCATTGGGGATATGAAAATGCTTGCACTGGCCAGGGTGGAGGAGATATTAAATGTGGGTACTACAGTGTCCCTGTTGTCAATCATAAGGGTGAATAAACATGGGGGCGCTGCAGTACCCATTACTTCGGGACCAGGTCATAAGTAGCTTTTGGGGGGATCTGTCTAACTTTGAATGGCTGTTAACCAATCGATTGTAAGTCATGAATTATAGTAATTATAAGATGCCCTTCCCGAACAGAGTAGAAATGTGGTAGAAATGCCCCATTTACTGGATATCCATGCATTAGTTGCATAATTTGGACATTTCCTGGATCTCCCTATATCACTTTTAAAAACTGGTATAACACTATTTTACAACTCCTGATACTGAATATGATTTGAATGATATATTTATACTTATATATATTTTGCTAAGCAGTTAAAACATTTTCAAATTTCAATTCTTTAAAAATTCTTATGTAGATAGCATCAAATTTTTATGATTCTTCTCTTGTTCCTCAATTTTTCTTGGTTCTGATTTCCTCCCTAAGAAAGTCATAATGGCTCAGGTACATTTTCCACATATTATGTATTAAGGAAGATATGCAAATAAATAATTTTTCTGCAAACTCCCCATCATACTTGACAATCCCTATTATTTCATCAATTTATAGCCTGATTGAATTTAACAAAACCTGTTTCCCCTTAGTCTCTCATGAGATTCTTTGTTTTTTCATTCTTTGTTATTACCTTACACTTTATCTACCAGACTTTTTGCTTCTTTCTGTTCTCTTTGTTGGAAACATGCTGAAAAAAAGCCTTCTTGGTTTTTACAGCTTTCTGGGTCACTTGAAAGCCATGCTGGTTTCTCCTTAAACTAGGCTGATCCTTTCTTACATTATGAAATAAAGACAAATTAAGCTTTAATGATTGTGGTTTTATATAATCTCTAGGCCTTACAATCTGTTCCTCTTGACTTTTCTTCTCAGTCTCTGTTTCACCAGCCCCCTCATGTTTTAAGTTTCCTTTTTTGTAGATGTTATGTGACTATGTTACATTCTGCTAACAATTTCCATTTGCTTGTATGATAAATGTAGCAGTACAATAATAATAATTTCCCATCTTTGTTCAAACTCATTTCAAATCTGATCCAGTCCCCATTTCAGATTAAATCTAGGCTTGTGTCACATTGGTCTACTCTGCTCTCTATTTTAAAAAGCCCAATAACATAGGATATCTAGACATTTGGTTGACCACAATCTTAAGCAGGCACAATCTCAGAGTATATCTGAGAGTAACTATAACTATCCTTTGTGGTCAACCAAATCTCTAGATTGTCTCCCTGTTTTTTTCACATTATCCTCAGCATTATGATCAGGTAGGCAGTAGCTAGTCATTAAATCTGGAGTTTTTAACAATTTTTTGTTATGAATTCCTTTGCAGGTCTGGTGAAATCCAGGATTCCATCTTAGAAATATGTATTTACATTCATGAAGTAAAATAGTGAAATTAAATTTCTTTCCCAATTCATGGATGTCCTAAAAGCTGTCCATGGGGTTCCCAGGTCTAGAAATTCACTGCAAATTTAATTTACATTTGTAGCTAGGTATTCCCATCCACAATGATAATGTGAAAGAATCTGACCTTTCATTATTTTCTGTTTCTTTAAATTTTATACTATTATTGATAAAAAGAGAAATCACAGTAGTTAGGAATGCCTCACATGATATTCCCAATTCTAAATTTTCACATTTTGTAGAAGAAAACAATAAGGATAACTTACTAAATAGGATAGACCTAACCAAGAATAAGACAGGGATATTCTGTCCTCAGTATCAAACTGTCTTTAAAGAAAGCATTCTGGAAACAGCATGCCAGTGATCAGAATCACAGTCCAAAATAATTTTTTGTATACATAGATCTAACATTTACTTTCTCCCCCTCGTAAACTGGCTTAATTAACTCAAGCACATATTTTTGCAATTAGATTTCAAAGTATTTCCACCAACAATCACTGTTAAGTTTTAAAGACTGATTACAGTATGAGGCATTTTTCTGAGGGAAAGGTACAGGAGTAGAAACAGCCCTTCCAACTGAATTTCTCTTCAGAAAATATTCCTACCTATATAAAGATTTTTAAAAGCCTCTACTGGTAACTTTAGATGATATTCTGAAGCACTTCTAGGGTACTTAAAACCTCTGATCAGGTTATACGATGAATTTTCCCCTTTATAGCAATTACATGAGGCATGAGAAAGGAGGGTAGAACTTTGAGAGGCTTGGTAGTCAAATTGGGAACTTCTGCAGTCTTTGGAAATGTTTCCTAGGATTTCCTTATAAAATAAACATGGTTTATTATTTTGTGCTTGTAATGGTACTGAAAAGAAAACACCAAAGAAATTCTTCTTCAGGACCTTGGATAGCAGTTTGCTGAGGTCTTCAAAAAGATTAGCACAGTAATAGTCACAGTCATAGTTAATGTAGAGCTCAGTTACAAAGCTAGGAATCCTCCATAGCTGAACTATAGCCTCCAGGGCCATCTCCTTCATTTCATAAATCATCTTAGGGCTTTCCACTGTGATGATCTCCATCAGTTTCTTGATATACATCTGGCAGAAAGATAGAAGATAGTTCAGTTTATAGGGTGTAATTCATCTATATGTAATTCATCTATAACAGTTTATAGGGTGTGATTCATCAAAATGTGATTCATCTATAACAAGGGTGAATATTATAAGTGATAGTTTCTTTTCCTGGTCTCCACTCTTACTTTTCTATTCCAAACTTTGCAATTGGAGTTTCAAAACATTTTGATTACAAAATGTATCATTATAAATGAATATCTTAAAATATAAGAGCACAAAAATGCAAGCATATGAACATATCTAGTGAACATTTTAATGATATATAATATTTTTTCAAAGTGTTCCCAGACCTTCCCCCAAATGGGAATAATTTCTTCCAAAGATTAGGTAACATATTTCAAGAGACTCACCTCCAGTTGGAATTTCAAATGCTCTCTCATTTTCTCAAATAAAAGGAAGCAAACCCTAAGGGAAGCTGAATATAAATTAAGCCGCTCCATGTTCAATAACTGGAAATGAATGAAAAGTTCAAACATAATGAATATAAATCTATTCTTTCCACCATCCCAATCTAAAATCATATAAAAATAATGTTATTCCAAAAGACTTCAAACATACATGCAATATTTTTATAGATGAGGAAGGTATTATGTTCATGCTTACTTGAAATAGATACCGACATAATTCTTCTTTTATAAGTCCTAAGAGAGATGGGCAGTTTGCAACACAAGTCAATTCAAGAGCAACTGTGAGTAGCTGTAGACCCATGTGGATCATCACTTCAGAATTGTGTCGGTCATGTGGATTAGTGAGGGAGATGAGGAAACGCAGTAATTCACGAATACAGGGCAATCCATAAGGGACTAACGTTGTTCCTTGAAAATGAGAACACACAAAAACATTCCAACTATAGCACTCCTGCTCAGCATCCTTTCAATTAGTCAGAGATACATTATTCTTGATAATGGCAAATTAATGGTATTTGGATATTTTTAAAGATACAGAATGAAAACAGAAATTACTATTACAGTACATTTTTCCAATGCACTCACCCTCTTTTTGAGAACACTGAGTAAATCGTACACCTCGAGGGTTAACATAGTCCATGTCATGAATTGAAACAGAATCAGTTACAGAAGTACACTCTTCAAGAACCTCTGGGATGGATTCTACTGAAGCAGATGGAGTCTTTTCCCTCTGAGGACATTCATTCTTTAATCACAAAGATAATAAGGCAGAAAATTAACACAGAAAATTAACACTGCTACATGACACAAGTAATCCCATGTACTACTGCTGACATAAACCCATGCTCTAAAAGAAAAAAAAAATGATTAAAATGATTCAGCTCTGTGGCTAGATATTTCGCATCTACAACAGCAACAAACGACTTTCTATTTCTAACATTTCAAGAATAGTAATATATTCAACAGTAAAAAGCCTTTTCAAAGTTTAAATTTCAATTTCCACCAATCTTGCCAAAGATGAGAGAAACTGGAAATTGTACTCTTAAAGATTTCACAATCATAGTTTGTCTACTTTATTCAAAAATGTATGCATGCAATTTATCCCATTGTAAAATTCCTCTTCTCCTTATAAGATTTGTGATATTCATAATCCAAACCAATCCAAATAGTGTAAAGTCAGTGCTATCTAGTGTACCTTCATGTAAAGTAATTTTGGTAATGCAAACTATGCTCGAGAAGACCTACACAAATAGCAGATATTAATGTTTGAAGTAGAGCACTTTACTATTTTTAATTGTAATAATTGTTTTGCAAGTTTCATAAAAAGTAGGTTGGAAATCAAATTCATACACACAGAAAGCATATCATTATATCATCATATGCATTATCATGCATTGGTTGCCGGTGGCTTTCCGGGTTCGCTTTAAGGTTCTAGTTTTGACCTTTAAAGCGATCCATGGCATTGGGCCAGGCTACCTGCAGGACCACGTTCTGCCGGTGATTTCCAACAGACCTGTGTGTTCCCACAGGGAGGGCCTTCTCCGGGTGCCGTTGGCCTCTATGTGTCATCTGGCGGCCCCCAGGAATAGGGCCTTCTCTGTGGGGGCCCCTGCCCTCTGGAATAGTCTGCCACCAGATATACGTACCAGCACGGACCTGAGAACCTTCAGGCGTGTGTTAAAAACTTGGCTCTTTGAGCAGGCTGGCCTGGGCTGATATGAGATTTTAACCGTCTGTTTTAATTTGGATTTTAATTTGGGGGTTTTAAATACTAATGGGGAGGGTTGATTTTTAACCTAACAGCCCAAATTATTTAATTCCATTTTAATTAATTTTTGTATTCATGTATGGGGTAGAATTGGCTGTGCACCGCCCTGAATCCTTCGGGAGAAGGGCGGTATATAAATGTTTGAAATAAATAAATAAATAAAATTACCTTTACATCCATTTACAAGGCTACTCAGAAAATACAGTGATCATCCTATTTTTTTTGTTTCAGCCTCCTTTAACAATAGCAATAGCACTTAGACATATATACCGCTTCATAGTGCTTTACAGTCCTCTCTAAGTAGTTTACAGCCTATTGCCCACAACAATCTGGGTCCTAATTTTACCGACCTTGGAAGGATGGAAGGCTGAGTAAACTGTGAGTAGATGAGAATCGAATTGCCAAACTGCAGGCAGTCAGCAGTCAGTAGTAGTAGTCTGCAGTACTGCATTCTAACTACTGCGCCACCACAGCTCATATTAATCATATATTTTACATGCTAATTTCTTAATGGACTCTATCTTTTGTGTTTGGAGGGAAAATGAAAATCAAACCATTTAAAATTACATTATTGGCTAACTGAATAGAATAAAAGCAACTTTTATAACTGTCACCGGTATGTTGTCTGCTGAACTGTGCTGTAAAGGAAATTCATACCTGTAGTTCTAACTGCTCTCTGGCTCTAAACTCATTTAAGGGCATTGTTGTATTGATTTCCAAAGATTTGACAAGTTGTAAATCTGTAAGATCATCCTTTGAGCGAATTTGGGAAGATAACTCTAAACCACTGTCAATGACAGGACTAACTATAGAAGATACATTTTCTGAATTTCCAGATGAAATTGGAGAAGGTACATCAGTGACATTGACCTCACCTGTGAACAATAAATAACATAAATATTAGTCATATATTTATTTATAGTACATGGTGTCCTCTTTCTATTTTATTATATTATCTGAAATAATGGATAATAATACACATTGTTATCCATTATTTCAGATAATATAACAAACAATGGCCTACCTCACTGGAATTAATTAAACAGAACATACTGTATTCACTTCACAAAAGATCTCAGTGTCTTTTATTCATACTTCAAGGCTAATGACTTTATGTATCAATAGCCAGAGTCCTCATAGAAAAAAACTATGAAATTCCTGCTTCCCAACTCCAAGCATATAACTTTGAAACTCATAAATTTATATGAAGTAGAAAATTTGGACCCCAGAAATATTGCATGAACAAAATTCGAACTGTCTGAAAAATTGAAAACAGAATATTTCTAGTCAATTTTACATTAAATTACAGAGTTCCTCTCCAAGGTTGTATATGTTCTTGCCTAAATATTGATTTACATACACATTCTTTTAAAAGCATTTATACTGAAGTTTACAATTTGTGTAGTAAATCAGATATGAAGCATCTAAAGAGCCAATCCTGCAAGCCAAAAAGGTGACTCAGAGAGTACTTTCTGAGACTTTTTCTAGCATTATTATCCCTGAAACTGCTGTACAATTCTGGAAACAAATATGTTTGCTTTAAGAACTAGCATTCTATTCTATATTCCAAACTATTATGCCAATTTATTGTGTTAGGTTATATATCTTCTAAAGAAAACATTATAAAGGCAAAAATTATTGAAATTATCACAATCATAATTCCTCATTTCCGATCTGGTGAGAAAAATAGTTAAGTCTAGGTTGTAAGGACAGAGGCAAAAGTGATTCATGTACATGGGATGTACATGAGATATATCTTCTTAAGTAGCTCTAATATAAGAACAAAGCTCATTTATTGAGAATGTTCAGTGAAGAATTCCAGTATATATCAATTCAATTATTTGACTTTTATCCTGCCACAATCTTGTAACTCTAGAGCAGGTGTGTCAAACTCAAGGCCCATAAGCCGGATGCAGCCCATGGGGTGCTTAGATCTGGCCTGCGGGGCTACCCTGGAAACAGCAAAGGACCAGCCCATGGTGCTTCTGCCAGTGAAAATGGAGCTTGGGAGGGCCGCACATCCTGTGTGTCCTTCCTCGCCTGGGCTCCATTTTCACTGGCAGAGGGCTAGCAAAAGAACCTAAAAACAAACAAAAGGAGAAATGTTTCCCCTTTTGCATTTGAGCATGTAAGAAGGGACAGGAAAGGAAAAGGGGAAAGAGGAAAGACAAAGAAAAAGAAGGGAAGATAGGAAGGGAGGGAGGGAGGGAGGAAGGAAGGAAGGAAGGAAGGAAGGAAGGAAGGAAGGAAGGAAGGAAGGAAGGAAGGAAGGAAGGAAGGAAGGAAGGAAGGAAGGAAGGAAGGAAGGAAGGAAGGAAATTATGAGAGTGAAGGAGGAAAATTATTATGAGAGTGAGGGAGGTCTCACAGAAGTTCTGCCTTAGCACTTGCCATCACAGGTGCTCCCAACATGAGTGACGTTGAGCTGGTCACGGCCACCCCAACCACGCCCACTCCAGCCACGGCCATCCCAACCACACCCTGAATCAAATAACCCTGATGCAGTCCTCAATGAAATCGAGTTTGACATCCCAGGTCTAGAGAATTAAGGAGTTCAGAAAGGATAAAAAAGACAATAAAATGTTTCCAGATCTCTGTATTGAAACCTTTGGCTATTTTCATTTCTACAGAAAAGTTTAAAATGTTTCACTTTTTATGACAGTAATTCTATTTGGTTTTTATAACTAAAACTATCCTCAGACAAAGGATGTTAGTGTCTTCAATAAACTGTTAAGAGTACCATGAGAACCAGTGCCATATCTTACTATGTTTTTCACTCTCTCCCTAATTCACTCCTATATTGATGATATCCAATCATACATCTCTGTCCCTGACGAATAAATGATGCTATGAACATCTTATCCCTGTGTCTGGAGGCTATGAGGATCTGGATGGGGAGCAATAGGTTTCACTGAATCCTGGTGAGTGATTTTGACTTGAAGTCCACTGCTTTCCAGGATGGTGCCATTTTTGGTGCTGGATGTGTTTCCACTGTCCAGATAGGTCATGCTTGCACCCTATACTCACAACTCCTGCTGAAGAAGCAGGTGGCAATCAAGGCTAGAACACTTTTGCACACCTTTATCTTGTGCTCCAGTTGTGACCATTCCTGGATTGGCAGGACATACTTATTTTATTTATTGATTTATATTGCCACCTATTCGCCCATGGTCATTCATGTCATTGTCATTCATGTCATTGATCAAACCTCCAGATTTGATCACTGCAATGCAATCTACATGAGGCTGCCCCTGAAGAGAATTCAAAAGCTTCAGCCATTACAAAATGTAGTGACACAAGCGCACTACTAGAACAGCCCATGTTACTTCACAATACTTCTGTAATGCAAGCTATATTACCAGTTTGCTTCCAAGTCCATAATATTTTCATAATTTTTACTTTAATCTGAATTTAATATTGGTTGTTTTTATATTTTATATTTACTCAGAGTCACATTTTGTGAAGTAGGCAGCTATATAAATTTGAATAATAAATAAATCATAAATTCCTTTCAGAAAAAAAAATGCACATTCTGGATGTTAGGGGAAAAATCCCTTCTTAACAGTAAGAGTAATTTGTCAATATCTTGTGCTAAGATCAAGGCATAATACTACAGCTTTTCCATAAACTATTTTAAAAAGTTACCTGGAATAAGAGATTAATGTTGGAATTTGACAAATTGCTCCTGGATGGAAGTTTTTTGGTTTATTAAAACCAGAAGGAGACTAGTTGTAGTTTTTCAAACTAATGAATTTTATTAAAAGACATTTCTTTCCTGGGCTACTGCTCACTTCATTATGACTAAATTGATAACAGTATTTAAACTAATGTGGGATGAAGGAAGGGAGACAAAGAAGATTATTATGGAACAATGTTCTGTGAATAGATGAGATTGAAGTGAAACTTTGTAGCATCCGTGAGAAATATTGTGCTTGAAGAAAACAAAACACTTTATTTCAATAAAAGAAAATAATCCAATTTATGAAGCATTGCAGTAAAACAGTTTACACATGAAACTTATTGTACACCACTATTATTAAATCTTAATTAATATTGCCCTGCTTTTGTTCTTATTCTAAGAACTAATTGTGCAACCCACTAGTGTTTGTTTGAAAACTCAATAAATCCAGAATTGCCAAACATTGTCGCTGCCAAAAAGGAGAAAAACATATACTGAATGGCTGTCTCTCCAGATCTCACTGATCACCAGGTCCCTTCCTATTGCCAAATAGCTGACCGGTCCATCAGCAATTCCTTTGTGACCAGTGATTATTTTTAATGTATCAATGTGTCCTATTCCCGTCTGAGTTGTGCAAGTCTGGTCTAGACCAGCGGTTGCCAACTGGTGGGCTGTGAGAAAATTTTGGTTGGCCGCAGAGAAATCTCACCCCCAGAGCACACCCCCCCAAGCAGTTAATCCAGGCTGTGCAAAAAAACAAGGCTGTACCACTCACATGGCCCGCGGGAACCCTCCCCACCCACTCACTCCTTACTTGGTAAATTTGCCTACTAAATTGCTATTTTTCCTTTTTCCGACCATCGTATGTTCTGCTGTTCTGGGGGATTTAGATTAGCTAGAAAGCAGGAAATGGTTGGATTTCTTGCTTTCTAGCTAGTCTTTAGATCTTCGGCTCAGCACAGCCGAACCTCCCTTAGGACTGAAGGTTTGTTTGCAAGCAAATTCAGTGCAGACTCACGGCAAGCAAATTTGAGAGACTGAGCTAGCCGATGGCAGATAGATCACTGAATGATTCTGTGAGCAACTCAATATGCCTGCTTTGCCTGATTTTGGGGAAAAGTTCCTCTCTTTTTAAATAAAAAATTCAATATTTACATGCATGGTGTGTTGTGAGTTTGCTTGCTAGCAAATTTTATGAGTTTGCTTGCAAGCAAAGTTTATGTGACAGACTGAGCTAGCCAATGGCAGATAGATGGATCTCTGAATGAATCTGTGATTCTGTGAGCAACTCAATCTGCTTGCTTTGCCTGATTTTGGATAAAAGTTGCTCCTTTTTTATAAAAAAAAAAATCAATATTTATATAAATATTTATAATATTTACATACAAGCCATGCCCAGCCAGTCACATGACCACCAAGCCACACTCACTAATTAGGCCACGCCCACAGAGCCGGTTAGTGGTCCCTGGGATCTAAAATTATGAGTTTGGTGGTCCCTGAGATCCAAAAGGTTGGCGACCCCTGGTCTAGACAACAGTGTAGTATTGTACTGATTCCCATTCCACTGTGGCTTTTATAGATACTGTATAGAAACATGGAACCTCTTTTACATTATTTGTTCACTTTGCTGACCCATGACTTTTGTGCAAGGTTTACTATCCAACCATATTGTGATTATGCAGATGATACAACAGTGATAGGCCTTATTCAGGATGATAATGAGGGAAATTACTGGGAGAAGTTATAGGGTTTGATGAATAGGGTAATAAAAACAGCTTGGTTTTAAATGCAGCAAAAACAAAAGAGATCGTTGTCTATTTCAGAAAAGGCAAGCAGAGCCATTCACCTGTATTAACAATTCAACTGTGAAGGTGGTTAATAGTATCAAGTTTTTGGGTGTGCAGTTGACAAGTGGGTTAGCTTGGTCATTCAAAAATGAGACACTGGTAAAGTAGGAACAGCAGCACCTGTGTTTTCTGCGTTGTATGAAAAGTTCACATCTCCCTTCCCCTATCCTTTCCATTTTCTATCGAGAGACAATGGAAAGCATCCTGCCGCATTGTATGGTATTACTGTGTGGTTTGGATGTATTACTATTTTGGGCAGGAAGGCTGTGCAGAGAGTGGTGAGGACAGCAGAAAAGATTATTGGAAGTTCACTTTCTTGTATCCAGCTGTCCTGACCTAAGCTTCCTTAGAAAGCATAAAGCTCAAATCTTAGTCCCGGCAAAACCTCTTTTATTTCCACGGCTGTGAATTATGTTCATGCAAAGCTTCACAAACAGTCTTTCAGGGGAATGTTTATAAACACCCACCTTATCACACTTGGAATGATGACAGAGAACTAATTGCCAGATGCAGAGCAAGGCCAAAGTTGACACAGAGTCAAACAGAACTTTTCAAAGCTTAAATCGACCGATGAACTAATTGCTTCCTGCAAAAGCTCACCTCCTGTTCGCTTCTCTTTTATGTCCTATGGGGGGGGGCAATCATCTCCAAGGTGTGGCCTTACTCCTGAGTCGACCCTGCTTTTTCAATTGTTTTTGTATTCTGGCAGCCCTGCACATGCGCAGTTTGGGAACCAGTTGCAGACACTCCCCCACCTCAGCTGTCTGAGTCTGAAGACAGCTGATGATTGCCAGCCTGCCCTGGCCCCATCCCTGCCTCTTGATGCAGAGCCCTTGTCCAAGTCCTCCTCAGCCTCCAAGACTGGCCCAAGTTCCTCCCTAACCTCCTCGCTACTGTCCGATTCTGTCAGCCGCTGGCAGGCCACAACACCAGGACATAGCATATAAGCAAGGCTTGTCCACGATCTGCAGTATTGTCTGGGATGCTACACATCCTCTCCATGACCGGTTTTCTTCGTTACCTCTGGGAGGAGGCTTTGCAGTATCCAAAGCAGAACAACTAAATTCTTTAATAGCTTTATACCATATATATCACCTCCTTAACTCTCAATACTCTTTTTTCTGCTGTATATTCTAAATCAGGGGTCTCCAACCTTGGCAACTTTAAGACTTGTGGACTTCAACTCCCAGAATTCCTCAGCTAGTAAAGCTAGCTGACAAATTCTGGGAGTTGAAGACTACAAGTCTTGAAGTTGCCAAGGTTGGAGACCCCTGTTCTAAATGGTCTCTGATGTGTTTGTGTGTGTGTGTGCGCATGTGCGCATGTATATTGAGAGCCTATGTATATTATGTATGGTATGGGTGTATGTGTATGCATACTTACATACATACACACACACACATACACACTTTTGAGACCGGGCATCAGAATTTCATTTTTTAATGTGTTTCAATTTGTTCATAGACAAAAAGTGACAAAAAGGGTTATCTTACCTTATCATCTTATCTTACCTTACCTCATCTCACCTCAACTTAACAAAAATAATTTAATGAAAGGCAAACCTGAGCCAAATTTCCATTTATCTGTTATATTCTTCTTAAATCCTCACAATTTAGGACCAATTTACATAAAAGAATGTAACTAATATGGCAAACAAGAAAGAAGGAGTGCTTTCTCAGTGATTACCCATATTTAGAGTACATACATTTTAATACATAAACCATTATTTGTCATACCATACCTGTGCCATTGGCAGCTGACTGTTCTATTCCTTGAGATACCTTAGTTACATGGCAAGAGTTTCTTAGCGATCGTTTCTGCTTCTTCCATTTTGATGAATCACTCATCCCTCCTGCTCTCATTTTCAACTGTGAATAATAAAACACAAGTCTCCTATAGCCAGAAGAATTGCAACAGTATTCTATTAGTTTAAAACAATATTCCTGCCAGTTTTATTTGATGCAGGAATTCATATTCCAATAGTAGAGCGTATGTGTGTGATGTGTGTGTGTGTATGTATGTGTATGTATGTATGTATGTATGTATGTATGTATGTATGTATACGGGGGGGAGGGAGGGAGGGAGAGGAAGAGAGAAAGAGAGAATTAATATAGCTCCAAATTGAATTGATGTATTTTAGAGTTCACCCAGCTTTCAGATATTTTATGTATACTGACATATATAAATCAGTTCCCAAATACAGAAAAGGAAGTATTATTGAACATTCTGATTTCCAGAATCCCCTTTCTTAGTTAAAAGGTTGCATTCTTTTTTATTTTATTTTGTTTTGAAACTGTATTCTAAAATCTTAACTTATAAGCTAGAGATCCAATTTGATGTTATGGTTAAGACAAAAGGTTAGAAAATGATTCTAGTTCCATCTACTGTAGAGCACAAAGCAACCTGGGGCCAGTCAATCTCTCTTAATCTTAGGAAAAAGGCAATGGGAAACTATTTTTAAATCTTGCCAAGAAAACAGCATGAACTTGCTAGACCTTTATGCTGATTCAAAGGCACCAAATCAAACCAAACCAAATCAAACCATTATTTTAAAAAACTTTGCCAACTAAGTATTCTGCAAGTAGTCTTCAACTTACAAACCATTTGTCCAGTGATGGTTTGAAATTAATGATGGTGCTGAAAGATCTCTACAGGGTCTTCAAACAATCAGGGATGTGATTTTAGATGAGGATGAAATCATGGTCTCATTTGATGTCATAGCCCTGTTCACATCTATAGATTTAAAATTAGCCAAAGAACCCATGACTGCATTACTTCACAGTACACCTGACTTAATTGAATACACGAAGATCAAAACACCCAGGATAATGGATCTCATAAACCTCTTCTTAATTACATACTTCCAATTTGATGGCCAAATTTATCACAAATTAAAGAGATACCTATGGGATCACCGCGCAGGTTGTCATGCAATGCCGTCTAGAAGCCATAGCATTTCCACAAATAGAACCAAAAGTATGGATCATACATGTAGATGACATTTCACCATAATAAGAAAGGACCAATTAGAGAATACCCACATGACCATCAATAACATTTTAAAGGAATCCAGTTTACTAGAGAAGAAGAAAACAACTCCCTACTCTACCTGGACATCCTGATCAACAGAAACCACAATGGCAAACTAGAAATGCAAGTTTACAGAAAACCCACCCATACTAACCAGGTGCTCAACTACCAAAGCAACAAGCCAATCTCCCACAAGAGAAGCTGGATAAGGACTTTATTTAAACGAGTCCAAACACACTGCACCAATCCAGAAAAGCAGAAAAAGAAAATACAGCATCTATACCAGGGGTGTCAAACTCAATTTCATTGAGGGTCGCATCAGGGTTGTATTTGACCTTGGGCAGGCTGGGGGGCTTGGGTAGAGTGGGTGCAGCCAGCTTGATGTCACTCATGTTGAGAAGGCACCTGTGGTGGCCTGAGCATTCTGCCAATGAAAACCGGCTCCTGAGCTCTGTTTTTGGCTGGGCCAGCCTCCTACAAACATCCGCTAGTGAAAACAGAGCTTAGGAGGGCTCTGCAACAATCACTATGTAAGAAAACAGACAGAAGGTATCCATGAATTGGCAGTCAGAAGACATGACAAAAATTCTTTAATTTCATAACGTATAGACAGATTTAACCATAGTTCCAATTGGGAAAATGTGACAATCCTAGATTGGGCCAAGTCTAAAAATGCCAGGGAATTTCTAGAAGCCTGACACTCTGACAAATCAGCCATCAATAGACACGTAGACATTAACAACATCTATGTCAGGACTCCAACAAATCCATCCCCATTCAAATCATAAGTCTCTAGCCTCATCTCAGAGAAAAGAAAATTGATTTATTAAAAGTGGCTGTGTTGGTGTTAGCTGGATGCAGCCGATACTAAAATACACCATTCATTTCTCCCTTGACCCTGGTCTTCCCTCCACCCCCTGCATATGTATTCTCCAATGGGACACATCCATCCCCAAGAGTCATCAATCATGCTCTGCAGTAATTTTCTTGCACTCCGAAAACTTTGGGCTGCCAGGGTGATTATCTAGGCACTTAAGGAATGCACTGTTCCCCCCACTCCCTTTTTCTGGCAGCTAAAAAGACCAAAGGGGTATCTTTTTAGTTGACAATCTATAGATTATGCAAAAGAGACAATCAACAAGCACAAAAGAGAACAAAAAGACTTCAACACCTCTTCGCCAGTAATCAGCACCGAGATTAGCATAGATTAACTCCAAAGTTAACTTCAGACCAACAATCAAATAAACAATACCCAATCAAGAAACTGCCAAAGATCCATCAACCAAAGAATCTCTAAGACCACCCATACAGACAGTCAAGTCACCAGAATATAACAAACAGCAAACAACACTCCTTACTAGCATTGATGATGTTCCCTAGTTAGGGTAAGGAAACATAGGAAATGTAAGAAAACAAACAAGCTCAGAGAGCACCAAGGACCTCTCAATAAAAGAACTGAAATGGAAATGGGCTGGTCAAACAACAAAAATAACTGATGACAAGTAGCAAAGGAAAACTCAAAACCATATTAGTTCGAAACATGCAGAAGATCCTGCAGTAGATAAAGGCTAGAATGGTGAATGGTTAAAGGAAAAGAGCATACATCAGCCATTGTTAAAACAAATGCCCATCATCTGAAGTGAAAAGCAAAAAATCAGACAGTGGGCTCTCTGTAGTTATCTACCTGAGCAATGGCATACAAATCCTATTCCTACTGCATTGTAATCTGATCTAGTAGATGTGTCTGTGAAACAAGGTTCAATATTAAAAATACTGGTGATCAGTAATACAGGATTAATAATTTGAAATCAAATAAGGTTTCCATCAGGGGCCAAACATAGCTCCTGAACACCACAGACTGCCCAAATATGAAATGACACCTTGTTGAAATGACATCAACTGTGTCCTATTCAATAAGAAAATCCCTCTACATTTAAAATCCAAGTCATTAGACCAGTTACAATGTGTAGAAGTGAAACATTGGCCTACAGCAAAAAAATAATAGCGGAATCTCCATATTATGGAGATGAGAATGCTGGTGCAGTAGTGACATGCTACTGGTTCAGACAGGTTCGGCCGAACCAATAATAAAAATAACTACCAGTTCAACCGAACCGGTAGTAAAAAAAAATTACTGGTACAACCAAACCAGTTCCTCTGACGATAAGCTGAAAGGATAAAAGAAGCAACAAGCACATGGGTGCGTGGGAGGGTCACTCCTAGCTTTTCATTTCTTCATCCTCTCAGCTGATTGGTGCATTAGGGGTGCGCCTAGGTGCATGTTAGGGGTGCACGCGCATTGGGGACATGTGTACACACACGCACGTGCAGCCACCCATTGAACCAGTAGTGACCAAGATAGGAACCCACTACTGCTTTGGTGGTCACTTGGCATAACAAGACTAAATTGAATAACACATGAAGTTATGCCCATATACAAATAACAAGATGGGGAAGAAATAAAGATGCTCTCAATTAACATCAATGGGCTAAATTCCCCAGCAAACAACAAACAAACATTGACTAAGATACAGAAATTGAACCTAGATATAATGTCTTCAGGAAGTACATGTTAAAAACACCACGCTAAAATACTGGAAAATCAAAAAATGGGGAATCACTACACATCCTTAGCGCAACAGAAGAAGAGGGGAATTGCTGTATATATTAAGGAAAGGATAAAGGCAAAACAAATATATACAGATGGAGATAGAAGAGAATTAATGATGGAAATAATAATAAATTTAAAACAAATCTTGCTTACTGTAATATATGCACCAAACAATAATCAGAAATAATTTTATAGGAAATTACACGAAAAAATAATTGAGACTGAATATGAAAATGTGTGCTTAATAGGTGATTTCAATGCAGTGGTGGAGGTTAAAAAGGACTATAAAAGTAGTAAACATAATAACATTAAGAGGAAAATACTTCCAAGCACATTTTTGGGATGACAAAAGAATTAAACTTACAAGACATATGGAGGGAACGAAATGAAAAAAGTAGGCAGTATATCTTTTACTCAAATGCACATTGTTCATGGTCAAGAACTGATATGGCATGGAACAACAACACAAATGTTGTGGGGCACAGCAAAGGGGTACATCTGAGGATTGACAATAGCTTATGTGGCAAGAAAAAATAGGGCGGGGGGAGAAATATCAAGAAGTTCTACAGGAGGAACTTAAGGAACTGGAAGTAGAATTACAGAATGACCCTCAAAAAGGTAAAGTTAAAAAGAAAATGGAACTTATAAGACATAGACTGAATTTGATAGTACAGGAAGAAATGGCACAAAAAGTTAAAAAGGCAAAACAATTTTTTTTTGAGCATGCGAATAAGCCAGGGAGACGGCTAGCAGATAAATTAAGAAAAGAAAAGGAGAAGAGAAGAGAATAATACACCAATTGCAAGATGACAAAGGGATTATATGTCATAGAACAGAAGAGAACAAAAAATATTCAAGATTTTTTTAGGAATTTATAGTCAGGAAAATATAACAGAAAAGAATGTTAAAGAATATTTGGATAAGAAAAAATTAAGCAAAATTGAACAGATAAAAAGAACGATGTTAAATGAAAAAATAACGATGATGGAAATGGCAGAAGCGGTAAAAAAAAACAAAAGAACAATAAAACCCCAGGCCCAGATGGAATACCTATAGAACTTTATAAAAATATACAAAAGCCATTAGAGACAACTATGATAGAGGTATATAATGAAGCACTAGCAGAAGCAAAATTACCTAAAACTTGGTCAGAAGCATACATAGCATTAATCCCAAAAGAAGAGACAAACCACTAACAAATAAAGAATTATAGGCTTATTTCATTATTGAATACTGATTATAAAATATTTGCATCCATAATGACAGAAAGGCTAAAAAAGGTGTTAAATGAGTGGATACATCCAAATCAAAATGGATTTTTACCAAAAAGACTTTGAGAACAATTATAAACATACTGGAATATTATGAAGTACATTCTGGAATATTATGAAGTACATACTGGAATATTATGAAGTACATTCTGAAAGACAATTAACATTGATGTTTCTAGATGCACAAAAGGCTTTCAATAATATGAATTGGCAGTTTATTACAATACAATTAGAAATTATGAATTTTGGGGAGCAATTTATAAGAATGGTACAAGCAATATATGCCACACAAATGGCAGAAGTAATAAATGGAGAGTTAACTGAACAATTTCAAATATCGAAGGGAGTAAGGCCAGGATGTTCACTATCACCATTGTTGTTTAACCTGACTTTAGAAGTGTTACTTGGACAAATTCGAGGGGAACAAAAAATAAAAGGTCTCAAAATTAAAAAAGAGGAATATAAACTCCAAGCTTTTGCGGGTGATTTGGTATTGGTGCTTGAGGAACCATTACAATCGGGACCCAAATTAAGTTGGAAAGTAGAAGAATTGAAAAAGTGGCAGAGCTTAAAATAAATAAAAATAAGACAAAGATTATAACAAAAAATCTTACTAAGAAACAGAACAAAGAATTGGAAGAAAAATTGGAAATGCAAATTGTCAAAAAAGTTAAATATTTAAGAATATGGCTAACAGCGAAAAGTATATCTGTTAAAGAAGATAGTTATACAAAATTGATAACACCAATTCAGATGGATTTGGATAGACTTCCAGTGATGAGGTATGGATGTGTGGAGGTGCTGAGGCTCGCTCTGGGTTTTATGCTACTTTTTCTTGCGTGACCCTTAGTAGTGCATGTATCCTGTAGAGAAATGTGCTGGTTTGGGGAGACTCGAGTGGCGGTGTGGAGAAGGCGATTCTCATCGTGACGTAGAGAGACCCTGTAGAGACTGACAAGAGACCGCTAGTAATGGCAGTCCCGAAGTCCGGATCATTACATACAAGAGGAAGCGAGTGAGTGACAGACATGAGGAGTGCGAGTGAAAGAATCTGTGATCTTGATTGAGCGTCGAGTATTGGAGAAAGTTAGTCGGAGCGAAGCCCTGAAAGCAGCAGCCAAAGTGGATACGAGTGGCGGTGAAAACGAAAGGACTCGTGAGATGGAAGAGAGTAAGGATGAGAGCGATCGGATAGAGAAGATAAGAAAATCGGAGAGGCTTGAGTAACTGATAATAACTGGGGGGAAAAGAGCAATGAGCTTAGTTTTTGGGAACTGTGAGAGATTTGGTTTGTGGACTTTGGGAAGATTGGAAGGATGAATCTGAGACCAGGGGGAGATCGGAAGTGAGGAAGCAAACAGCCTTATTGCAACTTTAAATATTCCATGGACGAAATCTAATAAATATTGGACTCTCTTTGGAGTATTGGTTTGGAGCTGTAATAAGTGGAGGAGATCTATCAAATGAAGAGACTATATGAAATTCAGAGATTGACCTGCAAGACTTTTAAACGAAAGGAGGAATGGTTACAGCGGAGAGTGCGGTGAGACTGTGAAACCAGAGACATTACTCAGCAAAATTCCGCTTCCGGTTTTTTGTGAAGGAACTTTCTGACTTAGAGACAAAGAATTGAACAGTTATATTAAGATACCTTGCGCCTATAACCTCTGCTGACTATATTAATTATCTTCTGACACTAACTTTCTATTCAACTCACCTGGTTTTTGAATGTGGTAAAGGTGATTTATATATGATTTAATTGATATATTAGTAAATACTGAAGTACATATCTGGTTTTAATATATAGGGGAAAAAGAGGGCGATAATTAACTATCTAAGTATTGATACTTGATTATAGGAGTTTATATTAGATTAAATAATTGTGATTAATTGTGATTACTATAGATTAAATAATTAACTGTTGTATAGCAAGGTTAATATATCTTCATTTAGATCTGTAAACAGTGAAATACTATTTTACAATATTGATATTTAGATTAGGAATTTCATTAGCGTTTATAGATATACAGATTAGTAGTACTTAGAATTTAAATAGAGGAATTTGATACAATACTAAGATTTATAAGCCCAGGTATTTGATTTAGAATTTAACTTTAAAACTGTTTTGGAGAATATTTATTGATAAGAGTGATTAGTTCATTAACATATTAAATCAATTAGAGTAGTGGCTACTGCCATTTGATACTTTTGAATAGCAAATGCTAATATGGGATAACATATTTAGTATAATACAAAAACAGAAACAAATTTTACAAGAAATGACTTCTACAACTAATACAACACTTAAATCTGGGAAGAAGGTTACTTCAGCACAAACAACTGCGATGGCATCGCCCTCAATGATGGCACAAAAGACAATTGAGGAAACACTATCTGGAGAGAAACAACCCACCATCACGAATGCCAATATCCAATTGACTCTTCTTACTTTACAAGAATCTATGTTGAAGCTTCAGGAAATACTGACGAAAAACCATACTGAGACAAGAGCTGATACAAATGAATTAAAAGAAGAGATGGGGAACTTAAAGGCGGAAATGAAATTAAACATTTCAAAGCTGGATCAAAAAATCGGAATAATACAGCCAAGCACTAAAGAGAAATGAATCAACACTAAAGGAGGTTGACAAAAGGATGGAACAAACTGAGAAGAAGCTGGAAATGGTTGGTGAACAACTAAGAAATGTGAGCAAAGAAATGGACGATTTCCTTGTCTATCAAGGCTGCAGCATATTTGAGATTCCAGAATATAATGGAATCTAAAGAAGAGGATTTGGAACAAGTGATGGCAGGAATATTAGCAGAACTGTTGGAAAAAGATAAGGATGATATTTTGAAAGAGCTGGACAAAGTCTATAGAGTGAGCACAAATTATGCAAGACGTCATAAATATCCAAAAGAGGTTCATATAAGATTTGCCAGAAGAAAGGTTCTGGATGTTATATATAAAATATCCAGAGAAGAAACAATTACATATAAAGGAAAAGAAGTCTTGATGCTTAAACAAATCCCAAGAAGAGTGAGAGAGCAAAGGCAAGACTATAAATTCTTGGTGAACCAATTAAACCAAAAGGGCATTGTATTCAGATGGATAATCCCAGAGGGGATGTTAATCTCATGGGAAGAAAGGAAAATTAGAATAGACTCCGTGGAAAAAACCCAAGAATTCTATGAAAGATTGGTAGGCCCGGAAGAATCGAGTAGTAAAGATGAACTAGAATCAAATTCACAAGACGACCAAGACTACCAAAAGAATAGAGATAGGAATCTTAGGGACTCGAAAAATATACAACAACAACAAGAGAGAGAAGAACCGAAAACACATAATCAGCTACAAAAAGAGACAGGAGTAACTACAAGACAAAGAGCAAGAATTAATTAGATAATGGATGAGGAAAAGAAAATATTATCAATTAATATAAATGGCCTGAACTCTAGGATAAAAAGGAAAAGAATACTAACCAAGCTAATAAAACAAAATGCAGATATAATATGTTTACAAGAAACCCACATAAGAAAGGAAGATGAAAAATATTTAGAATGCCCCAAACTAGGGAATGTGTATACGTCGCCAGCAGACTTCGGGAAAAAGAAAGGGATAGCAATATACATGAAAGAGGATATGAAAGCAGAGTTAACTTGGACAGATTCCAATGGAAGAATTCTGGTGTTACAAATCTGGATTAAATCAATTCCAATTTTATTAATAGTAATTTATGCTCCTAACAATAACCAAAAAGAATTTTTTAAACAATTACATGGAAAAATAGTGGAATTAGAAAAAAGGAATATTTGTATGTTGGGGGACTTCAATGCCATTGTGGACCATCAGAAAGATCATAGTAGTGCGGGGGGGAAGAGGAAAAAGAGAGAATTACCTGAAAACATGCAAGGAAATGATGATTGAACTAAATTTAATAGATATGTGGAGGAAATTAAATCTGGCCAAAAAGCAATTTACATTTTATTCCAATCCACATCAGTCATGGACACCAATTGATATGGTGTGGATGAATGGTGAGCTAGCAAATGAGTTAAAAGAGATTGAAATTTTACCTAACTAATGGGCAGATCACAATCCGATTCAGATAGTGTGGAAAGGTAGGAAAAAAACAAGGAAAAGGTGGATCCTAAATACACAGCTAACTAAAGAGAAAGAATTTATGAATAGACTTAAGGAGGAATTAGACTACTTTTTAAAAAAAAATAATGAAGCAACTATGAAGCAGAACATTTGGGATACAATGAAGGCAATAATAAGGGGCACAACGATATCATACACTGCTAGGAGAAATAAAGAAAAATACGCCCAACAAAATAAACTAACACAAAGAATTAAAGAATTAGAAATCCAGTTACAAAACACTCCAAAATACTGTAAACTGCAAAACCAGACAATAATAACTAAACACAAATTAAATGTAATTGAACAAGAAGGAATGGTTACAAAGTTGAATATAGCTAGACGGATATTCTTTGAACAGGCCAATAAACCAGGAGGATGGTTGTCCTATAAACTCAAAAAAGAAAAACAGAAAAGATTTACCAGTTAATTTACCAGTTAATAGATGAAAATGGGGATGCCCAACAGGGAATAGAACAAAAAAAGAAATTGCATGTAAATATTTTGAAGGCCTTTATAAAAAGGAGGATATGACAAGAAACTATTTGGGTGCAACAAAAGACAAAATAATCGGGGATGAGATGAAAGAAATGTTAATTAGGGATATTACGTGGTCTGAGCTAAAAACAGCAATAGAAAATCAAAAGAATAATAAAACCCCAGGACCTGATGGGATTCCAGGGGAACTCTATAAGAAAATAAGAGAACAAATAGGACCTCTCATGGTGGAAGTATATAATGAAGTTCTACTTGCAGCTAGAATGCCGGATTCATGGAAGGAGACACTGATTTTGTTAATCCCGAAAGAAGACTCAGATTAACGACTCATACAAAACTATAGACCAATTTCTCTGTTAAATACTGATTACAAAATATTTACTACAATTATAGCAAACAGACTAAAAAAAAATTCTGAATGAATATATGCATAAAGATCAAAACGGATTCCTTCCTAATAGACAAATCAGGAACAATTTAAGAATAGTGTTGAATGTTTTTGAATACTACGAGGCCCATCTGGAAAAACAAATAGCCCTTGTATTCTTGGATGCACAGAAGGCCTTTGTCAACTTACATTGGCAATTCTTAATTCAACAAATTTACAATATGAATTTAGGCACTAAATTTGAAAACATTGTTACTACAATTTATGCCTCACAAAAGGCGAATATTATGATTAACGGAGAGTATACGCGCTCAATAAAAATAGAGAAAGGAGTTAAACAGGGGCATCCATTATCTTCCCTGCTCTTCATATTATCTTTGGAAACATTGCTCACATGAATTAGACAGAACCCAGGAATAAAGGGGTTAAAAATTAAGAAAGAAGAATACAAACTGCAGTCATTTGCGGATGATATGGTCTTTTTTATAGAAGAACCAATTGCAACAGGTCAAGAACTGTTGAAAGAGTTAGATCAATTTGGGAAGGTTGCAGGACTTAAAATTAATAGGGAAAAAATAAAATTAATACTAAAAACCTAACAGAAAAACAGTAATTAAAATTGAAAAAGACAATAGGACTACAAGTGGTAAAAAAAATTAAATACTTAGGAATTTGGCTGATGGCCCACTGTAAAACTCTAATGGAAAATAACTATAGTAAATTACTACAACAAGTCAGAAAAGACTTAGAGTTATGGGTTAAATTGGAAATCTCCCTATTAGGGAGGATCGCTTCTATTAAAATGAACATTCTCCCTAAATTTATTTATTTGTTCCAGACAATACTAATAAAAATACATAAAAATTACTTTGTGGAACTTAATAGGATAACTACCAAATTTATTTGGCAAGGAAAAAAAACTTGAAAAACCATTTATATCTTTCATCCAGTGCTGCACTGACATTTCTGGCTTCTGAGTCAAGGAGAAAGCAAAAGAATTGTCAAAGGCACTGCAGGAAAAGGTAGTTGAACTGTATAAAACAGAAAAGGGATATAAAAAGATATCTAAAGAATTGAGAATGCCAATCAGCAGTGTTCAAACACTAATTAAGTGGAAAATGAGGGGTTCTGTTGAAACCAAACCATGGTCAGGGAAACCAACTAAAATTTCAGCCACAACTGCCAGGAAAATTGTTCAAGATGCAAAGAAAAACCCACAAATAATTTCAGCTGAAATACAGGACTCTCTGAAAACATGTAGTGTGGCTGTTTCAAGATGCACAATAAGGAGGCACTGGAAGAAAGATGGGCTGCATGGTCGAGTCACTAGAAGAAAGCCATTATTACGCAAATTCCACAAGGTATCCCACTTACAATACACCAAACAGCACACAGAAATGCCTCAAACCTTCTGGCACAGTCATTTGGAGTGATGAGACCAAAATTGAGCTTTTTAGCCACAAACATAAACGCTACATTTGGAGAGGAGTCAACAAGGCCTATGACGAAAAGTACACCATTCCTACTGTGAAACACAGAAGTGGATCGCTGATGTTTTGGGGATGTGTGAGCTATAAAGGCACAGGAAAGTTGTTCAGAATTGATGGCAAGATGAATGCAGTATGTTATCAAAAGATACTGGAGGAAAATTTGCATTCATCAGCCCAGAAGCTGCGCATGGGATGTACTTGGACATTCCAACGTGACAATGATCCTCAACACAAGGCCAAGTTGACTTGTCATTGGCTACAGCAGAATAAAGTAAAGGTTCTGGACTGGCCATCTCAGTCTCCTGACCTCAATATCATCGAGCCACTCTGGGAGATCTCAAATGTGCAGTTCATGCAAGACAGCCCAAGAATTTACTTTTTGCCAGGAAAAATGGGCAGCTTTACCATCTGACAAGATAAAGAACCTCATCCACACATACCAAAAAAGACTTCAAGCTGTCATTGATGTTAAAGGGGGCAATACACCATATTAAGAACTGGGGTATGTAAACTTTTGATTAGGGTTGTTTGGGTAGTTTCTGTTGTCATTATGATTTAAAAAGTGTAATCACAGTTGATTGTTAATAAATGACTTCAGCCATACACTAACCATGAGTGAAAGAAAAGTTTTTGTGTTATCATTCATATTCTCTGAAAAATGGCCAAGAAATCATAAATTCTGCTAGGGTATGTAAACTTATTAGCACAACTGTATAAGTAAAAAAAAAATCAAACTCTTACTCTTAAGATCAACATTTGTCTACATTATTTCCATAATCCCATATCTAATCATCAAAGCCCCAGATCAATTTTTAATTTCAGTTTTTTCACAAAAAGTCCAGTAATGGTTCATATCGCTTTAATCACTATTTGTTAAGGAAACCACAACTGATTTATTTAATTGCACCAAACTCTAAATGAAACAGGAATGGAAAATCCTAAAGCTCTAGTCTAGACTCATGCTTCTCAACTTTGGCAACTTTAAGGAGAATGGACTTTTTTATTTTTTTATTTTATTTTGTTAAGCGATTATAAGATAACAGGTATACATATAAACATGGTTACATGAATACATGAAATGGATACGAATAAGAAAAAAGAAACAATAGGACAAGGATGGAAGGCACGTTGGTGCGCTTATGCACGCCCTCTACAGACCTCTTAGGAAAGGGGTGAGGTCAATAGTAGACAGTCTAAGGTTAAAGTTTTTGGGGTTTGGGGAAGAAACCACAGAGTCAGGTAGAGTATCCCAGACATTGACCACTCTGTTGCTGAAGTTGTATTTCCTGCAATCAAGTTTGGTGCGGTTTACCTTGAGTTTGTATCTATTGTGTGTTCTTGTATTGTTGTGGTTGAAGCTGAAGTATTCATTGACAGGTAGGACATTGCAATGTATGATTTTATATACTATACTTAAATCGAACCGAAGGCGGTATAGTTCTAGGTTTTCTAGGTCTAAAATTTCAAGTAGTGGTGGCATAAGGTATTCTGCTATGAGTAGAGGAGTGGAAAACTCTTGTGTATTTCTGGACTTTCTCAATTGTATTGATATCAAATATGTAATGTGGGTTCCACACTGATGAGCTGTATTCAAGTATTAATCTAGCAAATGTTTTATATGCTCTAGTTAGTAGAGTGATATTACCGGAGAAAAAGCTACAGCAGGATTAGGTTTACAATTCTGAATGCCTTTTTGGCTATGTAGTTACAGTGGGCTCTAGCACTTAGCTCATTTGAGATGAGTACTCCAAGGTCCTTGACAAAGTTTGGGTCATCAACAATGTCTTGACTATTCAGCTTGTATTTTATTTTCTGATTTATTTATTTTTTTTGCCAATATGTAAGACAGAGCATTTATTTGTTGAGATTTGAAGTTGCCATTTGTTTGACCATTCTGACACATAGTCGAGATCTTTTTGAAGGGTAGCAGTATTGTCGGTGGTGTTAAATAGCTTTACATCATCAGCGAAAAGAACACAGTTGCCCTTAATATGATCACAGAGGTCATTTATGTAGAGTATGAAGAGAGTTGGTCCTAGAACGCTGCCTTGGGGGACACCACTATTGACAGGATTTGATAGGACGCTCCCAATTTTGACTATTTGTTGCCTGTTTGACAGGAATGCTCCTATCCAGTTATGCAGGTCTCCAGAGACACCATAAGATTTTAATTTTAGGGGTAGTTTGTCGTGTAATCAAAGGCTTTACAGAAATCTATGTACATTGCATCAATTGCTTTGCCCTGGTCAAGTTGTGTAGTCCATGTTTTTGCAGTAGTAAGAGTTGCAGATTACAGGATAGTTTTTTTCTGAAACCAAATTGTTCGTTAGAGAGTAGGTTGTTTGTCTCTAAATGGAGGATAATGGATTGGTTAATAATTAATTCCATGACTTTACAGGTGACGCAGCATAAGGAGATTGGTCTATAATTTTCAACTAGGCTGGGGTCTCCCTTTTTGAAGATGGGGATGACCGTGGCTAGTGACCATAGGTTTGGCAAGGAGCTAGGTCCTGAAAGATTTTTCAAAGATTATGCTTAGAAGTTCGGCTATGGCAGTGGATAGCTTTTTTAAGAAGTAGGCACATATTCCGTCTGGTCCAATAGATAGAGATGGTTTTAGATTAAATTCCCAGAATTTCCCAGGCAGCATGAAGTTCACCCATCTTAAACTTGCCAAGACTTTAAAACTGCTGATCTACAGATAGGGATTTTTCCATTCGTCTTTTACTGGTCTTATTTATGAGCACTCATAATGCAAAATCCTCACTCCAACCCCATCCCAGAGCAACCGTAATGCAAAATATTTACTCCAACCTCACCCCAGAGCAATCAAAATGAAAAATCCTCACCCCACCTCAGAGCAACCACAATTCCCTCACTAACCTGCTTTCCATGTTCTCCTGTGTACAGGGCAACAAAAGAAGGCCATTAGACTATCAGTTTTAAAAAAACTGCAATGAGACCTTTAACTTCTTGGGGAAAAAAGGTCTCAGGAAGTTAAAAGGTCTGATTTAACTTTTTTTTTACTGGTAGTCCCCGAGTCTTCTTTTGTTGTCCTGCATGCCAGAGAACGAAGCTGGAAAGCAGGTTAGTGAGAGAGTTGTGGTTGCTGCAGGATTTTGTAGGAGGCCGTCCACGCCAAAAATAGGACACAGGTAGTGGTGGGATTAATTTTTTTTTATTACCGATTCTGAGGGCATGGTTTGATGGGCATGGCTGAGTGTGACAGGGGAAGGATACTGCAAAATCCCATTCCTTTCCCACCCCACTAACCTGCTTTCCAGCTCTGTTCTCCTGTGCAGGGCAACAAAAGAAGATCCAGCTGATCAGCTGGGACTCGGGAGGCACAGAATAGATGGGGGTGAGGCCAGTCAGAGGTGGTATTTGCCAGTTCTCTGAACTACTCAAAATTTCCGCTACCGTTTCTCCAGAACTGGTCTGAACCTGCTGAATACCATCTCTGGACACGGGGGAGGGCACAAGTGCTCCCGCACACCCAATTTTGGCTGGCAGAGTGCTGCAGGAGACACCACAGGCCGGTTCTTGCTATTTCTAGGCTGGCCCCATGGGCCAGTTCTAAACACAGGGTGAGTTTGACACCCCTGTCATAGAATATAATAGTTCTTGTATAAAAAATTATTTAGATAATTGACTTGATTGTGACCATCTTCCTGCTGATACAATTAAAAAAATATTCAGCAATTTCTTCCTGAATAGGTACTTCAACCTTAGAACTGGATTTAGAACCAGGACTGGTTGTACCAAATGGACTCAGCAACTCAATGAGCAAAATTCTTAGCTTCTTCAGAAAGAAGTTGCAATTTCACTTTGTTATATATTAAAGAGATTTCTGGGAATTCCCTTCTGCAGACATTTACTAAACTCATTCAGTTATTCCAGCCATTCAAATACTGAGAAAGAGAGAGCAAAAACAGACTCATTCCTCTTAGCCTTGGTTTGACATAGAGTGTTTTGAGCCCCAAAGAAAATTGATTATAAAATTCAAATTATGTAAAGAAAATCCAGTTGAGCACTCCTCTCCCCCTGCAGGACTTTATGTCCATGAAAAAACCAATAGAAGCATCTATTATGAAACAAGAAAAGATAATTTAATAAGGCTTCCTGGCAGCAAATGATGCTATCATCTCAAGACAGAAATCCCATTTTATTCTGATGCCTAATCGCTTCCTACCCCACTGATAGGACCCTACATTTCCCTACCTTTTACCTTCATCTGTGTGGGACAACCACTGTCTAATTCTCCTAAATTTAATATCTCAATGTTAACTTTCTCTCCAATCAGATCTCAGTTTTAAGTGCTGAAAAGAAGGCTTAAGTCTAATAAATAAGTCTAAAAATCAGCTTGTCTAATAAATCACCAGACAATGATTTTAATCACTGCTGAAATATTATGGAACAATTTGGAATGGTGGACCCCAGTTCTTTCTTTTATTTACTTAGATTGATCACACTGCAGAAATCCCAGAGGACTGGGCCTAGAATCATAGTGCCCATTTACAAAAATCTTGCCAGCTGATTACAGGGAGTCCTCAATTTATAATCATAATTAAGACTGCAATCTTTGATCACTACGTGAAGTTGAGGCTGTAATGTTATTATTTCATTGCTAAAAAGAGTCAAAAACCAATGTTTTTTTTCAGGGGTGGGATTCAACCAGTGTAACTACCGATTCGGTGATTTACAGTCTTGCATAATTTACATGTTACACATGCGTGTGTAAATTGTCGTAAGCTGTGCTGCCTGGACAGCTTAGCAGCATTACGCATGGGTGCGCAGCATTTAAAAAAGCACTTTTTCCCTGCTTTTTCAACCGCAGCTGTCCTGCGCAAAGCAGCTGAGGTTGAAAAATACAGGAAATAAAGGAAAGGTAACAGCCCGGGCAGGTGGGTGGGCCAAAACAGCAGCAGACATAGAACCAGTTCTGTGTTTGCTGCTCTTCACAGTTACCGGTTCTACAGAGCCGGACAGAACCGTTAGAATCCCACCCCTGCTTTATTTTCCTTTTTTCTACTTTGCCCCACACTTCTTCTTTTTCCTTCCCTATTTTCCACTATTTTTATTTTCATTTGATTTTATATTTTGATAAGTTTAATAAAATTATTTTAAAAAAACATCCATTCTTCTTTACGAATTATGGCTTGCCTCCCATAACCACCCAGAGATTAGAACAGGGGCAGCAATAAAATTCATAGTAAATTATAAAGACCAAACTAATGACACCATAACAATCAGTCTCAGAACTGATAATGAAGATACCAAATTGGTAGATAGCTTTTTTTTTGATCAACCATCAAGTACAAATAAATAAACAGTGAAGAAATACATTGCAGACTGCCATTGGGTAGCTATGAAAACTTTAGAAAGATATTCAGATGCCTTGATATCAACAAAGATGACCAGTGCAAGCAATGGCATTCCCTGTGACATTTTATGGTTAGTGAAAGTTGAAGAAGCAGAATAGAAAGAATAGCAATTATTTGGAACGTTGGTGTTGGAGAAAACTCCTGAGAATATTGTGGACAACCAAGAAAACAAACAATACTGTTTTGGATCTTACCTTTCTTATGTTGGTCCCTACATAGCTCTTGGGCTCCTCTTTAAACTGAGATGATCTGGAATAATACAAACATATAAAGGTATTAAATACAGGGAATACATGAAAGTTCTCTGCTTTTTAAAGCTAATTTTATTAAAGTTTAATAAAATAAATACTAATGTAAACTAACCAGAATAAAAACTAGAAGATGCAGAGAAGAAAAAAATAATAAAATAGAAAAGAAAGAAAAAATACAGTAAAAAAATAAAGAAATAACTTCCTCATTCATCACTAGTACTGTATAAACAATTTTATTAACTTATCACCTTCTCTTAAAATACAACAAATGACCTCTTCTTCTCATATCCATCTCTTTATCAATAAACAAATCCATAAAACATCATCATTTCACTCTTGATGTTAGCAGAAGCTCATTAGGTTCATTATCACAGACAGCAACAAATCTATTTTAATCTTGATCATTTATTTCTGACAATCTTGATAGTGAGTCTCTTTATGATTTAATTACGGCAACTGCCGAATGCTGAGAAATGTCACAGAACTAGATTTTATTTTTATTTCTTCTTTGTCCTTCCTTACAAAATTCTTCAAAAGTTCAACAAGCCACTTTTATAAATCCAATATAGGAAACTTATTCAGGTCACTGTTTGTCCAGTGTAATAAGACATTCTTGCAGCCCATCATTTTTAAACCCACTTTTAAATTACACTCAATTGTGTCAGCAATGTCTATCTATAGAGGCAGATACTCTTAAAATTTACTTCTATTGTTTAAAAATATTCTTCAATATGTCTGAAATGGCATATGTGGATGATATGGGAAAGCGATGCTTCCTAGAGAACAATCAGAACAAGAGAAGGGAGAATCCTCAGCTGCTTAACAGTCAGAGAAATAAACTTTAAAAAGACCCACCCTCAGATTGTTAAAAGTGGCAATGAGAAGTCTGTACCTTCAGATAATAGGTTCTGTTAATGTAGTCTACAATATAGATCTAGTTCATCTAGTAGTACTTCTGTCTTGTTTACCCAGGTCTGACAATATCCAACGTTAAAATATTCTGTATTGGTAAGTCAACTTGAAATGTTCAACTTGACTTGAACATTTTAACTTGCAATCTTTTGATCCTTCTATTCCCTCTGTCATCCAATTTTTAAAGTCTTCGGGTTTAAAAAAAAAAACTGAAGAATTCAAAGCAAAAGCATTTTCCCATGGGAATGATTTTTTTATAATTAATTCCAAAATCTTATTTCAAATTCATCTGGACCTTCAATCCTTTTGTAACTTTCTATCAGATCCGTGTATCAGAAAGGGGGGGTTGGTACAAATAATCCTTACGATGTAACCTGAATATCTTAATTCTTGTATTGAATCTGTACACTTACACATGATGTACTACTGGGGACTGGAGCCCAGATGCCTGGAACCTTGTCACCTCTTGGAAAGATAGCAAGAGGAGAAGGGATCATAAAAATTCCAGCTCTGAAAGAAACTTCCTGAGAAACTTTTCTAAGATACGCTCCCAGAAAAAAAAGGGGGGGAGGGGAATTAACATGTTGTTTCATTGTTTGACTATATCCACATCAGAATAAGGGGAGGGGTTCTAACTCCCTTTATCTACACTGTATGCCTGGAGGCATTTTAGGCTAGTACCTGGATCAGTTCCTTTCAATAAAGAATTCCTTTTGAAGTACCTAGCTTTCAGAAGTTCATTCTTAGCGGTTGAAGAGGAAAGAGTCTGGTCATTACATAAAGCAGGATCTGCAAGACCCCATCACTGAGGATTTTTTTTTTTTAAAAAGAACTTCACTCTACCGAGGGGACCCTGCAAAAATGTCTGAACATACCAAGGAGCAAGGGGAAGCTGAATACTGGGGAGAAACTTTGACAACTACCCAGTCAGACACTGACTTTGTGTACCCATCGAAGACATTGAAGAAGCGTGCAAAAATTCCATGAAGCCCCGATGGTCTATAGGTATAGGAAAGAGAGACAGCTGGGATGGAAGAACCAAGAGAGTAACCCTCACCAAGGGTAACCATAAACCCAGGTGGAAAATGGAGCTGGAGGCCCTCTCTGATCAGGAAGAATGGATTGAGGAACCACTGGCAGATGACCAACTGAAACTGTACATATATCGCCTCATGAGGGAAGCCCTGGAGGGCCTCAATGTGAGGGGTGAACCAGGTCTCCAGTGAACCAGAAATTGAGAGAATCCGAGCCATCACCCCTGATCCAGCAGAGAATGATCCAGAAGAGCCATGCTAGATACCCGACCCCTTGCCGCTCCAGAGCAGGGGATTAACTCTGGCCAACCTAGAGGCACACAACTGCAGAGAAAGGTCCCACCCTTGGGGGTAAAATTAGATGGGGACCCCCAGAAATTGGGATTCTTCCTGGTGCAAGTCCTCACCTACATGCATGAATATGGGTGGAATTTCCCAACCCAGGGAGCCCGAGTGCAAGTCGTCACCCTGGCCATAGAAGGGGCACCCAGCAGATGGATGGTAACTCTCCATAACGTTAACACCCCAGAGCTAAGAAACCTTGATCAATTCATGACACCCCTATGCCACCACTTCAAAGACTCTATCACTGATTGAAAAACCCATGACTGGCATTAGAGTCGTAAAGCAATGCCGTCACCCAGTAACTGAGTACACTGAGGAATTTCCTGACCTGGCCAGCCAAGTCGACTGGCCAGAAGATATCCTAGTCTGTTGATTGAAAGATGGACTCAACAACGATCTGTACATTGCCTGCCTGGCCCGTGGGGCCCCAAAGCTGCATGAATGCTACCTGATGGCAGAGGAGGCAGAGATAAAAATGGCCCATAATCAGTACCACAGCGGCAGAGTTTGGAGAAGATCCCCACCGCAGGGAAAGGGGGAGTTTTTCAACCCCAAACCACCATGACTCCAAAACCATCTGACTGTTTTAGGTATGGAAAAGAGGGGCACCGTGCAGCAGAATGCTGTCCAAAAACCCCTGCCAGAAAGTCAGACCACCCATCAGAGGGGAAACCTGTAAAATCCAACCCTCAAGGAAAAGAAATTGCCCTGAGAAGCCGAGAAGCTTCCGGTTCCCACCCAACCCAGAGGAAGAATCCCCAATGCCCCGAAGAGACCTGAGCCAATCTGAAAGCGTTCCGGAAGACGATCCACTGGTAAGCGACCCAATTGAACCACTCACTCTACCCCTAAGACTGTTTATCCCCAGCCGAGGGAAGGGGGAGGAAGTAGGTTATTGGATTCAGGATGCACCCGGTGCCTAATTAACCCCACCCAAGTAGGGAAATTGGGAATCCAACTAAGGAAAATGGAAAACCCCACTGCTTTCTGCCAATTAAACGGAACCATAGCGAGGGGGAGCCAGCCAGTTTTGCCACAGAACCATTGAAAATAGAACTGGGGAACCATAGTGAGATGCTCACATTCATTGTAGCACCAGGAATGGAAGGGCCACTAGTCCTAGGACTCACATGGCTACAGAAATGGAATCCAAAAATAAACTGGAAGAGAGGAACCGTACATTTCCAGAAACATGTAGCATTTGCAAACAGCCCAGAGAGGAAAAAAAGAACAGAGAACAGAGAACCAGCCATGGCCAGTTAGCCGGCTGAACCCATTAACATCCCCAACGAGTACCAGCATTTAGCCCAAGTTTTTAGCAAGGAGGCTTCTGATGAACTCCCACCCCATCGCGCCACAGACTGAGCCATTGAAATCCTACCAGGGGCTAAACTTCCAAAACCGAAAATGTACTGCATGCCCCCAGAGAACTAAAAGAACTCAGAGCATTTATCAATAAAAATCTAAAAAGGGATTTCATCGAACCTACCTGACCAAAAATAACAGCCCCAGTATTATTTCGCGAAAAGAAAGATGGTTCTTTGCGTCTACGTGTGAATTACAAAAATCTAAATGCCATCAGTGCGGAGAATATGTACCCACTCCCCCTCTCATGAAGGACATGCTAGCCCACCTGTCTAAAGGAAATTTTTTTTCAAAATTAGATCTACGAGAGGCATATTACCACATCAGAATAAGGGGGAGAGATGAGTGGAAGACGGCTTTTAACACCCCACTGGGATGCTATCAATTTAAAGTGCACCCTTTTGGTCTACAAAGAGCACCTGCCGTGTTTATGCAGCTAATTAATGAGACTCTCCATGAATTTTTGTACAAAGGCGTTCTCATTTATCTCAATGATATTTTAATCTACATCAAAACAAAAGAAGAGCACATCAAGTTACTCCGAGCAGTTCTCACAAAACTCCAAAATGCCAAACTACATGCAAAACTCTAAATGTGAGTTCCATCAAGAAAAAAATGACTACCTGGGATATAGAATATCCCACGAGGGAATAGAGATGGACCCCAAAAAAGTAAAAGCTGTCATTGATTGGGAACTGCCCCATACTCGCAAACAACTGCAAAACTTCCTGGGTTTTGAAAACTTTTACTGCCAATTCATTCCAGCTTGATGGAGACTCCATCATTGAGTCTGTTTTAGATTACATGGAGACAAAAGGATTTGAGGCAGCCTACATGTAGACCTGTAGTTAGTTCTCCAAAGATGTCTGGAACAGCCTTGAAGGAATCTTGCTGAGAGGAATCTCCTTCAAAAACACTGTGCAAGTGTACCTAGAAGAATTGATGCTGTTTTGAAGGCAAAGCTTGGTCTGCCCAAATATTGATTTGATTTTTTCTGTTCATTTACTTTCCATTTTAATTGATAAGAAAAAACTATTAACACTTCTATTTCTAAAACCATTTTGCACAACTACTTAAAATTTTTGCACATTACTCTGTATGTGTGTGTGTGTGTGTTCATGTGCAGAGCTCTGGTAGAACTGATATTCTTAGAAAATGATTTGTTAGATAAGATCATAAATTGTCCCCTAAGTAAAGATGGCCTCAGAAAAAGATCTGGATTGAAGGGCTGTAAATAACATTTTTGATAACAGAACTGAAGAAAAATGCAGGTATGGGCGATTCCCTTTGTAATACTTTGAAAAAAATGGCTGGATGCATAACAATATTATGTTGATTTGTATTTATAAATCACATTAAAGCTATCTTCTGTAAAAGGTAGACTAGGTATATGAGTCACCAGTTATCCTATTTCATAATTGCATCTAGCAAAGTGCTCTTGAGAATTCACCAACAAAATGTCAAATGGTTGGATTCCAAGGACAGCAAAAACATTGATACTATGGTGACTCTGAAGTAAGCAAAAGTAATAATTTTGTATTTTATTTATTTTTTTAGTTCCCTACATAAAATCTGAAGAAAATTAGTGGCATATCTATGAAGAAACGTGGACCTGGCCTTTGGAAAATGTAAATATGAGCAAACCATTACAGGTGAATTTTCAGAAAAGATTATTCCGTCCTAAGAGGAAAATATGAGAAAGAAACTTAAAATAGCGCCACTTTGATTTTCTTTGGCAGAAGATGGAAGCAGAGGAAAACACTGACAGACTTTCAAAATTCTGCATTTTACCCTATAAAAATTAAAAGTTTCCTGTAATTCTTGCCATGCCTGTTTCCTGTCCTGGACTATATTGAAGGGCTGACCCAATCTTCACAACAGTAGAGTGACAATCACTGTAAATCATTTTCTCCTATTCTAAACCATCCTGGATACTGTGCTAACTTAACTTCAACTGTAATTACCAAAAATCTGTGTATTGCATACTAGCTGATTGTTCAAAGTTTTCAAAAGTTTCATAAAATATTTTATGAAAACTGAACTTTCTATATCTATTACTGGCATCCATGGGCCACACAGCATTGTTTTAGATGCATATAGTTCCTTTGTTTTGTTTTATTGGGGAAGGACAAGCAGCTGCTAATTAATAATCATGGTAACATGGGTTGTGGTTCAGCAGTTTTTAATTTGGAGGATAAGTATAATACCAGAGTACTGGAGAAGGGAAAATGTTGCTCCCAAGCTCAAAAAAGAGGAGAAGGACAACTCAGAGAACTACACCGGTCAGCTTGCACTCAGATGATTAAGAAATAGGTTTGCAAGTATTTAGAAAAGAATTGTTTAATTAAGTACAGTGAATTTACAACCCACCTCATAATGTGGTTGTTGCATTGAAAATAGAGAAGGAAGATATAGACGAACAGGAGTAGATGAACGAGAATAAGATAGGTGGTATCTGGCTCAGCAGCAAGACTTGTCCTGGTAAACCATTAGCCAGCACTATGCTACAGCTTCCAAAAGAGCCATTGTTACATCAATTGAAGTATAATATTATCATGGGAAATAATAATTTTATTTTACACTGCACTAAGTCGGACCACATTTGGAATGCCATGTCCAGAAGCATGCTGATAAACTGGAAAGTGTCCAGAAAACAGCAACAAAGATGGTGTCCGGTTTGAAGGCTAATAAATAAATAAACCTCATGGCATGGTTAAAATAATGGTATATGGTCAACCTGAAGAAAGCTAATGGGGGGAAAAGATAGGACAAGAACAAATGGGTGTGAGCTCTGCAGAGGGATCCCCAAATTTGAAATAAGAAATTTTGTCCATGTGGGCTAGTAGGGATTAATTTACTCGTAGTCATAAATGCTGTATTACTCGAGATTTTCAAACAAAAGTTGGACAGGGGAATCTGTAGCTGAAATAAAATTGCTGGTGTTGCTGAATTATGGCTACAGGCAGATGTCTGCAATAGCCTGAGGATTTCTGCTCTGGGCAGGAAATTTGACCACAAGGCCTCCAAAGCCGCTTCAATCTAATGCTTCTATGAATTTTAGTGGGGGGGGAGAGGTAACAGAGAATTTTGACAACAGAAAATTGGACTCCCTTTCATTGGTTTTGTTCATCCAGATATAAAAACAGAAAATTTATGACCCCCGAGGATTTCACTGAGCTGCAACTGAATGTTGGGACATGACGATTGATACTGAATCAATCTACTTGCAGCCATAATTCAGTAACATCAGCAGCTTTATTTCAGCCAGAGATTCCCCTTCTACAGTTTATTTGTCTCCAATGTAGATATGTTTAAAGGGATTCTAGCCTCATTTCTTCAGGAGTTTATGCTAGATAGGCTACCTGTAACTGCTTCTTGAACTATAGTGCTCAGAAGTGGGGGTACCAGCTTATCACTAGAGCAGAGACAGGGATGGCAAGCTAGATATTATTAAAGTTTTCCAGCTCTGCAGACTGTTTGGACTTCCAGCGGTAGTGCCAGTTTTCAGTTTTTAGATCACTGCTGCATTCTAAGATCACAATAATTCATTTTATAATATATTTAAAAGATTAAAATTTGTCGTACAAGTTATGGACAATCATGGAAAATAATGACAGAATTTGCTTTCCAAATGCCTCTAAAATACAGATGATTTATTGAGATTTAGTCAGGCCAAAGGCTGTTGAATCTCAGTCAGATGAAACATAAAGAGTTCACTAGGAGACTTGCACAATAAGAACACATGTCTCTTTCATGCTCTTTGATGAGTTTCTTGTTTTCCTAGAGATAGTAAGACTGAAAATTTAGGGTAGTCTTTTAGTTACTGAAGCCTTTGTTTTTCATTAGTTTATGTTATTCCTATTATGTGATAATATTCCTCAGTTTCATATATTATTTTATTCTTCCTTATTGTCAGTGAAGAAGATACATACTGATGAAAAGACAAGCTTTGCAAGGGCTTGGCAATACTTGGAATAGAGTATGCATATACATAAACACTAACATATTTGGAAATGTGCAATCTTCCCACCTTTGAAGGGTCATTTGAGCAGTGCTGAGACAAACACAAGAACGTTTACCTTGTGAAGAGCAGCTGTACCATGTCGACCAGAGTGTGCTCTGCAGATTTTCTCAATAACTCTGAAGACAAAAACAAATAACACAGGTGTCATTATCCCATGTGATATTATCTAGAGGCTTCTTTGTGTAGACTTCCCTCCAAGTGTTGTTTACAAAGGATTACTAGAAATTTATTAAAACCAATCCAGGCTCAGCTGTGCAGAAAGAAAATGAAAGATACACCAAACCACACTACAGAGATAGAGAAATGTAGAGATGAGAAAGGAAAAGACACAGAGGAGCAGGAAATGATTAGCAAAGTCTACTACTTTTCTAAAAAAAATTAAGGAATGTAAACTCAATTTCAAACATTTAGCATATTTTATGTTTATTTACTTTTCAGCATTCAGACTTATTAAATACAGATATAATATATGCAAAAATAATATAAATGTTTATGCTTTGCTTGTTTACATTGCAGACTTACCACTAAGCCTCATCTCAAAGCATATACGAAAGCAAGACTGCATTATTTCACACACAGATTCATTCGTGAGATGAGCTCCAACTGGAGCAAGGAGGAGAGTCCTCAAGACCTGAAAGAACAAATCAATATGAAATGTTATATTCTAATCACATTTTAATACCAAAAATATTCATATGAAATAACAAAGAAACAGTTTAAATATCAACTAAACAATGGAAGAATACTTATTTTTAGTATTACCATTTAGACAACTGGTCCTATATAAGTGAATGAGAGCAAAAAATATTCTTTCCCTGCCATAGATTGTTTGGATACAGCATGAAGTCTGAACAAAACATTTCCCAAAATCAGTCTCTATGAACAGAGATTGAGAGAGAGTTTGCGAATCCTTAAAATTACTCATAATTTTTAAGAATAAAATAGAATAGAATGCTTTATTGGCCAAGTGTAATTGGACACATAAGGAATTTGTCTTGGTGTAAATACTCTCAGTATACATAAAGAAGGAACATTCGTTAAGAATCAAAATGTACAACACTTAATGATAGTCATAGGGTACAATCAACATCAAATCATACTAGGAAACAGAGGATACAAGCAACAAAGTTACAGTCACAAGTGGGAGGGGATGGGTGATAAGGAGTGATGAGAAGATTAACAGTAGTAGTAGTGTACACTTTGTAAATAGTTGAACAGTGTTGAGGGAATTATTTGTTTAGCAGAGTGATGGCTTTCGGGAAAAAACTGTTCTTGTGTCTAGTTGTTCTGGTGAGCAGTGCTCTATAGCGTCGTTTTGAGGGAAGGAGTTGAAACAGTTTATGTCCAGGATGTGAGGGGTCTGTAAATATTTTCAATGTAGTCTGAGTTTTAGATAAGTCAATGAATAAAGTCTGATCAATAATTTACAAAATAACATATGTTAATGTCTTTATATATACGTATAGCCACGGACCTGGGGACCTTCAGGAGTGCCTTGAAAACCTGGCTCTTTGACCAGGCTGGCTTGGGCTGATTTTAGATTTGGGTGTTTTACTTTTATATTAAATTTTAGGGTTTTAGGGAAGGGTTTTAATTGATTACAGCCAGGGTCTTAGTTTAATTTAGTTTTAATTTTTCACATATTTATTGTTTTAATTGTATGGCTGTGCACCGCTACGAGTCCTTTGGGAGAGGAGCGGTATATAAATAAATATTTTTTATTATTATTATTATCATCATCATCATCATCATCATCATCATCATCATCATCATCATCATCATCATTATTGAACTTAGTGAGTCAATGAAGCCTTTATTGGAAAAAGTCTATGAAATGTTACTACAGAGGTAATATGTAATAATACCTCTTTCAACACACCAATACCTCTTTTATAACGGTTTCAACTTATTGGTATTTTGAGGCTGTCTGGTGTAAAATACACAATATTTTACTTGTATTAAAGTCGAGGCATTATATGTTCATGTTCCAAATTTCCAAAATGTGAGGTTTTTTTGGTTTTGGTCATTCTGTATAGATTTACTTATGGGTTTAGGACCACTGCTGTGCTCCATGACTTTTATTTAAGTTTCAGCTCATAGGCGCATATTCTATAGCTTTCCTGTATATTTGATGGTATAATCCAGAATCCATTTTTCCTTCAGTGATTGCAAGTTAACCCCAAACTATGATAGTCCCATTATCATACTTCATGGTTGTTCCAAAAGTTTGTAGAATCTTTCAAGCAGGGTGAGATAGACAGCAATGGATTTTCTGGAGACCAATAAATTCCTCATTATATATTTCCATGCATACTACTCTTGTCCAGTTTTTTCTTTATAAAAGACCCAATAATGCTTACGATAAGAAAATGTAAATGCCTGCAGTTCCTTTGTCATTATTCTGGAATTCTTTGCAGCCTCCATAATAAAGCATACTTTGCTCCTGGGATATTTCTAGATGGATGAGTAACTATGGTATTGCATTTTATATTCAGTCTGTATATTATCTATTTGACAGTGGATTGGCAATGAATCATGTTCTTTGGCAATGATTTTGTAGCCTATTTTCCACATCATGAATATCAAAGATCATTTTTCTATGGTCTGCAGGGATATCTTTTGATCAGGGCATGATTAATTTCCATAAGCTGTATTTTGAAGAAAAGACTCCCAATGTTCAGTTTTTATAGAAAAAGCCATTAAATGTGTATTTTACAAACATCTGCATCAACTTACTCCCTAAAAAATTAACCACAACCCTCAGCTGTGCCTTCATAATTTTAATCTAAGAACACAAAATAATGTTTCATTTTTTCCCCAACAAAATTAGAAAATGTTTATTAAACATGTTCTATTTTTCTGCGCAATATGTTTAATTAGAACCTCTTAACAGGATCCCCATGAATTCAGAGGAAATTCTGATCACAATGTATATCACAATTTCGCAAGATACAGATAAATACCAAAAAAATTCCACCATGTCCAACATACCTGCAAGATCTTCATCAAGACAACCTCATCACTTGCAGGATCTGTGCCCACAAATCGGGCATGTGTTACAGCATCTGCCAAGTTTTCCATTCCCTCAGCTGCACCCTCATGATTTGAATCTAAGAACACAAAATAATGTTTAATATACCAAGGCCAATGTAAACATACTTCCTAGGAAAATATGCCACATTTATTTTCATGATTTTCCTTCTTCCCATTCATCCATAAAATTTTCTGTACTACTAGAACCATAATTTAATAATTAGGGCTTTACCTCCTGAGCCTTCATAAAATACTAATAAACGTTGTAACAATGTATCAATCACTTTATCTCACTTCCATTGCACTTTTCCATCTGATCAAATGGCTGTCGGTGTTTGGACTGCCCAGGCCTGGGAATATTCCAACTCTGATCTTGGATGGAATAGCACTTCCCCCTTCAGAGTTGGTACACAATCTGGGGTTTTTCCTGGACTCACAGCTCTTTCTTGAACAGCAGGTGTCGGGTATACCAATTGTAGCTTTTCTTAGATTAGGGTAGGGGTGGGCAATTAATTTTTCCAACAGGTAACATGAGAAACTGAGACTGTTGTGGAAGACCACTGCCACTGCTCCCATCCTGCTTCCCACTGCTACCCTGCCCTGCTTCAACTCCTGCCCTGCCTCCCACCAATGCCATGGGCTAGATAGGGAAAGCCAAAAGGCTGGATGCCTTAAAATGCCTAGGTCTGGATTAGCAGGCTTTCAGACAGCTTGGTCACCTCACTGTCGACTACTGCAACATGCTTTATATGGAGCTGCTCTTGAAGACCACTCAGAAACTTCAACTGATCTAAAATATGATGGAAAAACAATACAGATAATCCTCAAATAAAAAAAGGTCCCTTAGCGACTGTTCAAGTTACGATGGACTACTGAAAGCAATATACATTCTAGTTTCAAAGTTATGGCCATTGCAGCCCCCCATGTGAGCAAAATTTGGATGCTTGGGAATCTGCCTTGTGACAGCACAAACACTCCAGAGGCACCTCCATCCCACCCTGCCACAACCCTGCAAGCCTGGGGCGTATTTTCTTGTCCCACAGGTTCCCCACATATCTGCTTCCCATCCCATTTCCTCCTCCTCACCTCTCATCGTTGATCAGTCGCTCACCTTTTACTCCTTCTAGAAGCAGCAGCATAGTGGAGGCTGCATGGCTCTGTCCCAAAAATGGGTGCCAACTTGAGAATAGCTGCAATGAATTGTAGCCTCTTTAAAATGGTGCCCACTTCTAGGACAGAATCATGTAGCCTGCACAGAAGCTGACAGGCAGAGCAACCTTCTCCTTTCCCAACACAAACTCCAGACCTCTAGAGAATTGGGAGATTGACTGGGAAAGAAGAGCAGGCAACTACATCTGGGACTGAAGGAGAGTGTGGGTCCCAGCAGAATTGAAAGCAGGCCATGGCCTGTGGGGGCCTGATAGGTGAGAAAGCAAACCCAAAGCCTGTAGGGACCCAATGGGGCAGCAAGGAGCATGGAGCCTTGGGAGGCTCAAGGAATGTGAGCTGGAGCTATATGAGGGTCTATTATGTGACCCATTGCTTCATTGTGTTTACCATATTTTACCTTTATTTTGTTATATTTTATTGATTTTATTGTACAGGTAGTCTGCACTTAGCTACCACAGTTGGGCCCAGAAACTCAGTGGCTAAGCAATGTGGTTGTTAAGCAAGACTTCACATGATTGCATTTTTTGGGTTTTACCGGCAGCTTCTCCACTGATTCCACTTGTTGGTAGCTGGCTGTAAAGTGTGCAAATAGTGATCACATGACCCTGGAACAGTGCAACTTTGTAATTGAAAGCTGGTTTCCAAACACCCATAATATGATTATGCGACCGTTTTAGTTTACAATAAGAGAGAAAATTGTCTTAATCCATACCTATTAGTCCATACGAAAGGAATTTGTTTACTGATGTCAGAGCTAGTCCAGTAATCGGGCCTGTAGTATCTTCTGATCGAATAACTTCCAGAAAAGGTCGAAGAAAAACAATAGGTTCAATGGCTGAAAGTTCTAAATCAGAAGACAAAATTAAACATCATAAAAGTTACTTTTATGTGAAGGAAGAACATTGCTGAGATTTAGGTCTGGCAACCCCAAGATGACTGGTTTATTTATTCATACTTATATTCAAATAAACCACACAGAGAAATCTACAAAGTTATTTGTCTATATATCAATACAATAATAGAAAAAAGATACGGAGTAAAAAAAAATATATGAAACATATTCACTAAAGATAGTCATTATTTTTATTACAATTTGCTAAGGTACTTGTAACTTCTCTTGTATAACCTGAAAGTGCATAATCATTCAGTCTTCCTTCTCTTCTCCCTTCTCACCTCATCCCAGTTTAAATATTACTCAGTTTAATACTATATTACTTTATCAAAATGTATGTAAATTGCTTTTATAACTATTATGATTACCAGCAGTAATATTTGGGAGAGAGAGGAACTGGATGTGAGATAATTGTAAACTGCAGAATGTATATTGTTATACTCATCCAGTTTTCTTGCATTACAGAATTACACTACACAAAAGTCTTCAAACTGTCATTGATGTTAAAGGGGGCAATATACCATATTAAGAACTGGGATATGTAAACTTTTGATTGGGGTCATTTGGATAGTTTCTGTTGTAATTATGATTTAAAAAGAGTAATCACAGTTGACTGATAGTAAATGGCTTCAGCCATATACTAACCATGAGTGAAAGAAAAGTTTTTGTGTTATCATTCATATTCTCTGAAAAATGGCCAAGAAATCATAAATTCTGCCAGGGTATGTAAACTTGTGAGCAGTCTAAATGCTATTGAAAAAAAAAGAAGACACAACACAAAAACCTGAACATCCAATAACTACAAACCAACAATTGCAACCTAATCCAATAGCTACAAACCAACAACTGCAACCCAATCCACAAAAAACCATAAATTCTACAAATAATGATACCACAATCCTCGTCAAAGAAGCTGTCGAGCACGAACAAAAGCGTCCTAACACCATCTTATTTGATCTAGAGGACATCAATAACAATGATATCACAATTTTCCACAACATCATCAGTGACTATCAAGCATCAACCATCTCCCCTGATGAAATACTTGACATTTCTCACATTGGCCGAAAGCTCAAAAACAGAGATGGCTCTGTGGCCCCACGCTTCTGCAGAGTCATTTGCAAAAATGAATTAAGCAAACGTAAATTCATTTATGCTATAAATTCACTCACCAAAAACAACACCAATCATAAAAACCTCCAATCTCGTCCTGACCTAACCTTACAGCAACGTGCCCACTCCCGTATACTATGCACAGAACTCAAAAATCATCCAGATAATGGAGAGAAGGACCTGTACATTGATTGTCGTGCAGACTGTATCAAAAGAAAGTCACACAACCCACAACTCAGCATCCAACTCTACTTCAACCAATCCACCATCACCCAAGACTAGGCACGAATGCCCCCAACTACCTCAATTCAAACTACAACTGGCCTTAAATGCAAGCTACTCAATGCAAGAAGCATTGAAAATAAAATACCTGAATTTCTCCTCTTACTAAATACAGCTAAATTCGACATCATATTTGTCTGTGAAACATGGCTCAACGCATCTCTCCCTGACTCCATTACCTCAGTAAGAGGTTGTCATGTTTAACCTTACACTGTCTATTATTGACCTCACCCACTTCCTAGGAGGCCTGTAGGGGGCGTGCATAAGCGCACCAATCGTGCCTACCATCCCTGTCCTATTGTTTCTTTTTATTTTTCTTATAAGTATATATCTCATGTATTCAAAACTATATTTATTCTTATACCTATATCTTGTAAGCGATTGACAAATCAAATAAATACATAAGGAATGACCCTTTGTGATGGCCTGGGATTGCCACCATCGAAAGGACCGAAGCACCTGTGGAGAAGGCAGCACCCTGCAGGTAGAATGACTGATCCCCTTTCTTTGGAAGGGGAGGAGGAACCACTGCAAGGTGCGTGCATGTAGACGCACCCATGGCACAACTTCGATGCAGGAGATCATCTTTCCAAGCAACTGGGACAGGAGGGAGAGTGGAACGGAGTGACTTAGTCGAATTCTGTTGATCAACTCTTTGATGCAGTCCTGTCGATCCTGTGAAAGGTAGACTCCGCAGCTGACTGTGTCAATGATGATCCCGAGGTGCAACAGTCGTGTCGTTGGAGAAAGATGGCTCTGGATCAGGTTGATGGAGAAACCATGTTCCTGCATCACCTGCATCGTGATTTGAAGATCTTGTTTGGCCGCCTGGACGGAGGTAGACTGAATCAGAATGTCGTCCAGGTAGCATTGGACTCTCACAGTTAAGGCTCGGAGGAAGGCTGCCAATGCTGCCAGGACCTTAATAAAAACCCTTGGTGCCGATGAAAAGCCAAATGGTAGGGCCCGGTATTGGTAGTGCTAACTGCAATAAAAAAAACAGAGGAACTGGCGATGGGGAGGCCAAATTGGGATATGGAGGTAAGCCTTCGTGAGGTGTATGGAAGAGAGGAGATCACTCTCTTGGACGCTCTGAAGAATAGAATGCAGGGTCTGCATCTTAAAATGCCTGTATGGGATGAATTTGTTCAGGAGCTTGAGATCGAGGATTGCTCTCCACCACCACCACCCCCCGAGGTCTTTGGGATAACGAAGAGGTGGGAGTAAAAGCCCAACCCCTGCTGATCCCATGGAACTCTTTCTATAGCTCTGCTGTCCATCAGGTGATGGATAGCTGAGTCCTCAGGGCCCATTTAGATGTGTCACTAGAGGTTGGACAGCTGATGAAAAAAGATGGGGGAGAGAGAAATTCGAGTCGAAGACCCGATGATATTGTCCTGATGACCCAGGCATCGTTGATTCCTCCCATCTGGATTTTAAAAAGGTCAAACGACCTCCAATGGGATGTGGATGCAGTTACTTAGAGCACCTGAATGAATGATCTCCTCACCCTTGAAAGGGCCGCTTACCCGAGAATTATTGTTGTTTGGGTTGGTGGTCCTGCTGTTGTTCCCAACGAGGGGGATATGTTGTCTGGGTGCGACTGAAGCAAGGGGTGTTGACAGGCCTGAAGGTTTGTGTTCTGGGGTATGTGGTGCGTTGAAAATTTGACCCCTTGGAGGAAGTAGACAGCACTTTTCTCGTCTCGTGTTTCTACCATGTACGGATGTAAGGCTCTTCCAAAGAGGTTTTCTCCTGAGCAAGGGGCCGCCATCAACTTCCACTTATGTTTGGAGTCGGTCTGCCAGTTGCGCATCCACAGCAGGCATCTGGCGGACATGGAAAAGGCCATTGCCTTTGCAGCGAATTTGGCCAAGCTTAAAGTGGCATCAGCGGTGAACTCGGCTGCTGCTATTATTTTGTTGAGGTCCTGGTGGGACCTAACATCGGCAATGGAAATTCTGTCCTGAAGTTGACGCAACCTGTGAATAGACAACCTGGTAAAAAATGAGGCTGCAGTGGAAGCTTTCACGGCCCAAGTTGCAGCCTGGTGTGTGCGCTTCAGAGTTTGTTCCGACCTTTTGTCTTGTGGTCATAAAACATCCTTCGGTTCCGTAGGGATGCCTGAGGAAGCGAAGGTAGCTACCACCGGGGAATTTATTGCTGGGAGAGCTAATGTGTTACCCAAGGAGGGACCTACATTAAAGAACCTCTTGTCCTGGGAAGAAGGGCGAGGTCCTGACAGGAGGTTCTCAATACTGGTCCTTTACTACACCCAAGAACAACAAGGGAGATGGGAGAACCTCATTTCAGACCACCGGTTTGGAGAATAGTGTGTCTCCCTAGCTAGAGGGGCCAGCCTGTGGTTCCAGGGCCACCTCCTCTGGGCTTAACTGGGCTGTAACCAGAGCCTTCTGTAATAAGGGCCTAAACAAGGAGGGCTTAAAGACACTCGTTATGGACGGTTGTTCTGGTTTGGTTTTCTCTTCGTCGAAGAGAAAGCGGTCTTTAATTTCCTCCTCTGAGGAACTACCCCATTCAGAGTGGTAAGAGGATCCCCTGTCATCCTGTCCCTCCCAACTATAAAAACGATGAGGGGTATACATGGGTTCCGAAGTGGGAACCTCCCTCCATGGGGGAGGTTATCCTGACAGAAGGAAGAAAGGATACCCGAGCCTTCGCCCGGAGGGTGGAGGTGTTTGAGACCTTCAGCAATGCCCTGACTGCCACCGAAACTACTTCCTGGATGTCTTGGGGCCTGTTCTCCCGGGGAGGAACTATCATCTGGGGCCCAGACACAGAAGGATAAGGTTCGCTTCCTCCCTAAACCTGTAAACCCCTAGGGGCAAAGCCTGCTGAGGGTTAGGTGTAGCTGTGTTCCAAGTAGATGGCCTGTAAGAAGGGCCTGACAAACTCAGGTCCTGGGGAAGGTCCTCATCCTGCCTTTCAGGTGACCAGTTCCGTAGATGGCTAGCCGGACTTCTGATGTTGAAGACTATGTAAAAAGCTATTCAATTGTGCCACGATGAAACACAGAACTGGGAAACCCTCTGGCCTCCTCCAAGAAGTAGCTGAACCAACAAAGCCGAGGGAAGAAATTGCGATGGACTTTATTGTAGAGTTTCCAGAGAGCAGAGGAAGTACTATGATTTGGATTGTTATTGATTTATTCTCTAAGCAAGTCCACTTCACACATGTAATGGACTACCTTCGACTAAGAAACTGGCGAAACTGTTTGTGAAGCATATTTATCAGCTTCACGGAGTGCCTCATAGAGTAATCTCAGATCGAGGCGTACAATTTACTGCCAAGTTCTGGAGGGAGTTTTTGAAGTCCATTGGGTCGTCCCAAGGACTTTCCTTGGCATGTAACGGCGCTGCTGAGAGCACGGACACTATGGTGGAACAATACATTAGATGTTATGTAAATTATCAACAGGAGAACTGGGTGGATCTGTTGCCATTTGTAGAAGTTGCTTACAATAATGCAGTACACAGCAGCAGGGGCTTAACTCCTTTCTAAATCACTACTGGCATGGATTTTGTCTCTATGCCAGAATTACCTAGGGAACTCCTAACATCCATGTCCTTAATGGATTGGATGGAATCATTAAAAAGGTTGAGAGGATACAAAAAAAGCTCTAGCGGAAGCCACTGAGGAATATAAAAAACAGGCAGAGAAACATAAATCTCTCCAACCACCGTTTAAAGTGGGGAAACAAAGTGTTTTTGTCAATTAAATATCTTAAGTTGAAACTTCCTAGTAGATAGTTGGGACCAAAATTCCTGGGTCCATTCTCTATATCGAAGGTAATCAATCCAGTGACTGTCCAACTTAGTGTCCCTCGGCTGTTGGGGAAAATACACCCAGTATTCCATAGTAGCTTGTTGAAGCCTGCTACTGGTTCTAATCTATGGACAGTACCAGCAGCTCCCCCCAAACCTCTGGTAACACAGAATGAAACACATTATGAGATATTGGTTAAACAATTTCATGAACAATTCCCTGACAAGTCAAAGGGTCCCCTTGGAGGAGGGAGAGTGGGTTAAGGCGGCAATGTATTAACCCCTGGTTGTGTTTCAAGGGGGGACGCTGTCAGCTTTGAAGCCATATTGAGACCAGATGCTCCCACACTGTCACATTTTGAGCCTGGGAAAGTGGGAGGGGGGAATTTCTTGGTGTGTATATAGTGAGACATAATAACATTCTTTTTCTAATTCAAGGTCATGTTATTTGGTACGTAAGTGAGGGGAAGTCTTAAGTTGGGACAGATGGTGATTGGGCATGTGATTTGATGATGGGTGCAGGGGACGGAATTGTAGTTTTTACTTACTGCAAGGCAGCTCGGAGCTTTCAGATTCGGGATTCCCCAATTGTGCCAGTTACTATCCAAAATAAACTTTTGAGAAGATGCCTGTCTCAGAGTTATTGGTTGGAGTGCAGGTTTGCTGGAACGCTGACATAGCTTGCTGGGGGAGGCCCACAGAAGACCTAATGGAGCCTTGGAGGGCCAGATCTAACCCCCAGAGCCTCTATTTCAGCCTGCAATGGGCTGGCCGAGGCCCTTGGATGTCCGAACGGGGCTTCTGAGGGGCAAATCCACCCCTCAGAAGCTCCATTTTGGCCTGCAATGTAGAGGAATAATGTTGCAGAGCCTCTGTGGTTCGTAAGGGCAAACACCTACCATGATGCTGCAAGATTCATAGTTTCAGGTCTTGTTTGCAAATGCTAGGGGGCGCTTATGGCATAGGTTTGAACGTTCGCTAAGGGAACACTCATAACCCAGATAATCTGTATTTAGAGTAACCGGTTATTTAATTATATATTTGTACCTGTACTGAAGAAACTCAGGAGAAAAAATGTCTTTTATATCCTCTTTTTTTTCTTGCCTCTTTTTAACCTTTTCCCCCTTTCATTCTTTCTTTAATTTTTTTTGTTATTTTGTATTTAATCTTTGTCTGAAATTTAATAAAGTTAATTTTAAAAAAGTAGCTGGGCCCACAGATGTTGCAGCATTCTGCAGTCACATGATTGTCATCTGCAACCTTTTGCCAGCTTCCTCACTAACTTTGCCTATCAGAAACTGGCAGGGAAGGACAGTGTAACCATCTTAATTGAGAGATAGTTGCAATCATATGTTTGCTGAAACAACTACAACTATGAGGAACAGTCATAAGTTCCCTTGTCCAGTGCCGTTATTACTTCAGTCACTGAAAGAGTAATCTCTCAGTGAATACTAGTTCTCTCTCTGGAGTATAGTTCAGAACTTTGATATATGTGGGACTGTTTTCTCCCAACAAGATCTAGTCAGGGGCTAGATCAGACATGTCAAACTCAACACCCATGGTCCAGATCTGACCTGTGATGTGTTTAGATCTGACCCATAAACAGACTAATAAGAGGAGCTGATTGAGTATTTACTTTTTTGCATCTTTTCAGTGGCAGCAGCGATAGGACTGTCAGTGGGAGCTACTCCAATATGTGGAGCTATGCTACAGGGGCAGGTGGGCATGGCTAAAGCGCACTCTGCCTGAGATCGAGTGGCTGGCGAGAGAAGGAAAGGGAGGGAAGGAAAGAGAAAGGATGGAAGGCACTCAGGTCATGTGTTTCTTCAGTTCTCACCCTTCCCTGCTTTGCCACCTTTCCCTCGTCCTCTTCCTTTGTGCTGCACTTTCCCACAAGCAGCCGCTCGCCTTAGATTTTTCCCCAAAGACACAAGGAAATACAAGACAGGAGGCTTGCGTGCACTGGGCCAAGGCCAAAGCTAGTCTAGAAACCTGAGCCACATGCTGTTGAAGTGCATACACTTCCTTCAAAGCTGCTGTTGCTTCTCCGGGTGAAAAATCTGCTGCTGCATGTCCCTACTGCCCAGATTCCCCAGTGTCAGATTATTGGGACCTTAAGAATGTCACAAAGAGAGCAGCCCTCTTATGCCCCAGAAGATCCGATTCACAGCATCCTACTGAGCCTCCAGAGCTTTCTGCGCAGTCTCATACACCATATATACAACATCTGCCGTAAAGAAGATATACGTGCCTATACTGATATTTAAACCCACCAAAAATGGCCAAACAGAAAATGGATTTTGAAAACAGGTGCTTTCAAAAGAGGTGGGAGGCAGAGTACCTATTTGTTGACATTGAAGATAAGGCCAAGTGCTTTATTTGCAGAGCTAATGTGGCTGTACTTGAAGAATATAACATGAGACAGCACTATGAGACAAAACATCAGGACAGGTACTAAAACTTGGACATATAGCAGAAACTAAAGAAGGTGGAAGAGTTTAAAAAGAGTCTGATATCATGATAGCATATGTTCAGAAAATCAAAATCAAAAAGTGAAGCTGCTGTGAAAGCTAGTTTTATAGTGGCAGAAGGGATAGCTATTTATACAAGGGGAGTTTTAGAAGCGCTGCATGATTAAAGTGTACAAAGTCCAAAGCAAGCATTTCTTAATGTAAGCCTAAGCAGAAATACTGTTGATCAGATATGTGAACTTGCCACTGATTTAAAAGCACAGCTGATTGAAAAGGAAAAGATTTCATTACATATTCCTTTGCTGTGGATGAGCACTGATATCAGAGCACTGATATCATTGGCACGGCACAGCTAACAATCTTCATGCATGGAATGGACTCAAAGTTTATGTGTTACAGAGGAACTTTTGGATATGAAATCAATGCATGCTACCACCACAGGAAAAGACATATAACGTGTAATTCACAGAATAGTAAGAATAAGAGCTAGGCAGTTTACAATTGTAACACAGAATCTGAATAATGCCTTTTAATAATGAGCATGTGCATTGTATTTTTATAATTGTTCCTATATATTTATATGAAAAACAAGACATAGCATTCCTCAGAAAACTAGTTTACTGAAATAGAAATATTTAGACAGTTCCATTTCAGTATCCCAACACAAACACTGTAGTATAAATATTAGAGAACAGTCGCTCCTGTCTTTTTGTCACCAAATGTTTTTAGAGTACATCTTAAATCAGAATTTGACCATCCTGATCTGTGAGCACAATGGCACATATATTTTCTCTGAAAGTGTTCCAAATTAAATAAAGATTAATTTATTATGAAATTGTAAAAAAAATAGAGAACACTGAATATCCCAAAGTTCTGATGTTCCACCTGACCAGAGGGCAGTAACTCATAGGTAACCAGTAGTCTTCAGTGCACAATTGAGAAACATTACTTTATTTTTTAAAAAATGGTATATTGTATATGTTAGGAGAAAATCAGAAAGTCATGGAAACATATCTGAAAGTAGTAAGAAATATAGAGTTTTGGATACTGTATACAAATAGGACAAGTAAAAAATGTTTCTCCCAACAAAACAAAAACCATCTTCATGTAAAACAGTGGTTTTCAACCTGTGGGTCGCGACCCCTTTGAGGGTCGAACAACCCTTTCACAGGGGATGCCTAAGACCATTGGAAAACACATATTTTCGATTGTCTTAGGAACCAAGCCATAATTTTATGGTTGGGGGTCACCACAACATGAGGAACTGTATTAAAGGGTCGCGGCATTAGGAAGGTTGAGAACCACTGATGTAAAACACTTCAGAGATGAAATAGTTTGAACATTACTGAGACCACAGTCCATTCTGTACTCATGTATCAATCACATTCAAAAGGATTGCATCAGACTCCTGGAATGCTGAAGTCCACATATTTGCTATTCAGCATGCAAACTGCTATTCAAGTTCAATCAGCTATAAATGTTGCTTTGTTTTAATTTTCCACTGAACTTCCTGGAACCTATTATCAGACGCCAGATATATGTGCATATATCTGCAACATGTCCTTTTCTCCATTGCTGCATTGTCACCTCCAATGAAGAGACACATATAACCTAACGTAGCAAAAGACACTTGGAAGTTGAGTCTACTGGATCATACTGCTTTTTTTTTTAACTCTTCAAGAAGAAATACTTTCAGGACTCAAATTTTTTTTTTCTTATTCATATACTTAAAATTATTTCCTCTTTATTTATAAAGTTATTTACACTTCAAAATTTCTACTACTAGCTTCCACATTGCTTGTAAAGTTTTCCTTTAAAAAAAACATTCAGAATACCAACCTACCTGCATATGTATTCTATCACAACTCAGAAAATAGTTTTACCTTAAGGAATCCAAGAATTGCAGTATAAAACAAAATAATTAAAATCACAATAATACTCAATTATTTTCTTTTCTGTTTGCATATCTTAGCAAAGTTGTAGTGAACTTTCTAGAAAATTCTAGAAGCTTGGAAAGCCATGTTTCTATACCGTATTGTTAGAGACCATTTTTGATTTAAAAATGTAAGAAAAAGTAGCTTTGAAATACTGAGAAAAAAAACTGATTTTATGGTTAATGGAAACTCTTCATATGTAAATATTATAATTAAAATTATGTCACATACATATAGTTGCCAAGAGTCACCTTAAAGGGAAGATGGGTGGCCTAAAAATCTAATAAATAAATAATAAACTTGCTTTAAAATGTTTGCCTTATTTTTATTTGCATTTAGAAAACTGTGGCACATAGTTCACTGCTTGTAATTCCAAAATTTATACTGGACAAATACTTCTATTAAATCAATTCAAATATTAAAAATATCAAGCATTATTTCCAATATCTTCAACCATGTACCAGGTTATGAATAGATGACTGGAAAAGGAGAGGGGAAGTTTGATGATAATGTCACAAACCTGTATGATAAAGAATCTAAAAGAGCTAATGTCCTTAAAAAGACACTGCAGACATTCAAATTAGGTTAGCTTCAGATTTCAAAATCTAAACTAGAACTCTCTTAATATATGCAACTTTATTAGTAATAATAATGCAGGGGCCCCCAAAATTATTTTGTTTACTTGAATAAGGATTATGACTACTTGTGTCATTATGAGTAAGATTATTTAAGATATATGCGGAACTGGATGGGCGGGAACAGGCTTCGACTCAACCCTTCCAAGACTGAGTGGCTGTGGTTTCCGGCGGCCCGATATAGTCAGTTGACTCCATCGCTGGCTATTGGGGATGAGATCTTGACCCCCACAGAAAGGGCTCGCAATCTTGGTGTCCTCCTGGATGTACGGCTGTCTTTGGAAGATCACATCACGGCAGTCTCCAGGGGGGCTTTTTATCAGATTCGCCTGATACGCCAGATGCGGCCCTTTCTTGATCGGGATGCCTTACGCACGGTCACCCATGCCCTAGTCACCTCCCGCCTGGACTACTGTAATGCCCTCTACATGGGGCTCCCTGCGGGGAGCACCCAGAGGCTCTAACTGGTACAAAATGCGGCCACGCGGGTGGTTATGGGGGCGTCAAGATACTCCCATGTGACGCCTCTCCTGCGCGAGCTGCATTGGTTGCCGGTGGCCTTCCGGGTTCACTTTAAAGTATTGGTTTTGGTTTTTAAAGCGCTCCATGGCATCGGACCAGGATACTTACAAGACCGCATTCTGCCAGTAGTCTCCCACCGACCGGTGCGCTCCCACAGAGAGGGTCTCCTTCGGGTCCCGACGGCATCTAGGTGACCCCGAGGAAAAGGGCCTTCTCTGTGGGGGCACCCGCCCTTTGGAACGGGCTGCCCCCGGGGCTACGAACAACCACTGACCTGAGGGCGTTCAGACGTGACCTGAAAACCTGGCTCTTTGAGCAGGCCGGCCTGAGCTGACTTCAAATGGGATTTTAAATAAGAGGTTTTAGATTTGATTGGTTGGGGTATGAAAGTTTTAGCTTATTTTAATCGGGGTTTTTAAATTTTTAATTTGGCAGCCCATAATTTAATTCTTTTTTAATTGTATTTATATCTGTAATTTATATGTATTTTAGTTGGCTGTTCACCGCTCTGAGTCCTTCGGGAGAAGGGCGGTATATAAAATTATTTAAAATATATATATATATAACATGAGAAACCTTCCCAACAGATTTTTGCATAAAATCTATAGAAAAATGTTAGTTGACAACACTTCCATTTCTTTGTCCTTGTATTAGTGAGAAATTAAACATTTCACATATTGCACATCAGTAAGGGATGAAACTGGAATATTCTTTTTATGCATAGTATCTTTTTTTAGTAATGCAATTACTTGGAAATACATGAGAGTTTAATTGCTATACTTGGCATGATTTTTGTCATGTGATACTATATTTTATTGTTACACTGTTTTTTTAATAATCACTAAACCTTTCTGTTAAAGACAAGAACAACTGGGTTAGGTTTTTCTTTGCCAGATACCAGAGAGCTATCACCTATTAGTAAATACCAATCAACATAGATAAGTGATCTCTTCTAAAAGTGAAGTAGCTTTATACATGTGTAGAATTGTACATGTTCCAAAAATGATTCTGAAGTTGCCTAGATCTCATACAAGTGCAACCTCTCTGTTATGATTGAAAGTACCAAGTCTTTGGTTTGGTTTCTACGTTAAAAGCTGCATTAACTTATTTGCTTAAAATAGCAAGATATTTTTTTTACTTATATGAAAGCCTGATGGGATTTTTAATGAATACTGCAGAAAGGTTATGGGCCCTTCAAGAAGGCAGTACTGACAGCAGTGATGGTGCCATTAAGAGCTGGGCAACTGACCCAAGACTAGAGTTGTGACCAAACTTAGGGTAGCAAACAGCCCCAGAAATATCGGGCGACTGGGCTGTGGCCATGACCCCCACAGAACATCATCAGTGGAGCTAGTTTATCCCTGTAATGCAACATGGATAGAACAAAAATGAGAAGTAAATGCACATTAGCCAAACTTATCTGATTTCACTTTAGATTTCCTGGCTCTCAAATACATGGATATGAACTCCAATAGCCCTTCTCAGATCCAAATGACAAGGAAGCTTGGAAACAATTTGTATATGCCAACTTAACATCAAAGGACTCAGTAGATCAGAGTCAATACATTTCCAAGTTTCTTTTAGAAAATCACATTGACATGACCATTTTCCAAAAAATACATATTGAAAATGAAAAGCAGCAACAAGGAAGAGATGAAATTGAAGGATACAACTCATGGGTGCTGCCTATCAACACAGCAATGACATGGTAAACTACAGGAATAACATTGGTAATGTCTCACTGTTAATGACATCCACAACTAATGATATCTATAGTTTCCAAAATAAAGAAGCATATAAGCCACCCATGATATCATTTGCTGGACACTGAATTCCCACACAGTCAACATCATCCTATCCTGGTGGAAAATGTAATATAGATTCCCATAATCCACTCCACTCCAAAGCCGATGCGGAACTTCCAGAAAGCCAATTAGCCCAAATATGCAGATCTTTGACAAAATCATACACTGGATACCACTAAAAAGTCAGAACTATCACAGGTTAATAAAGGCAATCATCACTACACACACATCCTTAGAGGGTATAGGAAAGAGTATATCCTTGGATGGAGTGATGATATCAAAGAATTCTTTCAATAATTCCAATGGAATGGAGACCCAGAAATCACTAACAACCGACTACAAAGACTAGATGAGGGTTGCCACCAAAAATGGGAACAAACCACAGAATCTCTAAACTTTTAAAAATCAAGCAGGAGGGTACTGATCCTGTTGCAAAAACCAGCCATCCAACACGACAGATACATGAAATAAGTGCTGGTGAAATTGCTTTGCAAGTTCTCTCCAAACTGCTGTGCCTCCAAGAGCCAGCATTTGAGCAGTGATAGTGGTCGATCCCTACCACCCACCTAGATCTCGAGTTATTATCAGGTGGATCTTCTATTTATTTGGAAGTTGCAGGAGAAGGATGGAGAAAGCTCAGTTCTTCACTCCCACAACCAGAGCAAGATCTGGAGAAGGTGAGGTATTGTCTCCTTGCGGAAAGATATAAAACATGACAACTCTCAAGATCCAACCTCCCTTTTGTTAGGGTTTAGGGGGAGCTGGTTTCTCCCCATCTAGATTTTCAAAGCCTCCATTCCAATTGAAGGAAGAGGGTGATGGGGAAGTTTTCTTGGTGTGGCAGATTGTCCACCACTATGCTTCAGTACAGCCTCCGAGAGACACTGTTGGCAGATGGCTGTTGGCAGTTGGGAAAGGTGAGGCACTGAGTTGTCCTCATGTCCAGTTGCCGAAGTGACTTGTTTCATGCTGACCTGGCTGTGCCCACCCAGTGCCACCACCTAGTGCGCCCACCTTCCCACACCCTTCTCATCCATGCCCACTTGGTCTTGCTCATCTGTGCAGACTCGGCCACATATAACTCCTCCATGCTCACCCAGTCATGCCCACTCAGCCGTACTCACCCATCCGTGCCTACCTGGCCTGTGAGTCATCCCATTCCACTAGGAGGGAGTTGAATCAAATGCTGCTTTAATATCTAATCCACGAGAATTAGTATATATTGCAGAAAGGTGGTACAGAATGATCAATGTGCAAGAGAAAAAAATAATCTAAAATTAATTTAGCCCATCGCTAAGATTCTTCATGGACCATCTAATAGCAAGCTTACAAAAAATGTTTAGCATATAATTTGTTAATTGTGTACAGGGCAAAAGTTACCCCAATTGGTTTTGTCACTGTTTTTATATGGTATTACTATGGTGGAGGGGTAGCTAAAGAGTAATTCATCAATCAGGGTTTTGTTTCGGCATCTGTGAGAGGATCAAGAACACTTCAGAAGTGATTGACCCAAGGACACTCAGCTGGCTTTCATAGCTAAGACAAGACTAGCACTCACAATCTCTGGCTTCCTAGTCTGGTGCTTTAACAACCAAATAGGCTTTAAGACAAGCAATTAAGTTGACTAATTTTGGCTTGGAAACTAGAAGCCAGTCAGGGAGAGAGTTAGAAATTGTTGGATATATGGCAGAGTTCCTTGGTATGGTTTTGGAATACTGCAGAACACTTAGTATCCCAGGTCTCATTCTAGGTCCAGAACTTGCATTCATAGGAAAAACAGTCAGAACATAATGTCATTTTTAGTAAGACTGACTTAATCTGTCCCATTCTGTCAATTTACTTATTCTTCTTACTCGGGAGAACCTAATGCTTCTATTTCTGTTTCTGATAATGAAAGGTTTCCTGGTAATGAGGACCACTGTTATCCATACTGGCATTCTGGTGGCAATCACTAAGACTTAGTGATTTATTTTTATCTATGGGAAAACCAGGAGCCAACCTAGAAAGCATTTAACAACTTGCTATTGTATTATATCCCAAAAATAAATTGGCTGATCACTGCTAAGCAAGTCTCTGCTGTTCCAGCATTCCTATCCTATTTCCCTGTAATCTGTCTATCTCGCCTGCAGTAAGACATACTGTATGCTACAAGAAAAATTCATCAGACAACCAGTGAAGTGAATTGTTGTCGATGAAAGCATAAGTTCTTCAAAGTAACAGAAAGCCTTTTTTAACTGTAACACTCCCATGGCATTTGGATGCTCCAGGCTGCATGATGTTTTCCTTCCCTCTACAATCCCTTGTTGGCATGCAAGCTGCCAGGAGTACTGTAGTATTTATTTTAAGTTTTAAGGGAAAAATAGAGTGGACAATGCATTAAAAATACTGTACATACCGGTATGTCTTGTTTATTTCAGTCACCCAACTGGCTTTCATGCCTAAGGCAGGACTAGAACTCACAAACTCCCTGTTTCTAGCTTCTAGATCAAACTGGTGCTCTTATCATAATAATCTTCCTTTTTTCCCTTTTGGACCTATTCTTTTTCCCAAACTGGTATTATTTGGTGACTACACAATACTCAGTGCCTATCAAGAGCAACAACTCTTCCCACTCCTATTTTAAACATGCTCAGAAGATATAAATTTATCAAATTTCAAGACTAGCCATCTCATTCATAAAGTGAGTCTAAAATATAGTATTTGTTGAAGCAACTTGTAACCTTCTTCATAGCATAAACAAAAGCTGTGATGGGACATTGGTACACTTACCAGTGAACGACCTTTCTAAACATGCTGCAAGAGTCCAGCATTGGGATATGACTCCGCCCTCTGATGTCATAGAGCTGAGTCTGCCCCTATAAAAAGCCAGCCTCTGCTGAGAGCCCCAGCTTTTCTGACATAGATTCTTGACAGACTAAGATTGTCTCTGGAATAAACAGCAAACAATGTGAGAATACAAACCCTCCCCCGCTCCCCCGAAACAAGACCAGATGGCCACAGGGTGGGGCTACACTCTCTTGCAACATGTTTAGAAAGGGCGTTCACTGGTAAGTCTACCAATGCCCCTTCTCCACCACGCTGCTTCGAGAGTCCAGCATTGGGACATACCAAAGCCTGCATGCCCAAGAGAGAGACCCGGCTGGTCCGCCTAATCCGACACAGAATGCACCCGCTGGAGTACCCTTCGTCCAAATGCTGCTTCTGCAGACGCAAAGGAATCCAACCAGTAGTGCCAGATGAACAGGAAGGCGAAGTCCATGTAACTGCCCTACAAATTTCCTCGATCGGAGCCTGGGTAGCCCAAGCTGCCGATGTTGCTGCGCTCCGAGTAGAGTGTGCAGTCAGTTTCTTGGGAGCTGGCAAGCCCAAGGTTTCATAGGTAGAAATGCACGCCCTGATCCACCTGCTTAACATGGGAGGTGAGGCCTTAGACCCCCAAGGAGACAGGTTGAAAGGATACAAACATTTATTCAGTTTTGTGAAAAGGCGCAGTGCATTTTATATAAATCCTGAGTGCCCTTTTCACGTCCAATATGTGGTTCTTATGTTCCAACACGTGGTGGGGTTTGGGACAAAAGTACAATGATAGAGCCCTGTGGAACCAAGAGTTAATTTTTCACACAAAGGACACAAATATCCAAATGCAAGATTACCCAGTTGTCATGAAACACACATAAATCGGACCTCACCAAAAGGGCCATCAATTCAGAAACCCTCCTGACTGATGTGATTGCCACCAAGAAGGATACCTTGAGGGACAAGGGACGAAGACCCACCGTATGTAACGGTTCGAAAGGAGGACCCGTGAGGGCCTGAAGGACTTTAAGGAGATCCCACGTGGGATACCTATGGACAACAGGGGGCGCAGATTTGAGGCTCCCTTCAAGAATTTGCGGACCAAGGGGTGATGGGAGAGGGATGAATACTTATCCCATGAAAGGACTGAAGCTAAGGCCACCACCTGTCTGTGAAGAGTTTTTGGCGCTAGCCCTTTGTCCAGCCCGTCCTGGAGAAACTGTAATACCTCAGAGACAGATGTTGACAAGGGGGCCCAGGCCCTCCCAGAGCACCACTCACAGAATTTCTTCCAGGTAGCATTGTAAAGTCGGTTTGTTGACAGTTTACGAGAAGCCTGTATTGTCTTGATGACACTGTCTGAGGGGCTGAAATCCCTCAACAATTGCCACTCACCCACCATGCGGCCAGTTGGAACCAGTGGGATTCTGGATGTAGAAGGGCCCCCTGGTTGAGAGAGATCCTGGAGGCAGAGATTCTCCATGGCCTCTGAGTGGAGAGGTTCACCAGGTCCATGAACCAGGGTCTCCTGGGCCAATGTGGTGCCAGAAGTATAAGCTCCGCCTTTTCCTCCAATATCTTCTGTAGGTTACTTGCTTCGAAGTGCATTGGTCCCCTCCGCTCCCTAGGTCGGAAACCTGGAGAAAAACCTGTTTTCCTGTGCATTCTGGGGAGTGGCAAAGAGATCCACCACTGGAGTTCCGAATATGAGGGACAACTCTTGAAACAGGAAAGGGTGGAGGCTCCACTCCGAATGGTCGACTTGAGTTCAACTCAACCAGTCTGCCTGGGAGTTATTGACCCCCGAGATGTGGTCTGTCTTGAGGGACAGAAGGTTCCTCTCTGCCCACCTCCCCAGACCTTCCTCTTCCTGCATCAGGGTCCTGGACCTGCCCCCACCCCCCGCCTGTTGATATGGTCCTTGATGGCCTTATTGTCTGTCATAACTAGTAGATGAGACCCTGATACTATGTCTAGGAAGCATCTCAGGCGAGGAAGATAGCCTTGAGCTGCAGGAGATTGATGGGGAGAGACCTGTCTGAAGTAGGCCAGTGGCCCTGAGCCATCTGGCCCTATATATGGGCTCCCTAGCTGTAAAGGCTAGCATCCGTAGTGACTATAATTCTGTCTGTCTCCATGAAAGGATGCCCCTTTGTAATGGTCTGGGATTGCCACCACCAAAAGGAGGGAAGAACCTGCAGGGGAAGCAGAACCTTGAAGGCAGAATGGCTGGTCCCCACCCTTTGGAAGGGGAGGAGGAACCACTGCAGGGTGCGGGCATGTAGACATGCCCACGGCACAACATCGATGCAGGAGATCATCTTCCCCAGCAACTGGGACAGGAGAGACAGTGGAATGGTGTGAAGCAGTCAAATTCTGATCAATTCATTGAGGCTGTTGTCCTGGGAAAGGAAGACCTCGCAGCGAGTTGTGTTGATAATCACCCCGAGGTGCAACAGTCGGGTTGTTGGCTCTTGACAAGGTTTATGGAGAATCCATGTTCCTGCAACAGTTGCACCGTGATCCAAAGGTCTTGTTCAGCCGCCTGGACGGAGGTAGATTGAATCAGAATGTCATCCAGGTAGCATTGGACCCTCACGGGCAAGGCTCAGAGGTTGGCTGCCAATGTTGTCAAGACCTTAGTAAAAACCCGTGGTGTGATGAAAGGCCAAACAGAAGGGTCTGGTATTGGTAGTGTTCGCCGCCATAACAGAAGCGTAGGAACTGGCAATGATGAGGCCAAATTGGAATGTGGAGGTAGGCCTCCATGAGGTCTATGGATGAGAGGAGATCGCCCTCTCAGACACTCTGAAGAATGGAATTAACATCTGCATCTTAAAATGCATGTATGGGATGGATCTGTTCAAGTGCTTGAGATCAAGGATTGCTCTCCATCCTCCCGAGGTCTTTGGGGTGACAAAGAGACGGGAGTAGAAACCTGACCTCCGCTGATCCTAAGGAACTCTCTCTATGGCTCTGATGACCACTAGGTGATAGACGGCCCAGTCCATAAGAGCCCATTTAGATCTGTCCCGTGAGGTTGAACAGCTGACAAAAACGGGAGAGGAGGGGAGAGAAACTCAAAACGAAGGCCAGATGATACCATCCTGAGAACCCAGGCGTCTGTTGTTGATTCTTCCCGTCTGGTTTTTAAAAAGGTCAGGCGATCTCCGATGAGAAGGGAGGGGAGGGGATGCAGTTACTTAGAATGTCTGCATGAACGTCCTCCTCCCCTCGATAGGGTCGCTTACCAGAGAACTGTTGTCTGGGTTGGCGGTCCTGCTGTTGTTCTCGGCGAGGCGGGTACGTTCTAATCGTGATTGAACCAAGTGTTGATTTCTGGATGGAAGTTGGAAGGCCTGGAATATGATGTGCACTGAAATTCTGACCTCTTATTGTAGGTTGACAGCACCTTTTGTCCCTGGTTTCAGTCAGATATGGTTCCACGGCTGCTCCAGAGAGGTTAACTCTAGAGCAAGGGGCGGCCGCCAAATTCCACTTGTGCCAAGAGTGAGTCTGCCAGTTGTGCATCCAGAGAAGGCGTCTTGCATAAACTGAGGAGGCCATTGCCTTTGATGTGAATTTGGCGGAACTTAAGTCTAGCGTCGGCCGTAAATTCACCTGTGGCAATTATTTTGTTGAGGTCCTGGTGGGACCTGACGTCGGAGCTGGATACCCTGTCTTGAAATTGGTGTAACCAACAAATAGTCAACCTGGTAAAGAATGAGGCCGCAGAGGAGGCTTTCACTGCTCTGATTTCTTGTCCTCATGCCTCAAGACATCCTCTCGTTCCGTAGGGATGCCAGAGAAAGCAAAAGTGGCTACCACCGGGGATCTACAGTTGGCAGAGCTAATGCATTAGCCACATTAAAGAATCTTTTGTCTTGGGATGGGTGATGGGGTCCCGACAGGGGAGTATTGCATTGATCCCTCACTAAAAAACAAATCTGGTCACATTGCCAACTTCAAAAGCTGATACAAAAATTTATGCCACCAGATAAAGACTGAATGTACCAATTATCACATTAAACAAGAGGAAAACCTTCTACGCACCAATTCCACATGTGATTTTTACAATTTTGTAAACAACAAACTAAAAGACTCAAGGTCCATCCCACCCCTGAAAGGACCTAATGGTAAAGACTGCAACGATGACACCATTAAAACCAACATCTTTAACACATTCTTTGGCTCAGTATTTGTAAACAGCAATGGATCATGGCCAGTATTTCCTAGCTGAACCACAGAAAACTACAATGATCTAATACATATCCATTTTACAGAAGACAATGTTGAAAAAGCAGTACGCAATCTAAAACCATCTTTATCTATTGTACCGGACGAAATATGTGCCTAACTTCTTAAAAAAGCTATCCACTGCCATAGCAGAACCTCTAAGCATAATCTTTGAAAAATTCTTCAGGACCAAGCTCCTTGCCTAATCTATGGTCACAAGACACAGTCATCCCCATCTTCAAAAAGAGAGACCCCAGCCTAGTTGAAAATTACAGACCAATCTCCTTATGCTGCATCACCTGTAAAGTCATGGAATCAATTATTAACCAATCCATTATCCTCCACTTAGTGACAAACAACCTACTCTCTAATAAACAATTTGGTTTCAGAAAAAAACTATCCTGTAATCTGCAACTCTTACACTGCAAAAATATATGGACTACACAACTCGATCAGGGCAAAACAATAGACACAATCTACATAGATTTCTGTAAAGCCTTTGATTCAGTGGTACACGGCAAACTACTCCTAAAACTAAAATCTTATGGCATCTCTGGACAACTGCAAACTGGATAGAAGCATTCCTGTCAAACAGACAACAAATGGTCAAAATTGGGAGTGTCCTATCAAATTCTGTACCTGTCAATAGTGGTGTCCTCCAAGGCAGTGTTCTAGGACCAACCCTCTTCATAATCTACATAAATGAGCTCTGTGATCATATTAAGAGCAACTGCATTCTCTTCGCTGATGATGTAAAGCTGTTCAATGCCACAAACAATACTGCTACCCTTCAAAAAGATCTTGACTATGTATCAGAATGTCAAACAAATGGCAACTTCAAATCTCAACAAATAAATGCTCTGTTTTACATACTGGCAAAAAAAATCAGAAAATAAAATACAAGCTGAATAGTCAACACCTTGTTGATGATCCAAGCTCTGTAAAGGACCTTGGAATAGTCATCTCTAATGATCTAAGTGCTAGAGCCCAGTGTAACTACATAACCAAAAAAGGCATTAACCCTACGTAGCTTTTTCTCTGGTAATATCACACTACTAACTAAAGCATACAAAACATTTGCTAGACCAACACTCGAATACAGCTCACCAGTCTGGAACCCACATTACGTATCTGATATTAGCACAGTTGAGAAAATCCAGAAATATTTCATAAGAAGAGTTCTCCATTCCTCTACTCGTTGTAGAATACCTTATGCCACCGGACTTGAAATTCTAGACCTAGAAAACCTTGAATTACGTCGTCTTCGGTCTGATCTAAGTATGGTATATAAAATCATACATTGCAATGACTTAGCTGTCAATGAATACTTTAGCTTCAACAATAACAACACAAGAGCACACAATAGATACAAACTCAAGGTTAACCGCACCAAACTTAATTGCAGGAAATACAACTTCAGCAACAGAGTGGTCAATGTCTGGGATACTCTACCTGACTCTGTGGTTTCTTCCCCAAACCCCAAAAACTTTAACCTTAGACTGTCTACTATTGACCTCACCTTTTTCCTAAGAGGTCTGTAGGGGGCGTGCATAAGTGCACCAACGTGCCTACCGTCCCTGTCCTATTGTTTCTTTTATTTTTCTCATATGTACCCATTTCATGTATTCATAACTATGTACTGTATGTACATATACCTATTATCTTGTAAGCGATTGACAAATCAAATAAATAAATAAAAATAAAATAAATAAATCCTGGTACTTTGGGGGTGTTAATGGGTTCAGCCGGCTAACCGGCCATGGCTGGTTCTCTGTTCTCTGTTCCCTTTCTTTTCCTTTCCTCTGGGCTGTTTGCAAATGCTACATGTTTCTGGAAATGTACGGTTCCTCTCTTCCAGTTTATTTTTGGATTCCATTTCCGTAGCCATGTGAGTCCTAGGACTAGTGGCCCTTCCATTCCTGATGCTACAATGAATGTGAGCATCTCACTATGGTTCACTAGTCTTATTTTCACTGGTTCTGTGGAAAAACTGGCTGGCTCCCCACCCCACTATAGTTCCATCTAATTGGCAGAAAGCGATGGGGTTTTCCATTTTCTTTAGTTGGCTTCCCAATTTCTCTGCTAGGGAGGAGTTAATTAGGTACCGGGTGCATCCCGAATCCAGTAACGCTGCAACTTCCTCCCCCTTCCCTCAGCTGGAGATAAACAGTCTTAGGGATAGAGTGATTGGTTCAATTGGGTCGCTTACCAGCGGATCGTCTTCCGGATCGCTTTTGGACTGGCTCAGGTCTCCCTGGGGCTTTGGGGTTTCTTCCTCTGCGTTGGGGGGGGACCGGAATCTCACAGCTTCTCGGCTTCTCAGGCCAGTTTTTTTCCTCGAGGTTGGATTTTCCAGGTTTCCCCCCTGATGAGTGGTCTGGCTTTCTGGCAGGGGTTTTTGAATGGCATTCTGCTGCGCGATGCCTCTCTTTTCCACACTTGAAGCAACCAAATGGTCTTGGAGTCATGGTGGTTTGGGGTTTGAAAAATTCCCACTTTCCCTGGGGTGGGGATCTTCTCCAAACTTTGCCATTGTCTATCTCTGTCTTCTCAGCCATCAGGTAGCATTCTTTGGTTTGAGGCCCCATGGGCCAGACAGGCAATGTACAGGTCGTCATTGAGTCCATCTTTGAACCAACAGACTAGGATGTCTTCTGGCCAGTCAATTTGGCCGGCCAGGTCACGAAATTCTTCGGTGTACTCGGCTACCGGGCGACGGCCTTGCTTTATGACTTTAATGCGGTCGCGGGTTTTTCCATAGGTGAGGGGGTCTTCGAAACAGTGGCGTAGGAGTGTCATGAATCGATCAAAGTTCCTAAGTTCTGGGGCACTGAAGTTGTGAAGAGTTATCATCCAGCTGGCTGCTGCCCCTTCTAGGGCCAGGGTGATGACTCTCACTCGGGCCCCCTGGGTCGGGAAATTCCACCCATATTTTTGCATGTAGGTGGACCTGTGCCAGGAAAAATCCCAGTTTCTGGGGGGTCCCCATCAAATTTTATCCCCAAGGGCGGGATCTTTCTCTGCAGTTGTATGTCTCTGGGTTGGCCAAGGTTAATCCCCTGCTCTGGGGCGGCAAGGGGTCGTGTACCTGGTATGGCTGCTGGTCCTCCGGCTTGTTCCAATGCCTGATCATTCTCAGCTGGATCAGGGGTGACGGCTCAGATTATCTCAATTTCTGGTTCGGTCGCTCTCATACATTGGCAACCTGGCTCATCTCTCACATTGAGGTCCTCCAGGGCTTCCCTCATGAGGCGATTTATGTACCATTTCAGTCGGTTATCTGCCGGTCGTTCCTTGACCCATTTTTCCTGATCGGAGAGGGCCTCCAGCTCCATTTTCCATCTGGGTTTACAGTTACCCCAGGTGAGGGTTACTCCCTTGGTTCTTCCGTCCCAGCTGTCTCTCTTTCCTACGCCTATAGACTTTGTGGCTTTGTGGAGTTTTCGCAGGCAGTTTCACTGTCCTCGATGGGGTACACAAAGTCAATATCTGGCTGGGTAGTTGTCAAAGTTTCTCCCCAGCATTCGGCTTCCCCTTGCTCCTTGCTATATTCAGACATTTTTGTAGGGTCCCCTTGGTAGAGTGAAGTTCTTTTTTAAAAAAATCCTCTCCGGGTTGACCTCTATTGCAGATTCTGCTTTATGTAAGTAATGGACTTTTCCCCTTCAATCGAAAAGAATGAACTTCTGAAAGCTAGGCATTTCAAAAGGAATTCTTTATTGTAAGGAAGTGAATCCAATACTAGTCAAAGCAGACTCTAAGATGCTTCCAGACATATAGTAATAGATAAAGGGAATTAGAACCCCTTCCCTTATTTAGATGAGGATTTAGTCAAACAAAGAACCAATATGTTAATTCCCCCCTCCCCTTCTCTGGGAACGTATCTTAAAAGAGTTTCCCAGGGGTATCTTCCAGAACTGGAACTTTTATGGTCCCTTCTCCTCTTGGCTATTTCTCCAACAGGTGTCAAGTTTCTAGACACCTGGCTCCAGTCCTCCAGTTGTATATCATGTGCAAGTTATACAGATTCAATATAAGATTTAATATATTCAGATTATATCAAAAAGGATTACTTGTACCAACTCCCCCCCCCCCTTTTTCTTCCATTGAAGAATGGCAGATACACGGATCTGACACACAGATCCAAACAAACATTGTCAAGAAATTTATTTTTAAAGAAACATTAGAAGACTAATCCGTGAATTACAGGTAATTTTCAACTATCGCACAATTGGGACTGGAATTTCTGACACAAGTTGTTGTGGTCATAAAACAAGTCATTATATGACCAGACCTAATTTTACAACAATTTTTACTATGGTTATTAAGGAAATTATGTAGTCATTAAGCAAATCAATAGTCTTTAAACAAATAATATAGTTATTAAGAAAGCCATCATCCTAAATTGTCTTTGCTTGTTTGAAGCTGGCTGGGAAGTTCACAAATTGTAAATGGGAGCTACTTGCCACGTGTTCAAATAGCTATTATGTGACAGTCATAACTTTGAGCACAAGTCATAAGTCACTTTTTCCAAGGAGACTGTAATTTTAAACTGTTGTTAAACAATTGTAAATCAAGGACTTTCTATATTTCTCTTCAATAGCTTTGTATTTTTCAGTTATCAGTTTATTATAAATTCCTTATCTCGTCAAATGTTTTGAATCAAAAACTGATGTTATTTTTTTTCAGTGAAAATAACATTAGTGAAAACCAAAAAAGAACACCTTTTAAATAAATTCTTAATCCAGTCAAATGTTTCAAAGGACACACTGAGGTCATTTTTTTCGGTGACAATAACACTATAAGTGAATACAGAATTAATTTTTACTTTTTAGATTTAAGCATACTTATTGTCTTATCAACCAACTTTTTTTTCATTTGAAAGACTAGAAATTTAAATTTGCATTAAAACATTAATGCAAAAATCCATAATTCTGGCAACAGACCATTTGGAACAGGTTAATGGAGTTCAGTGTTTTTATCCATTATTTTTATGGCTAGGCAGAATTTGTCAATGCAATGCAGGGATTAGTGTGAAGACTTCCAAAACATTCTCTTTACTTCCAGGCCATGCCATTCTGAAAGGCTGAACCATATTGTTTTGAAGAGTTTTCAGTAGTAAGCGATCCAAACGAAGCTTAGATATTCTGGAGAAATTTCGTCTCAAATCAGTCCTGTTTTCTCCCGAACACTATGTTCTAAACAACTTACTTTCAGAAACTAGCAAACTGCCCCTCTTTCTCAGAATGAACCTGCAGAAGAACAGTCTAGCATGAACTGGAGGGAAATTGAATGTTCTGAATTTATCTGGGCCACCTTAGCAAATTTTACATATTCCTCAAAATAGATAAAAATACCAAATTTCAATAATTTTACAGATACTCCAAACTATGGATAGGCATGCTATGCCCATGAGACAAACCATCATGAAATAAGCCAAATCCTATTGATGGGTAGGGTTAATACATTTCTGTATGTCACAAAATAAGAGGTTTTGACTGCATTAAAAACCTGATTCACAAAATGCATTACGCTTTAAGCAAAGCAAATTATAAAACCATATCAACATTTTACTTATGATTATGGACGAATGGATAAATGTAAATGTATTCTACAATCATTGTACTGCAAGTGTAAATGTAAAAGAGAGAGAGAGAGAGAGAGAGATGGAATGATGAGACCAAAATTGAGCTTTGTGACGACAACCATAAACACTACATTTGAAGAGGAGTCAACAAGTCCTATGATGAAAAGTACACTATTCCTACTGTGAAATACGGAGGTGGATTGCTGATGTTTCGGGGATGTGTGAGCTAGGAAACTTGGTCAGAATTGATGGCAAGATGAATGCAGTATGTTATCTAAAGATACTGGAGGAAAATTTGCATTCATCAGCCCGGAAGCTGCGCATGGGACGTACTTGGACATTCAAACATGACAATGATCCTTAACACAAGGCCAAGTCAACCTGTCATTGGCTACAGCAGAATAAAGTGAAGGTTCTGGTGTGGCCATCTCAGTCTCCTGACCTCAATATCATTGAGCCACTCTGGGGAGATCTCAAACGTGCAGTTCATGCAAGACAGCCCAAGAATTTACTTTCTGCCAGGAAGAATGGGCAGCTTTACCATCTGAGAAGATAAAGAGCCTTATCCACACATACCACAAAAGACTTCAAGCTGTCATTGATGTTAAAGGTGGCAATGCACCGTATTAAGAACTGGGTATGTAAACTTTTGATTAGGGTCATTTGGGTAGTTTCTTTTGTCATTATGATTTTAAAAGAGTAAACACTGTTGATTGATAATAAATAATAATAAATAAATAATAAAGCCATACACTAACCATGAGTGAAAGAAAAGTTTTTGTGTTATCATTCATATTCTCTGAAAAATGGCCAAGAAATCATATATTCTGCCAGGGTATGTAAACGTATCAGCATAACTGTATATACATGTAATTTTTAAATTAAAAACATAATTTAATAAATATGAAATTGTTTCTTCATATTACATACTCAATTCTGGCTAAGAAATTACCATATTATTTATATTCCAAACAAAATAATTTCTTCAATAAAAATAACTTTATTTTGAGGCAATTATTCAATTTTTTCATAGTTGGGTCCATGTTAGGTATCCCCTTGACTTGCATTATTATCTCTGAATTTTTTACTATCTTAGAGGATATTTGTTTAGAAGATGCAAAAATTAGATTTAAAACAAGCAAATTTTACATAGCAATGTACAGATACAGATTAACAGAGTTGGAAGGGATCTTGTAGGTCATCTAGTCCAACTCCCCACCCAAGCAGAAGACGCTACACAATTTCTGACAAATGGCAGTCCAATCTCTTCTTGAAAACCTCCACTGATGAAACTCAATGAACAGTGATGTTCTCAATGAACAGTAGATGCCATTCTGGTTTATATAATACTAAGACCAACTAGAATTATTTGTCAATAAGCAAGAACTAGTAAAACAAAAGTTCTGTTGAAATGATGTTCTTCATATGTTTCGAACTACACAGAAAACTATTTCTTGCCATTTAATTAGAGCTATTACAGGAACTGGCAATATAATTTTTAAAACAAATATTCTAGGAAAAACATTAGTTTTCAAAATGTCTGTGGAGAGTCAGCGTTCCAACCAAACTCTCCATCTGAATTCAGCACTTAGAGACTAAGTCCATCTAAGTAAGAATTTGTTAGAGAAGTCATGCACATCTGGGAAAACCCAAATCTGAAATCCTGGTTTTCCTCTGCTAAATTAAATTCACATCCAACTCCCTTACTAATGACCTTCAAGTCCCACTCTCCAATCCACTTCCATTCTGAACTCCTGCCAAGTCCGGTCACTCCCGTCCAAACTCCAGTGACTCGGCCTTGAGTTCTGGCGAAAGAATGTCATTGTGGCTATCCTCCCTTCTCACTTTACTTTCATTCCCACGGTTACCCATCCTCCCTTGTGGGAGTCCCAAATCCGATTCAAGATGGATGGGGCTGACATGGAGATTCTCAGTCATCCAGGTCATAGTTCTCTCAAAGCATCTTTGAGAGAACTATTGGAACAACTGGACTGTTTTTCCTTGAGGAGGAAAATGTTTCACCATCACAACTGATAAAACTTCTTAGATAAGAAATGACATGTTTTATTCCTCCTGGTAAAACAGTCCAGTTGCCTTTTGAAACATATGCTCTATCAATTAAATATTATCTGCACTATGTAGAAATAATTTAAAAGGAATAACTTATAATTTAATTATCTAAATAATGCATATAGTCCTTGATCCACAATTCTAGACAGTGAACAATAATTAAAATTACAACAATGAAACCCCAAAATGCAACAGCAGCATCATTATTATTAACACAGCTAAGATCTTCATTAAAAAAATTACAAACATACAGCCAAACTTACCTAACATCCCTTCCTATTTCCTTAGGGAGTAACCAAATTTTTTAAAATAAATTTTAATAGCCAATAATAGACTATAACACTATGAAAAATCATGCATTTAATTGCTACTTTCATTAAATATTAAAGTTAGAAATGTATTACCTGGAGAGAAAAAGATTTTAAAATGCTGTTTTTTACTTTATTTGGAATCTCCTACAATCTTGTAAAAGAACACATGCACATGATACATAGCTCAGATTTAAAAAGTTATCAGGTTGCCTCTTCTCCAAGTATGGTCTGATCTTGCAAACAGTTCTTCTCCCCTTCCATCTACCTTCTTTTTCCCTGGGACCAAGTAATAGGAAAATATGTGATACAATATCTATCTAGCTGTCTGAAATTGTTGCAAAGACTATAGTTGCCTCATGAGACAACAACCTAGAAACTGCTCCTGAATGGAATAGGAATTGCAGGAATTGCAGTTTACAGCCACTTGAATAACAAAATAACAGAATTGGAATGGACGTAGGAGGTCCAGAGTTCCCCAATCTTTCCTCCAGGGGTGGGCTGCTGGGGGTTCGCAGGGGTTTGGGAGAGCCCCTAGCTAAGCTTCTGTGCAGTTTGGAAAACCCCCAAATCCCACTCCTGGCTGGCCCCGCCCCCCCCTCCACCCCTCCCAGGTGTCCCCATGCAGCCCGTTTTGGATGCAAGTAAGTAAGCATAACTTTCAGCAATAAGATTCTTTTACTGTCCTGTCTTTTTTCAATTAAAATCTTTGAAAGGAAATTAGCAATGAAAGGCTGTTTTAAAAAGGCATAGTAAAACTGTTTTTAATATGTTCCTTTAATATTGCATTTTAAAAAATAGTCCTAGATATTTTTTTAAAAATTTATTTTTATATATATATTTTTCTAAATCAGGTACTTTTGTTGCAAACATGCTTTTATTTATAGCTATCAGCAACAGGGAGAACATTTGTGAACTTATTTGGAAGTATTAAGTAAGTAGCTCTTGAAAGATATTCAAAACTTTTAAAAGTTGTAAAATCTTGGGACAAAAATAATATAAAACGGCACTATGAATTATATATATAAAATTTTAAAATATATATTTTTTAAAAAGAAGCAGAAGCAAAAAATCTACTTGTCCATATAAAGTCATGATGGAAACTTCCAAAAGTCAAGTAATAAATCAATGAGTGAACTGAAAAACTTACTACAGGCCCTAGTTTTAAAGGTAAACACCTTTCTGTCTCAACTGGGGCATCCCATGTCTAATTCCTAAACAGTTAAATAAGCAATGTCACTAAGGAGAAAAAGGTATTCTTCTGCAACATATCTAACATTTACATTGCTCATTAAACAGATTTTGTTTAAATAATGAACAAACTGCATTAAATTCCAATGAGAATTGTAGAATTATAAGTCAACTGATAAAGCTCAGAGGAGATGGAAGAAATGGGAGGGAGAAGAGAGTATATTGACTAACATAAAGGGCGCAGCTTGAGAAAGGATATTCCTGCCACACCTGATCAAACATAATCCACAAAGGGGAGAGTGAAAAAAGAATTAGAGAAGCGAGACAAGGCTGTTGGAAATTTGCATCCAGAACAGATTAAAAAAAATTCAATAGGGACTGAGGAAATACAGAATATATATTACTATAAATGCAAAAGCTGACTCAAATGTCAAGATTACTGCTTGAATAAATCTGAATATGAAAGTCATTGGTTCCGTAACTTAATGAAGAAATGCTCAAGAAGAATCTAGGCAAGAGCTGAAAAATGCTCTAAAACATGAAAGTAGAAGTGTTCAATACTATTACTGAAACTCATCTATACAACTCAGCAAAACAAAATTAATGTCTTCAGAGTAATCTTAAAGGGATGTTCAATCACAGTTAAATGATAATATTAAATGTCACAGAATAATTTTGTACCTCAATAATGAGGTACAAAAAGGTAATTATTGATTCCACAGTTAAACAGGATTTTAGAATCTGTTCCTTTAAGCATGCTGATGTTGCACTGCCTCTCCTATTATCCCAATGAAATGTTCAAGTAACTATTATAGTGTTCTGTACATTAAACATGAAGATTTTCTGTATTATCTTTGCATAAAGCAAAATGTTACCTAAACTTGTATGAAAGATGTTACAGTTTTTTTTCATTTTTCAGTCATTTGGTAGTTTATGTGCACACAAAATCAGAACTCTTCATTCTTTTTACTTTGTAATCTAATCTATGCATACATCTAAAATGCTTCCTTAAATAATATTGTAATATCCCATAAAGCTACAAGACTGAACTGAAAAAAAAGGTTGGCGAAACCAGCTTGCCCTTCATTGCAGGCGTGACTCCGTAGTCTGGAATCCCATTCACAACCTCCGCCTCTAACCTGAAATCAGAGGCAGCCCAGGGAGGGCCGGAGGCTGACCTCAAATGTCTGGGTGAAGCTGCTCTTTGCGCTTTGTTTTCTTGTGACTGTTAGGTAAGCAAATACCAGGTAATCCTGGTTCCACTCCAAGCAAGAATGGAACTGGGAATACCTTCCATTGCCTGACCACTGCTCTTGGCTGTGCTGCTTAAAAAATGGAGCAGCTCAAGATGCTGTTCTTTTGCTGGAGAAGGGGAAAGCTGCATTGCGAATGGAAGAAATGTGCAGGGAAACCGATTGAAGTTTGTGGGACTAAAAAAAGGAGTTCAATCAGACCTTCCAATTCACAAGATATCTTTTTTTTTTTTTTTTGCATTGGAAGATCTGATCGAACTTTTTTTTTAGTCCCACAAACTTTTGGGTTTCCCTTCACATTTCTTCCATTTGCAGCTTTTCCATTTCTCCGGCAAAAGAAGAGTATCTTGAGCTGCTGGGAGAAATGCAACAGAGCTGGAAAGTAAGTTTGTCTAGGAGCTAGCTTCTGCAGATTTTCAGAAAGCCAAGGTTTATCTTGTGGGAAAGCTTTTTAATCTGTCCCAAAGTGGGGACAAAGCTACTCTGGCTAATATAATTTTTCATGGGCTCTAAAGCGGTTTCCCAGAGAAAAGCTCCAGACCCTGATTAAATGCTTGCTGTGAGCATTTTGATTCAATGCATTTAATTGATTAATTGTTCCATTGAGCCATCAAGGCTTTCGGGCATAACAATGGCCTTTTCAAGACCCCTGCTTCTCAGGAAGGATGGCTCAGTTTTTTATGTTTTTTTTTTCTTCCTGGGCCTTAGGGAAGCCTCCTGGGTGAAGCAGTAATACAGTGAGAGGGATCCTGGCACAGCTGATTGTTGGGAGGAAAAAAAAATACTGGTTCAGCTGAAACGGTAGCTGTTTTTTTACTACCAGTTTGGCTGAACAGTAGCATTTTTTACTACCAATTCGCCCGAACCGGGCCGAACCAGTAATATCCCACCACTGATTCTATGACTTTTTTTCCAACCAGATGGGGACGGTTCTCACACACTCTGGTCTACTCACAGAAAATAGCATACAAAGTAAAAAACAAATCACAAACATATGTAAAGAAGGAAATTGTACAGTACTCAGTTTTCTTAAATATGCAAATACTAAAGTAAGTGAATGAAAACCTAAGTATGAAGATTCTTCAGATCTTCCTGCATTTAGCATAAAATTTTAAAGACAATTTATAAATCCATTTACACACTACAAGCAGCTCACAACATAACTCTTAGTTATACTTCAACAGAATCTATAAATTCAAATGAACCTCTGAATAAGGCAATATCAAACCAAGGAGTTCGAAATCCAACTCTCAGTCTCTTAAGATTAAAGTCTAAATGCCACACAAAGTGAAGCTATAATTTATTCTAAACATACAATGTGACACATGCAGGACAAAGTGCTTAGATCTTCAGCTTTGTGGGGAAGAAGTTAGAGTTAGAGAAGAATGCCAGCTGAATTTATTTTATACTAGAAAATCTGTGACTCTTGAGTCATCATTTCAGAGTTATTTCTTATCAGATTCTTCAATGCCTTCAATAATGACAGAGCTTCTAACGTAGTTGAAAAGGTTTTAAAATTTCAGGAAGATACCCAGAAATGTATCTGCCTTGAAGGTAGCATCCATGTTCAAATGTATAGCAGAGTCAAAGGCTCAATCAGGAGTTGATCATAGGAAATGTTTCATGATCTTTTGTATTATGTTATAAAATGCTTTATGATAATTTTTATGAAATTGAAATTATTTGTTTCAAAATTAAAAGTATTAAATTTCAATTTCAAAGGAATCATGGTTCCCAGATTTTGGGTGCATTCTGTAAGTTAAGCCATTTGAGGCAGTTCAATTCCAAAAGTTTGAACCTGCTCTATGATGCAATGTTTCACCCGGTTAAAGGTTATAGATACAAGAGTTTTAGTATTATATACTTTTAAATTAAATGTGAAATTAAATTTGTATATTGCAAAGCAAAGCACAGCCTCAAGCATAACTTTTATTTTCAAAAATGCCTCTGGATGTCACAAAGATAACTCAAAATATTATTAAAAAACAAAACAGCAGATTATCACACTGCTTAATATGGAAGAATGCCTATCTGGTCCAACAGAAATTGAAAATGAAACAACAAAGAGCATCCACCTAAACAACATTGTGATGCCTTCAATAAGGGTCCGTAATGAGGAACAAATGCTTTTATGTTCTAATATAATATAGAAATGAATCAAGATGCTGAAAAAATACAAATAAATGCAGGCAATTTAAAAATGAGCAGTTAGAAATTATAAAAAGTTTTCACCACAGCCAACTTTAGATGTAAATAATGCCAAAGAAAAAGCGTTTGTAAAATAATTTTTAGCTGTTAAAAATTGCTATCTAATGAATAGCTGACTAAAGTTGTTTGGAATATGTTATGCGTTAAGAAAAAAAAATACATCAAAGGGTATCTAACACAGAACTGAAGAATACTATCAGAAACATGAATACTGATCAGAAGAAGACATTACAAAAGTAAGAAACAGAGGTTATACCAAACAAGACCACTTGAAATTTCTATATGCTTAGAATGTCTCTTAGAAGGGAATCATGTTGTAAACTCTATAGAAAAATAAATAAGCCTAGTATAACACTGCAATATAACACTGCATGCAAATATTATTACAAGATAAAATAAATTCAGCAATTATAGCTAAAATATGTTAAAAATCATAGACTCAGACATTATTTAAAATTCAAAGAAGCTGAAAACAGTGAAGATACTCAAAATGAGGAAATCTGAGTAAAAAAATTAACACACATTTCTTGCTGGGAGAAAACAACAAATAATCAAAAATGTAAAACTAGAAGATTGGAAGAAAAGTTTTTTTAAAACTAATTATAAATTAAAAATAGCTATCTTACATATTGATAATAAAACATGAAAATCTAATAAAACAATTGTGAATAACCTTTTTTTCCTCAAAATCTGCTTTTTCACAAGATGAGATGAGATATTCTTAAATTAGGGTCATTTTCCCTGATTATCTACATGCACATATATCCTACTTCATAGTATTATTTTTAATTTTAAGACTTACCAGTTACATTGTTCAAAACTTCTTTCAAAACACTGAAGCTGTGCAATAAGGGATCACGCTCTTCATCCTAAACATATGAATATATTGTTATATATTTAAAGCTGGATTGTCAGAAGAGAGAATGAAGATTTTAATCTTTTCAATAACACTCTATACAAAGGTATGATTATAAAACCATTTTTTCTTAATATTAGCAATTTACAGTTCTTATTTCTGAAGGGTTTTTTGTAGAAGAGGACAGTATTTGATACAACCTAAAACTTCAGATGTTTCTATACCACAGCACAATACACTAGAATCGAGCATGGGAAACAGACAAGGTACCTAGAGATCCTAATCCAGGGAAACAAAAGTGATGTGTTAGCCACCACTAGACTTGTTGGGATGACAGCATGGACCGCAACAATGAATTTAAAAGAAAAACTCAAAAGAAAGGATATTACAGCATTCCTAAAGAAAACATGTGACATTTAGGAATTGGAGCATGAAAATCTTGTCAAAAGCATTTAGCTAAGAATTGAAAGAGAAACAAAAATAATACATTCAGGTGAGGATTTCTTTTTCACAGACTATATGAGCAAGCAAAAATATAGATGTCTTCCAGCATTACATTATCCTGATTTCAATTATCCTGATATCTGCTGAGCGTTTAATTCGGTCAAGAATCAAGGTCCAACAAAATCTGATGGATCAAGTGATTCAAATGCAATATCAGATCATGCTCTAGTGACTGCAATGTTGAAATCTGAGAATGCAACTAATTCTAACATTTGAATTAATAAATTTCCTTTGTGGAATATTAGAACACTTTTTTAATGAAAGAAATCCATGTTAATCTATTACCTGTTTGGAACACTTTTAAGGCATACATTTGTGAATGCATGATAACTTTTGCTCCAGAAATCTAGAGATATTATTCTAGAGACATTAATACAACAGAAAAGATGGTTAAAATGCACTGTTGAAGCTTATAAAGCATTTGCATCAGTTATATTAATCAGGGCATATCAGTTAAATGCAAGGAAATCAGGAAATTCAGGCAGTTCAAATGAATATAAAGATTTATTGCAAGCTTAAGCTCTCTACAAGAATCTGATCAATTAATGGTCAAGGGAAATGAATTTGACCTTTCCCTCAGGCTCAGTCTGGTCATCTACTACAATATCATTCTGGAAGTAGTTAATGGACTAAAACAAGATCCCACCTCTTTCAATGTGCTTCTTGCTCCCTTCTTCCTATTTTGTCAATTTTAACTCAATTTTAGTGTTAATATTTCTCATTTTAATACTTTAATGTTTTATCTTATGGGTTTTTACAATTATAAACCACCTAGAGCCCCTCTGGGTGAGATGAGTGGCAGATAAGTTTAATACATAAATAAGAAATAAAAAAGCATAAGAATAAACTAGGGTAACTGCACAAATGGAATAGTTCTTGAAATGAACTAAGAAAAAATGCAGGGAATCTCGTGGTAACGCTGGAAACTTACTATCCTACCAGCTGAAGTAAAAACAGTTGAATGCTATTTCAAAAATCCAGTCTAAAGTCTGTCAGTTATAGACAGCATTATTAAACATATAGATCAGCAGTCCCCAACCTTCGCGGCTTGGAGGCCCAGGTGGGAGGGGAAAAGAGGGGAACTGGGTTCCGGCCTACTGCTCATATGGCCCAGTTACAAATAAGCCAGGCCTGGTAGCGGCTAGGGACTCCTGATATAGATAATACCTAATTATATACATCTGATTCCTTTGTAATTTTTAAACCAATTGTAAAATTTTGAGGAGCGACAGAAATGGAATATTTCTCAAGCATATATAAGTCATCTAGCCCAACTACTCTCCTAATACAAAATTAAAAATAATATTCAATATTCATGTCCATTATATTAACCATGATATGGCTACATTAACATCTTGCCCTTTTTTATAGTACAGAAGGGAAGATATAACAATGTTCCTTTTGCTGAGCAAAACTGCCTTTACTATAAGGGAAAACCCATGATTCCAGTCCACGTATTCTTTCTGAAATAACTAACCTCATATGCTCATATCACTACATAGTTGTAGTTATTGCTTGCTGTTAGTCTGAGGATAATTATATTTCAGCCTGGAACATTAATATCTCTTAGAAGAATTGCATTTTTACACTGTCATTATTTTACACAACAATATATTTTCTTAATTGTATTATCTAGAAGAAATTATAATACAGAAAAATATTAAATGTAGAAAAAAAAAGCTATTAATATGCTATACTCTGACATAGTTAGTGTATTTTGGACAACAAGCATTACTTCAGGTTACTGAGGTGTAAATCCATACTGTTTCAGTCGGATAGCTATATAAAACCTACAGCACGCCTTCAGAGCTCCTTCACTTTTGTCAATTTTGTTATACTGCAGCCTGATTCTTCAGTTGTTGAAATTCAATTTTTTCTCATTAATCTACATTGAGCCCCATAATGACAAAATGAAAACAGGATTTTAGAAATGTCTGTAAATTTATTAAAAAGAAAAAAAGTGAAATATCACATTGGCATAAGTATTCAGACCCTTTGCAGCAACACATTAAATTTAGCTCAGGTGCCTCCCATTTCTCTTGATCATTGCTGACATGTTTCTACACCTTGATTGGAGTCCACCTGTGGTAAATTAAATTGATTGGACATGATTTGGAAAGGCACACACCTCTCTACAGAAGGCATCATAGCTGACAATGCATATTGTAGCAGACCAAAAGCCATAAGGCCAAAGGAAGTTTTCCACATCTCCTCTGATTCTAATGCAATAATAAGCCTCCTGTAAGTCCAGTTTTTTGAAAATCTTCCCTCCCCTTTGCTAAATGGGCTAGCATATCCTTCATGAGGGGAAGGAAGTACACATTTTCCATGCAAATGGTGTTCAAAGATTCACGCAGAGACGCAAAGACCCTTTTACGGCCGTCTCCTTCACCTGAAGTTGTGGTCTTGTCGCTTTTCCTTCCAGAGCTGCTTCTCCTTTTGTGATTGGGCTGTTTGCTTGGCACTCTGCTGCCCTATGGTTTTCTTTTCCTCACTTGAAAGTGTGGTGGCTGGGCTTGCCTTCTAGCAATTTCCCTCTTTTTCTCGGGGGTTGACTTCTTTCATATTTTGCCACTACAATACTTGATTTGGTTGATCTCTACCTCTTAAGCCAGCATGCACTATGCATGCATTGTATAGTTCATTGTTTGGGCCATCCTTGAAGCAACTCACGAGGATGTCCTTTGGCCTGTCAAAATGGCAGGCCAGGTCTCAAAATTTCTCAGTATACTCAATTGCTGATCTTTGCCCTTGCCTCACGGTTCTGATGCGATCTCTGGCTTTCAAGTCAGCTAGGGGTCTTCAAATTGCCGTTTCAAGGCAGTCATGAATCAGTTGAAATTCCTCAGCTCAGCAGCATTGGCATTGTGGAGGGTTACCATCCACCTGGCTGCAACCCCCTCTAATACCAGAATAACAACTCTGACCTTAGCCCCCACAGTGAAGATTTCATTCCCATATTGCTACATATAGGTAAGGGCCTGGGTCAGGAAAAATCCCAGCTGGTGAGGATCTCCATCAAATTTCACACCAGGGGAGGAGCTTCTGTCTGCGAAGAGCCACGGCATCTCCCAGCCTCAGGGCATTCCCTGCCCCTGCGTCTCTGTGGGGTCCCTGCCATCATTGCTGCTCCTGCCATCATTGCTGCTTCTGCTGGCGTGGCCATTATTACTGTCAAGGTGTCCAGGGATGAGGTCTTTCCATCTCCCTCCTCCAGCTGGGTGCATCACCACATGCAAGCAAGGGCCTCTCTTGCTTTCAAACTTTGAAATGCAAACATCATGATTTGCATGGTTTGCCTCGTGAGGAGGTCGGCTTTGTCGGGGTCGTCCCCTTCCTCCTCATCCCCCAGCATTCCCAGCTCCACTTTCCATCCTTTCCAACAACTGCCTCGGGTGATTCCTTTCATCCTCCCTTCCCAGTCGTCCTTCTTCCCAACGCCTATGAACCATCTAGGCTTTGTTGAGTCTCCTAGACTGGCAACTTCCTCCACTCCTCCAGCGGAGTTCGTGCCCGGCTGAAGTTTGTCTGAAGCTTCACCTCAGCATTCAGTTTCTTCTTGATCGCTAACTTGTGCCGACATTATTTGCACAATCCCCATGGCAGGGCAGGAGCCTCTCCCGGTTGACCAGTTTGCAGACTCTGCCTAATATAAGGACCTGCCTTAACTACCTTCTCAAGAAAGTAAAACTCTTAAAGCAGTTTGCATTTCAAAAGGAACTTTTACTGAGATAGAGATTGCAGAGAAGTCAGGCAGAGTCTGAATTCACACAGGAAGCATTAGGCTAAATGTCCCCTTCAACCCTCCCACCACACCCCAATGTCCTGTGGCCAGTGAAATGCTGCAAAGGTATTTTGAAAAACTCAGACATGATGGTGAGAAGAGGTTGTCTTTGTGGTGCTGCGACCTTGAATACCAGGCTGGGATCAGTTGAGAAAGAACCAGTGCAGATGGGCTAATGTTCCTCTCTCACAAGCTCCCAAGCAGTTACAACAAAAGCAAAAGCATGCAAAACATTCCCCCAAGCCTTCTTCCCCTCTTCAGAATGGCAGCGTTCCAACAAGGACCTGACACTGCCTGCAGAGTTTAGAGACAGGATTATTGTAAGGCAAAGATCTGGGAAAAGCTACAATAAAATTTCTGCTTCATTGAAAGTTCCTAGGAGCACAGTGGCCTCCATAATTCGCAAATGGAAGAAGTTTGGCGCAACCAGGACTCTTCCAAGAGCCGGTCACCCTGTTAACTGAGCAATTGGGGGGAAAAGGCCTTAGTAAGAGAAGTAACCAAGACCCCAATGATCACTCTGACTGAGCTTCAGTAATCCTGTATGAAGATGGAACAGTTTCACAGGGATAACCGTCATTGTAGCTCTCCACTGATCTGGGCTTTATGACACAGTGGCTAGATGGAAGCCTCTCCTCAGTGCATAACACATGAAAGCCAGTTTAGAGTTTGTTCCCCACAGTCTGAGAGTCCTTCAAGGTGCTTTTTTGCAAATTTCAAATGGGTTTTCAAGACCATTGGGGTCCTTGTTATCTCTCTTACTAAGACCCTTCTCCCCCGATTGCTAGATTTGACGGAGCCACCAGCTCTAGGGAAGAGTCCTGGTTATGCCAAACTTCTTCCATTTGAGAATTATGGAGACCACTGTGCTCTTAGGAACTTTCAGTGCAGCAGAAATTTTACTGCAGCTTCCCCCAGATCTGTGCCTTGCAATAATCCTGTCTGTGAGTTCTGCAGGCAGTTTCTTAGACCTCATGGCTTTTGGTCTGTTACAGTATGTATTGTCAGCTGTCGCGTCTTCTATAAAGAGATGTGTGCCTTTCAAAATCATATCCAATCAATTTAATTTACCACAGGTCAACTCCATTCAAGATGTAGAAACATGTCAGCAATGATCAAGAGAAATGGGAGCCACCAGACCTAAATTTCACATATTGTTGTAAAAGGTCTCAATACTTATGCCAATGTGATATTTCAGGATTTTTTAAAAATAAATTTATAGACATTTCTAAAATTCTGTTTTCACTTTGATATTATGGGGTACTGAATGTAAATTAATGAGAAAGAGCATTGGTTCTTACTTGAAACATATCTTCTAGTTGTACGGGAGGAGAATCCAAAGTGTAGGTAGTCTCTGCTTCCTTGCTTGAAGACTGAGTCAATCAAAGCTTAGTCCCACCTCCTTCCACTGCGCATGCCCAGTTTTTGATGAAGGCTAATGACTGACTTGGAGCTTTCTTGGTGCTCTTTCTTGATGATCCTAATCTCGAGACCTAATCTCGGGTGGGTTTGGATTCTCCTCCCGTACAACTAGAAGATGCATTTCAGGTAAGAACCAGCGTTCTTTCTCAGTTGTATGGGTCAAGAGAATCCAAAGCGTGGGATGTACCCAAGCCAGCTGTTCTAAGGGTGGACAGTAGTCTGGTCCCAAGTTGTATGAACTCTTTGTAGCACTCTTCTTCCAAAGGCTGCCTCCGCTGAAGTGAAGGTATCCAACTTATGATGAACGGAGATGGTGATGACCATGTTGCTGCCTTATAGATCTCTTCCATCAAGGCCTGTGTGTTCCAAGCCGCTGTTATGGCTGCACTTCTGGTTGAGTGCACTGTTATTCTGCCTGGCAGCGATATTGACTGGATCTCATAAACCTTTGTAATACATGCTCTGATCCACCAACCTATGATCGATGGCAAAACTTTTTGACCTGAAGAACCAGGTCTGATTGATATGAACAATGCTTCCATTTTCCTAATGGTACTTGTTCTCTTAATATATATATATATTACCCTCCTTACGTCCAAAGAATGCCACTTCTTTTCTAAGCTATGGACTAGGTGCAAGCAGAAGTCTGGTAGCACTATCTCCTGAGCTATATGGAATGTGGAATTCACCTTCGGAATGAAAGTTGGATCCAGTCTTAATATTACTCTGTTTGGGTGGAATATGCAAAGATCCTCCCTTATGGATAAGGCTGCTAGTTTGGATATCCTTCTGGCCAATGTAATGGCCACTAGAAGGCCACCTTAAGGGTGAACGAATGCAAACTAACTGACCTCAGTGGTTCAAATGGCTCTGTCATAAGCGTCCTCAGCACCTTAGCCAGGTCTCAGGTGGGGTACCTGTGTATTACTGGTGGTCTTAGGTTGATCGCTCCCCTGATGAACGTGCAGACCAGCGGATGCCGTACAAGGGATTTCAAGCTCCCACAACCCAACACTGATGCTATCGCTGCTACCTGCCTACATAAGGTGTTGGGAGCCAGACCCTATTCCAGGCCCTCCTGGAGAAAGTCCAGAACCTATGTCACCGATACTGTGATTGGGTTGTTATGTTTCTTAGAACACCAACCCCAAATGCTTTCCAGGTAGCATCATAAATCCTATTGGTTGACGGCCTCCTAGAGGCTTGGAGTGTTTGTATTACGTTGGTTGAACATTCTAACTGTCTCAGTGCAGCCCTCTTAAGTGCCAGACAGTCAATTGAAGCCACTGCGATTCTGGGTGTTGAACTGCCCCCTGGTTCAACTCTATTCTGTCTGGGGGAATTCTCTATGGTCTTGCTACTGACAGACCTACCAGATCTGTGTACCATGACTGCCTGGGCCAGTGAGGCGCTACGAGTAAAACCTCTGCCTTTTCCTCTATCACTCTACTGATTATCCTCAGTATTAACAGAAGCGGGGGAAATGCGTAAAGTAGCCCACTTGGCCACGCCCCTCAGAGAGCATTGTCCCTTTCCGCCCCCGGTGTTGCTTTCCACTTTAATTCTTGCAAAAAGCCAATCCTTGGGGTCTGAGGAGCAGATTCCTCTGTTTGTGTGGCAATCTCCAAACCTGTCGCTGCCTTGGCTTTACCTAGCAGTATCTTAAACAACTGCTGGCAAAATAGGCCTGTGAAAGCTGGGACTTCTGTCTCATTCTCTTCTTCATCAGAGAATGCTGTCTCCCTCTGTTCTTCCTCTCCTGAGGTTGAAGCCTCACTTGGGTGTATGATCGCCTTGAATTTTATCTCTTGAGACTCTAACTCCTCTCCCGTCTCCCTGGCCAGTGAGGGCTGCTGCTTATCAGACCTTCTTTCATTATTCCCCAAGTTAGGTTGGATACATTTCCCTCTCTAACCTCTGTAAGCATTTGTAACGTTAGAGCTTTCATTTCCTCCCTAAAGGTCTGTTCTCGGAGTTCTGCTGCTGTAGGACTGAACTGGTCTCCATTGCCAGCCTTCTTCTCTTGGGGAAAGGCTCCCAGCTCTCACTGAATTCCTGAGAGCTTCCCTGCATCTCTGACACACTCTCTCTTTCAGACAAAGAGCTGTCTGACTACACTGCTCCCTCGCTCCCTCTGGTGTTGCCTCATGAGAGTAAGTTTCCTGCTGCTTTGTTCCCATTGGCCTACTTGCTGAAGCAAAGGAATTTACATTCCTCTCCGTCTCCTTTTTAGCCCTTGCAAAACTCTTTTCAGTGGCCCTTTGTCTCCTTAAAGCATCCTTTTCTTTCGATTTGGACATTTTAATGAAGGGCTTGTCTCTCTCCTCAGCCTTTGATGTTTACTGGGCTCTCTGATTCCTTTTAAGACCTGTAGGGTCCGGTGATTCCTGGTCTTCCAAGCCTGCCTCCATCTCTGAAAACTTAGCCATATTGTCCCCCTTTGTTTTCTGGGACAAGCAACTTTGCCCACGCTGGAGCTCAGCTGACGCGGTCTAGAGTATGCTCAGCCTCAATTGAGTATGGACTCTAGTCCCCTGCTTCGTTGGGTCTTGTGGGGTTACTTTTTAGAGTGTGCTTAGCTGCAACAGAGTATGGACTCTCTTAGTTTTTGGCCTCTTCTTGTCTGTTAAGGGCTTCACAAAGCATTTTCCTGCAGCCTGATGCCTGCTCTGTCCTTCTGGAGCTGCTGCGGCTTTCCTTTAAACACCTGTCAACTGTTCAGCAGTTCCTGCTTATTCTTCACCTCCTCAGGATAGCTTGTTCTTCAGGATAGCTGAGCACTTGCCTATTTACCCTCTGAGCCCCTCTGTTCGCTCGCTTGTTACAGGATGGCCGAGCTCTCTCCCCTTCAGCTCCTCTAATTCAGGGTAGCCGAGTGCAAGCCGCTTGCTCTCTTTAAAACCGTGCAGTTTTCTTCGCGCTAAACAGTTCTTAGCGCTCTCCCGCTTTGCTAACGACCCGCGGATTCCCCGCTCGCCCAAGGTCTGTGTCTCTATCGCTTAACCCAGTTTGTAGGTTTTTAATTCCCCTTTCTCTGCACTGTTCATAGAATCCAAAGCATGATTTTCAAGCTTTTCCTCTGAACACTTTCTCCGTGAGTCCTCCTGCATGAAGACTGAGTCAAAAACTGGGCATGTGCAGTGGAAGAAGGTGGGACTAAGCTTTGATTGACTCAATCTTCAAGCAAGGAAGCAGAAACTACCCACGCTTTGGATTCTGCAACCCGTACAACTGAGAAAAAAATGAATTTCAACAACTGTAGAATCAGACTGCAGCATAACAAAATTGACAACAATGAAGGGGAGCAGAATACTTTCTGAATGCACTGTATAAATAAATAAATGAATCTTATATTTAGGATATACTGTGACAAAAATAGCTAAAAATACATTACTATCAAAAGTTGAGATTTACAATTAGCTTGGATTGTAAAAAAAAATACAGAATGCTATTTTGTCTAAAATATATTGAATGAAATATGTTTGAACACATAGATGAGACTGCACTGAGTATGTAGTCAAATTAACTTGTAGACTGACACATTTCAACAGGAATTCCAATGCTAATTCCTATTAGGTATGTATGTTGCACAGATTGATAAAACTCAAAAAAAAAATAGTGGGAAAAGACTCCTTGATTTTTATGAGAATGGTAGGTTTAATGTACCAGATTTTCAAGTTCATCACTGGACTTTTATTCTAACCTCTTATGTAGAATTTTTAAAAAATTGATTATTGTTCCCTTTGGGCTTGTTTAGCGAATCAATTTGTGATATCTCTGAAATCATTTCAAGTTACTGGATCCGACATAAAAGATTAAAATTGCATATATTAACATAAGATCATTAATTATTGTAATTTCTCTTAAAACACAACATTGAAAGATAAATTGTATTAGACAAATTTGGATTTAATTAATACAATTCTTCCATTTCTAGTAACTTACCAAACGTACATGAGTACTCCATCTTGCACTGCGTTTTATGGCTCCTATTACTGTATTGATTTCACCTTGTACAATGTAAATATTCTTATCTACAATCCTGGCAGTCCTAAAACAGAAACATCAAATTACTATTCCACCAAAAATGCATATTCTCTACATCTGATCAAATAATTAGGAAACAAATAATTAGGAAAATAAAAAGTTTGAAACGAGACAGAAGACATTTTTAGGGAAAGTAGCAATGATCTGAATTGCACCACAGCAGTCTGCTTTATATACTATAAATAATTGATAGTTATTTGTTTGTCAACACTGAATTTACAAACTCATAAAAACTATAAAAATAGTTCTTTTCATACTTCAACAATGACATATAGGAGTACAAAAAAGTGAGTGTTCTGGGCTGCATGAAGCCCGAAGAAGGTTAGTTATGCCCCATTACACTTCCTCACATTCTCAGCTGTATCTCTCCTTCAATGCACTGCTAGATTTCTCATTAAATAGTCAGTTCAGAAATACTGCTATACTGTTTTTTTCCTATCTGATCTCAAGTACGATATATCATCCTGCTTTCCCTAATGCATTTAATGCTACTTCTTGTTTTAATTTTTCATTCATGCCTCAATTATGTAATTTTTAGTCTACTTTTTGCTACTGTGTCTTCTATATTGCTGTTTCTTTCTCTTCCAATCCCACTTTCCACAAACATCTCTGTATCCTTCTTAGCATATTTTGCCTAGTATTTTTCTGACTATTTGTTTTTATTTTTTTCAAATCAATGCTTTTTTTAAATTATTAAATATATTATACAAATAAAACATATACATCTACAGTACAAAATAGATACCTTAAAAAATAAAAAAAATGGAAAAGAAAAAGAGAAAAAAGAGAAATAAAAAACTTCCCCCTTCATCCCGAGCAGTACAATCAACATTAAAAACTTATAATTATCTCTTAAAATACAACCAAACATCTCTTTATTCTATATCTTTAAAAAACTCTGCAGAACTTTTCTTGATGATAAAGGTAGTCCTCAACTTATAATGGCAACTAGTCATAAAGCATGACAACATCACTTAGTGATGGCAATCCCTGTAGTCCTGGTAACCACTGTTAACTGAATCCCATAGTTGTTAGGAAGGCAACTTTCTGCCACCTTCTCACAACACAAGTCAATGGGGAAGCCACTAGGAAGTTGCAAGTCCCAGGCTTACAGGCAGGAAAGTGGCTGCTATCACACAGAGAAGAGGATTGGAAGGGGCATCAAGAGGTACTGAGCAGGGGTTATGTGAGGGCTGCCATGCAGGGCAGAGATAGTCCAGAGGGCACGTCAGGAAGGGTGCACAGGAGTCAGCATGGGTCATGGAGGGTTGAAAGAGTGAGGCAAGAGGCGTCAGACAAATTGGAAATGATGCACAACAATGCACAAGAGGTGTTATGCAGGTCAGAGAGGGTGTCCAGGAGTACAGTGCAGGCCATGTTCATAGGACTGTGTGGGTGGCCAACACAAGGGCATGGGGGCTGTTTTATTACATTATAAACCATTCAGAATCATCATCTTCTCTCCCTAGAACATTCAAGACTGCTAGCGACAAAATAAATGTATGTGATATAGAAGAACTAGAAACCAATTAAAATACATGACCAGTAGATATGTCACAAATAATGCATTAGATGCATCTGCAAGTATTTAATTTGCTAGTATCATCCCTTGAAAACCAGCATCATCGAAGTACCAAGAAATACTCCGAAACTGTAGACCAGGGGTATCAAACTCAAGGCTCGGGGCCTGGATCCAGCCTGTGGGGTGCTTAGATCTGGCCCATGGGGCTGCACTACAAACAGCAAAGGACCGGCCCATTGTCAAGCCTGAATCTGGCCGAGTGGTGGCCGGTTCCTTTCCGGTGGGGGGTTTGTTTCTACCATGGGTTATTCTCACATGAACTCAGGTTTACAGTTTGGAGCTGAAGGGGGAGAGCAGAGGTGGATGAAGACTTCAGCCAAAGCAACATAGTTAGCCGATGAGCCAGATACATTCCAATGGCAGGCTGGCCAGAGGAGGAGAGAAATCGCCAAGCAACCAGTCCTTATCCTGATTGGACAGTGTGACATATTGTTTTGGAAAAAATGAGAAACTTTAAATGGGATGGAAAGTGCAAGAACTTTTAGTACTGGCTTTCCACCAGTTTGTGCCAAGATGATGTATCTAAATAAATTTGTTCTTTGAAAAAATGGAATGCCTCGGAGTTTGTTTGTGATGGGTACATTAATTGGAACTGACATTAAGCCAGTACTTCAAAATTCTTCGCTTCAACTGGAGCTTCTTTCCGGAGTCCTGAGTCCTCAACTCCCTTCTGTGTTTTCTGTATTTATCTTATTTATTTATTTTATTATTTATTTATTTTATTTAACTTTTATACCGCCCCCTCTCCCAAATAGGGACTCAGGGCGGTGAACAGCCGTAGTAAAACAACACAGTCCATAAAATTTAAAATAGAATTAAAATTATTAAATTAATGGCTGAATTTAAAAATAAACCAATAAAACCGATAAAAGTTTAAAATTTAGAAATTAAAACCCTTCTAATGGCACTAGGCCAGACTGGCCTGCTGAAAAAGGTGGATCTTATCTTATTCTAATCCCTTCAGTTTATCACTACAAGATTTAATATACTTAATAATGTCTCTCCTTAATTTTATGCACACTGCTCAAAAAAATAAAAGGAACACTTAAACAACACAATGTAACTCCAAGTCAATCACACTTCTGTGAAATCAAACTGTCCATTTAAGTAGCAACACTGATTGATAATCAATTTCACATGCTGTTGTGCAAATGGAATAGACAACAGGTGGAAAACATAGGCAGTTAGCAAGACATCCCCAATAGAGTGGTTCTGCAGGTGGTGACCACAGACCACTTCTCAGTGGTCCTATGCTTTCTGGCTGATGGGTTGGTCACTTTTGAATGCTGCTGGTGCTTTCACTCTCGTGGTAGCATGAGATTGAGTCTACAACCCACACAAGTGGCTCAGGTAGTGCAGCTCATCCAGGATGGCACATCAATGCGAGCTGTGGCAAGAAGGTTTGCTGTGTCTGTCAGTGTAGTGTCCAGAGCATGGAGGCACTACCAGGAGACAGGCCAGTACATCAGGAGACATGGAGGAGGCCGTAGGAGGGCAACAACCCAGCATCAGGACCGCTACCTCCGCCTTTGTGCAAGGAGGGACAGGAGAAGCACTGCCAGAGCCCTGCAAAATGACCTCCAGTGGGCCACAAAAGTGCATGTGGCTGCTCAAATGGTCAGAAACAGACTCCATGAGGACAGTATGAGGGCCCGACGTCCACAGGTGGGGGTTGTGCTTACAGCCCAACACCATGAAGGACATTTGGCATTTGCCAGAGAACACCAAGATTGGCAAATTTGCCACTGGCACCCTGTGCTCTTCACAGATGAAAGCAGGTTCACATGAGCACATGTGACAGATGTGACAGGGTCTGGAGACTCCATGGAGAATGTTCTGCTGCCTGTAACATCCTCCAGCATGACCGGTTTGGCAGTAGGTCAGTAATTGTGTGGGATGGCATTTCTTTAGGGGGCTGCATAGCCCTCCATGTGCTCGCCAGAGGTAGCCTAACTGTCATTAGGTACCGAGATGAGATCCTCAGACCCCTTGTGAGACCATAAGCTGGTGCGGTTGGCCCTGGGTTCTTCCTAATGCACGACAATGCTAGACCTCATGTGGCTGGAGTGTGTCAGCAGTTCCTGCAAGATGAAGGCATTGATGCTATGGACTGGCCCACCCATTCCCCAGATTTGAATCCAATTGAGCACATCTGGGACATCATGTCTCGCTCCATCCACCAACGTCACGTTGCACCACAGACTGTCCAGGAGTTGGGGATGCTTTAGTCCAGGTGTGGGAGAAGATCTCTCAGGAGACCATCCGCCACCTCATCAGGAGCATACCCAGGCATTGTAGGGAGGTCATTCAGGCATGTGGAGGCCACACACACTACTGAGCCTCATTTGGACTTGTTTTAAAGACATTACATCAAAGTTGGATCAGTCTGTAGGGTCTTTTTCCACTTTAATTTTGAGTGTAACTCCAAATCCAGACCTCCATGGGTTGCTAAATTTGATTTCCATTGATAATTTTTGTGTGATTTTGTTGTCAGCACATTCAACTATGTAATGAACAAAATATTTAATAAGAATATTTCATTCATTCAGATCTAGGATGTCTTATTTTTGTGTTCCGTTTATTTTTTTGAGCAGTGTATATATGTATGTATGTATACAACAATGTAAAACTAAATATCGTTATTGTTTATAATCTATGATAGTCTGTAACCCTCTTAATTTTCTAATCTTATTTAATCCTTTTAATAAATTAATTAAGTATACTTCTAAATATAACTTATATAGTAAACATATATAATTCAATAAATATAAATATGTTTGATTGTTTTCTTTTTTTATATACTATATCTTATAACTTTCTTATAGTTCAATTAAATCTATGAATCAATATATAGACATTAATTAGTTATACATCAATTGACTCATTTTTATCCGAGGTATCAAATTGTGGAAAGATATAAAGGATATATAGGGTATAGCAGTTATAAAGAATGTAGCAATCTATGAAATAGGATACATAAATTAATTATTCTTGCAAGCAATCAGATATATATATATCTTTAGATTTTTTTTTCAATATACACTTTTGAATTTAATTTCTTCCTTCTTTTCTCTTTCTTCTGCACACCATCACATTACTTTCCTCATTCCTGTTTCCTCAGTCGTCTTTAACTACTTAGTCACTTTCACTCTCAAATTGCACAGTCACAGCTTTCTATCAAAATGGTTCCACGCTCCATTCAACTACAGTTCTCCATTAAAGTTCCAATTGTTCTCTCTAATGTCTCTTTTTTGCTCTACTAGTAATCAATCCAAATCATAGAAATTTTGAGGTTTTATTCACAGAGTCTCGATCTGTTCTTCTGCGGTGCTCTCTCTCAGCTGTCAAACTGTTCTGTTTCCTCCTCTCCCTTTCGCTCCGCTATCTTCCGCCAATTAGCCGCTGTATTCATTCTCTCCGGAGACTCCCTCTGTCAAAGTCTTTCACAGGACTCTCTCACCTCTCAAAAACTGTCCCAGTCTGCCGTTCTCCTTCTGATGTCTTGCGTTGATCCACTTTCCTGCTTCCCGATCGCAGCTGGCTGTCACAGCTTCAGACCCGCCGTAGGTGCCGGGTTTCTTCCGTGCCGGATTCAAAAGGCCTCCCCCTTATTGCAGTGGGAGGTTGCTTTCCTCCACTCTGCTCCTAGGCTTCCCCTTCTGATTTGTGTGTCTCTCCAAGCTTCACGATACCTCTGAGAGCTTCCAAGCATGACAATTCAGATACAGGATTGCAGAGATCGCTCTCCTGCTCCCCTCCACTCTGCTGTGACCTCACCACCAGAAGTCGCACAGAGAGACTTTAACTGGCTCTGAAAAGTCAAAAATTGTAAAAAGTCTTTCAAAGGGATGCAGCACTCCTGAAATTGCTAAGTTATTGGAACGTGATCACAGAACCATCAAATATTTTGTTGCAAATAGTCAACAGGATCACAAGAAATGTGTTGAGAAAAAAAGATGCAAATTAACTGCCAAAGATTTGACAAGAATCAAATATGAAGCTACCAGAATCTAGTCTCCTTCAGTGCTGTCATATTCCAAACTGCAACCTACCTGGATGTCCAGAAATACGAGGTGTTCACTGCTCAGAGACATGGCCAAGGTAAGGAAGGCTGAAACCCGACTTCCACTGAACAAGACTAGGCCAATAAATATCTAATGACAGATTTTTCAAGATTTTATGGACTGATGAGAGTGACTTGACAGACCAATGGATGGGCCCACGGCTGGATCAGTAATGGGCACAGAGCTCCACTTCGACTCAGATGCCAGCAAGGTGGAGGTATGGCCTGCTATTATTAAAGATAAGCTAGTTGGACCTCTTCAGGTTGAAGATGCACTCAAAATAAACTCCCAAACCTACTTCCAGTTTTTAGAAGACAGTTTCTTCAAGCAGTGGTACAGGAAAAAATCTGCATCTTTCAAGAAGACCATGATTTTTATGCAGGACAATTCTCCATCGCATACATCGAAGTTCTCCACCTAACCCTAACCTTAACCCTAGCCATAAAGGCCTTAAAGATGAAAGAATGATGACATGAATTCCTTCCTCACCTGACTTACACCCTATTGAGTACTTGTTGGGCTCTTCTTAAATAGGAGATTTACAGTGAAGAAAAACAGTACACCCCTCTGAATAATGTCTGAGAGACTGTGGTTGCTACTGCACAAAAACTTAATTGTGAACAGATCAAGAAACTGACAGACTCCATGAATAGAAGGCTTATGACTGTTACTGAAAAGAAAAGGTGGCTTTATGGGTCACTGATATATATTTTTTTAATGTCAGAAGTGTTTATTTGTACATATTGAGCTGTTTGTTTATTATTCTTACTTTAACAGATGCAAATAAATGAGATGGGCAAATTTTCATTTTTCATTTAGTTGCATAATAATGCACACTAATAGTTGCCCAATAATTGTGCAAACATAGATATTCTCTTAAGAAAGCCAAAACCTCACTTTTATTTTCTTAAATGTTCAGGTTTCAGGTTTACTAACATTTTGGATTGACAGAGCACTATAGCTGTTCAATAATGAAATTGATCCTCCAAAATACAACTTGCCTAATAATTGTGCACAGAGTGTAGAAGTGAACCACTGACTAAAGGGTTGGTGTCATCAAAAAAACTCTGAATTCCTGGTCCATGGTCTGCACTCCTTCCATGATGGGCTTTTGGCAAGGAATGGGCTGCACCCAAAAAGACTGAGAAGAATGCTTTCAGAAAACAACTGGCTCAACTTATCAAGAGGGTTTAAAACTAAAATTGAGGGTGAAGGGTGACCATTCTTTAGGATTCCCAGGGACTAATTCCAAGCAAAAAACCCTAGAAAATAAGTCAAATAATGAGGTAAGGAGGGATGGGAAGAAAGTCAACCCAAACACCAAATAGAAGACATAGGAAGTATAACCAGAGTCAGACATAAAGATCTCGGGTGCCTATATACAAATGCACAAAGTTTGGGGAATAAACAGGGTGAACTTGAACTATTAAAACATGAAGATAGATATGATATAGCTGGAATTACAGAAATTTGGTGAGATAAAACTCATAACTGAAACATACTACTAGAAGGATACACACTGTTTAAAAATACCCAAAGCCCATAAAATAGGAGATGGAGTTGCACAGTATGTAAAGGACCACTATATTGCTACAGAAATGCATGAAACCAAAGACGAAAATCTGCTAGAATGCATATGCATCAATATAAAAGAAAAGAAGAATAACAGGTGTATGCACCCAACCAAGCAGAAAAAATAGATGTATTTTTTGCTAACCAACTAACAAATATATGCAGGAAATGTCAAAACGAAAAAATTCAGCTTCATAAATTAGAGGAGGTGAACAGTGTTATTCTGTAGGTAACATGCACTGCTGCTCCACTGTCCAAAGTCCAGAGATGTCTTCTGTCATAATCTGGATGAGATTGTGGATCGTTGGTTAATGCCAATGTGTGGAGCTTGTAGATCATGTCTGGGACCACAATGACCTTGTCTTTCGCCTCTACCTTTGCTTCTGGAATCTGTTCCTCTGGGCTGGTACATGGCGGGTGCTGGAGATCGTTGGGGACAATCATGGACGATATGCCCCAGACAACCACAGATGTAGCATCTTGGCATCCCTGGAACGAAAGGTCTTCTTCGGAAGTTATGCCTTACTGGAGCTCTTGATGCAGGTGGTCCTCTCAAATGTGGTGTGCCTTGCATGAATGCTTCTTCTTCGGTTAAAATTCTGCATACATGATCAACTGTGTGCTGAGCAATAAGCACTTGATTAATCTTTGAAATGGCATCTTTTCATTCATAATTCAATGAGTTAATAATAACACCGATCATTTGAAAATCATCCACAGCATAACCATGTTCAGAAAGTTCTTTTCTTTTTCCTTTCAGTTTAGTTAAATGTTCTCCAACAGATACACCAGATTTCAATTTTGAACCATGAAATTCGGTTAAGAGCAAACATGTAGATTCAATCGAAATAGGCTGGTAACATGCTTCTAATTGAGCCCAAATTTGTTGGGCAGTTGCATCAGGTGAAAAAGTAATCTGCAGTTCACTGTCCATTGACATCAATAATGTTGTGCATGTTTTAATATCCAATCCTCTTATGTTGGGAGGCCCAGGTTGTGGTGGAGGATTAAACACCATACAGTGAGTACCTTCTCTACGAAGTAAAATGCTAACCTCACTGACCCATGCCTTATAATTTTGTCCTGAGCACTTTAATTTTGAATCACCAATCAGTGGGGTGATAGAAGATTGTTGAAGAGGAACTTGTGTAACTTGTGCTGGTTGAGCAATGGCAGCTTGGGCACCAGGAGGGGTTGGAGCTGGCACAGGTACCGGCGCTGGTTGATTTGCTGAAGGCATATGCACAGCTGGAGGTGGCGTAACGGCTTGTACAGCGGACTGACTCCTTGACATCATTGTAAAAGCTCTTTGTAAATTTTGTAATTGTTCTTGTATTGTACGCAAATTGCCAGCAGATGGTGCTACAACATTAGAAATCGCAGAAACTCTTGCTGTTTCAGTTGAGTCAGCATCACGAGACATATCACGAGATAGCTATGATGTAGGCAAAGCTCTCTGCTCTGACTGGTCTGACACCACTCCTTTGTGACCAACTTATGGGTGGTCCCTTGGCTTCAATGAAGAAGGCAAGATGGAGGACTCAGGAACTCCAACCACACCCTTAAGATCTTTACACAGAGATGCACAAGCCTGAACCTGATATGTGTGAACTGTACATTTTTTCCAATAATTCAAAGGAAAAGGAACTGTTTATATTGAAGAGCTAGATACATTTATTCCTGATGTTTATTATATACCAACAGCAACCAGTAGTTTGCTTAGTCAGAGTCACCTGTCGAGAGTATCCAAGTACCAGGTTCACCATTTTGAAAAAGAAAGTTATGTGATTAAAGAGTAATATTGTTGCTGAAACCATATTAATTGGTGGTGTTTATTACCTAAAGCCAAAGCCTATCTCGCAAGCACAGGCAAGTATACATGTTCCAATAAGAGGGAGCACGGGCCCAGAGAGAGATGTTCCAGAGAGAGATCCTGTTGCTACCCCAAAGGTTCCTAAAACCAACAAACATCAGAAACAGGTTGCTCAAAGCAAGCCTGAGGTTCCTAAAACGAATGTTGAGAATTCATTAACAGATAAACTTTTGCATTCCAGGTGTATCCATAAGTGGCATAGAAGATTGGGGCACGCCAGTTTTCGTGTTCTTAGCAAGATGCCAGAATTCGTAAAAGGTTTGGATCTGAAGGGGTGTAAGATGTTTTTGGATTGTGCTGTATGCAAGAAAGCTAAATCCAAGGCAGCAGCCATTCCAAAATGCGCTACATGCCTGTCAACACGCATATTTGATTTGGTACATACTGACATAGTAGGTCCATTTGCACCAACAATTGGTGGTAAAAAATATTTCTTAACAATTGTTGATAATTATTCTAGATATGGATTTGTATTTCCTATGAAAGAAAAATCAGAGACCTTTCAGATTTTTAAAGACTTTGCAACCTATGTCAATACCCAACATGATGTTTGCATCGCTAGAATTCAAACAAAGTGATCGCGATGCTGAATTCATGTCCCAGCGTTTTCAGGACTGGATGAGTAAGAAAGGAATTCTGCACCAGACCTCAGCTCCTTACGTTACTGCGGAAAATGGAGTGGCAGAACGCAGAAATGGGGTCCTGCAAACCATTTTGCGTTGTCTCCTAGAAGACACTAATCTTAGTTTCCCATACTGGGGTAAAGCAATTAAATATGCAAACTACATCATTAATCGTATCTGGAGCAGTATACTACAACAGACACCTTTCTTCATGTTATATGGATATAAACCCGATCTGAAAAATATCCATATTTTTGGTTCGTACACTATGGTGAATATTCCTTTAGCTCAAAGAAAGAAAGGAGATCCAGCAGCAAAGAGATTGAGATTCATGGGTATTGATGACAATTCAAAACGCAGCAAGTTCGTTGACTCCAGACATGTAATAGTGGTTTCTCAATCCTTTACTTTTGAGGAAGATGCTGACTGGTCCAGGATTCACTCCAATGATCCTGGAGTTTATTTTCCTAGAAATGATGCTACTCATGCCACGCAGTCTGATGATCAAGATTCTCAGGCAGATGTTCCATCAACTAGTTCTTCTCAACCAGAGGTCCCGCCTTTGCAAGCTGATGCTAGCGACGAGGAAGAAGACGAGGACGAAACGGAAGAAGAATGGACCGTTGTTCCAAGACGTTCTGAGAGGACCAATAAAGGGATCCCTCCAAAACAATATTCATGGCAATTGACAAAAGCACCATTACCTTTGATTTGTGCTGTTACACTGCCTCCTGACAAGTTCATACAAATTAAGAATCTTCCTGATTCAGAGCAAGAGAAATGGTATGAGGCAATGCAAGTTGAAATGAACAGTCTAAAGCAACTCAAGGACTTTACACCTGGATGAAGAAATTTACGTCAAAGGTCCTCCAGGGTTCCAAAAACAAGAAGGGGATACCTGGCTATTAAACAAAAGTCTTTATGGTCTGAAAGAGTCTGGTTTAACGTGGTATTTATGTCTTACTGACAAACTAAATTTAATGGGTTTTATTAAATCTGAAACTGATGAATGCATGTTCAAAAAAAGATCTAATAATACATGAGATAATTCTTGTTTATGTTGATGATATTGTTTATATTGGTCCAAATAAGCAAATGAGTGAGAATTTTGCTAAAGTCTTGCAGAAATATTTTACATTAAAATCTTTAGGTTACATTAACACTTATTTGGGTGTTCAAATTACTAAAACTCAGAAGGGGTTTAGTATTTCACAAGAGGACAAGATTGAACAACTGTTGCATTATTGCAATATGAAGGGTGCTAAACCAGCTCGCATACCTATGCAAACAGATTTTCATAATCTGGCACATGAACCAAGTCCTGATTTTGAAGATCAAACACTTTTATCGTTCAGTAATTGGGTCATTGTTATACATTAGTAGTTGGACTAGACCAGATATTGCACTTAGTGTTAATCTTTTGTCACGACACATAGGTAAAGCAAAATAGTTTCATTGGTTATGCATTAAGTCATTGAGATATCTAAAGCACACTAAAAATATGAAGTTGTTGTTAGAACCGACACATACTAACTATGCAGATTTATGTTGTTATGCAGATTCTGATTGGGCGAGTGATAAAAAGTCACATAAAAGTACTTCAGGTTATATGGTGTTCTTAAATGGATGTTCCGTTTACTGGCATGTGTATAAACAAAATTTTATTTCTTGTTCATCTACTGAAGCTGAATATGCTTGTGTTTCAGATGCATGTAATTCTTTAACGTGGTTTGATGCTTAGTTATAGATATCTGGACTCAACTGATCCAGCCAATCACCAGGATGGAAGACAATGAATCTATGGTTTATATTTCCCAAACCCATTTCACAGGTTCTAGGTCCAGACACATTGACATTCGTTATAAGAACATAAAGCAATTAGTTAAACAAGGTTTCGTTACATTGCAGTATGTGTCCACACATGATCAGATTTCCGACATGCTCAACAAACCACTTGCAGCTGCTTAGCACGAATATCTGCGTGAGAAGATGTGCCTTATCTGATCTCCGCTCATCAGACAAAGAAGAGGGTGTCACTATGCTGTTTTGATTTGTCTGCTAAACGTCCAGAGAATTGTTATCATGTTTCTATAGTAACTAAGATATAAGTGTCTTGTGATGTCTGATTTATTGCACATGTTTGCAGGGGAGGAGGACATCAATTACCCTGACATCAATTGGATGACTAATTTTGCACCAAGCAAGAAACTGAATAGGTTCCTGACCAACCTAGCTGACAACTTTGTTGTCCAAAAGGTAGAGGAGGGAGCTAGAGGGACAGCCATACTGGACTTAATTCTTAGAGAAGAAGTGATAGAGGGAATTGAAATTGCAGGAACCTTGGGTGAGAGTGACCGTGTCAAACTAGAATTCAATATAATGCAAACACAAGCAATAGAACATAATGATACCACAGTTTTAGGTTTTAAAAGAGTGATTTTAACAAACCCAGGGAGAAATTGAGAAAGATTCCTTGGATAAAAATCTTAAAGGGGAAAACGATTCAAGAAACTTGGGAAGCTCTGAAAAATATTATCATAAAAGTCCAGGTGGCTGGTAAACCCTATCGGGCACAGAACGTTCTGCCATATGTCAGGCAGACATGTGTGGGCACCATTGTTGCAGCTCTGGATTTGCGGAGTGCTCGCTTCTCTTGTGCTGTGGTTTTTCTTCTGTCTTCAAATATCTGGCAGCCTTGGTGGCTTAACATGCGTCATGTTGATCTAATCCTAACATCAATATCCAGGAAGATACCGGAAAAGATAATAAAAAAACAGATCTGCCAACATCTAGAAATGAATAAAGTAATAACTAGAAGTCAGCATAGGTTTGTTAAAAACAGATCATGTCAAACCAATCTTATTTTGTTAACATAGTGACTAAATTAATAGGCCAATGAAATACTAGACATCAGCATAGTAGACCACAACCTATTTCTTGGTAAGCTAAAAAAAAATGGGATAGCATCACCAATAGATGAATTTGAAACTGGCTGACAAACCATACTCAATGAGTAGTCCTTGACACTTAATTGTACAACATCTACACAGAGGGAAGTAAGTGGGGTACCACAAGGATCCGTCTTAGGCCCAGTATTGTTCAATATCCTCATAAATGACTTAGATGAGGGAATATTGTGCCCTATGACTATTATTAAGTGTTGTACCTTATGATTCTTGATGAATGTATCTTTTATGTACAATGAGAGCATTTGCACCAAGACAAATTCCTTATGTGTCCAATCACACTTGGCCAATAAAGAATTCTATCTATTATATTCTAATAGAAGGGAAACTTACCAAATTTGCAGATGATATTAAACTGGCAGAAATAGCCAATACTCTAGATCAGGGGTCGCCAACCTTTTGGACCTCAGGGACCACCAAACTCATAATTTTAGATCCCAAGGACCACTAACTGGTTCTGTGGGCATGGCCTTATTTGTGGATGTGGCTTGATGGTCATGTGACTGGCTGGGCATGGCTTGTATGTAAATATTATAAATATTTATATAAATATTGAATTTTTTATTAAAAAAGAGCAACTTTTACCCAAAATCAGGCAAAGCAAGCAGGCAGATTGAGTTGCTCACAGAATCACAGATTCACTCAGAAATCTATCTATCTGCCATTGGCTAGCTCAGTCTGTCACATAAAATTTGCTTGCAAGCAAACTCACAAAATTAACTCACAACACACCATGTATATAAATATTGAATTTTTTATTAAAAAAAGAAACTTTTATCCAAAATCAGGCAAAGCAAGCAGATTGAGTTGCTCACAGAATCATTCAGTGATCTATCTATCTGCCATCGGCTAGCTCAGTCTCTCAAATTTGCTTGCAAGCAAACCTTCAGTCCTAAGGGAGGTTCGGCTGTGCTTAGCTAGAAAGCAAGAAATCCAACCATTTCCTGCTTTCTAGCTAATCTAAATCTCCCGGCACTGCAGAACAGATAATGGTCAGAAAAAGAAAAAATAGCAACTTAGCAGACAAGTTTGCCGGGTAAGGAGTGAGTGGGCGGGGAGGTTCCTGTGGGCATTGTGGGTGGAGCAGCCTTGTGTTTCTGCGCAGCCTGGATTAATTGCTTTGGGGGTGCTCTGGGGGTGAGATTTCTCTGCGGCCCACCAAAATTTTCTCACAGCCCACCAGTAGGCCGTGGCCCACTGGTTGGTGACCGCTGCTCTAAATCCGTGATGGCGAACCTATGGCACGCATGCTGGAAGTGGCACGCAGAGCCATTTCTGCTGGCATGTGAGCTGTCGCCCGGAATAGAGCAACTGCGCTTGCATTCGCCCTCTCCCCATCAGTCACCTGATGGTCAGGTATCTGCAGCACATGCACAGGGGGAAACACTCATGCATGCTATGGGGGGAGGGGTGCACATGGGGGATCACACACGTATTGCATTATGGGTGCAGGCATGCATGCACACTTTTAGCACGCAACAACAAAAAGATTAGCCATCACTGCTATAGATGATAGGCTCAAGATCCAGATGGAGCTTGACAGACTTGAACACTGGGCCCTATCTAACAAAATGAAATTCAATGTAGAGAAAAGTAAAGTCTTACACTTAGGCAAGAAAAATCCGAAGTACATATATAGATTGGATGAAACCAGGCTTAATAACAGTAACTGTGAGAGGGATCTTGGATCTTAGTCGACAATTAATTAAGCAGTGTACGACAGCAGCCAAAAAAACTAATGCAATCCTAAATTAAATTAAGAAAGGGATACAATCAAGATCAAGTGAGGTACTAATACCACTCTATAAAGCCTTACTAAGACCACTCCCAGAATACTGCATTCAGTTTTGGTCACCACACTATAAAAAAGATGTTGAGACTCCAGAAAAAGTACAGAAAAAAACAACCAAGATGATTAGGGGACTGGAGGCTAAAACATACAATGAATAGTTGCAAGTACTCAATATGGCTAATCTAATGAAGGGAAGGACCAGGGACACATAGCAGTGTTCCAATATTTGGGGGGCTGCCACCGAGAGGAGGGGTCAAGCCATTTTCCAAAGTACCCAAAGGTCAGACGAGGAATAATGGATGGAAAGTGATCAAGGAGAGATTCAACCTAAAAATATGGAGAAATTTTCTGACAGTAAGAACAATCAACCAACTGAACAGCTTGCCTTCAGAAGCTGTAGGAGATTCATCACTGAAAGCTTTCAAGAAGAGACTGGACTGCCATTTGTCAGAAATGGTGTAGGCAGGGCTTCCTGCTTAGACAGGGGGTTGGACAGTGATAGTTTTCAATTTTTTTCCCTACCAGTTCTTTGGGCATGGATTGATGGGGGAGGATCATGTGACTAGGTGGGCATGTTCAACTTTCACACCCACGCCCACTCAGTCACATGATCCTCCCCCCACCAAGCCATGCCCACAGAACCTGGTAGGAAACATTTTTGAATTTCTATCTATCTACCTATTTTCTGCCCAGGCAGGCCTGCCTTAATCTGTCAAAGGCCTGACCTAATCCTGTATGCCGCCCTCTCTCCCTTCACCAGTCACACACATCACTCCGTTTCCCTTCTTTCAGAAGCCCCGGCCCTTAATCTCCCTGTTTCCTCCCCCACAACCGCCTCTTTCATCGTCCCACGGCTGTGACTGTACCTTCCTCCCATGGTTGGCTGCCAGGGAAGGCAAGCTAGGGCTGAGCCATTGTTGTTGCTGGGCTCCCCGCCAGCCCACATCTCGCCCTTGTCACAAGATGCGGACTCCAGCCACACCAAAAAAAAGACACAGCAGCTGTAGGCTTCTTGCAGCGAAAATTACCAACCTCCAGCTTTGCTGTGCTTCTCCAAAATACCGCTGCCGCTGCATTCTATATGTCAGCCACACAGACTCACTCCATTGCCTGTTGCGCCGCTCTGCTCGGACTTGCTCAGGGGAGTCCCTCCATTGCAGTGGGCTCAATGGGGTGGACCTGCATGGTTTTTGCCATCCCTTTGCCAGCCAGAACCAAGCTGGGAACGGCGACTGGAGGCTTCTCACTCCAGCAAAGAGGTGGTGGCTGTAGGCTTCTCGGCGGGGGGGGGAGTGAGACATGGCAAGACTCAGCCGGGAATCAGAAGGCAGCTCCTGCACCATGCCTGTCCCTTTTTGGTTCCCCCCTCCGCATCAAAGCATCTTAAAGGGACAAGCTGGGGCAGCTGCCTTCTGAGCAGCAGCGGAACAAAGGGAAGGGAGGCAGAAAAGTTCACCCAAGTCTTCTCTTCCTTCTCGGGTATACACAGAGTGTATGCATCTCATGGTGCCGGAGGGACTCCCCATGTGCTGTCTCCTCACAGAAGGTCCCAGCCTCATGTGTGCACATGAGGTCCCAGGACCTTCTGCTAGGAGAATGCGCGTGGGCTACCGGCTCAGTTCCAGCTGGCAAGGAAGCAGCAGCTGGGATTCACTGCCCTGTTCTTCACGCTGGGATGCACCCCATTGCCTGCTGCACTGGAGCAGAGGCACTCAGTTAGGCAAGTCTCCCTGGCGCAGCAGGCAATGGGGTGCACGTGCATGGCCAGTGCGAAGAACAAGACGGCGATGGTGGTGGGACTGAAGCTCTTTTTTGGAGTGTTCAAAAAGCAGAGGCTGGTAGTTTTCAGCGACGTTGACTCATTTTTTGGTGTAAGAAGCCTCCAGCAGCTGGCTCGGTTCTGGCTGGCAAACAGGCATCAGCTGGGAGGGTTCTCGCATCGAAAAAAAGAGGCAGCAGCTGCAGGCATCTCGTGACAAGGGAGGCGAGATACAGGCTGGCGGGGAGCCAATCGATTCTCAACCCTGGCTTGCCTTCCCTGGCAACCAGCCATGGAAGGAAGGTAAGGTTATGGCCACAGACAATGAAAAAGGCAGTTGTAGGGGAGGAAGTGAGGAGATTAAGGTCCGGGGCCGCTGTAGGAGGGGAAACTGGGCGATGTATCGCACTTAAGGGAGAGCAGGTGGTGAGCGGGTGGTGGCTCCAGGGCAAAGCCTGAGAAAGCACGCATTCCCTGACCCGGCCAAAGCATGTGGCGGCTCTAGGGCCTCAGGGAATAGTGCATCCTTGGGGGCCCGAGCCTGGACCCAAAGCGAAGGATGAGTGGGTGGCATGCATTGCTTACCTTTGGTGAGCTGAGCTGACTGGGCATTGGTAAGGCAACTGGTGAAGTGATTAGCTGGGCCAAGTGGAGAAGGCAACATATATAGGGCGGGGGTGGGCTGGACGAGCATCGAGCAGCCGGAAGGGGCAAGCAAGTGGCGACCAGGTCAGGGGCGTGGCCAGCCAGAAGTTGCTACCGGTTCGGTGACCCAGGCCAAATCGATGCTACTGGTTCTCCCAACCTGGTGCAAACTGGCTGAATATTATCACTGGGGTTGGATTAGAACAGGGGTCGCCAACCTTTTGGACCTCAGGGACCAGCAAACTCATAATTTTAGATCCCAGGGACCACTAACTGGTTCTGTGGGCATGGCCTAATTTGTGGGTGTAGCTTGGTGGTCATGTGACTGGCTGGGCATGGCTTGTATGTAAATATTATAAATATTTATATAAATATTGAATTTTTTACTTAAAAAGAGCAACTTTTACCCAAAATCAGGCAAAGCAGGCAGGCAGATTGAGTTGCTCACAGAATCACAGATTCATTCAGAAATCTATCTATCTACCATTGGCTAGCTCAGTCTGTCACATAAAATTTGCTTGCAAGCAAACTCACAAAATTAACTCACAACACACCATGTATGTAAATATTGAATTTTTTATTAAAAAAAGAAACTTTTATCCAAAATCAGGCAAAGCAGGCAGATTGAGTTGCTCACAGAATCATTCAGTGATCTATCTATCTGCCATCAGCTAGCTCAGTCTCTCAAATTTGCTTGCCGTGAGTCTGCACTGAATTTGCTTGCAAGCAAACCTTCAGTCCTAAGGGAGGTTCGGCTGTGCTTAGCTAGAAAGCAAGAAATTCAACCATTTCCTGCTTTCTAGCTAATCTAAATCTCCCGGCACTGCAGAACAGATAATGGTCAGAAAAAGAAAAACTAGCAACTTAGCAGACAAGTTTGCCGGGTAAGGAGTGAGTGGTAGGGAAGGGATCCCGCGTGCATTGGCGGCGCAGCCTTGTGTTTCTGCGCAGCCTGGATTAATTGCTTTGGGGTGGTCTGGGGGTGAGATTTCTCTGCGGCCCACCAAAATTTTCTCGCGGCCCACTGATTGGCGACCACTGCTTTGGAGTACCATACCTCTGCCTCCAAATATTCACAAGGTAGATTATCCATCATATTAAAAAGACTTTGGTAATTTAATTTGTCTTAAGTTTAATTTATTTATTAAAGTTTTATCAAATTGTAGAACTACTCTATTCCAATGCCCCATCATACACCAGTTCTCATTTAAAAAATAGTCAACTGATCCATGATTAAATAACTTAATTTTATGCTCATTTGGAACATAAACAGCAACATTTAATAATTAAAGATTTGATCTGTTGCATTTCAACCTCAATTGCAATATTTTATCTATATTTTATCATCAGTAAATATCAGTTTTGTCGATTAATGTACAAAATTATTCCATTAATCTTTTAAGTCCACCAATATAAATTCTTCACTCATAGTTTTATAGATCAAATATCTAACAATATCTTTTGTTATATTTCTTGTAAAAAAAAATTGTCTCACATAGTATTTTTTCTTTTTTGAGGAGCATTTGCTCCATTTATATTCCATGTTAAAAATTTGTGGTCTGTATTCAAGAGAAATGTTTATCAAATCTCTTAACTGTGGCTCCCAAAATATAAATAAGCTAACTAAGTTAATTAGTTGTATTAAACACATTCCTAAAAAGCAAATTGTATACATCATCATATATACCAGTATTGGCAGAACATGTCATGAAGATATTTAACAGGTTTTTAGGCCTAGAAAAGGAAACTTGCAAGTTCAAGATATTGCTGAATGACACTTAGTCCTAGCCATAATGAACTGCATGGGCGGGCCTAATCTTATCACAATCTTTGGGCTAAATGGGGAATTTCATGCTAAATTCATGAAAGTCCTAGAAGAATAAAACATATATAGGGAAAAACAGAGCAAAGAAAAAATATCCTCAAGAAACATAGATCCCAAGCAACTTTGTTGAAAGAAACCAACAGCCAAGGCAGTTTTATCCCCTCTACTTCCAAAACCAGTTTTCTATCCCAAAACAAAATAATAGATCAAACAAATGACTCAAGCTATATCTAGTTATCACTTTGGAGAGACATATGAGAAGCACAGATACTATGAAATCTTGAGCTTCACTGAATAAAGCCACTTCAACAGGATCATTAATAACTTACTCCAGTTCAGGCATGGAGATTTTTAGGCAGTGGACCTATCAGTGCACTGACAGAATTCCGATTATATCCCAGAAACTAAAGCAACATTCTTTAATATATTAGAGCTATATGAAGTATTGTCAGTACAGGGATTATTCGATTACAAACTACAAAAGTCATTCTATTTACTAAATTTGTCTCAGTAATTTCAAGAAATGAATTCATTTTTAATTACTAAAATAATTGGCTAGTTCTAGTTTTGTACAAGTAAAATATAAATAAAATGAGAACGCTGGAAAACAAAGCAAAGAATCAGAATTAAAAGTAATCCCATTTATATTATATCCCTCAATTTTTAAAATCAGCATGTTGTTATAGTATTAAACCAACATCAGTACAAGTAGTCTATAAACATTTGAGTATTTTAAGATTTGTATTTATTAAGAAACTTCTTGAATAGATTGTTTGGACTACCAAACAAGTGAAACAGCAATATACACTATGTTTTCTTAAGAGAAAGAAAATGTCCTTGCTGCAGAAGTTTTTATATACAATTATATATATAATTATATATATATATATATATATATATATATATATATATATATATATATATATATATATATATATATATACACACATATATTTAGCAATTTAAATGTAGCATAACTAATAATAACATGGGTGATCTTGAATAATCATATGTGCCTAAACAAGAATCTGCAATCTCCTATTTGCTAACTTCATACAACCTAAAACAAGCTAAAATAAATTAGTAAGAAAACAAAAATTGCAATACATTCTACTTTCAAAAAGTAACGTAGCTGTATTCAAGTATTTAAACAGCTAACACAATTAGTATCATGAGCAATATAATTTATAGAACTTCTACACACAGGGTTCTAAGTATTCCAATTCATGTTATAACTAACCATTTTAATATCCAACAATTGTTTTAAATAAATCAAGATGATATATAACTAGATTTGAATGAATAATGGATAGGGCTCATGGTTAGACTCCAATTCTAGTTGGATTGAGAAATGCATTGTGGTAAGAAACACATTATGGTAAGTCACAACATGGTGCAAGTTAATTCAATACAACGTGATTTTTAAAGCTATTTCCCTATCTGTAATTTATACTCCAGTCTAGCATTTTTTTCAGCAAATCCATCACTGAGGCAATATAAATTTTTCTTTTGTACTGTTCTGGCAGTTCAATAACGGCTAGAACTTAGGTAATTCTATCAGACATTGACAGTGGACACGGAGATATTATCAATGGATGGAGGAAACTCCACAAAGTTCTGCTTCTGACTCAGGTTCCTAAATCGAAACCCATACCAAGCTATTGAAGAGGAAACAGTTGTCAAAAGCAACATCACTCCTGCAGACCTCAGTTTAAACCAGACAGCTGATAATCACCTGGGTCCCAATCTGTTTATACAAGAGATATTGTATCTCTTTTCTTTTCCCCAGTGTCCCTCCAGATTTTCGCAATTCCCAAAAAGTCACCCAGCAAAAAATAAAAGATTTCGAATTCAACCAGGGTCGGACGACAGTGAGGCGGAGAGAAATCACGTTTTAGCTCCATGCCACCCACCCTGAAACCCAGGCCTTGTCCAGCGAAACGGCCGGTTTTAGATTAAAAAAAAGTAGGCCCTACCGCTGGGCTGGATTGCCGAAGAATTAGTTCACACAATGCAGTCCGAAGTCCGCGGTGCTTTTCAACACCCCCACCTGCGGACCATTCGTGATTCGCGGAAGACTCACTAACCTCGGAGGTCTCCAGCTGCCCGACATTCCCGTCCCGTTCCCAGTACTAGAAGTCGGCAGGGAAACAATCCTTCTGGCGGCAATGCGGAAAACCATGTTGCTCGGCTTGTGGACTTTACCGCCACTTGCTCGCTGGCAGTATGGAGCCGCCGGTAAAGAAGGCCTCAACCCAACTCGAGCTTCTCTGCGACCGATCGCTCGATCCCTGCCTCCCTACCTCCCTCCTTCCTTCGCTCACCCTTCCATCCATCCGGCGTCGTTCAAAATGGGTCCGGCTTTGGCGGGCGTCGACAGGCGTCTTGGCATTTCGGGAGCCAGGTCAGCCACAGGCCCACGAAGCCGAAGAAAAGCGGCCTCGGAGCTACAAACACCGGCTCCGCTCTTTTCTCTGACGTGGAAACCGACCACAACCGAACTTGCTGCGTGACGCTCCGGGGAGGGGCGGCGGCAATCCAAGTAGCCAATCGAATATTGTCCTGAGATGACAGAAGATCTATTCTCCAATCGAACCAACTAATTACTCTGAGGGACAGGCTGAAGTTTTGGTATTCCGAGGAAGACTCTGTAGAAAAATCCAATCAAATACGAGATAAGTTAATTGACACGTCATTTACCAATATCGGATACCAAAATCCTTGGTTATGAAAATATGACAGTTAAGGTGCATCGTTGTAGCGATATGTAATCTAGGTAGCAGTTGTCAACTGTGTGCATGATTCAATCGCATCTTAACTTTAAGTTTTCAGCCTCCACCGTAAAACAACAGACGTGTATATAACAGGCAGCTTTGTAAGGGCAAATAAGTTTAAAAATTATCGCAGACGTTTGGTCAATGGTTAGAATTTGGTCTAGTAATTAAGCCAGTTGGGTGACCTTGGACCAGTCACAACCCAATCACCTCGCAAGTTTGTTGCCTTGGGGAAAATAGGAAGATGTGTTGGATATGTTTATTGCCTTCAGTTATTTGTAAAAGTAATAGGATATAAATAAATAGTTATTGATGCCTTGCTGGCTGGTCGTGGAAGCACTGACTTGTACAGGTAGCAACCTTACCTGGTCTGATATTCCACAGCTTAGAGTACATGTTTTCCTGGTTGCAATTCAACACCTTAACAGCTACATTGCAATGTGCTTTCTGTTCTCAGTAACTGCAATCCCTGACTTTTGAAGATAAGGATGATAAACTTAAGGAAGGTAGAGGTACTCATTTCAGTACAGCCATGGACAGCATTTGGTTGAAGTGGGAAAATACTACTTTAAGCTTAAGGGAAACTTAATTCTATCTTATTCTGTTAGATATTTACATAGCACTTCTGATTGGTTGGTCCACGGTGGTAGGAATTTAAAGAGCCATCATTGGCTGTAGCCGGGAGCAGTTCCACGTTAAAAGGCGATGCCACGGCTGCGGCTTTGTTCTGAACAATGCAATAAAGAAGCTAAACGGTCGGAGCCTCCCACGTTATCTCTTGCCCAAAATTTAACATTGGCGACGAAGGTGAGATTCTGAGAGAAGCGGGATTGTGAGCACGTGGCTAACTAACTGGACAAAGAACTCAACATGGCCGGAAACAATACGCCATCCGCACTGTTCGACCCAACGACCAAGGACTGGGAATCCTATGTCGACCGATTCCAGATGCTCCTGGAAAGCAGCAACCTGATGGACGTTATGGAACAGAGGAAATGAGCCATCTTTCTCAAGCATTGTGGCCCTGCCATTTTCAAAATGGCTAAATCTCTCACAGCCCCAAGATCAGAGGTGGTATTCAGCAGGTTCTGATCAGTTCCAGAGAACTGGTAGCGGAAATTTTGAGTAGTTCAAGAGTACTGGCAAATACCACCTCTGATTGGAGATTTTACAATATCCTTCCCCTGCCATGCCCACCAAGCCACGCCCACAGAACCGGTAGTAAAAATTTTGAATCCCACCACTGCCCAAGATATGCAAAAAAAGCCTGGGTCAATTTAGAAAAAATTCTGAGGGCCCATTATACCCCATCGGTATCCAGCCTAATTAAAAAGCACGAATTCTACCAGAGAGACCAGAAGGAAGGAGAGAGCATCAATAACTTTGTTGTGACCCTGAGGGACATTGCCAGAGTATGCGAGTTCCTGAATGTGGACGAGGCAATGAGAGATCACATAGTCCTGGGACTCAAGGACCTGACACTACAAAGCCGCCTCCTTACAAAACCTAAAATAACATAAAGGAGGCCATCGAAGAAACATCAGCCGTAGAAACATCCCAAAAATCTGCCGCTGCCATGAGGAAGATGAATAAGACCCCGCAACCCCCTCAAAAGGACAACAACGCCATCCATTCACCATGAGGACCTTGAGTCCGAGGAAGTGAACCCACTACATTTGGAAAGATGCCAAAAAAGCTGAAAGGGGAAATGGAGGGAATTTTGGTGTGCGGGTTGTGAGGGAAATCACCTCTGATCGGAATGTGTTTCCGTGATGCCGTCAGCCAATGATACGAGCAGAGAGGACACATCACGAGGGCATGCTCAAGCCAAGCAGCAGAAGGTCAAGACAAGGCACACCTCCAAGGAACTGAGAAAATCAACCCGAGAATCGATGGAGCCAATTCAACCAGAGCCGACGGAGCAACGAGTTGACCACAGAGAGGAGTAAAACTCACCAGACTGTGACAGTGGGCCTCTCCAGCACAGCAAATGGCAGAAAAGTCCACATTCAAGTCACGATAGAAGGTAAACAATGTCGGATGGAAGTGGATTCCAGATCTCTTCTGTCGATGGTGTCATCAAAAGTTTAATTCCCAACCTGACAAAAAGCCAGCTGAGCAAACAAAGACTAATCCTAAAGGACTATCAAGGGAACAAGATTCCCGTCATTGGCATAGGTGAATTCCGAGTGACCTTCTGAAACTACTCTGGAATCCTGCCTTTAACCGTGGTCGACCGGGACCGGCCAAGTCTGCTGGGACTCGAGTGGTTCAAGCCATTGGGGATCGATTTCACTAGAATATGCAGCATCACAGAAAGCAATAGGAAAGACAACCTGATGGAGGAATTCCAGGACGTGTTTGATGGAAAATTGGGTAAGTACTCGGGGTCCCCTATTTCTTTTAAGACCCAAACATAGCCCTAATCAGACTAAAAGCAAGTCCCATTTGCGCTTAAACCAAAAATAGATGAGCAGTTAGACAAGCTCATTTCCCAAGGAATCCTAGAACCCATAGTCCATGCAAAATGGGAAACCCACATTGTCACACCAGTTGGATCTCTGCACATCTGTGCTAACTATCAGGCCACCCTTAACTGCACCCTACAACAGAGTGCATATCCCGTCCCAGTGGTGCAACACCTTTTACACTCCCTGGGACGGGGAAAGATCTTCACAAAGCTTGATCTCACACAAGCCTACCAGCGATTACTGGTAGACGCTGAGACAACAGAAGCACAGACAATCATAACACACCAAGGAGTTTTCCAATGTAATCGCCTACAATTTGGGGTCAACATTGCCCCGGGTCTATCCCAGAGCCTCATGGAACAATTATTACAAGGAATAAAGGGGTGGTGCCTTACTTCAACAATGTCCTTATATCAGCCAAGGACAAGAACAATTACAAGAAAGTTTAAGGGAAGTCCTAAGCCAGTTCAAAGAGGTGAGGCTAAAAGTAAAAAAGGAAAAATGCCAGCTAGCAGCTGACAAGGTAGAATTCCTGGGCTATCTAATAGACAGTGAAGGGATCCACTCCATGGACAGTAAAATTAGAGCAATCAAAGAAGCCCCCAGGCCAACAAGCAAAACAGATTTGCAAGCCTTCCTTGGTCTCATTAACTTTTACCATATATTCTTACCACGGAAGGCAACAGTGGCAGAGCCACTCCACAGACTGCTTGACAAGAAAGCAGCCTGGGTTTGGGGGCAGAAAGAAGAAGCAGCATTCCAAGAGATAAAGAGCATAATTACATCAGACTGCGTACTAATCCAATACAACAAGACTTTACCATTAATATTAACTTGTGACACATCACCATTCAGGGTCAGCGCAATCATCAGCCACATCTTACCGAATGGAAAAGAAACCCCAATAGCTTTCTACTCAAAGACATTATCCAAACCAGAATGGAATTATAGCCAACTAGACAAAGAAGCGTTAGCCGCAGTCACCAGAATCAAGCGATTCCACAAATACATATATGGAAGAAAGTTTACACTAGTCACCGAATACAAACCACTCTTGGGCATCATTGCGGGGGACAGAGCCACACCGAACATCTTGTTCCCCAGAATGACATGTTGGATAAAATTCCTGGCTGCCTACAACTACAAATTAATCTACAGGCCAGGAAGAGACATTGACCATGCCGATGCACTGAGTCGATGCCCCCTACCCATCCAGGACGAGGATCCAGCACCATCGACAACCACACTCCTGATAGAGACATTTCAATGAACATCAGTAACAGCAACCAATATTGCAAGAGTAACAGCTAAAGACAGAACTCTGGCACGCATTTTGAATTGGGTAGGGAGAGGGTGGCCTGAGAAGGAAAAAGCTGACAAAACTAAACCATGCAGGAACAGACAAACAGAACTATCAATACTGAAAGGGTGCATACTGTGGGGGGATTGGGTAATAATTCCTGAAAGTTTAAGGGACGATATAATGGAAATGTTGCATGCAGGGCATCCGGGGATAGTTAAAATGAAATTCCTAGCAAGGAGCTATGTGTGGTGGCCAGGGATAGATAAAGAAATAGAGGCATGGGTATCCGCCTGCCAGGTTTGCCAGGAAAACTGGCCAGCACCCCCCATGGCACCCAACCATGAGTGGGAAACACCAAGGGGACCATGGTCAAGGGTACATATCAATTTTGCAGGGCCAGTAAAGGGACACACATTTTTTTATCGTAGTGGACACATATTCTAAATGGCTGGAAGTCAGCATCATGCAGTCCACAACAACAGAGGCAGTCATAAGGAATCTAAGGAAACTATTTGCCACACACGGCCTCCTGGACATAATAGTATCCAACAATGGGCCTCAGATCACAGCCACCCAGATTGAGGGGTTCCTAGCACAGAACGGGATAAGGCATGCCCTATCGGCACTGGGACACCCATCAACGAATGGACAAGCGGAATGCATGGTCCAGTACACGAAAGAAACCCTCCAGAAATTAGGCCCAAGGGATATGCAAGCGAAAATAGATAAGTTATTAAGTATATAGCACATAACACCCAGTGCAACAACAAATAAAAGCCCTGCTGAATTACTCATGGGAAGAAAGCTGAGATCACCCCTAGACAGATTACACCCCAATTACAATCCAGACACACCACTAGATTCAGCATTTGCTGGATGTTCCAAAAGGCTGATCCAGTTTATGCTAAAAACCTAACAGGGGAACCACTATGGATACCGGCAATGGTGACCCAGGTAACGGGGGCCCATTCTTACAGGGTCAACACAACTGATGGCAGAAGCTGGAGAAGACACATTGATCAACTAAGAACCCGAGGGACAAGGGGGAACACAGACATAAACAGAGAGGAAGGGGGAGACCCTTCACATATATATATTACAAGCAGAGAGGAAGGGGGAGACTCTTCACGCAAATCCAACAATAATAGGGAGGAAGGGGGAGACACCGACCCAACAAGGAATAACACAGAACAGGCCCTAACAACTAACAAAACACAACCTCAACAACTAAGAATAGCACCGAAGACACCAAATGGAAATAGCAGACACTTACCAGACACACACAGGTAGCGACAAGCCATGGGAGAAATCAAAAGGGCAGCTTCTAGTGGAGGTAAAATGGCCCCCATAACGAGAAAGTTCCAGGAGGTTCCAATGGAGGGAGCAGGAGAAGTGAGAAGTCCATCCGAACAGCTCAAGACCAGCCCATGACTGAGTTGCACAGGTCCAGTCGCACCCATAAGAGCCCCGCCTACCTACGTGATTATGTGCGTTAGGTGGGACAGGATTGGGTGAACCGGACCAGGTGGGGAGGGGTGTTAGATATTTACATACGCACTACTGATTGGTTGGTCCGCAGTGGCGGGAATTTAAAGAGCCGTCACTTACCGTCACTTACCGGGAGCAGCTCCGCGGTAAAAGGAGCTGCCGTGGCTGCAGCTTTGTTCTGAACAATGCAATAAAGAACCTAAGCAGTCAGAGCTTCCCACGTTATCTCTCGCCCACAATTTAACACATTCATAGGCTGATAACAAGATGACGGCAATATTATGGGCACACACAGTGAAGAACAAGGCCTAGACTATTGGATGTACTTCATCTGGTCTACCTGCATTCCTGTAAGATGGAGACTTAAGCAGGTTTACACAGTAGGATGGCTCAGCAGTATTATTTTAGTATCCTCAGCTAGAAAAGACCTTGCACCCTTTTCACTGCAGACAATGCTATGATAATTCTTTGGAACATGGATCTATTTACCTTCACCTAGTGCAAAAGATAGGCATCTATAGTCAGGAATGGACTGAGATATGTCTCTCAGTGCCAAAGTAGCATTTATTAGGTATCTTATGTGTTTAGATAGCAAGTTCTTTGTTAAGATCATTAAAATGATAGTATCAGAAAGTTATTAGAATTTTCGACTAAGGATCTAGTGCCCCATGTGCTTTGACACTTTGAGAGCCATCACTTCATTTGCTTGTGATATTTAACCAAAATATATTTCTGACAATACCTGAATGATGGTCAGGTTTTGTTAGATCTTATTCTAACAGGATTTGTGATCATCTTCCTCTCTGAAGATGAAGAACTACACTGAAACATACACACAGCAAATCCAGAATTGTTGTTTTTATATTACATTAGTTTGTTTGATTGATTTCTATAGTCGCCCAACTCAGCAAACAATCCTGGGTGGCTCACAATTCAAAAAAACATCTATCACAATTCAAAAAAACATCTTTTGTATTTCACATACAAAAGCCAGGAAAAGCACCAGGTCCAGACAAGATAACTCCTTCTTGCTTAAAAGTCTGTGCTGACCAGTTGGCCCCCATCTGCACCCGAATCTTCAATAAATCACTAGAGATGTATTATGTTCCTTCTTGCTTCAAATGCTTTACTATCATCCCAGTGCCAAAGAAGCCCTCCATCAAGGAACTGAATAACTACAGACCAGTTGCTCTAATATCTGTAGTTATGAAAATCTTTGAAAGGTTAGTGCTGTCCCACCTGAAAATCATCACAGATCCACTGTTAGACCCCATGCACATACTGAGCAAATAGGTTGACAGATGATGCTGTTAATATGGCTCTGTACTACATCCTGCAACACCTTGAATCTCCAAATACCTACACAATGGTCCTCTTTGTAGACTTCAGTTCAGCATTCAATACCATCATTCTTCTAACTAAATTAAACAACCTGAACACACTTGTAAGTGGAACATAAACTTCCTAACAGACAGGAGGCAGCAGGTGAAGCTAGGCAAAATCACATCAGATACCTGTACAATTAGATAACAGATAACAGATAATCAGAATTGGAAGGGACCTTGTAGGTCATCTAGTCCAACCTCCCGCCCAAGCCGGAGACCCTACATCATTTCTGACAAATGGCAGTCCAATCTCTTCTTGAAAGTCTCAAGTAATGGTGTTCCTACAACCTCCGAGGGCAAGGTGTTCCATTGGTGGATTGTTCTCACTGTCAGAAAGTTTCTCCTTATTTCCAGGTTAAATCTCTCTTTGTTCAGTTTCCATCCATTATTCCTTCTCTGGCCTACAGGCGCTTTAGAAAATAGCTTGACCCCTTTCTCTCTGTGGCAGCTCCTCAAATATTGGAAGATTGCTATCATGTCTCCCCTGGTCTCTTTACTAGACTAGCCAAGCCCAGTTCCTGTAACCATTTTTCGTATGTTTTAGTCTCCAGTCCTTTAATCATCCTGGTTGCTCTCTTATCTGTACTTTTTATAGAGTCTCAACATCATTTTTATAATGTGGTGAACAAAACTGGATGCAGTACTCTAGGTGTGGTCTTACTAAGGCTTTATAGAGTGGTATTATTACAATTAAATTAAAAATTAGCACAGGGGACCCCCAAGGCTGTGTGCTTTCTCCACTAATATCTCCCTATATGCCAATGACTGCATCTCAAATGATCCATCTGTTAAAATATTGAAGTTTCCAGATGATTCAAAGTGATTGGTCTCATTTGAGGCAACAATGAATCCGCATACAGATGGGAGGTTGTACAACTTGCCTTGTGGTGCGACTGGAACAATCTGGAACTGAACACACTCAAAACTGTAGAAATGGTGGTAGACTTTAGGAGAAACTCTCCCATACTACCACATCTTACAATACTAGACAACACAGTATCAACAGTAGAGACTTTCAAATTTCTAGGTTCTATCATATCTCAAGACCTAAAATGGAAACCTAACATCAAAAAAGTCATCAAAAAAGCACAACAAAGAATTACTATTTCCTAGTATGATTGCTTGCTTATTGTACCCTGACTATTATTAAGTGTTGTACCTTATGATTCTTGACTCTTGACGAATGTATCTTTTATTTTATGTATAGTGACAGCACAAGCACCAAGACAAATTCCTTGTGTGTCCAATCATACTTGGCCAATAAAGAATTCTATTCTATTCTATTACAATTAAAATCCTAAAAACATTTTTTAAAAACAGGTAAAACCGTTAAAACAATAAAAAAACATCAAAAAGTTTGATTTGAGTATATACAAAGCAAGACATCTTGCAAGACAGGAGCAGATAATTTTTAAAGCTTTATGGAAGGCTAACAGAGTTGGGACCATTCTAATCTCCGAAAGGAAGATGTTCCACAGAGCAGGGACTATTGCAGAAAAAGCTCATTTTCTAGTCCCCATTAGCTGGCATTCTTTGGCTGATAGGATCTGAAGCATGCCCATCCTATTTTATTTAATTGGATGGGCAGAAACATTGGAGAAAAGGTGATCCCTCAGGTACCCTCAGATAATCATCAGAACCTTGTATTGCACCCAGAAACACACTGGTAACTAGTGCAGTCATGCAGGAGTGGTGTTACATATGCCATATATTTGGCACCAGTTACTACCCGCATGGCTGCATCTTGTAACAGTTGAAATTTCTGAATGGTCTTCAAGGGCAGCCCCATGTACACTGTGTTATAACACCAATTTAATGGTTTATAAGCATGATAAAGGAAAATAAATACTGCTTAAATTATGTGTAGTAAACAGTATGCAACCAGTGCTGAGATTTCATAGGATCTTGGACTTTGTATCAGTTATCAGTCTACCAGCTATATTTCACATCAATTGCAACTTGGGATATTTTTAATGGTACACTCACTTGGGAATTGTTACAATAATCCAAATGGGATTCAATCAAGCATTAATAATGGCTACCAAATCCAACTGGGTCGAAGTCACTAATGGCAATTGTACAAAAGTTTCTGTGATTCCAGTAACAACTGAGAATCAATGTTCCAATTCCAGAACAGCCTGATCAAGGAGAGAACAACTTCAGTCATAACAGAGTAAATCTTAGTCCATGGGTCTAATTTATTTTTGATCAGCAGCATGTTCTACATATCTTCCTCATTTAACCAATGCTGTATCAAATGTAGACAACATAGTGGTTGCTTCCTCGGAGTTAGTATAGCAGCGGGCAAGTGAATGTGTGTATGCCCTCGCTCATGCAAATGGTGCTGCGTGTGCACATGCATTTGCTGATTGCACATGTGAAACCATCCCATGCATACACACACACCCCTCCAGTCCCAAAGCCAAAAAGGTTGAGGAACTCTGGGATAGAAGACATTAAATATGCCATGTTTTCTTGAAGGGAAGAGATAGTTTCCTTTCCTCCAAATATTGCATGGGAGTTTGGAACATATACATTAGCCTTGCTAATGTATATGTCCCAAAATGTCTATTTTATTTTATTAAAATCTGATTTGTAGAAGACCAAGGTTTGTGTGTTATACTCAACTTTAATTTCCATTAAGAAGTCTAGCTCATATACTGTAATGACTTTCCTTACTTCTGCTTCTAAGTCTTCCTTATTGATTAATAAGAGTTTATACACTTACAAGCCATTATTCTACTAATTCTGGACAACTTAGAAGTATATGTGTATAAACATTGGTAAATAATATAATTCACCACAGCTTGCACCACGGTTGTTCAAATGACCTGGGATGATCCTTCATTTCCTGCATAAAAAGCAAGTGCATCCATTGGAAATCTCAAATAGATTATCAATAACATGCTTATCAACATCCAAGGAAATGTTGCCTGCAAAATTGACTGGTATCTAATCAGATGCATCGGTTTTGAGAATGGACGGATCTAATCCAATTCCCTACACTTCTGCAATGTGTGGCAGAGTGCAAATTGTTATTCACAAAGAGTCACATTGCTGACTAGAGATCATCATTTGTGATGTACAAAATATTTTACTCTCTCACCCTCTGTGTATCCTTGAAATAGAGATAAATTATTTAGTGAATGCTGAATTTTCAATTTTTATACAATGTAAAGGCAAAAATGGAACTAGAAAAGTTTTGTGTCAAGTTGAGGAAAAATCAAAATAATTATCTATTTGAGGGGGGTTAAATTAGTTTTGGAGCTCAAAAAGAGGAGTTTAGTCCACCTTAGTCTAACAATATATAGAAGGATGATTAAGGTAAGTAAAGCTATTACAAACTTTTACTATAAATTATGGTTAAAGGGACTTGAAGAATGCTTAAATATTGAGGTGGTCATCGCTGTCTAGGAAATAGATTTTCAGTGGCAGGGAATTATTATTAGAAAAGGCATTTTACCTGCCGTATTTTTCCTCTTATTTCCTCGAAAAGAAAGTCAGAGCTATGGTGGTTGGGATGACTACGATGAGAGTAGCTGCGGAAACTACCGAGATGGAGCGCAAACTCTTTGGCTCCCGTTCATTGATCGAGGATTGAGGAAAGGATATACCCTTGCTATGTACTCTTGTTTTTCTTGCGACCGTGTGCGCATCTTCTTCAAAGCCTCTCTCTCGTTTTGACCCCCGAGTGGTCAGACAGCTTGTCTTCTTTAAAGGAACGGCCCGATCCTCTTTCCGCTTAAGGAGTTTTTCCCCCACTGGCTACCCACTCCGTGATCTTTCGTCCTTGGAGGCTCTCTCCTCTCCTCTCGACGGAGAAACGCCTTGGGAAACAGCTGTCGGGTAAAGGCGTGGTCTGGAGCCACACCTAGGAAAGAGGCGGGGGGGGGGCTCCGCGGCCGGCACGCAGCGAGCGATGGGGCGGGGTAGGACAGCATTGCCCGAGGGCGGCTGGCTGGGGGTGACGATGGCCCCATCCATAAAGCCGAAGTTCCCCGCGCAAGGGAATCACTCGGCCGGCGGATCGTTCTCCGTACTGCAGACCTCACACCGAGGGTGTTGGGGTGAGGTGGAGTCTTACATTGCCCCAAGTCCAGAGGCGCGGCGAGACTGGGCGAAGGCTCTTCAGTGCCGCGGGAGCTACAGAGGTGTAAGTGCTGCTCCCTCTCCAAGCAGGCTGTGCTTCGGAGAGTCGTTGCCCCCTCTGCCGCGCCGCCCCAATCTAGAGGCAATTTGCTTGGGATCTCCTCCGGCTGGGCGACAAAGGAATTGGCCCACAGTCGGATTATGCTTAAACTAAACACTGCCGTCCAGGGCGGCAGACGGGTGTTTCTGCTCCTTTTCCTCGCGTGGGTTTTTCGTTGGCCAGGTCAGAGCAAAACCCCTGGAGGCCGTGTGCGGGACGCTCCGAGTGAACAGTGGCCGAATTGATTTTGGGTGGCGCGCCGAGTACCATTTTTGCTTTCACTTGGCTGGTGGATAACACCAGAGCCGAAAAGCACTTCTACGGCTGTTCAGAAATCACTCGGCTTTTCTTCTCTAAAGGACAACCTTCGTTTTGATTTAAAGGGGGAGGGAGACAGACTACGGCATGTAGGAAAGGGAGAGCGGGCGGGCGCCCGGACGAAACCAAATTGGACAGCATTTCGATAAAGAGACTTAAAAGAAAAGGCGGACTTTCTTACTGACCTTTGAGATAATAAAAGAACTGTAAATTATGACACCAAATTGAGGGTACTTTAAAATAATTATTTCATTATTACAAAATTAGTTAATAAAACAAGACCACGCGGAACATATAGTATTCAATTTTCACTCGGTTGCTTTATTAACATTTTGTAAATATCCTACCAATACATTTCTAATTTGCTTAATCAGATAGACAAGGATCCTGCCTGTCAAATGAAAACTGAGCCGGCTAGTCAATATTGTATTGTATCAATATTGCATCATGTATCGCATCACTTAGCATGGTTTGTTATTTAAAATAATTATATCAAAATATTGTAGTTTTTAAAATAATTGGAAGACAAAGGTAGCATACAGGAAATGTAATTAGGACAAGATTCAAAGAACTTCATTGTATTTAAATTAGCTTTCCGTTTTATGGGATTCGCTGTTTTTTTTTTTTTCCTTTCTCTTTAACTGATTGATTGATGGGCGCGGGGCAGCAGCCCTTTCGTTTTCTACTCAGGCTGAAATCCGCGGACGTTGCTGAACTCGGACCAGAAGCAAAGCTGGGCGAATCGTTTAATCCTCTCGGCTGGGAGAGGAATCGGATTGGCGCCGAGGCCGAGTCGACTGCACCCTTCACTGAGGTGTCGACAGTGGAAATGAATGGGGTCTGGAAGGATTTTCCGGGGTCATGAACTTGTTTTTTTTTTTTTCTTACAACTGTCCAATATACCTAACCAAATATGAGATACTCGTCTGTTTTCGGTGCGATCCAGGAGCCAGAAAAGGCGGAAGGAGCTTTCCTAGTTGTGGCCCCGCAAAGAGCGGTGGAGTGGCTGTGCTGCAGAAGGGAGGGAAAATCATCGCCCGGCATAGGACTGGCTCTACCAACGTGCTGAATTCGAAGATGAGCGGCTTTTGCAAGCTGGCGCTCCGAAGAGGGAAAAAAAAGGGAGGGACAGGGCATGCCTTTCCTCCGGCTTTTGTCTGGAGGATCCACACGTGTGGCTGCTGGTGAGGAGAAAACTTTCGTAGACTTTCCCTGAAAGGCGCATCTGTAAATCTGTAAGAAAGGAACGCCCTTGCTTTATGCTTCTGCCAGAAAGTTGCTTCGAGACCATCGCCGTAGCGCACCCAAAGAGGGCCAGTGTCGCCTCTTCAACGGGGAAAGGAAGCGAGGGTGCTTTCGTTTGAGGCGGTGTGTGTCTGTGTGTGTAGTTTCCGGCGGTGGTCGCATAAGGCAGGGCATGCAACCCACTAGTGGGTGCTTTGCGAGGTCCTGGGAAGCCCAGCGCGCCATCTAGAAAAGACTTGAGTCGGCTGATTGCCTCCCCACCTTCCTTCCGACGAAGGAAGCAGACCCTCGCGCTGGAAGAGAACCGGATCCTGGAGCTTCCGCCAAGTCCTCCTGCCTCGCCGGAGGAGTGGCCAACGAAGAGAATTCAGAGTTGGCACCAGTGATATGAAGGAGTTATTCTGAAATGGAGAAGGAATAGCGCAGTTCTGGACGTTAGGGGATGGGCCCAGAATGACCACCTCCTTCTTTGAAATGGGGACGAGTTCAAGATATGAAATAATGGGTTTATATTACAAAGAAGCAGATCTTGGTAAGACCTGTTCAATGGTAGAATAGATGCCTCAGGAGACGGTGGGCTTCCCTTTGCAGGTGGGAAATGACCACCTCTCAGGAATATTATAATAGATTTCATGCTCTCATAGGAGGTTGCGCTAATAATCTCAAAGTAACCTTCAATCCTCTGATTGTACATAAAACAGAACATAGGTCAAAGAATTACAAATACCATGCTTTATCCTTGGTAGATTAAAATAAAAGGAATTGGAATTGTGCCTCAGGATTAAAAAGAGGAAATTAGTTTGGCTGGGTGGTAAAATGGATTGCTTTTGAGAATAGAAAGAAGTATGAGCTTTTAAAGGGCCTTAGCTGTTAAAGGTTGCATTAAAATTCTGTATACTAGCATGTGCACAAATGATGTGTCCACAAAATTTGCTGACCAATTGTCTTCTCTATCCTACCTCTGCTTGGGGCAAGGTTCAAGTCACCACTGAATTGTGATGTTTTGATTTGTGA